>CAXAJV010000001.1:17758848-19012848 GCA_963969225.1 Xylocopa violacea | reverse complement strand
CGGTTGTCATTTTGCAAATGTTTGTCATGATGACTCCCGTACACGAAAACCTCGCGCATTCACACACACGAAATTCTCGCGCACTCACGCACACGAGATTGTTCGCGCCCGCACTATACGCATTGTTCACCACTTTCCTCTTGGGGTTTTTCTTCTTTCTTCGGTCTGTGGTTTCCAACGATGCAACTCTTCTGTGTATATATCATTGTTTTTGTCTTCAGCGAAGCTTCTTCTTCGTCTTCGCATGATCCGCGAAGATCGCGTCTCCATTGAGCTTGCCACTAGCGTCATGGTAGCAATGCAGGAGAAGACCAGCCTACCGAAAGGATCTTTGAAGCTGAACTGTCGTACCGTTTCAGGAAACAACAGCCCCCGCTCGCACGGTTGGACGCGGCAGACGTCTACGACGCCGACCACGCAGGACACGCCGGGCAGGGAATTCGCGCTCTTCCTCCTCCTTCCTCCTCCTTCCTCCTCCTTCCTTCCACTTCCTTCAAAGCCGTGACTTTATCACAAAACAAAGCCATTGCCTGCCAGGAACTCTGTTTTAGCATCATTTTATCAAAGATATTGCTCAGAGTTAAATCTGGCCCTACCTCGCTTACCAGAGCGCGCCGTGGCAGCTCCCGTGCTGGACAGCGCTGTAGCGTGTGACACCCGCTGTCGTACTCCTCTTCGCAATGGGGGCTCAACGACGTGTTTTCTTTGCCTATCCGCTTCAGAAATGACGCAAAATATCCCGGTGAATATCTGCGTCATTCTGTACGTGAGCACGCCGCTTTTTCTTTCCGTCCATCTCATGAAATTTTGACGAAGCAAACTTATCGTCTAATGGTTCGTGTGACGGCTCATGGCTTGCTTTCGTACGAGATCGTCCTGTATACTCTTATCGCATCCTCCCTCCACGGTCTACGCACCGTTTTCAAGTTCTTTTTACTCGCGACAAGAACTTCGCTCTATACGGGCGCACCCTATAGAGCGATACTTCGCTGTATACGATGCTGCCGTACAACCGTTTGACATTTGCGTTCGGACCACTGAGATTTGGCATAATGTGGCTAAAATGTAGTGTCGCACTATCCAATCTGGGCGCCAATCTTGCAAAATGCGACTCGAAATTCCACTTGCTATCGAGGTGAAGTCCAAGATATTTAATATCTTTTTTTACCTCAACAGTTGTATTCGCAATTTTTTTCATCTCTCGGCATTCAGCTCTTCTTTTATTGTCACGCGGGTCAATCAAGAGTAAAACTTCCGTTTTTTCCGCGGCAATCTGAAAGCCAAGTTCACGGAACTTCATCGTTACCGATACCACTCCCCCTTCTGCACGACAGATGGTCCTGCTTTCGTTGCTTCTAGTGGCAAGTACTAGCGTGTCATCGGCATAATATGTAATATGTACTCCTATCGGAAGTGGCTGAAAGATAGCTATGTTATATCCGATGTTCCACAGTAACGGTTCAAGAACCGATCCCTGCGGAACACCGCGATTGACCACCCTCTCAAAGTATCTGTCTTTTCCATTGTAAGTAATGGTTCTATCGCTCAGGTAGTTATTTATTACCATACGTAGGTATTCCGGAAAATCATTGCTCCACGTATGGCCGCCCACGAGAGGGAATTGAAGGCATTCTTCATGTCAAAAGATACCGCAAAAGCAATCCCCCCGTTTTTTGTGGCTGTTTCTGCAATCGACTTTACATTTCTTATCGCATCGATTACGGATCGACCTTCCCTGAAACCGTACTAGCAATCCGCTAAATCTCGTCCTCTCGTCGTAAAATGCTGAACGAGTCTCCGGTGAATTACTCTTTCGAAGATTTTTCCTATCTCGTCCAGCAGAACGATAGGACGATAAGCAGACGGATCTTCTTCCGGCCTTCCGGGCTTTTTCAGCAAGAACATTCTGCCAGATTTCCACTTTCTTAGAAATTTTCCGGTCTGCAAGCATTCCGTGAAGATCCTCTGCAGCCGTCGGGCAAAGAAACCTAGAATTCCTAGCCAAGTTCAGCCAGGAACTTCATTCAGGCCTGGCGCAGTGCTGTTTCTCTTAAGTTTTTGCACTGCGCGGGCGATCTCTGGTTGCGCCATTTTCCTCTCGTGGAAATAGATTCTCAACAACCCGCTCCAGGAAGTTTGGTTGCATCGTTTCTGATATAGGAGGCGCCCATGGTCTTAGTTTGTCCATTACCATTTTGTATGGACGCCCCCACGGATCCTCTTGCAAGGTGGACATTAGTCGCTCCCGTGCCCGTGTCTTGGAGTCAGATATTGCGGACTGCAGCTTCTTTTTCTTATTTTTATAGCTTTCGTTGCACCGCAGGATGTTTTCTATGTTTCTCATGGACCGGCGAACCTTCTCCCTTTTGTACTGGTGGCGCGTTAGCGTACATTCTGCACAAATTCGCGATATTGTTTCGTTCCACCAATACACAGGTCGTCTTTGCACATTGGGTTTTGTACGTAGCATGCAAGCGTTGTACACCGCTGTCACGGTATCCATTAATTCTGCTATTTCCTCGTCCACATTCACTGGACCTTCTTTTTTTCGAGTCCATGTTGCGGATAAAGCAGCAACCCGCATATAATCGTCGTTCAGCTTCTTAACGGCTCATTTTTTTACGTGGTGCTGCTATCAAGAATTTCTGAGGCGTTTTGCTTGGGCTGTGGATATCTGTATCCAAATACACTTATGGTCCGACAGATTGTCCATGTTGTCGACTTCTCAATTTTGCACTCTTTTCGCTGTGACAGCATTTCCCACGGAGATATCTACTATGCTATCTCCTTGAAATCGCGAGCACGTTGCTTCCGCTCCACGATTTAGGATCTGTAAGTTTGCAGCATTCGCCCACTTCAGCATCGAGTGACCGCGATCTATTGTGCTTTTCGAATGTCACATGACTGCATGCGCATTGAAATCTCCAAGTACAAATTCTGGGCGGTTCCAAATGTTTTTAATTGCGCTCCATATTTCGTCCAGTAAGCGCTCTTAATCGCTCAACGACTAATTCAGCGGTGTGTACACACCCACCACCACGTATTCCGCCCAGTTCACCGCGATGTAGCTGTTTCCATTTGCTATTTTGGTTATAGGCTTGTATCCTCGATCCAATATTGACTCAATGGTATCCGATACGGTTCTGCGATGACTATAAGTTCCACCATGCTGCGCTTCATTTCGCTTATTACTAAGTCCTGTGCTTTGGCAGCATGGTGCACATTCACTTATAGTATTTGACACAGCAGGGTGAATTTTAAGCTTTGTCCATCGCCTCCTCCAGGCTAAATTCATTTTCATTTGAATCTCCTTCGATATCTAGGGCGGCAAACCTGTTTTCCACCGCCATTCCAACGATGGAGTGCTCTATTTTTTTGCCGCTTTCCGTCTTATTGGCGGTTTTACCGGTGTAAAAACTGCCAGCTTTGCTCTAATTTGAAACTCTCGCATTGATTGTTTGCATTTTCATCTGTTTAGGTACGTATGGTATTGTTTGCATCCTTCCCACTACGCACTTGTTACAAATCTTCTCTTCTCTTCTCTCAGCTTTATGCACCGTTAATTATCTTAGTACTTATTGCCTGTTTTAGGCACGCGTGGAGTGATTTATCCCCAACCCGCACGTAGGAACTGTATTCTAGACTCTCTATTTACAGCGGTATGATATGTTCGTTTTTTGACATGTAAACAGATTGTATTTTCTTCTTCTTCTAACTCTTGAAATTCTTTCTTTTAGGTGTGCAATGAGCTTTATTCACACCAGGAGCTCCTTATTATTCGTTTTTCTATAGTACGCGTGAATCAGATTTCGTTTTCAGTATGTATTAAACAGCCTTTAACCTATCTTTGTTATGTCTGCTAGACACTTAGTTCTTTCTCTTCAGTTATAATTTCTCACTTCACAATATATATCTATATGTGCATTTTAATGAATGGTTCTTATAATTGTTTGTGTTACAGATATGGAGAGGATTACAAACACTCTACCCACGTCTTGGTCTTCTTAATATTACACACTTACTGCAGTTTGTTGAACAATATCTTTTATACCATTCACTTTAACTTTTTGTAATGCATGTAATATTTTTATTCTGTCTTTCTTTGTTTGGAATTGATTCTGTCGTATCTTCACTATGTTTGTTTCACTTATCATACATTTGCATGTAGAAAGTGTTTATTTACTTCACTGCAAACTGCACAGGATGTAAAGCTTCCGTATTTAACGAGCTTTTTAACCTGTTTTGACTTGTCGACATGCGTGCGACGCCGACGAGTGTTTACACCCTCTACACTGTCTATTTATTGCCTTCCTGTCCCCCTTTTTTGTAGGTAAACAGGTTGGCACTTGAGAGGTAGGTCAGTGACAGTCGACTTTTGAGAACACTTTCCGCGGTGGGTCAAGAGCTCGCCTGCCGTGAAACACTTATCTGCCCGACCCCCTTCTGTCAGCGTGGGCACAAGTCTTTTTTCTTTTAACTTTTCATGTTTATTTTCACCCATCCGGTAGTTTTAATTTATTTATAATCAAAACTACTTTTATTGCACTTGATGTACGATTGTTATTTACAATTCTGTGTCATTCTGTTTACAGTGTGTGCTCGCACTCACTGCGCTTATTTGTTGTCTTTCTTCGGTGCGTTACGAATTTATTAGAGTTTTTATTTACTTTTAAATTCGTGACGTATCACGAATTATAATCATTATTGAGATGCTGTCTCTCTCGCACTACGGGTCCTTTATCACCGTGACAGATTGATACTTGCGATCTATTGTCTACTCGCTTACACCTCTGCACCTTTGTCCCTCGCGAAAGGTAAAGTTTGCTGATAGTGAATGCACGTTGGCGCTCGGTCTACTATTTCAACTCTTTTTATCGTTGTTTTTGGCGATTAATATCCCGTTTTGTGAGTTATTATTACGCGCGCACGATAATTATCTTCACTTTCTACCGCACCACATCGCCTTCTTCCCGTTCTTTAATAGCTTTTTATCAGCACTTTCCGCACTTCTTACACTTCTTGAGGTGTTGACCGGTGTAGCTTCTGATATCCTCTTCCTCTTCAGTTCTCCCACGACGTCGTCAGCAGCCTCCACGACTCGAAATTAGATTTGGAAATGGCGAACGACCGCGCACGTGTCGTAACCGTGAAAGATAGCGAATCCGAGCACGAAATTCGCTATTATTCGACCCTAATACCGAAAGAATCCCAGATTTATACGTCTGGATTTCACGCGATACTTACCAAAATTCGATTAAGCCGTAGCTTGTATTCGAAATTTCAAGATTTCCATTCGAAAACTCGAAAATGCACGGAGCGATGTGAAATGCGTCTATACTCTTCCCCCAAATTCAACACCTAAGGGCGGATATACCGTATCTGGAGTCCATAAAATTGGATTCATTTAATCACTTATTGACACTGTGTTGATATTAACTGCGCCAAGCGTAATTGGCAATAAAATTTGTCAAATCCAGTAAAATGAAATCACCATTCACGTTTGAAACGAGCTAAAATTTCAAAAAAATCTCTCATAGACTTTTTATTAAACTTCCAGTTCAATTATTTTTCACGAATTCGAAAAGTATTACATTTTTTAAATTCTCCTCCTATAGTACGAATTTTAATCAAATATCAGAGATAAACGATTTATTTATTTAACATTTTTACTGGGGTAACCAGTTGATAATTTCATAGGATCAGGGTTGGTGTTACATCCTCGTTCGTACCATGAATTTTGATCAGCGCTATTCGCGGAATAACGCTCGACGTAACAAAATCGTTCTAGATGTAGCAATCGGAATGAATTTTTTTTTAACCGGTCAGAGGCAATAAAGTAGGAGGGATATGCAAGGAAAACGCCAGAATGCGTTACCGCGTTTCGAATTTTAATGGCCCGGTGGAATGATAAAGCGGTAATTAATCGTTGTCCATTGCTGCCGTCGTGAGATTTCAATGGATGCGACGCTTGGCGTCTTTCCAAGTAATTATTCCTTCCTTTTTCGCCAATTAATGTTCATATATTTTTCCTTTCGAGATAGTGTTCTCCTTTTTTAAATTCCTTGTTCCTTCTTCCTTTTATGACAAATTTTTCGTCGGCAGAGGAGAAATACAACTTTTACTTCAAATATCTATTGTTAGATATGTATAATTTATTGCAGCGTGGAAAGGTATAGAAAGATAATTTGCTTCCTTTATATTCGATGTATTTTGACGAGCAACAAAAAAATCAATAATGTTTTTATCATTCGTGAAGCATGGAGATATAGTTGATGCTTGTTACTTGATTTTTATCAGTTTTCAATACAGAAAGTATAAGAGGATTCGTTTTATGTATAATTTCGAACGAAATTCCTGATCGTTTAGACAAAACTTTATCGTATCGGGTCATTCTGGCTAATGGAAGCGGAATTCTCAATCCTTTTCACCGATGCGAAATATTTTAATCGCATTTCAGCGAATAGAGGGCTTTCTTAACATTTTCTCTTCAAATTAATTCCTTTACCAATTTTCTTTTATTAGCAATTACACATTCTGTCCTCTCTCTCTCCCTCCCTCTCTCTCTCTCTCTCTCTCGATGAGGCTTGTAAAATGTCCGAGAAATATCGACATGTAAAGCGATAGAAGAATTAAAAGTAAAGTAATAATATTCCTTAGGAGCGAGACACCATTCATTATGAATTATGGGACGTATAATGGACGCTCTCCCTGACAAATGAGTTAATGCTCCCTCGATGGACCTGTTTAAATCGTTAAGCACCATTAGCGACTTGAAAGTCTGATTCGTAATGGAAAAGAGTGCTGGCGGCAAGCCGGGCGCGTATCGCGACGGATTTTCGCGAAAATTCAAGGACTTAAGGAATTTTAATGTAACCGCGGAGGCAGCTACCGCGCGCAAGCCTGTTTAAATATCCACAGCAGCGAAGAAATAATTCAACATCTCAGCCAAGACAAACACTGAGCGATGCGAGATATTTAGGTGAGGAACCGTGTTCGTTTTTACGAGACGCATACCGAAAACGTTGCTGGCCGGGTAAAATTCAGTTGCGCCAGTCTCATTTAGGTTTCCTACTACACTCAGAAAATACGACTGGCACTGATCAAATTACGCCGGAGCGTGCTTCGACTACGAACGAAGTTTAAAGGCCTGTGGGCGCAGTGTATTAAATCCAAAGGGAGACACTGGCTGCTTCAAAATAGCGGCTGTTATTTGAGCGAACGAAGTAAGTTTACGAATGAAGATTCCGCATAAATTAGAAATATATTTTTAATCGAAAATAAATGTGGAGTGTGATATCGAGTGAGAGAAATTGGGAAATTTTGGATAATTTTAACACGTGACAACAGTTTCATTAAATGAATTGAATAATTGGTTGATAGAGACCTAAATGTTTGTGAAGGCGCAAGGTAGAAAGGCGTAGCATGCTTTCAGTGGGGTGTGGGTTCCGTTGCAATTGGAGTCGAGTTACTAGGTAGTTTGAAATCGTAGTTGATCATTAAACATCGGCGTATCCCATAATTAGTTAATTGTAACGTTACATTGGTTACTTAACCGCTTACGTCGTAAAATTACTGTATGTTCGTACGTTTCAAGGATCTCGTAAAAAAATGGCCAAATACTAGCCTATTTAAATGAAGTAACAAAGAATAGAGAGTAATTCTACATTCAGTAATAGCACGATCGTTGTTACACTCAATTTTGTTCGTCGAAATATGATCTCATCCTGGTTTGCAACAAGAAATAATAAAAGAAGTAAAATTTGTAGAATTTGTGGGTCAGGAACAAGTATATACATATGTATATCATTCCCTGACGAATCGATGGATAAATAATTGTTCATTGTTTTACGCTGCTCAGTTTGACATCATTATTATCCCCGTCAGTTGGCGTCATAATAGCTGTGAACGAGGATGATGTGGTCAGAGACCTGGAAAAGTCTGTAAATAATTTATGTTGCGTCACATCTACGTGCAAGCGTGAGTACGTTACTATAAGCAATTCTTCCGTTTCTATTTACATCAGTCCTTTGTGCGGTTTAATCGAATCTCTGGTGTCTATTCAGTGCGACTTTTAATTGCTCCTGGTCATCCCATAATGGGATGCAGAAGGGATGCAGTCCTGAATCTGTGGTGTCAAATCCTCTCTAATTCGAACGACTTTTGATAACGACTTGCGATAATGAATGAACGTAATCTCTTTTTCGAAAGTTGGCGAACTATTGAGGAGGGTTGGTTAATTATTCGGTGCGCTATTGATCGCAGACGCTATGAAGATTAATCGAATGTTTTTTGCAAACGAATACCTTACGCGTGCTTTTCACTATTATCTTTAAACGTAATTGAGCGTTGTCTGAAATTTGTCTAATTTCGTAATTCAGTCTCGACTCGATTCGATGGTGGTACACTAATTATTAGCTATAAGTGAAGGGATATGCTAATTGGGGAAAAGAGTTTTGTCGCGAAAGTTCTCGATGGTTCTCCAGCTGTCACTTCTGAACTAAATCTAATGGAAAATTGTGCTAATTATAGCAATCCTCTAGCTACCTCTGTTGCGTCGTAAAAGCTTAAAAGTTGACGACATCCTTTACGCATCTGTTCTCCAGTGGCGTGGTTTACTACACCGTGGTTTCGCGAAACTTGGCCGTTTCTCGGGCTGGATATTCATTTTAATACCAGGATAACTTCAGTGTCTACCACAACTTTTCCCCGCGACAAATGCGCGATATTGAATTAATGGACTTTAGAAGTCCATTTCCTCATGCTTCGTACGTACAGTTTCGCATTTAAGCTGTAACACTGAAACAATCTCATTGTTCGTTCTTTTCTGCCTTTTATTATACCCATGCATACCCATGCACACCCATGCATTATTTTTTCTTTCGTACGTTCTCCTTCTTTCCGTTCGTTCTCCCGTTAATTTCTGATTTTGTTCTCTGAATATTTCGTGAGCGCCGATTGTGAGGAACCAGAAAAACACAGAAAATAGAAATTCCAACAAACCCTTGTCGTTTCTCTTTCCCGTGATTCTATGTATCAGTGAAATTTCGTACTTCGCAAACAGGAAGGTCGTAAACGGCGTTTGGTCGTGATAATTTTGAAGCGAGCGATGCGCTGCCAGCATGATTATCTTCCCGTCCCGCTTTCACGGTTTATCGTCGCAACTGCAAGAAGCATCTGGGCTAACGATTCAGGAAAATTGTTAGGTTGTTTTAATATTGCGACTTTGCCGCGCGTCCCTCTCCATTAGCGCGCGAAGTAACACTCTGATTTATTAATATATGATGTTATAATATATTTGTTTAATTGCTCAGCGGCAAACTGCAGGATTGTTCGAAAGTCGCTTTGATTCTTTTATTCTAAATCAGCTTTAGTCGCTTGTATATCGGCTGAACAAATATTCGGAATGCATAGGATACAGTCCATAAATTTCAATGCTGTTTTACAATGTTTACGAATCTCACGATTGAACGTAGCTTCATATAACTCGAGATAAAAGTTTTTCCTTTCTATTTGATTTTCTGCAAAAAAATGTGCGAAACAACAAACATCCATTATCAATCTATTTCCGCGTGCAAAATTCAACGGTCTCTCAAGGTTTTTAAAAATCACGACGAATTAATTCTCCAAGTCGACGGAAATATACTCGAGTTTCTGAGGGTGAACCGTTTTACCTTCTGCGCAACGCGCAGATCGTTAGCATACGAAAAAACGGAGAAAACGTAAGCTTAGCAACCTCGCTATTCTCAGTTACTCACCTCTTATGAAATCCACCGCCATCTCCAGACCGTACGTGTCCTTATCACAATCGTCAAGGATGTGCGCCCCGATTTTCACACCCGGCAGAATGCCCTCGCCCTCATTGAGGTTATCCAGGGTGTAAAGCCTCGCCTCCAATGCTTGTACTCCGCCCTACGGCATAACAGGGCCGCACGTGATCGGGTCCTCCCTCTCGTGCAACAGCATAAACCCTCCGAGGAAGAGGTCGCCCTCGACGACCGCCTTCTTCTTCACTGGTCAGGCGACGAGAACCTGCGCGCTCGGGTCCATAGATCGGAACTATCTGCGGCCGTATCGAATCAGATGATGAGTTTCCGGGTTCTCGAACCGGAAGCCACGCTCGTGTCGCGCCCTCAAACGAGCGCGATCCCTTGCATTCGCGTCGATGGACCAGCCCGGGGTGGAAAGTCTCGGCGAAGTTCCTGATTAATTTTTTCACGATCGATCGACTCGCTATTGGAGTAATCGTCGCCGTCGTCGTCGAGTCGAACCTGCTCGGAGCACAATAACCATCTATCGCCCGGCTCGCTGTTGGCCGAGCACATGTATATCAGCACGGCAGGTAACAGAAGCTTCATGACTTCATAATTGTGAATGGTTGAGCTTGCGAACGGTTTCACACGTTGTCCTGTGTTTGCGTCGGGTGGTGGGTTCTTCAAGTCCATGGTTTCTAGTCACGTTGCGTTGCGGCGTTGGATGGTACATCGCGATGGTAGTCGATGGTGCCACGGCCTTTATGGGGCCACTGGAACCGGCTGTTTTGGAGCAAGAAAGTTCGATCCGTTTCACTTTCGCTGAGAGTTCCGCTGGTCTGATACTAATTGCTGAAGTTCTGCGATCGGGTAAAGAAACGAAGAGTGGAGGTTGACACGGCGCTGCGGAAGTTTAGAGTGATGAATGGGTGATCGTGGATGGTGACTTGTTTGCGGGGTAACCGGTGTGATCGTTCGTTCCACGTGGAACTGTTGATTCGTTTGGTAGTCTCGCGATATTCCGGATTTACTCGAATGTCATGGGAAATTTCTACCTAGCTTTGCTCCTCCCAAGAGAGCTCATCGGGAAGGAAAGTAAGCAACATTTGCTTTTGGCCACTGTTCGTTAGCAGTTACCCCTTTGTCGTCAGTGGTACGGTTCCTGTTTGCTTCTAAAACTTTTGTCACGATTACAAATGTTTCTCCTAGGCTTGGGATCCTTATTTTTCTTTCGCAAATATTCGCGAAATCGTCTATGTGTTGCGACTGCTTCTCGATAAAATTCCGAGTCGAACTTGAGGCAGGGCAATTTTCTTACGTTTACATGTCGACGAGATCGAAAGCCTATTTGAAAACGCCGCGCCAGCAGCCTCGGAACTATCGGGATTCTCTGATTGGATAATTTCGTCGGAGAATCTACAGGGCATGGACCAGTCGGTGCCAAGACAGCAAAAGTGTAAATTGCTTTTGATTTGCAACGAGCCACTCGCGTTCCGATAGCGACCCGATCGCTTCGCGAACTAATTAAAAACTTTGATACGTCGCGCCCTTCTTGGTTCTCGTGTCTTCGGTGGCTGGTGGAGCTTCCTTTCTCCGTTCGAATTACCGTTTATCGCGCCCGCGATAATTCGTTACGAGGCGTACCTGTTGCTCCGCGGTGGTGGCCACGAAAATCTATTTCCATTTCATTATGCCTCCCTCCCTTTCTCGTCGCTGTGATTTTTCGACCGCTCCCCGTGTTTTTTCAAACGCGACGAACTGTTACGCAGCGCATTGTAACGAGGGATGTGGTCGCGTTACCTGTTGCGTCCCTCGACGAGAAACCGTTACCTGGTCTAGCGTAGTTTTGTCCGACTCTATCTGGAATTGGATCACGGATTGTCTAGGAACTAACTCGACAACGATCGATATTGAGAACGCGACGCCTTGCACCGATGCCACTCGATGGTTCCAAGTGGCGCTGGCGGACGTCTGGATGGCTACTCTGTCGAACGCCTGACGGAGAACGGACGTTCGTTTTGTGGGCGTTCGAGGATCTTTTCTACGAGATCTATTCTATTGGTCATTACTGATTTAGTTCAGGGAAGTCAACGATCAGAATTTCCAATCTCTACAGTTTTTAATTTGCATAATTATGATTAATAAAGTTTTTAATTCTCAAATTTTAACTCATAATTCATCGCGAAACACTTTTCAGGTTCGAACCGTGTACAATTTTGACAAAAGCTGTAGGTGTTGGCGAAACCTGTGTATAATAAATATAAATGACGCATTGAGTAATTAAATCCCACGTTCTGTAGTAATTGAGAATCAAGCCAAGGATGGTGGTTAATAATGCGATGAGTTCATGCTGTATTCGAATGGCACAAATGGCACTGTCTATTGCTGATGAAACTGTATGGTGTACAGTGGTATTTACATATTTTTTTGGATCTATTCTATTGGTCATTACTGATTTAGTTCAGGGAAGTCAATGATCAGAATTTCTAATCTCTACAGTTTTTAATTTGCATAATTATGATTAAGAAAGTTTTTAATTCCCAAATTTTAACTCATAATTCATCGCGAAACCACGATTGGAATCGATCAAATTGGAATAAACGGACGGATATTTTATTGTATCTGTTTGGTATTCGCTATTATTCTGTGGCTAAATGGAGATGGTGTATAATTAATGTAAAAAGTTCCCGAGAGAAAGTTTGCTGAAGCACTGTTAGTTTCTGTTTCAACCGCGATGAATAGAATATAATATTATATTACAATTTCGGAATCTCATTGAAAAACAAAGGAGCCTTTCCAGATAGCCATAGGCTTTTTTCTTTCATTCCATTTTGTCTGTCTGCCTAGTTTTTCCTTTTTCGTACAAAACTTCATCACGTTGAAAAAAATTCGCATATACTGTGGAGCATTACGAAACTTTTGACATGAAAATTTATATGACTTTCTAAATGATTCGGTTAAACGGACGTGAAAGAGAATAGAGCGTTGCAGTGTGCACGTATCAGTTTGTTTTTCCCTCGAAATTAATCTCAATTAAATTACAAATAAGTGAAGTCTTCTGTCAGTTAACAGCATTAATTGGTTGTGGGGAAACATTCGTATAATTTTTACTGGACTTCCTATTCCGCTAGAATTGTCAAATAATACATTTTTATCGCCAGAAAATATCTTTTAAAATGTAAACATTTGTTATTCGCATGATGGAGTATATTATATATCTTTTTCTTTTTATAAAAATTAATTTATCAAGCTAATGTGTGGTGGATTATTGGATACAGAATAGATTTGTTTCCTGAACCGACATAAACATTTTTCATCGTTACTTCCAGTAATTATCTTTGAGCATTCTGGAACGAGTGATTTATGAATGCGTTGAAAAATGTAAACCACAGGAATAACTGGTCCACGAGACACATCTGTTCATTTCTCTAAGTTTGGAGATTATTTTTTAATCTGATTTGCACGCTTTGTGTAGTGTGGGCCCGGTTCGCGGTGTTCCGACTTTGAAATTTACTTTTTTTAAACGGCTTCCTGAAAATGTTAATTACAAAAGGCATCGGCGATGATATGGAAGCTACGACTGGTTTCACCGCTTACTCGGTAATTAAATTTCTAATTAACAGATCTTACGCTCGAAGTCTCTAATCTGACCGATTACGGTCAACGACGGATAACATTTACTTTCCTTCATTCATTACCAGAAAATTGTACCGACGCGTGCTTCTGGTAACGCTATCTCGAAAATGTTACTCGAACCTACGAAAAAAGTTTTCAAACAGTCTCTTTTCTTTTTCCTTCATTTTCATTGAGACAATTATTCACTAGTTTACGGCGCAATTACTCCGGCGATAACGTTCTTGCGTGCGCGACAAGCACAGGATCGCGTAAATTGCTATAAAACCGCGGCAGCTGCCACTTAACGAACGTGGTATTTTTCAATCACCTCCGTCTCGTCAAGCTGTATTGCCAGAGAATTTCAGAAGTAATCTTCCAAACTGTTTCTCGTGGTATATCATGCGCTAAGCGTAATCGCATGGGGATTAGTTTCTCCCTTTCGCCATTGTTTCATTTTTGTTTTAAACGATTCTTGTTAAACAATGTGTTCATTCTTTACCCGCGAATGAATTTCCGTAGTTAATTTCTTTTTGCTCCTCGCTCGAATAATTTTGCCCCCCGTTTTATCCAATGGATCGATCGATTACACCCGTGTCTTCAATGTACTCTGTTATCAGAGAGATATTTTAACGATGCTTACGATTTTCACATCGGTGACGGAACACCACTGTGACAATAGCAATTTCATGGAAGCGTTCAATAAAACGCCGAAGAACCGCGGCAGGATTCGCGGGAAACCGGGAGCCGGTCGGTTTTTCGTCCACTTGTTTGACTCTTCGTACACATTTCTTCGGCCACAATAATCCAACGGCATCGTAGGACAGAGAGCCGTTGGAGTAGTTTGAGCACGCGCGCGCGGCCCCGTGTCGTAGCAGCTACTGACTGGCTCTGCGACTGTATCAACACTACCCTCCTGTGGAACGCATCAACCCTCCGCCACCCTCGAAGCCCTGCCTCGTTCCCTACTACCCTGCCTTCCTTCTCCCTCCCGTTCATTCTCTTCCTCGATCCTCCAAACCGTCTTACCCTGTCCCACGTCACGCCTCGCGAATCCTGTTCCTTTCATTTTGCCGCGTGCAACTGTTTAAATTGTCGATCATAATTCTCTCGCGGGTAGGAATTAAAGAAAGCCAGAACGAAATGTAAAGAAGAGAGGAACGGAAGAAGTGGAAGTTTTCTTTATTCCACCGGTTGTCAGCATTGGCACTTTTAGACTTGTAAGAAGTACTTTGATAAATTATTGTCGTCGTACGTAAGGAGCTAATCCCGTCATGGCCGGTATGCGCGTGTGCGCGTGTCCCATGTAGATGGTCTGGGAGCGAAAGGCGAGGAAAATAACGGGACTGGGGTTGTGTCTTTTATTTATTTCTCGAAGAGTTCCCGGAGGGAGGCCCGACGCGCCAGTCATGACGCTGGGACGGTACTTCGATGCGACTTCTTCTGCTTATCTGCTGTTTTCTTTGGTAATGTTCTTTAGATTGCTGCGAAAGTTGGTTCACGGGGAGGCTGGAGGTAATAAAAGACAAATTGTAGAATATTACGATTCGGTTAAGCGGAGCAGGTTACTTCTCGCAGAATGAAGCTGCAGAATTTTCCCTTCTTCGGTTCATAACTTCGGTTCTGTCACCGAGATAGAAGAAAAAATTTGACGAGTAATTATAAATTTCCAAGCCGTCACGTCGCGAGTTGGGAGTTTCATATCGAATCCACATTGAGCATTACTTACTACGCGTTTCGGCGTTGCTTTGTGTTTGCAACCAGCGCGGTTCTGTTTCGTTGTCCGAAAGTTTCGCGCATCGCGTTCTCATTAAATTCAGGCGTCGAAGTTAATCGGGTTCGTAGCGATTCCCGGAACAAGTTCCCGCAACAGGAACGAACAGTGAGGGAAAACTGATGCGAGCCATCCAATTATAGCGGCGGATCGTGTAGCTATGTCGGACAAGACGCGCGATTATCGGGTTTGTCAAATGGCGGACAGATTTATTTTTCGAAAAAGAATTTCCCTTTTGACGGGTGCGTGACAGTTATACGACACGTCGGATGCTTTTTCATGGAGCCAGCGCATCGATTCGGACCACTTTTGGCTTTGTTTTACTTTAACGTTTCTCTTTTTTCGCTCGTTCCCCTTGTATTATTATTCCTTTCATTGCATTATGCCGGATCGCTCCTTCTATTGGAAACTTGTAATGGGTGCGGTAAGTTTGAAAGGATTCGAGACCAACATCGCAGGAAATGCCATAACGGTATTGCTCGGGCATTACGTCGCGTCGATGGTATTGGTGTGCAGCGACATAAAAAAAATTCCCATGTTACAAAAGGACGGAAATTACTTCAAAAGCGAGTTCAAGCTCCTCCTTCTTTGACCTCTCCGTCGAGACATTAATTTCGTTTTCCTTTTGGCTCGAGTAAAACGGCGATGTTTGGAATGGAACTTGGAACGAGATGGATACACTGGAATAAAAGTGAATGATGTGTAGTAAGCATCTGTGCGGATGAAGTATGCGATGCCGAAAAACATCATCGGCGACGTGAATTTCATTGGTTCCTCTAGACTCGATGAATCTCCATATCCCTTCCAGTCGATGGTGAAAAATAGGATGACACGTGCAAGCGTTAAACGTTCCTTCACTAAGTTCCGAGAACTGGGTGCCCAGAACTCGTTGCGGAGTATCTTATTAACGAAAGCGTTCGCTTTTTGCCTACGATATCCTAACTGAATATTATCCCTCGCAACAAGCAGAGAGGCGTTATATTTACACGATAAGGAAAGTTTATGAGGCAATTTTCTTCACGAACAAGCCACAAACTTCTGCGTAATTTCAGTCCTTTCCTTTCAGTGGTTTCGTTCCTTCTTTTCCCCTAACTTTCCCGCCCCATTTTTTGATATTTATCGTCTAGTGGTAAAAAACCAGAAAATAAGTATCTACACCTGAGACATCTCTCTGGAAAAAGAAGAAATTTCGCGCGATCATTGTATCCCATTGAACGTTACCCTAAATAATTCGTGGATTGATGGTTAATTGAACGTTTAATCGACCGTTTCCTTCAGTGGACAAGGTTGCTTGTATCTTATCTAGTCGGATTATCACAATTAAAACGAAATCCGATAAGGGCGATTCGATATTTCAGGATAATTGATTCGATGCGAATAATGGGAGGGCTTTCTAGACCGTTGAAAATTCCAGGTTTAAAATGTTACAGGCATTGTTGCATTATTCATCGAGGAAAATGCGATGAACGCGGGAAACGCGTAGTCTAATTTCAAAGAGCAAATATCTGCAGCTACGATCGAAGTTTCATCTTTTTGAAGAAACACTTTCATGTCGTAGAGGAGAGGTCAGAAAGTGGAGAGTGGCTGCGCATGAGCGGGCGTAGAGAATATTTTTTCAGACTGCTGTTGTTATCGCTAGGCGAATTAACTTTTTAATCGCCGCGTGATAAAAGAAGATAACGATGGATAAATTAAAATCTGCATTTTAACAGGTTATGAAATGACGTTGCTAATGAACAAGTTTGTATCTTATAAATATTGAAAATCGATAAACGCAGAGGCAGAAATGATACAACTTTCATTTTTTTTTCTCACTTTCTCTCGAACAAAACGTATGCGGCGAAACCGACGAGTCTGTTCGATTTCGTCGGCACAAAGGGTGTATGATTGTGTTTGGTGGTTCGCTATAAATTGGTTACAACTACCTTTAAATATACCAGCATCGAAACATCGTCGATCGTTATACAATTCTCGAGTCGTATAGGAAATGCATATGAAGTCTATTATACTGGGCTTCCTCTATTACACTAGGAATCCTTTATGGTAGGAGTTTTCATATTTTCTTCATAGTTTGCAGCATGAAAATTTAATGCAGTCATTTCGAATTGGCTGCGAGGTGAAGAGGTGTATCATTTTAATTCGAAACGTTACATTTTTCAGTTAACAGGAACGTTGCTGAACCAGGATGCTTTAATTTTTCCATAATGAAATGTTGCTTCTTATTTTTGCCTCCTTTTAATTAAATTTTATTATTCTGTAACGAGGCGTCACTCGATTCCGTTCGTTGAAGCTGCACACCTCTACCTCTCGCACTTCCGGCTTGTGAGCGAATTTTTTCTCTCTTGTGTTGTTTAACGGGTGTTTATTAACATTCACTCGAGCTTCGCTGTTCGTTTTCAGCGTCACCTTAAAGTTCTCTCGAGATCTCGTCGTTCTGCTCCCAGCGGTTATGAGTACAAACTGCTCCTTCTTTTATTCTTCAGTTCCTTGAAAATCGAATAAATTCGCTATTTTTCCACCTCATCCGTTTCATAAATACAGAATACACCATGGTTCTTATTTTTATTTACATGACTGGCTACCTGGCCGTGTCAAGCGTCGACGGTTACACGAAAAATCGTCCAACAAAGGACGAGTCTTCCACCAGAAGAGATGCTTCCGCGTTTATGGAATATCTGAAGCATCGTTCACGAGTTAATGAGTGTGAACGAGAAATTTCTGTGTCGCTCTTCTTCATACTTTTTTTTTTCACTCCGTCTTAATTAATGATTAATTGACACTATCGTAGCGTCTCGTCTTCTTTGATATACTACGTGAAATATCTTTCCGTTTGAACAGGAAAATCGTGGACGGTGACACCTGATCCGTGCTATTATTTGTAAATATTTTTGTCTAATGAATAAAAAAGAAGACACGTTAATATATTGCATGTTAATGCAATGAAATTGGAAATTCTTCTCGGAAGCGCGACTAAAAACATTTCCAAACACCAACGTAGTAGAAATTACGACACTGGGTTTGATCTGCAACGACTACAGTCGCAACAAATCGAGGAAGCTTTTCCATCAGGAAATTGCAATTTCTTCGTTCTGGAATTTCCGTTGACCCGAAACACGAATTCTTTCAAAGCTCCGTTTCATAATGAAATCGATAGCTCGATCCCAATTGTTTTACACGACGCCCCACGAGTTACAAAGTAAATTCCTAAAACGCTACGCGAGAGGGAATATTTTAAAAACCTAGCAGCCAACTTAATTTATCCTTTGCCAAATATTGCCAGCGTGCTTTTTAAGTAACGTAGGGAAACAGAGAGAGAGAGAGAGAGAGAGAGAGAGAATACGAGCAGGGGCGAAAAAATAGATAAATGCATCTAACAGAAATATGGAACTATTTCAAAGTCAGTTTACCAAAATATGTACGTATCAGAGAATCCGTAATTTTTTTCTCGTTTGCCATTTTAATCGATTTCAGTCTTTTCGAAATTACATTTACGTCGTCTGATATGGACACGCAAACGTACTGAAATTTTCAACCGGATAAACATTGTTTTTATCATATCAACAAGTTTTTACTAGATCGTGGCATTGCTTCGATTTTGTCATTATCACCCCCCCCCCAATTTGAGTTGGTCGCTTCATGAAAAATGGAGGTTCTAAACTGTTTGTCCAGAAGTAAGTCGTGACAAATTATCGCGTTCACTGTTCACAGTAGCGTTATCTACGCGTATTTACGTGCACCTTCTGGCCAGAAATTGATGTTTCCTCGCGGTGAAAATTAATGGAAATTTAATATCAATCCCCCGGTTGTACGCGAATAATAGAGCCGATATTCGTGTGGGAACGTCGCGAAAAGTATCCGCGTAATCGAGCGTCTACATTAGACGATATCAATTGGAAATTTCTGCGAAATAACGAAAATTCTCGTTAATTTATATGCGCGATTTCCCTGACTGTGTTTATACGAGAATATAAACGTTTCCAATTTAACTATATAATTATAAAAATCGTTCTCTAGGGATCGCTCGACGGTGCCGACATTTTTCTTTTCTGCGCAAATCGTAATTAAAATTGAAATGCGATTCGACTAATTTCAATGGGAAAGTTAATTATCCACGAACAGCTAGGACAAGGAAAACGAAAAAGCTGGAAGCCTTCACGTGCAAAAGGAGGTCAACGTGGTATTACAATAATCATATGCTAACTCAACTAGTTTGCCGTTATATTACATTCATTACCATCGGACTTTCGTGTAGTTATTAACTTCAACCTGTGTAATTTAATAAAATTCACGTTCAGTAAAGAGTTCATTTGCAAAGCAGCGTATTTGACGTGTTCCTTGATACAGAAGAATTTTATACAGCCAGTGCGCTGGGCACAAAAGTTTGTTCCTTTACGCGAATAAAGTACATAATTTTCATACCATGATTCCTTTTTCATCTCTCTGTTTTATTCAATTTTAGACGAGGTTTTCCTCGAACGCGTCACGATATCGTGGCCAACCAGTGGGTTATGAAAATTGTTGAAATATTTACGCTATGGAATTACGTATGTTCCCTACGTACGAATCTCCCGATACGTATACGTGTTCCACGTTCGCTGAGAAGCTTTAAAAGAAAAAGAAAAAAACAGGAAAAAAGAGGACGTCGGAAAAAGAAAAAAGTGGAAAAGGCTAGGCGAGAGTGGAATAGCAACACCTCCACGTCCGATCTGCAGAATATCCGAGTGCACGCGTTTTAAGCACTGCCCATAAAAATATTAATAAAAACTCGAATACTACTTTGAATATCAACGAGATTGCGTCAGCAAGAGTAACTGGGTGGAGGAGCTTGGACGTTAAAAACTGTAACCCGCATTACACCTACCATTACTTTGTAGCGAGATTAAACGTTGAGGTTTGAATATTTAATTGAACAAGTAGTGAGGAACGGCATTGCACCGACGATAGACATTCGCGGAGTAATAAAGCGTGCTTCTTATTGAGCTCGTAAAATTTCTGCATTTATGGCTAGCGTGCTTCGTGTTTAGTTTATAATATAGGCAAGTTTCTGGAAAATTATGTGTACGATTGTACAATTTTTGTTACTTTTAATTTTGCTCTTGTTTGAGGAAAATTGTTGGTCACTTAATTGCCAGTCTGGTATATTGATTGATATCACTGAAAATTAGAGAAAGAATAAATGGTTTTATATATCGGCAAATATTTCTAAATCTAATTGAATTACGCAAATAGTTGTAACAATTCGAGTTTCGTGAAGATTTTTAAAAGTTATCAGATTTTGATATTGGAGAGATTGTTGTTACCGGTAAAAGCTACGAGTTAGCAGTGAAAGCTCTACTACTTCCCTTACGACTATGATCAAAGTACGATCACCAAAGTCGTACAATTTTACTGTCTTTCGAAATGTTACCAATTCAGCATATGGCTCCAAATAGGTACCGGAAGTAGCAATAGTGATCCCAGTAGATGCATCTTGTCCGCGATAATAATACATAAATGATTAAGAAGTAAACTCGCGAAAAATAACAATAATTCTCCTTTAAAACGTAAATGTAGCTTTAGTTTACATAAAATTTATAAATCATTATTACCAATAGTTGTGAGTAATCGTTAAGAATATTAATTGGTAAAAAAAATTGCGAAAATCGCTAAATTACGGCCAATTTTAACGAAAAATCAATTTAAAATTTAAGCGCAAGGGTGGGGAGCCATGGGTATATAAGGAGGGCACTTCCGCTGTTTTAATCAGTTGCTCGATAGACGCGGTACCGATCGGAGCTCCTCTTGGGCCTAGTTCAGGAAGATGGACCATGATCAACGTGTTATGATGGTGGTGGGGGACCACGAAGAGGGTGCTGCCCTCCATGGTGGCGGACACTGGTCAGCCTGATGATCCCTTGGTAGGTGACAGTGGTCAAGCGAGCTGAGTCGATGGTGGTGGATCACGGAGAGGCTGCTGAGCCCCATGATAGTGGACACTGGTCATCGCGATAACCCCTTGGTAATGGAAAGTGGTCAGCGAGCTGAGTCGATGCTGGAGGATTACGGAGAGGGTGCTGCCTGCTTAGTAGTGGACAATGGTCAGCTAGCTGAGTAGATGGTAGAGGATCATGGAGAGGATGCTAGCCGCTGATGACGTCACTTGTCTGCGAACGGTGAGCTTGTACAAACCGAATTTTTAATTAGAGGTGGTGGGGTAGATGAGGTAGCAGTAGTAGTAATTTTGATATATACTTGAACAAACTGGAGGGCTATCAGCTAGCGCATTCGACTGAATGCTAGCATATATAGCCCTCCTATTTTATATAATTGTAATCGTTCTTTTTATTAGTTTATCGGTTTAAAAAATGAGAGATTGTTATGTGTTGAGAATAGTTTCGCGATTGAATGACTAGTGTATATCGCGAACACTCTTGGGATTGAACGATTAGTTTTATTACTTTTATTAGATTTATGATTTATTATTTGTTTTTCTTATTTTTCAATTTTAATTTTCTTTTTGCTACCAAACTTTTGTATTTGAAGAATTTAGCTTTTTGCAATTATTACCGAATTTTTGACGTGTCTCCGAATTCTTGACATATTACTGAAATATTTTTGGACTTCAGAGAATTGAAAGTCCACACCTATTATATGTTAGATTTATAATAAAAATAGTTTATTAAAGTAACGATATAACAAAATAAAAATAGTGTATTAGAGTAACGATAAAAGAATTCCTAATAAGTTGCGTGCGTAAGCAAATAGCCGTGCTGCGCACCGTATCCATTTGGCATTACACAAGTTTAAGAGAAAAGTTGAATGAAATCTTGGTACCTCAGTGCCGAGGCTGCATATAATGGAAGGGTGGATGGGATTTGTGTTTGGGGATAGGTCCCTGCGTACTCATCTCTAAACGTGGAGGCAAGTATGCAGGGACCTAATTCCTTGATAACGTTTTTGAAAGACCGGTCTTTCTAAAACGATATCGAGTAACATTAGATTTAAGACTTAGATTTAAGAGTTAAATTTAAGAGTCAGATTCAAGAGTCAGATTTAAGTTATTTGCGTAAGGATATCAATGTTCGTTGCGATGTTCTTGTCAAGTGTCGATATTATTCCATTATTCCATATTCTGTTTTATTTCGCATCTCTTTTCGTTCGAATTCTTACTCTGTCATTCTTCGTTGGTATCTGATCTCGCTCCTTTATCTCGTACTTCAGATTTCTGTGAAAATAAATCAAATTTCTGCGTTACTCGTGGGATCGCCGAGGGATGAGAATACATCTTTAGTTAGAATTAATTTAGATTTATATGCTAAATAAAATAAATAATCTTACCCAAAGTAAACACAACCTATCCCTATTTTCCTTATACTTCTCGTTTAAGAAAACAGAATTACTAATTGATCTAGTGCAAATCAATTCATATTTGCTTGGTATTAATAAATCATTTAGCTGCGCATTCGCTTGCATGCATCGCATGCTGCATGTAAGTAAGGGTCCCTGCGCAGTCACCTCCACGTGGTGGACCTGGGCCCTTGGTAACGTTTTCGAGAGACTGCTCTCTCGAAAACGATATCAAGCTAAGGACTACGCGCGTAGACATAAGTATTGTTGTAAACTCGGTGCTAGAAGTACCAAACTAGTTAGAAGACCATGCTTCGTAACTTCTGATAAAGCTAGATAGATTTTCCACTTGTACAAAGATTACATAGATTTACCTTTAACAATTTTCCATGATGCTCATTCATTCTATTATTTCATTAACTTTACGCGAGATTAGAATAATTTAATTACTGGTACTTTTAGCACCGAATATTTTGCAATACAATTTAAATTTTCCAAGTCCTTTTCAGGACGTTGAAACTTTAAATTGGACAGCAAATACGTTAGTTTAAGTTAATTTATAAGATCATATTTGTACTCATATAATGTAAATTTATAATTGTGTGAGCCTTTCCCTCTTATCCTGACTCATTTAAGTTAATTTTTACTATTATATTTGTACACTTGTGTAATGTAAATTTGTAATTGTGTAACCCTTTCCCTCTTATCCTGACTTCTCTCACTTATCACAACCGAGCGTAGTTATTCCCGCTTTAATTAGTTCGTAAGAATGGTATCCCAGTTCATTGGGTACTAACAGATTCTTCGATATGTGGTAGAATATTTGTTTCGAAACCGGTATCTCGCATTTCTTTGTTGTCAGCGATAAAATCATTCATTTTCTATTCATATTCTATTCATAAAAACACGTCGGTCAAAACTCAGGGGCTCGTTTAAGAGAATCCTGCATAATCTATGGCAATTTCTATCTCTTTGTGGTGTTTGTTCTCGAAAGAGATTGGTCTGATTGTTGATGATGAGAATGATTTTATATTTATCTATTTTGTGTTCGCAAAGTGGTTTCATTATTCTTTTTACATTTGGAAATAAGAAAATGGTATTTTCGGTGAATACAACGTTGGAGATATCACTATGGTATTGTTTTACGTCAAAAAATCTCCATTTCCACAATCTTTAAGATTCTTTCCAATTGCTTCACGCAAACAGGCTATACGAAATTCTATTAGGAGAATCACTATTAAGAGAATCTTGAAATTGGACGTATTTTCTCCGTTCTTGTCAAAAATTCATTGGTTTTGGGGCGAATTTCAACAACTTCGTCGAGAATAATACCCCTAATCCTTTCCACTTCCTTTGTTATCAAATTTATATGATTACTATGATGAAATTGTTATGACTATTGTAATGAAATTGTTATGATTATTGTAATGAAATTGTTATGATTACTGTACCAAACTTTGTATATGTATTGTACTGATTATTGTAATAAAATTGTACGGAAACACATTCTTCTTATTCAGAGGGAAACACACACTTTGATTTATTCCGTTTAATTTTGAGTCGTTTTAAAGTAGAATAATAGAATTTAAAGTATCCTTTCGTATTGCTTTTTGTGCAATACTTTAACTTTTGTAAAATAGAATCATCGTATAATCATTCTATAATAATGTTTCTCTCTGAATAAGAAAGTGTTTCCTTTTGCGATTCGTAAAGTCCATACTGCAATTTCTAGAATTCTTTGGTAGATTTTAGAAAATGTATTATGGATCTCGGTTTTTTAACTGAAATAGAGTCAGATCTCGGTACCTTCTGTAACAAGATCGTAAATATGTAATGGAGAGTGGATGGGATTTGGGTTTAGGGGTGGGTCCTTGCGTAGTCACCTCCACGGGGTGGACCTGGGCCCTTGGTAACGTTTTCGAGAGATTGCCTTCTCGAAAACGATATCAAGCTAAGGACTACGCGCGTAGACATAAGTATAATTGTAAACTTGACGCTAGAAATACCAAGCTGATCAAAAGATCGTGGATCGTAGCTTCTAATAGAGATAGTTTGATTTTTCATTTGTATAAAGATTTCATAGATTCACTTTTAACAATTTTTTATTATTTCATTAATTTCGTTAGAGATTAGAATAATTTAATCACTGGTACTTCTAGCGTCGAGTCTTTTTCAGTACAATTGAAATTTCCAAGTCCTTCTCAGGACTTTGAAACTTTAAATTGGACTGCGAATAGTTTAGTTTAAGTTAATTATTGCCATCCAATTTGTACATTCATGTAATGTAATTTTAATAAGATAATCATCCCCTTTTATCCCGATTTCCCCCGTTTTTATTATTAATTATATATGGTGACTTCTATCTCGCTATGGTGTCCCTTCGATGAAGGGTTGTTTGATCGTTCGACGTCTGATAGTTTGACGTTTGAAGGTTTGATGGTTTGATGTTTGATGGCTTGATGTTTGATGGCTTGATGTTTGATGGTTTGATGTTTGATGGTTTGATGATCGATGGTTTGATGATCGATGGTTTGATATTTGATGGTTAGAAAATCACTTTCTTTCTGGTTTATTCTGGTTTACTTAAATCTCTGTTCGCCGTTGGAACGCCGTTGGATCGCCGCTGGATCGCTGACGGATGCGTGCGTTTTTAGTCATAAGTACTTGTATATTGTATATCTCTGTAATTTAATTGTAATCGTATTGTAAAGAAATACGTTTTCTTACCCGGAGAGAGAAATAACTGCTCCCCTTTCTTGCACCCCTCGTTTATCAAGACAGAACTTTTAATTTTTCTCGCGTAAATTAGTTCACGTTTATTTGCTCGAGCACTCTAACTTTATGCTTCGTAAGATCGCTTCACGTAGATTTCCTCTTTTTTTCTTCTTCCTTTTTTCCCTTTCCTTTTTTTTTCTCCTTCGCTCGAGATTTAGATTTTAATCGTCACGCAGGGAAACAGTTGCGACTCAATCAAACCGATGCGTGTTTGTCGTGGCCACCTGGATCTTCACGGGTTCAGCCGTGGACGCGCTCACGATGGAGCGGGCTGAGTGGTTCCCAACCCGAGGCGCTGGGGTCTGACCTGCTGTAAGACGGATTCGGGCGGTTCCACGAGGTTCGTCTCTATCGCAGAGCAATCCTAGAGTTGGGCCTCGCTGGGGTTCAGATGGACATCTCACTCACCGTCGGGGAGAGCGCGGTTGCGATTGTTTCGACGTAAGACGTGGCATAAAACTTGCTCGCGATTCGCGTCGGGTACGGTTTGCCAAATGGCTAACGCGGAAGCATCGGATTGGAATGCTCTTTAATATAATAGTATAATTTAGAGTATCGTACCGTAGAACCTTTTGCGAGACACTTTCGTTTGTCGAAAGTGTTGGAAGAGTCACTTAATAAATCTCTCTTCGGGTAAGACAGTGGTATTTCTCGTCACCCCTTTCGTAAAGTCCATACTGCAGTTTCTAAATATCTGATAGATTTTAGGAAATGTATTATGGATTTCGCGTGTATTAAATTCAAGTAGAGTCAGATCTCGGTACCTTCTGTACCGAGATCGTAAATATATAATGGAGGGTGGATGGGATTAGGGTTTAGGGATGGGTCCCTGCGTAGTCACCTCCACGGGGTGGACCTGGGCCCTTGGTAACGTTTTCGAGAGACCGGCCTCCCGAAAACGATATCATGCTAAGGACTACGCACCTAGATTATATAATTAGTGTAATTAGAGAATAAGATATAGTTTAAGTTAATTTTTGCGTTCGCCGCTGGATCGCCGCTGGACCGCCGTTGGATGACTTGATATAACTTGTTAAATTTATCGTGCCTCATCGAAGGAGGGTTGTTTGATTCTTTAATGTTCGATGGGTAGGTGATTGATGTTCGGAAATCCGCTTAGTTTTTGGTTTATTCTGATTTATTTTAACCCCTCCCTTCGCCGCTGGAACGCGGCTGGATGTCGTGATATAACTTACTACATATTCTCCATTAATATAATTTAATTACGTTCCATCTTTGTTCCTTTCCCATGACTATTCTCATGCTAATCAATTCATTCGGTATTAGTAATCTATTCAGTGATCGGTAGATGAGTTATCTTAAGTATTGAAACTGAGAGCAGGTGTAGTTGAAATAGAAGTAATCATTCTGTGATTAAAGAAATATATGCGACGGTGGAAAATCAGGGAATTGTTTAAATAATCCGGCATCTCTCTCTCTCCATCTCTCTTTCTCTCTCTTTCTGTCTCCATGGTATCTTCCCTTGATCAAAGGTTGGCTCTTGATTTCAATAATTACAACAACAGAAAATTTAATTCTGTAGTCGCAAAGTGACTTCATTATTCTCTTTAAATTTGGAAATGAGGAAATGATATTTTCGGTGAATGCAGCCTTTGACGCATGGTATTGTTTTACGTAAAGAAATTGCCATTTCCACGTTTTCCAAGGTTCTTTCCAATTGTTTCACGCAAATAGGCTGTACGAAATTATAATTGAGAATGATTATTAGGGAATCGTGAAATTTGACGTATTTTCTCCGTTCTTGTCAAAAATTCAATGGTTTTGAGTCGAATTTCAACCAATCCTTTTCATTTCCATTCTGTTATCCAATTTTTATGATTTCTATAATAAAATTCCTGTGATGTCAATAAATAATTTCAACAGATATTTCTACGTTCGCCGTTGGATCGCCGCTGTATGCGTATATTATTAGTCATAGATAATAGTAATTATAATTAGATAATAGTAATTGTGATAATAATTGTAATGAAATTGTAAGGGAGTATGTACATTGTCTTATCAAGAGCGAAACCATAGAATTTTTCCTCAAAATCCCCGTTTTATCGAAATTGAATATAATTATTCTTAGTCTCCATTTGCACACTACTGATGTTTATCAGTAATAGTTTTATTACTCTGCGTACTCGCTGGCATGCATCGCATGTGGCAAGCAAGTAGTGAGCACGCTAACTTAATGTTACACGTAAGTCGCTGCCATGAGTAGCTCCATGGGTCGAAAAGACCGTGGTTTGGAAAGTGGACAGCGCCGGAAACATTTAGTTAGCAAATCTACGTGATTACGTAGTACCACGTGAGTATGTAGAGTACCTTTGGTTACGTCGCGAATGTTATGTTCACTTTTCTCTTTGATTTATTACTTATCACAAGTTTGTCCAACTTTAATTACCTTTTTAATTTCTTTTTTTCAGAATAGAGTATAATAGAGTTTAGTGTTTATCGCATCGTAATCCCTTTTGAGAAACGCTTTAATGTTTCTAAAGTGTCGATAAAGAGACTTTGTAAATTACTCTCTGGATAAGAACATGATATATACTTCCAGTCCCTTCTTCCCTTTCGCGATTCGTAAAGTCCACGTTGCAATTTCTAAGAAAATGTATCATGGATTTGGCGTGTATTGAATTCAAGTAGAGTTGGATCTCGGTACCTTCTGTACCGAGATCGTCAACATGTAATGGAGGGTGGATGGGATTAGGGAAATATGGATGTGTTCCTGCGTAGTTACCTCCTCGTTGGTGGACCTGGGTACTTGGTAACGTTTTCGAGATCCTGGTCTCTGAAAGACGATATCATGCTAAGGACTGCGCTTGTAGACATAAGTATTGTAGTAAACTTGATGCTAGATGTACCAAACTAGTTAAAAGATGGTGGTCGTAGCTTTTGATAGAGATAGATAGATTTTTCACTTGATCAAAGGTTTCATAGATTTACTTTCAACAATTTTCTATGATACTCATTCATTCCATTATTTCATTAACTTTGCGCGAGATTAGAATAACTGGATTACTGGTATTTTTAGCATCGAGTATTTTGCAGTACAATTTAAATTATCTAAGTCCTTTTCAGGACTTGGAAATTCTATTTACGTTGTACTTCAGGTAATAGTTGAAGCCATAATTTAAATTAAGTTAAGTAAAATTTTACTCTCGTGGCATCAACCTGGAACCGTCGAAGAATTCTACTTTCTCTCTGGTCTTTTTGGATTTTAATTTAAATCAAATCTTTATCTGGCAAGAGGTTTTATGTCTGCAATAATTCACATTTTATGAGCTTTGGAAAATTTTTAATTCGGTCCTCCCTTTTGCGTAAAATATATCCACGAATCTTGCAAGAACTGCTACTTTATCAATTTCGAATCCTATATTGTACAGGGTGTAAAAATTTGTACGCGATCAATATTTCGGACAGTAATGGTCATAAAATTCCATTAGATCAGTGGCCTATCTTGTAGCTCGTCGGTACTAGGATAAATCGAGACGAAGTTGTCGACTTGAGCTTGCAGAGTATCACGAGCTTACCGACAGGCGATACTTGAGCTTGCAGTGCACCGTGGAAAGCTTCACGACACCTCCGTATCGACTCGTCTCGATGCCTGCATGTTATCTATGCGGGATTCTAGATTTCTTCAGAAGCAAATTTCGTTGTAGATACAATCGCAGCACGGAGCAGAAAATCTCCTTACCGATATTCAATCAAATAGCGTATATGTTGCAAGTGTATTATATTCGTACAAGAATTCAATTAGTCGATCAGAAATCGTTAGAACCGCGCAACAAGCAAAGACAGAGAATCTCGCGAATTTTTTGAAACATTCGCGACATCAATCTCGAAATTTGTATTAGCATTGCATTCTCATACAGCAACTTATAAAAGGAATTCAGTAATTCAATACTTCTGCCAGAGTTTTTCATTTAGAAACGCTATGTCCGCTCTGCCTCATCTTTGCAGTGTTTGCACGTTTCGTTCGCCTGCTTTCGCATTCGTGCTGCGGTGAAATTGTCAGTATCGCGACGTGATCTCGCGGAAACACATGAATAATGTCAACTTTCAATGCGAATTCGCTTTCAGCGAGTGTCGGGCTATTGCTACGGACATCAAATTTTAATATCCGCACTTTACTTTACCGCCGAGTGCATGGGAAGTTGTGTTCTTTTCATTGGAATTTTTATGCCTCGTAATGGTCCAGCCGCCAGCGACTGAATGTCTTCTCTAGTTAAGACATGATCTACTCTGGGGAATGGAGTTCCCCTAGCCTGTATAATGGAAGCAAACGAAACGTCAAGTATTCTTCGTTACACGGAAATCTAACAATGGCGAAGGGTAGGAAAGATGCTTTCATTCGGATGAGGCGGTCTTCTATACACGCGTTATTACATCTTTTTTGTACGTAAAAGGATGAGGCTGTATTGTTCTGTTTTGTTGCATCTCGATGGGTATTTAAAAGCAGCGTTGCATGTTTTTGGTGTAGATTCTGATTGTTTCGGAACAAGGGAAATCCTAATTACCTATTTCTGTAGGAGAGTGCAGTATCGTGATATAACGCACGTCTATCACGAATGCAAACTATCTCACGGTAAACTAGCAGTGTGATAGCTCTGCATTTACGATTTCCTTTTCGAGGAAATTGAATTCTATAGAGCTTATCGTTTCAGAATTGTCTAGTGCCGCTTCTTGTTATATTATATCTTAATTTTTATTCTAATTGAAAGGCAAATATGACAACTACTAGAAAACTTTGGAGAACGTGTATTAATGTTAGAATCATTTTGAAGTTTCGACATTTAGATTAGCGATGTTAACTATTCAGTTGATCTTCATTGTATTTGTGACACAGTAATAATTCAGTAGTTGCGTACGTTAACAATTTTAAACACCAAATTACTTTGTGAAAATGGTTCGATTAAAGAAACTTCGCTCGACACACGGTAGGCTTTACAGCGAAGCAGTTTGCGCCCTCTGAATTGTGTTAATCAGAAACTTGATTGTAGGTCCAGCGCGCGTTTTCGCTGGAGCTATCATTCACGTTAATTAAAATAGCTCTGCGCTAACAATTCGTTAACTGGTTTGCTTCAATGCCCTGCGAAATTACCCACTAGCAAAAACGTAATCCGTGTGTTGATTCCATTCAAAGGAAGCAAATTAGATTAAATATCCAGGATTTGAATCTCTGGGGACACGTAAACCGTATGCTGAAATTAATTCATAATTATGTAATGGTCGCTAGGTCATAGATGTTTCTATTGAAGTCTCATTTTCGAAGCGTTGAGCTCGTTAGGCATTGCATATTTTGAGAACCTGAAGTAGAAATACAAATTTTTCTTCTCCGTTCCGAGCGGAGTTTTGTGTAACTTTCCGTTCGGTATCCCAACAGAGTATACTCTTCTTTCTTCAAGGGGTACAATTTTTCACCACCACTGCATCGCTATAGAGGCTCATGTTCACTGTCGAAAGAAACGGTCCTAGACTCTATCAAACCTGGTCGCGCATCGATAGTCGTGTAGAAAGGATAAATTAACATCTGGCATTGGCCAAATATCTAGGTCGAGAATTTACTGAAGAATCATTAGAGAGAAAAAACGACAATACGAATCTCCAACACAATGTATACAATGTATTCACACTCGCTTCGAAATGAGAAAGGGTGATAAAATGAAATACAAGAAGTAAAAGCAACGGTTCGGTATTTCCACAGACGAATTCGTTACGTCAAAGAACGCGATGTAACCGATGTAAAATTCGACGAAGTTCAAGTACGCGTGACGAGGCTTCTTTTATTATACTACGTTTGTTCTTTGATTTGAAGGTTGATGAAACTTCCTGTCGGGTTGATTCATTTGGTAAACATGGACCTGGCATTTCGCGGAGAATAATAGATTAACATGACTCGTGACAGAGAGGAGAGAACGGAAAAGTTGGAAGAAAGTTGCCGCAATTTCATCTAGCACCGCGCCGCGTAAGTTCGTTACACGAGCGGAATTTTCCATATAAAGCATCGCGCACGCTGAACATCTTATCGCTTCTTTGAGCTATCGCTGTGAGATTCCCCTAGCCTTCAAAGCAGTTAAAATTTTCACAGTTTCAGTGGAATCGTGCCCACAGCGTGACCTACATTCGCGGAATTTCATTTTTCTCCCTATAATGTGAATGCATGTGATTGTATTGTTGGATTGAAAAATTCAGAGTACGCAATGGTTCCGTAGACCTCCGTGAGATGTTCGCGAAGTTTCACATTGTCAATTTCACTTGTCGTATCTTGAAAATGAACGAACTTAAGCAAATCGAACATTCTCTTTATCTCTCAAAAAGAATGAATTCGGCAAATAAGCGGTGTTCTTTCCATTTTTCTGATCTTCGCAAATAATTAGTAACAATGTGGTGAAACGGAACATCTTTTTCCTTTAAAGAGAAATTCAATTTTCTTAGTCGTTTAACTCGAATTGTTTCTCTAATCAAAAACGTATTAAACACGTTGACAGTTGCTCGCGGGTATTGCTGAAACTCGTACGAATTTACATTTCCGACGCGCGAATGCATCGCACTCGTCAATCATAACATCAATTTACAACATCGGACACCGACGACCATTGAATTATCAGCCATCAGCTAATCAACTGACAAAACAACACGTACCTTTGATAAAGTCCTCAGCCATTCCCAAGCCGTACGTATCCTTGTCGTAATCGTCGAGAATGTAGGCGCCGATCTTAACACCGGGTACAATTCCACGATCGTTGAGGCTGTCCAGAGTGTAAAGCATCACCTCGAGCGCTTGAACGTCACGTTGCGGCATCACTGGCCCGCAGGTGATGGTATCCTTCCTCTCATGGACCATCATTAGACGACTCAACACTAGATTATACTCGACCATCGCGCTGTGCTTAACTGGCCACTGATTCGGCGGTTCCAGCTCATGCGACGAGTTGTTCGTCGTTTGCGAGGACGCCTCGTCCATGGTAACGGTTCATGGTCAGAAGAAGTGGCGATCATGTCAAAAGTAAACAAAAATTGGTTCACGTCGTTAATCAATCCGATGGTCGACGTTTCGGCGGTAACTGGAAGTTGTTCCCTCTCTGTAGACGAAAGCGCGAGATTTTCGTTAAGGTAGTTGTCCAGAGAACCATTCGTACTTTTCAAACGGGAGCGAAACCTTTGATCAATCCTGCACTCTGGAGACGAATTCTAGTGGACGTGTCAACGAGACTCTTAGCCCCCCGGGAGCATCGTTGCTGGCATTCGCTTGGACGTATTCCATTTACATGGTCGAGGCGGTTCTTCGTTGGACCTCGTCCTTGACCCACGTCGGCGTAGAAGTTCGTCCCGACACCGGGCCTCCGACCTTCATAGATGAATCAAGTTTCAGGCTCGTCGATGTCGAAGTTTGCACCGTGGACGACCTGGACTTTCGTTCTCTCGTAGGATGATCGATCGCCGGGATGGGCATCGTGCTCAAGGAGTTAAACCCGTCGGACGGATTAACTTCATTCACCGTTCCATTATCCAACGAGCGGGTTTGAGCCCTCTCATTTTTCGAGCTAAACCCGACGGACGGTTCATCAGGCTTAATGTCGCAGTCATGTTTGAATATTTCGATTCAACGACTCTGTCGCCCTTGAACCGACGGGTTGCCGTTTCTTCGAAACCATTAGAGGATCGTTAAACGTTACTTCATCATCTTCTGTCAAACCATCCGTAGCTGTATCGAACCGTTCCGTCTGGTCGTCGATTTTCCTATTTATCGTCCCAATTGTTTGGATAACGGCTTTTCTAGACGCGGATGGTCGTTCAGAAGGGGTTAAAGGAAGCTTCGATTTCGAATATTTCGTTTTATTCACGAGCGATTGCTTATGGTTCGCGTTTGTTTTGATATCCTTCGTAATCTTCCGCTCTTGCTCAGTCGAAGGTGAGTTCCTGAACGTATCGTCGGAATTTCCCTCGCCGAATTCAGGAAGGCCACTGTTCTCCGACGTATAGCCCCTTTCGGTTAGACAGTTCATATCGTTTCTTAGGTACGGGGCACTCCTTGGCGCCGCAACAGAGCTATGCTCGGAGTTCACGAGGACGCCGTCAGACTCCTTTGTCACGTTACTTTGCGCAGAAGCCTCTTCCGTTGTCGCTTTATTCGCCTCTTCTTTAGCCTTATCAATCTCGCTCCGCGGAGCGTCTAATTCCATATCTTGCGACGAATCCGCGCTCAAATTGAGTCTTATCGAGATCACATCGTTACTTAGACTTGAAACGTTTTCCGGTAACTGTGCATTGTCATTTCAACGTCGAATTCGGTTTGCCATTTAACATCGAGCTATCCGATAGCAGTGAATCGTTCTCACTCACCACATCTGGTGCTTCGAGTGTTACTCTGTTAACTCATCCTGTGCTTCCGTCGTGACTTGTTGAACTGAATTCATTGCTCAATGTTAAAGTACTCAAATTTAACGTCGAATCATTCCACTGCTGTACGTGTGCTGCAGCATCTCGATCGTCCAGTGAGTTATACTTAACGTTCTCTGAAATGAAGTCGATCTCCAATTCTGTCTCAACAATTTTCGCATCGTTATCCAAAAAATCATTTGTCGTTTCGTTGAAAGTAACATTCAATGAAGTTCCATCGTATTGCGACGAATGCAACGTGACCGCGTCGCTAGACGGAATAATATTTCTCTTCTCGCGGATCGAAAAATTTCCACGGGTTCTCCTGTCTGCCTCATCATCGCTTCCATTTGTTGATATCTGTTTCACGGAGATTCCATTCAACTGGCGCGTATACTCCATCTCTCTCCGAATCAACGTTGATTTACGAGACGTCGAGGTTCACCAGGAACCTTCGAACTCTGAAGAATGAGGAGTCCTCCCTTCTGTCTTGATTGCTTTGACTCTTTTGCCTCGCGGCTCGCAATTCGAGGATCCCGAATTCTGGCAGAGTTACGACCACTCCAGATTTATTACATCACCAGAATCGAACGACCTCGGCTCTTCGTCAAGTTTTATTCCCGAATTTTAATGGACCTTCTGCTCATCAACTGATACATGGAATTATCATGCCCGTCGACTTCTATTTCCGATTTCCCTTTTGGTATCAATTCTCCGTCGAACAGTTCACTAATAGAAGCGGAAGATTTAGGAGTTTCAATGAAATATCGTTTCTGGATGTATCCTTTGGGCTCAACATCTCGCGTATCTTTCTTACCTTTCGTAGATGCTCGTCTCTTCGCGTCTTTCTTTTAATCTTTTTCGACCCGTCAGCGTTTTCAATTTCAACCGTCCAATCCTTAATAGTTGATTAATAGAGGTGGAAGGCTCGGCGGAATCGATTAAATATTGCTCAACCGAGCCTTCCGACGGCTTCCTACCACTCAATCCCCCTGGATCCGCGAATTTCTCCGATTTCAATCCTGTTTCGAATGCTTTACCGATAGAAACAACGGATTCAGGAATCTCAGTCGAATGTCGCTTCCATTGCGGTTTCCTCGCCATCTCCCAAGCTCCGAGAACCCACGATACCGTCAGCCTGAAAATAGTCCATAGTCCTTTGACCGTCCACCCTATAGGATCTTTTCATCCGAAGACGTCGAAGCTCGCCACTGAATCCCCTTTGCCTTCTCACGTCCTTGTTCTCTCGTCTGAAAGCCTTTAGCGAGTCGTCATTGCACGAATCCACAACAACGTGACCGTAATCAACGGTCGCATCGCCGCCTCTCTAGCGACGTCTTTCATTGCGACACGGGAAACCCGGGAGGATAAGCGGGGCTCTTCCGGAATATTCACTGAACTCCCGGTGAATCCGGTCGATCCCCTGGCAGTTGGCCCGGCTCGGCGTTTATTGCGTCGTTCCTTGTGGCAGTCGTTCGACGGGTCGGGATCCGCGAGTCGACGATCGCTCGACCGGATCGATCGATCGTCATCTTCGTCGGTTTGATTCGCGCCCACCGCCTGGGCGGTTCGCCAGGAAATTGCTCTCGACGACTCCTCCGTGATGTCATTCTTGACGAGTGGACGGAATGTTTGCCGAGCGGTAGTTGATGGCAATGATAACTTTTAAGGGTGCCGGGATGACGGAGTATTTGAATGGTTTTGGAATTTCAGGGATGGTTCATTAGCGCCGCGAGCCCCGTAAGCGACTTCGGCGCGGTTAACCGACAGCTGGTTGTTACCATAATCGAGCGGATACCGTTCGCCCGCCAAACTGTTTCGCAGAATCGATAGCACCACTGACACGGCCAGTACGGCCAGCCAACAGTTGTTCCGCCGCACCACCTGCCTCCCGTGACAAACATGTCCTGGTCCTGCAAAAATACGCAGCGTCTCTGTGAATCCACCACATCGCATAATAAGACCTATCGATCTAGTAATCTTATGCTAATCGAGGAGAAACGTATCGAATATCGTTCTCTACGAGATGTACGTGTTTGTTGCACCGAGACGGTTCGAGGCAATTTGGTTGAAACTATTTGAATGGTACAAAAGGGTTAAATTTGATTCGCTCTGTTTGAGAGCGGTTTAATCTATTTGCAGAGGAATGGAAATGTTTGAAGATTAATTATTCATACGTATATTGTGTATGCAATCAACTTAGAGGTTAAGGGTTGAAGCTTTGTATTACAGATACGTGAAGTGCATTAATATCGTGGAGTTTATTTTGAGCTAAGTTATTAATCATGATGCAATAACGAACCAGTAAATATCTCTGCGAGTGTTGCACATTTTCGAAATTACAGAAGAATACCGCATAGTTGGAACTCCGAGCATTACACGTGCATAGTCAAAGCAGGAACTAACCTCGATCAAACATTGGCTATCAGTTAAGCGTGGAATATTACCACTAAATTTCTCGTATCCAAATCGAAGGAGCCAGTGGCCGCAACAGGCGCATACAGAGTCCTGGTGCACCGTTGTACATATTTTAGCATCGGTGTATTGATTAATTGTGTTCAATGCGTTCATATTAAATTCTCCATCACTTCTGATAGTACCTTCAAGTGACTGTAAAAGATTAATACCCTGGAAATCCATTTATTTGAACAGCGTCGGTGGAAATTTCGCTCGTGCGAATGCTTTTTGTAGCCATAATACGTTGATCCGATTACTCTTAGTACAAGCGTTTTCATTTGGTTGGCACGGAGCCAAACTGCGATTTGATCGAGAGTAATTTTCCTAGTTTCTATAAATCAGATTTATCGATCGCCTTTCTATAGACCGATACGATCAGCAGTATCGTTGATGGATCACCCTCGCGCAGTTAATCGAATGAAATTTTAATAATCCGAGAATATAATAGCTTAGGAACGAAGCTATCGCGATGTCGATATAATCTATACAATTGATGCAGAATTAATTACCACTCGGTTAACGCTATCTCGAAAGCCAATATAATCTCTTTAAGCGACATCTTATTGTTGCCAGGCCGCGCAGCGATCCCCTAGTCGCTCTTCCAGAAAATTAACCCCTCGCGCTATAACCGTTGTATCCTATCTAACCGTGGATCGTCGCGATTCAACGCGAGCATCCATTATTTTAACACTGCTTGCGCGTTAATTAGTCCGTTTCGAGGCACGGTCTTTCCTCTTTGTCCAATAAATTTCGCGCGGCTGCGAATCCTGAAGGAAAGCCTCGGAAACGAAGGTTATATTACTTGATCTCCTTTCCGTGCTCGTGTCCAGGTTTGACGCGTTCGTGGGCTAAATATCTGTCGGAACAATGGAGTTACAGGGCTTTAATAAGGCCGTTACTTTATCGAAGGGCTGCCGCGCTCGATAGGATTGAATCGTACGAAATGGACCCCGTTTCGCCCCGTCTCTCGGAGTAGGCACATGCCAGGTTTATTGTCAGATGTATCGACGGAAACGGTGATTTCGCGGGGACAGCGATAGGTTGGTAGGAATCGATCGAGCCCCGTTAAACGGTTATTGGACGATTTAGGTGAGGTAAGCATACTTCCTTGCAGAGCGTATTAAACTTGGTCTTCGATTCTCACGACACTTTCCAGCTTAAATTGACATTTTGGAGGTCTCAGATGTCTTTAATTCAATTATCTTCACGGGTAATTTCAACGGTAACTTTGATTTCCTAATCTTCTCTTATCCGTGGGTGATAATTTGAATGGAATATCCGAAGGATTCATTTTTTACCTTTCAGTTGATGAAATCAGTAATTCACGTTGTAAGTAGTTCATTTCTGTTTTATCGCTTGACGAATTCACTAGAGAATTTGACGGTTTACGGAAAGGAACCAGCATTAGTAAGAAACTTGAAAATTTGTTTGAAAAGAGAGCAACAATAACTGGATATGGTGAATACAGGGTAGTACATATTACTATCTGGATGTGGATTTTGGGAGCGATGCCTTCATCAAGAGAAAATAAGAAGCCAGTATTGAAGAGGAAGAGAATAAGAAGAACAGTATGCCGAGGGAAAAATTCAGGGATTCTTCCATTGTTCGTGTTTGAACATTTTTTTCATCTACCCCCGTATTTCGAGGTATAAAGTTAAACTGATAACAAATATTACATACAAGAATGCATGTTTTCGTGAAATTTTATCACGACAGTCTATCATTATCCTCAACAGCGAAAATTAGTAGCCAATATTGTGTTCCGTTCCTTCTCAACCCCTGAAAGAGAAATTACACTTTCTAAAAGACTTTAGACATCCTGTAGAATCCGCAACTGAAGGGGTTACCGTAAATACCTTTCGTGGTGTTAAAATTTGACACGCGTGTGACAGAGATAATCTGTCGTGAATTTATTCAAACGGAATCTGAATTGTCATCTTTTAATGATCGATCTCTTAATCGCGACCAGTAGAAGGAATTCAGCGCGAAGTGATCAGCAAATCCTCATTGTTGGATCGTTTAACTGGTGCATGTAATTACGACTGTATATTGTACATTTGTATCAGCTCCTCGCCCTAATTGGTCTGGTTCGAGCCGCTGACATCTGCATTGTCTATGACAACATATGTTGTCGTAACTTTCTCAATCGTATTCGGGATCCGTTCAATTATACAGGCTTGTATAAGGTACATGTGCGCGAAACAGATGGTTGTGATCACTCCTTGGTTCGATTGAGGAATCCGCGTGGCATTTTTCTAAGGATTTTAATCATTTCGACGAGTTCCATGACGGCGTTTCCACCTGGCATTCAAGTGCTACAAAATATTTTTCGAAAAGCGAATTCCACGGATACAATTTCGAACGTGATCGCGTACGTTCTTTCGTCCGCGAGAAGAAAGAACCCATAGAATGGAGTTCCGCGGCGACGCAGCATCCCCTGCAAGTCAAAATGGGACCAAGGTGGGAACAAAGGGAATCCTTAGTGGCACGCAAAGATCGTCTACTGGCAAATAATTGGAGACAAAAGTCTCCATTCCCGTGACGTGTAAAGTGGATTGATTATTCTTCTGACGATATATCTTTGTTCGATTATACGGAACTGCACTTTAGAAGAGGGAAGTTGTTTTTGTTCTCGATAGGTATCCCTCGTTTACTTTCGAGAACACTCGCTAATGGAGCGATTTTTCCATTTGATGGGTTTACATTGGTTCAGCGGCCGTGCTCCTTTTGTTTCACGAGCGACTTCGCGGCCGGCGCAAGGGTCTCCGCTTTAATCTCCCGCATAGACGGTGAGAATGGACCTTTAATCTTCTCCGAACGATCAGTGCTACCTATTTTGAAGAGCAAGCAATGTATTGTTAATATTGGATGCTTTCCAACCGACCTTCTAAATCGGCGCTATCATTTAAATTCGCAGCTAGATTGGTCCGTGATCTGTTGGCGAGCTTAACTGCTCCCTTCTTTTTTTGTTTGTCCGCTACGATGTACCACTGTTGATAATCTGTGGCGAACGATGACTGGAATGTGATAAGAGGAATTTTTATCGGGAGCCAGCGAACGATTTTTTCCCAGGGAAAAGCTTCTATAAACACAGCAAGGTTTTATTTCTTACGAAGCTTTAATGCTCTTATAATTTCTCTTAAAGTTTTTATTAAAACTCCATGAAGATTTAAGCTGAGTTTTTCCCCCCTCCGCCGATGGGAGGGATCGCGAGATTTTTATTAGAAATTTCGTAGACTGGCTGTAAGCAGCTTTCGTTGTACCTTGGATTTTCTTATCGTCGCGTATAGGAAATGATACCATGAACTATTTGAACTAGAAGTTCGTTGATACAGTTTTATAACCGCCTATAACGCCGTGTAATTGAGGAAGGGTAGCACGTTCGCGTAAGCACACACAACGCGATATAGGATACGAGGAATTCATTTTTCCATTTTCCGCATTGATTGGCAAAGCAGAAAGTCCAAGAAAAAGCGCGAGGTCCTAAGAGGCGACTTTCCAAAGGGGTGGCTAGCGTAGAGTCATAATGCTCGCAGATGTGCCTGCGAACAAAAATTGCGATCAGTGACATTTCGCGTTTGTATCCGCTTCACGGATCTCGAGATTTCGATACTCCTTGACACCGAATGATTCCGCGATTTTCGCAATAAATAGCGGAGACACGCGTGCATCGTAACGCATCAGCTACCGGTACTACAAATTCTACACCTAGGAGATGACATACCGAATCTCGGGCCTCTAGAATTTTTTTCATTCAAGTACATATTGTCTATGGGCCACTAGTGACCGCTCCAGGAGTTCGCTCTCCACATATTTCGACTCCCAGAGCCAGACATGCCGTATCTGGTACCCCTAGAATTGACTTCACTTATGTACTGATTCGCTCTGCGCCATTAATAACCAATCCATGAGTTCTACCTCCTTATACGAAACATAGGGTCGGACATATCATGTCTGTAGACCCTAGTATTGGTTTGATTTAAGTATATATTGTCTGTTGGCCATTAACGACCCCTCCAGAAGTTCGTCAACCTCCACTTACTTGACACCTAGGGCCGGATATGCCGTGCCTGGGGCCCCTAATATTGGATTCATTTAAGTACTTATTGGCTCTTGGCCAGTAGTAATCGCTCCAGGAGTTCTATAGACGACTACTTCGAAACATAGGACCGAACATACTGTAACAGGGGCCACTCGAATTGGATTCATTCAACCCCCTATTGAAGCTGTGCTATTACTAACCGCGCCAAGAGATTCCCTGCCACCTAATTCGACACCCAGGGTCCGCGATGCTTTCCAAGGGCCTGTAGTGTTGGTCTCATTTAATTACTTATTGGATCTGGGTCATTCGTAACCCTCTAGCATTTCGTAGCCCGCATAATCAACCCAAGGTATTCCAAACATGATACATTTTATCCGCTCGACAATTATATATAAATACAAACAAATATAACCTAACCCAACAAAACCTAACCTCTCGACGTTAATATTTTATAAAATTCCTGACGTGTCGGCCCCAACTTCTCGGCGGGAACATTATTTACGTCTACAATGTTATATATCCTAACCTAAGGCAACCTAACATCTCGGCAGTAATATTTTACAACATTCCTGACGTGTCGGCCACTACTTCTCGTAGGGAACATTATACATAAATAGAATCTAAAATAAATTAACCTAATTCCACGCAGCACTTGTGTAGTAGTGTTTCACAGGATCCCGGGCTTGCTGGCCCTACATCGCGGTGGGAACATTATATGCGTCTATAACGTTATATATTATAACTTACGGCAGCCTAACCTCTCGGCGGTAACATTTTACAACGTTCCTGGCGTGTCGGAACCTACATCTCGGTAATAACATTATATACGTCTATAACGTACTATAACCTAACCTAACCCATCTAGCCCCACGATGGTAGTGTTTTAAAGAATCTAAAACGAAACATGACCGCCGAGACCTCAGCTTGCGTTAGGTCCGGTTACATAACGTTTCAGACGTAGATAACGTTCCGACCGAGAAGTATGGGCCGACCCGCCACTAATGTTGTAAAATATTACGAGCGAGAGGTTAGGTTGCGTTACGTTAGGTTATATAACGTCATAGAACGTATATAATGTCCACACCGTGAAGCAGGGACTAACCTGCTAGGAATGTTGTTAAATATTACCCTCGAGAGGTTAGGTTGCCTTAGGTTATGACATATAACGTTATAGACATATATAATGTTCCCACCTAGAAGAAGGGTCTTGCTTGCCAGGAATGTTGTAAAATATTACATCCGAGATGTACAGTTACCTTAGGTTAGGATATATAACGTTATAGACGTATATAATATTCCCACCCAATACCTAGGAGCTGAAACGTCTGGGCTTTTGTAAAACACTACCACCCAGTGACTAAGTTGTGTCATGCTACGTTATATAACGTTACAAGCGTATATAATGTTCCCACCCAGAAGTAGGGGCCGACACGCCAGAAATGTTGTAAAATATTACATCCAAGATGTTAGGTTGCCTTAGGTTAGGATATATAACATTCTAGACTTATATAATGTCCCCACCTAGAAGTACGGGCACACACGACCGGGATTCTGTTAACCATTACCACCGAGGTGCTAGATGGGTTAGGTTAGGTTATAGTACGTTATAGACGTATATAATGTTTCCATCGAGAAGTACGGGCCGACCCGCCAGGAATATTGTAAGGTATTATGGTCGAGAGGTTAGGTTGCGTTAGGTTAAGTTATTTAACGTTATGGACCTATATAATGTTTCCATCGGAAAGCAGGGGCCAACACGACCGGGATATTGTAAAACATTATTACCCACGGGATAACTGGGTTAGGTTAGGTTACAATAGGTTATAGACCTATATAATGTTCCCACCAAGAAGTAGTGGCCGATATGCCAGGAATGTTGTAAAATATTACATCCGTGATTGTACATTGGCTTAGGTTAGGATATATAACGTTATAGGCGTATATAATGTCTCCACCGAGAATGACGGGCCGACACGAAAGGAATGTTGTAAAATATTACCGTCGAGAGGTTAGATTTCCTTATGTTAGGATATATAACGATATTGACGTATATAATTAGCCCGCCGTGAAGTAGAGGCCGACGCGCCAGCAATGTTGTAGAATATCACGGTGGGAATATCATATACGTCTATGACGGTATATATCCTCACCTAAGGCAACCTAACTGCTCGACGGTATTATTTTACAATATACCTCGCGGGTCGGCGTGTTGTACTCGGTGGGAACATTATATACGTCTATAGAATAATATAACCTATCCTAACCTATCTAGCACCTCACGGGTAATGTTTTACAGCATCCCGGGCGCGTCGGCCCGTACGTCTCGGTGGGGATATTATATACGGCTATATCGTTATATATCCTAACCTAAGGCAGCCTAACATGTCGAATGTAATATTTTACAACATTCCTGGCGTGTCGTCGCCTACTTCTCGATGGGAACATTATATACGTCTATAACGTTGTGTATCCTAACCTAACGCAACCTAACATCTGGGATGTAATATTTTACAACATTCCTGGCATGTCGGTGCCTACGTCTCGGTGGGAACATTGTATACGTCTCTAACGATATATATCCTAACCTAAGGCAACCTAACACCTCGGATGTAATAGCTGACAGCATTCCTGGCGTGTCCGCCCGTACTTCTCGGTGGGAACATTATATACGTCTATAACGTTATATATCCTAGCCTAAGTCCACATATCATGTCGAAGGTAATATTTTACAACATTCCTGGCGTGTCGTCGCCTGCTTCTCGACGGGGACATAATATACGTCTATAACGTTGTATATCCTTACCTAACGCAACCTAACATCTGGGATGTAATATTTTACAAGATTCCTGGAGTGTCGTCGCCTACTTCTGGATAGGGTCATTATATACATCTGTAACCTTGTATATCCTAACCTAAGGCATCCTAACATTTCGGATGTAATATTTTATAACATTCCTGGCGTGTCGTCGCCTGCTTCTCCATGGGGACATTATATACGTCTATAACGTTGTATATCCTAACCTAACGCAACCTAACATCTCGGATGTAATATTTTACAACATTCCTGGCATGTCGGTCCCTACATCTCGGTGGGAACATACTATACGTCTATAACGTTGTATATCCTAACCTAAGGGAACCTAACATCTCGGGTGTAATATTTTACAACATTCCTGACGCGTCGGCCCCTATTTTTCAGTGGGAACATTATATACGTCTATAACGTTATATATTCTAGCCTAAGGCAACCTAACATGTCGAATGTAAAATTTTACAACATTCCTGGCGTGTCGTCGCCTACTTCTCGATGGGGACATTATATACATCTATAACCTTGTATATCCTAACCTAAGGCAGCCTAACATCTCGGATGTAATATTTTACAACATTCCTGGCATGTCGGTCCCTACATCTCGGTGGGAACATACTATACGTATATAACGTTGTATATCCTAACCTAAGGGAACCTAACATCTCGGATGTAATAGTTGACAACATTCCTGGCGTGTAGGCCCGTACTTCACGGTGGGAACATTGTATACGTCTATAACGTTATATATCCTAGCCTAAGGCGACCTAGCATGTCGAATGTAATATTTTACAACATTCCTGGCGTGTTCTCGCCTACTTCTCGATGGGAACATTATATACGTCTATAACGTTGTGTATCCTAACCTAACGCAACCTAACATCTGGGATGTAATATTCCTGGCGTGTCGTCGCCTACTTCTGGATGGGGAGATTATATACGTCTATAACGTTATATATCCCAACCTAAGGCAACCTAACATCTCGGATGTAATAGTTGACAACATTCCTTGCGTGTCCGCCCGTACTTCTCGGTGGGAACATAATATACGTCTATAACGTTATATATCCTAGCCTAAGGCCACTTAACATGTGGAATGTAATATTTTACAACATTCCTGGCGTGTCGTCGCCTGCTTCTCGATGGGGACATTATATACGTCTATATCGTTGTATATCCTAAGCTAAAGCAACCTAACATCTGGGATGTAATATTTTACAAGATTCCTGGCATGTCGGTCCCCAAGTCTCGGTAGGAACATTATATACGTCTATAATGATATATATCCAAACCGAAGGGAACCTAACATCTCGGATGTAATATTTTACAACATTCCTGGCGTGTCGTCGCCTGCTTCTCGATGCGTACATAATATACGTCTATAACGTTGTATATCCTAACCTAACGCAACCTAACATCTGGGATGTAATATTTTACAACATTCCTGGCGTGTCGTCGCCTGCTTCTCGATGGGGACATAATATACGTCTATAACGTTGTATATCCTTACCTAACGCAACCTAACATCTGGGATGTAATATTTTACAATATTCCTGGAGTGTCGTCGCCTACTTCTGGATAGGGTCATTATATACATCTGTAACCTTGTATATCCTAACCTAAGGCATCCTAACATTTCGGATGTAATATTTTATAACATTCCTGGCGTGTCGTCGCCTGCTTCTCCATGGGGACATTATATACGTCTATAACGTTGTATATCCTAACCTAACGCAACCTAACATCTCGGATGTAATATTTTACAACATTCCTGGCATGTCGGTCCCTACATCTCGGTGGGAACATACTATACGTCTATAACGTTGTATATACTAACTTAAGGGAACCTAACATCTCGGATGTAATAGTTGAAAACATTCCTAGCGTGTAGGCCCGTACTTCTCGGTGGGAACATTGTATACGTCTGTAACGTTATATATCCTAGCCTAAGGCGACCTAACATGTCGAATGTAATATTTTACAACATTCCTGGCGTGTCGTCGCCTACTTCTCGATGGGAACATTATATACGTCTATAACGTTGTGTATCCTAACCTAACGCAACCTAACATCTGGGATGTAATATTCCTGCCGTGTCGTCGCCTACTTCTGGATGGGAAGATTATATACGTCTATAACGTTATATATCCTAACCTAAGGCAACCTAACATCTCGGATGTAATAGTTGACAACAATCCTGGCGTGTCCGCCCGCACTGCTCGTTGGGAACATTATATACGTCTATAACGTTATATATCCTAACCTAAGGCCACATAACATGTCGAATGTAATACTTTACAACATTCCTGGCGTGTCGTCGCCTACTTCTCGATGGGGACATTATATACATCTATAACCTTGTATATCCTAACCTAAGGCAGCCTAACATCTCGGATGTAATATTTTACAACATTCCTGGCATGTCGGTCCCTACATCTCGGTGGGAACATACTATACGTATATAACGTTGTATATCCTATCCTAAGGGAACCTAACATCTCGGATGTAATAGTTGACAACATTCCTGGCGTGTAGGCCCGTACTTCTCGGTGGGAACATTGTATACGTCTATAACGTTATATATCCTAGCCTAAGGCGACCTAGCATGTCGAATGTAATATTTTACAACATTCCTGGCGTGTCGTCGCCTGCTTCTCGATGGGGACATTATAAACGTCTATATCGTTGTATATCCTACCCTAAAGCAACCTAACATCTGGGATGTAATATTATACAAGATTCCAGGCATGTCGGTCCCCAAGTCGCGGTAGGAACATTATATACGTCTATAACGATATATATACAAACCGAAGAGAACCTAACATCTCGGATGTAATATTTTACAACATTCCTGGCGTGTCGTCGCCTGCTTCTCGACGGGGACATAATATACGTCTATAACGTTGTATATCCTTACCTAACGCAACCTAACATCTGGGATGTAATATTTTACAACATTCCTGGAGTGTCGTCGCCTACTTCTGGATAGGGTCATTATATACATCTGTAACCTTGTATATCCTAACCTAAGGCATCCTAACATTTCGGATGTAATATTTTATAACATTCCTGGCGTGTCGTCGCCTGCTTCTCCATGGGGACATTATATACGTCTATAACGTTGTATATCCTAACCTAACGCAACCTAACATCTCGGATGTAATATTTTACAACATTCTTGGCATGTCGGTCCCTACATCTCGGTGGGAACATACTAAACGTCTATAACGTTGTATATCCTAACCTAAGGGAACCTAACATCTCGGGTGTAATATTTTACAACATTTCTGACGCGTCGGCCCCTATTTTTCAGTGGGAACATTATATACGTCTATAACGTTATATATTCTAGCCTAAGGCAACCTAACATGTCGAATGTAAAATTTTACAACATTCCTGGCGTGTCGTCGCCTACTTCTCGATGGGGACATTATATACATCTATAACATTGTATATCCTAACCTAAGGCAACCTAACATCTCGGATGTAATATTTTCCAACATTCTGGCGTGTCGTCCACTGCTTCTCGATGGGGAGATTATATACGTCTATAACGTTGTATATCCTAACCTAACGCAACCTAACATTTGGGATGTAATATTTTACAACATTCCTTGCATGTCGGTGCCTACGTCTCGTTGGGAACATACTATACGTCTATAACGTCGTATATACTAACCTAAGGGAACCTAACATCTCGGATGTAATAGTTGAAAACATTCCTGGCGTGTAGGCCCGTACTTCTCGGTGGGAACATTGTATACGTCTGTAACGTTATATATCCTAGCCTAAGGCGACCTAACATGTCGAATGTAATATTTTACAACATTCCTGGCGTGTCGTCGCCTACTTCTCGATGGGGACATTATATACATCTATAACCTTGTATATCCTAACCTAAGGCAGCCTAACATCTCGGATGTAATATTTTACAACATTCCTGGCATGTCGGTCCCTACATCTCGGTGGGAACATACTATACGTATATAACGTTGTATATCCTATCCTAAGGGAACCTAACATCTCGGATGTAATAGTTGACAACATTCCTGGCGTGTAGGCCCGTACTTCTCGGTGGGAACATTGTATACGTCTATAACGTTATATAACCTAGCCTAAGGCGACCTAGCATGTCGAATGTAATATTTTACAACATTCCTGGCGTGTCGTCGCCTGCTTCTCGATGGGGACATTATATACGTCTATATCGTTGTATATCCTACCCTAAAGCAACCTAACATCTGGGATGTAATATTATACAAGATTCCAGGCATGTCGGTCCCCAAGTCGCGGTAGGAACATTATATACGTCTATAACGATATATATACAAACCGAAGAGAACCTAACATCTCGGATGTAATATTTTACAACATTCCTGGCGTGTCGTCGCCAGCTTCTCGACGGGGACATAATATACGTCTATAACGTTGTATATCCTTACCTAACGCAACCTAATATCTGGGATGTAATATTTCACAACATTCCTGGAGTGTCGTCGCCTACTTCTGGATAGGGTCATTATATACATCTGTAACCTTGTATATCCTAACCTAAGGCATCCTAACATTTCGGATGTAATATTTTATAACATTCCTGGCGTGTCGTCGCCTGCTTCTCCATGGGGACATTATATACGTCTATAACGTTGTATATCCTAACCTAACGCAACCTAACATCTCGGATGTAATATTTTACAACATTCTTGGCATGTCGGTCCCTACATCTCGGTGGGAACATACTATACGTCTATAACTTTGTATATCCTAACCTAAGGGAACCTAACATCTCGGGTGTAATATTTTACAACATTTCTGACGCGTCGGCCCCTATTTTTCAGTGGGAACATTATATACGTCTAGAACGTTATATATTCTAGCCTAAGGCAACCTAACATGTCGAATGTAAAATTTTACAACATTCCTGGCGTGTCGTCGCCTACTTCTCGATGGGGACATTATATACATCTATAACATTGTATATCCTAACCTAAGGCAACCTAACATCTCGGATGTAATATTTTCCAACATTCTGGCGTGTCGTCCACTGCTTCTCGATGGGGAGATTATATACGTCTATAACGTTGTATATCCTAACCTAACGCAACCTAACATTTGGGATGTAATATTTTACAACATTCCTTGCATGTCGGTGCCTACGTCTCGTTGGGAACATACTATACGTCTATAACGTTGTATATACTAACCTAAGGGAACCTAACATCTCGGATGTAATAGTTGAAAACATTCCTGGCGTGTAGGCCCGTACTTCTCGGTGGGAACATTGTATACGTCTGTAACGTTATATATCCTAGCCTAAGGCGACCTAACATGTCGAATGTAATATTTTACAACATTCCTGGCGTGTCGTCGCCTACTTCTCGATGGGGACATTATATACATCTATAACCTTGTATATCCTAACCTAAGGCAGCCTAACATCTCGGATGTAATATTTTACAACATTCCTGGCATGTCGGTCCCTACATCTCGGTGGGAACATACTATACGTATATAACGTTGTATATCCTATCCTAAGGGAACCTAACATCTCGGATGTAATAGTTGACAACATTCCTGGCGTGTAGGCCCGTACTTCCCGGTGGGAACATTGTATACGTCTATAACGTTATATAACCTAGCCTAAGGCGACCTAGCATGTCGAATGTAATATTTTACAACATTCCTGGCGTGTCGTCGCCTGCTTCTCGATGGGGACATTATATACGTCTATATCGTTGTATATCCTACCCTAAAGCAACCTAACATCTGGGATGTAATATTATACAAGATTCCAGGCATGTCGGTCCCCAAGTCGCGGTAGGAACATTATATACGTCTATAACGATATATATACAAACCGAAGAGAACCTAACATCTCGGATGTAATATTTTACAACATTCCTGGCGTGTCGTCGCCAGCTTCTCGACGGGGACATAATATACGTCTATAACGTTGTATATCCTTACCTAACGCAACCTAACATCTGGGATGTAATATTTTACAACATTCCTGGAGTGTCGTCGCCTACTTCTGGATAGGGTCATTATATACATCTGTAACCTTGTATATCCTAACCTAAGGCATCCTAACATTTCGGATGTAATATTTTATAACATTCCTGGCGTGTCGTCGCCTGCTTCTCCATGGGGACATTATATACGTCTATAACGTTGTATATCCTAACCTAACGCAACCTAACATCTCGGATGTAATATTTTACAACATTCTTGGCATGTCGGTCCCTACATCTCGGTGGGAACATACTATACGTCTATAACGTTGTATATCCTAACCTAAGGGAACCTAACATCTCGGGTGTCATATTTTACAACATTTCTGACGCGTCGGCCCCTATTTTTCAGTGGGAACATTATATACGTCTAGAACGTTATATATTCTAGCCTAAGGCAACCTAACATGTCGAATGTAAAATTTTACAACATTCCTGGCGTGTCGTCGCCTACTTCTCGATGGGGACATTATATACATCTATAACATTGTATATCCTAACCTAAGGCAACCTAACATCTCGGATGTAATATTTTCCAACATTCTGGCGTGTCGTCCACTGCTTCTCGATGGGGAGATTATATACGTCTATAACGTTGTATATCCTAACCTAACGCAACCTAACATTTGGGATGTAATATTTTACAACATTCCTTGCATGTCGGTGCCTACGTCTCGTTGGGAACATACTATACGTCTATAACGTTGTATATACTAACCTAAAGGAACCTAACATCTCGGATGTAATAGTTGAAAACATTCCTGGCGTGTAGGCCCGTACTTCTCGGTGGGAACATTGTATACGTCTGTAACGTTATATATCCTAGCCTAAGGCGACCTAACATGTCGAATGTAATATTTTACAACATTCCTGGCGTGTCGTCGCCTACTTCTCGATGGGGACATTATATACATCTATAACCTTGTATATCCTAACCTAAGGCAGCCTAACATCTCGGATGTAATATTTTACAACATTCCTGGCATGTCGGTCCCTACATCTCGGTGGGAACATACTATACGTATATAACGTTGTATATCCTATCCTAAGGGAACCTAACATCTCGGATGTAATAGTTGACAACATTCCTGGCGTGTAGGCCCGTACTTCTCGGTGGGAACATTGTATACGTCTATAACGTTATATAACCTAGCCTAAGGCGACCTAGCATGTCGAATGTAATATTTTACAACATTCCTGGCGTGTCGTCGCCTGCTTCTCGATGGGGACATTATATACGTCTATATCGTTGTATATCCTACCCTAAAGCAACCTAACATCTGGGATGTAATATTATACAAGATTCCAGGCATGTCGGTCCCCAAGTCGCGGTAGGAACATTATATACGTCTATAACGATATATATACAAACCGAAGAGAACCTAACATCTCGGATGTAATATTTTACAACATTCCTGGCGTGTCGTCGCCTGCTTCTCGACGGGGACATAATATACGTCTATAACGTTGTATATCCTTACCTAACGCAACCTAACATCTGGGATGTAATATTTTACAACATTCCTGGAGTGTCGTCGCCTACTTCTGGATAGGGTCATTATATACATCTGTAACCTTGTATATCCTAACCTAAGGCATCCTAACATTTCGGATGTAATATTTTATAACATTCCTGGCGTGTCGTCGCCTGCTTCTCCATGGGGACATTATATACGTCTATAACGTTGTATATCCTAACCTAACGCAACCTAACATCTCGGATGTAATATTTTACAACATTCCTGGCATGTCGGTCCCTACATCTCGGTGGGAACATACTATACGTCTATAACGTTGTATATCCTAACCTAAGGGAACCTAACATCTCGGGTGTAATATTTTACAACATTCCTGACGCGTCGGCCCCTATTTTTCAGTGGGAACATTATATACGTCTATAACGTTATATATTCTAGCCTAAGGCAACCTAACATGTCGAATGTAAAATTTTACAACATTCCTGGCGTGTCGTCGCCTACTTCTCGATGGGGACATTATATACATCTATAACATTGTATATCCTAACCTAAGGCAACCTAACATCTCGGATGTAATATTTTACAACATTCTGGCGTGTCGTCCACTGTTTCTCGATGGGGAGATTATATACGTCTATAACGTTGTATATCCTAACCTAACGCAACCTAACATTTGGGATGTAATATTTTACAACATTCCTTGCATGTCGGTGCCTACGTCTCGGTGGGGACATACTATACGTCTATAACGTTGTATATACTAACCTAAGGGAACCTAACATCTCGGATGTAATAGTTGAAAACATTCCTGGCGTGTAGGCCCGTACTTCTCGGTGGGAACATTGTATACGTCTGTAACGTTATATATCCTAGCCTAAGGCGACCTAACATGTCGAATGTAATATTTTACAACATTCCTGGCGTGTCGTCGCCTACTTCTCGATGGGGACATTATATACATCTATAACATTGTATATCCTAACCTAAGGCAACCTAACATCTCGGATGTAATATTTTCCAACATTCTGGCGTGTCGTCCACTGCTTCTCGATGGGGAGATTATATACGTCTATAACGTTGTATATCCTAACCTAACGCAACCTAACATTTGGGATGTAATATTTTACAACATTCCTTGCATGTCGGTGCCTACGTCTCGTTGGGAACATACTATACGTCTATAACGTTGTATATACTAACCTAAAGGAACCTAACATCTCGGATGTAATAGTTGAAAACATTCCTGGCGTGTAGGCCCGTACTTCTCGGTGGGAACATTGTATACGTCTGTAACGTTATATATCCTAGCCTAAGGCGACCTAACATGTCGAATGTAATATTTTACAACATTCCTGGCGTGTCGTCGCCTACTTCTCGATGGGGACATTATATACATCTATAACCTTGTATATCCTAACCTAAGGCAGCCTAACATCTCGGATGTAATATTTTACAACATTCCTGGCATGTCGGTCCCTACATCTCGGTGGGAACATACTATACGTATATAACGTTGTATATCCTATCCTAAGGGAACCTAACATCTCGGATGTAATAGTTGACAACATTCCTGGCGTGTAGGCCCGTACTTCTCGGTGGGAACATTGTATACGTCTATAACGTTATATAACCTAGCCTAAGGCGACCTAGCATGTCGAATGTAATATTTTACAACATTCCTGGCGTGTCGTCGCCTGCTTCTCGATGGGGACATTATATACGTCTATATCGTTGTATATCCTACCCTAAAGCAACCTAACATCTGGGATGTAATATTATACAAGATTCCAGGCATGTCGGTCCCCAAGTCGCGGTAGGAACATTATATACGTCTATAACGATATATATACAAACCGAAGAGAACCTAACATCTCGGATGTAATATTTTACAACATTCCTGGCGTGTCGTCGCCTGCTTCTCGACGGGGACATAATATACGTCTATAACGTTGTATATCCTTACCTAACGCAACCTAACATCTGGGATGTAATATTTTACAACATTCCTGGAGTGTCGTCGCCTACTTCTGGATAGGGTCATTATATACATCTGTAACCTTGTATATCCTAACCTAAGGCATCCTAACATTTCGGATGTAATATTTTATAACATTCCTGGCGTGTCGTCGCCTGCTTCTCCATGGGGACATTATATACGTCTATAACGTTGTATATCCTAACCTAACGCAACCTAACATCTCGGATGTAATATTTTACAACATTCCTGGCATGTCGGTCCCTACATCTCGGTGGGAACATACTATACGTCTATAACGTTGTATATCCTAACCTAAGGGAACCTAACATCTCGGGTGTAATATTTTACAACATTCCTGACGCGTCGGCCCCTATTTTTCAGTGGGAACATTATATACGTCTATAACGTTATATATTCTAGCCTAAGGCAACCTAACATGTCGAATGTAAAATTTTACAACATTCCTGGCGTGTCGTCGCCTACTTCTCGATGGGGACATTATATACATCTATAACATTGTATATCCTAACCTAAGGCAACCTAACATCTCGGATGTAATATTTTACAACATTCTGGCGTGTCGTCCACTGTTTCTCGATGGGGAGATTATATACGTCTATAACGTTGTATATCCTAACCTAACGCAACCTAACATTTGGGATGTAATATTTTACAACATTCCTTGCATGTCGGTGCCTACGTCTCGGTGGGGACATACTATACGTCTATAACGTTGTATATACTAACCTAAGGGAACCTAACATCTCGGATGTAATAGTTGAAAACATTCCTGGCGTGTAGGCCCGTACTTCTCGGTGGGAACATTGTATACGTCTGTAACGTTATATATCCTAGCCTAAGGCGACCTAACATGTCGAATGTAATATTTTACAACATTCCTGGCGTGTCGTCGCCTACTTCTCGATGGGGACATTATATACATCTATAACCTTGTATATCCTAACCTAAGGCAGCCTAACATCTCGGATGTAATATTTTACAACATTCCTGGCATGTCGGTCCCTACATCTCGGTGGGAACATACTATACGTCTATAACTTTGTATATCCTAACCTAAGGGAACCTAACATCTCGGGTGTAATATTTTACAACATTCCTGACGCGTCGGCCCTTTTTTTCAGTGGGAACATTATATACGTCTATAACGTTATATATTCTAGCCTAAGGCAACCTAACATGTCGAATGTAAAATTTTACAACATTCCTGGTGTGTCGTCGCCTACTTCTCGATGGGGACTTTATATACATCTATAACATTGTATATCCTAGCCTAAGGCAACCTAACATCTCGGATGTAATATTTTACAACATTCTGGCGTGTCGTCGACTGCTTCTCGATGGGGAGATTATATACGTCTATAACGTTGTATATCCTAACCTAACGCAACCTAACATTTGGGATGTAATATTTTACAACATTCCTTGCATGTCGGTGCCTACGTCTCGGTGGGAACATTATATACGTCTATAACGATATATATCCTAACCTAAGGCAACCTAACACCTCGGATGTAATAGTTGACAACATTCCTGGCGTGTAGGCCCGTACTTCTCGGTGGGAACATTGTATACGTCTATAACGTTACATATCCTAGCCTAAGGCGACCTAACATGTCGAATGTAATATTTTACATCATTCCTGGCGTGTCGTCGCCTGCTTCTCGATGGAAACATTATATACGTCTATAACGTTGTGTATCCTAACCTAACGCAACCTAACATCTGGGATGTAATATTCCTGGCGTGTCGTCGCCTACTTCTGAATGGGGGGAGATTATATACGTCTATAACGTTATATATCCCAACCTAAGGCAACCTAACATCTCGGATGTAATAGTTGACGACATTCCTGGCATGTCCGCCCGTACTTCTCGGTGGGAACATAATATACGTCTATAACGTTGTATATCCTTACCTAACGCAATCTAACATCTGGGATGTAATATTTTACATCATTCCTAGCGTGTCGTCGCCTGCTTCTCGATGGGAACATTATATACGTCTATAACGTTGTGTATCCTAACCTAACGCAACCTAACATCTGGGATGTAATATTCCTGGCGTGTCGTCGCCTACTTCTGAATGGGGAGATTATATACGTCTATAACGTTATATATCCCAACCTAAGGCAACCTAACATCTCGGATGTAATAGTTGACGACATTCCTGGCGTGTCCGCCCGTACTTCTCGGTGGGAACATTATATACGTCTATAACGTTATATATCCTAGCCTAAGGCGACCTAACATGTCGAATGTAATATTTTACAACATTCCTGTCGTGTCGTCGCCTGCTTCTCGATGGGGACATTATATACGTCTATATCGTTGTATATCCTAACCTAAAGCAACCTAACATCTGGGATGTAATATTATACCAGATTCCTGGCATGTCGGTCCCCAAGTTTCGGTAGGAACATTATATACGTCTATAACGATATATATCCAAACCGAAGGGAACCTAACATCTCGGATGTAATATTTTACAACATTCCTGGCGTGTCGTCGCCTGCTTCTCGATGGGGACATTATATATGTCTATATCGTTGTATATCCTAACCTAACGCAACCTAACATTTGGGATGTAATATTTTACAACATTCCTTGCATGTCGCTGCCTACGTCTCGGTGGGAACATTATATACGTCTATAACGATATATATCCTAACCTAAGGCAACCTAACACCTCGGAGGTAATAGTTGACAACATTCCTGGCGTGTAGGCCCGTACTTCTCGGTGGGAACATTGTATACGTCTATAACGTTATATATCCTAGACTAAGGCGACCTAACATGTCGAATGTAAAGTTTTACAACATTCCTGGCGTGTCGTCGCCTACTTCTCGATGGGGACATTATATACATCTATAACCTTGTATATCCTAACCTAAGGCAGCCTAACATCTCGGATGTAATATTCCCTGCGTGTCGTCGCCTACTTCTGGATGGGGACATTATATACGTCTATAACATTATATACCCTAACGTAAGGCAACCTAACATCTCGGATGTAATAGTTGACAACATTCCTGGCGTATCCGCCCGTACTTCTCGATGGGAACATTATATACGTCTATAACGTTATATATCCTAGCCTAAGGCGACTTAACATGTCGAATGTAATATTTTACAACATTCCTGTCGTGTCGTCGCCTGCTTCTCGATGGGGACATTATATACGTCTATGTCGTTGTATATCCTAACCTAAAGCAACCTAACATCTGGGATATAATATTATACCAGATTCCTGGCATGTCGGTCCCCAAGTCTCGGTAGGAACATTATATACGTCTATAACGATATATATCCAAACCGAAGGGAACCTAACATCTCGGATGTAATATTTTACAACATTCCTGGCGTGTCGTCGCCTGCTTCTCGATGGGGACATAATATACGTCTATAACGTTGTATATCCTAACCTAACGCAACCTAACATCTGGGATGTAATATTTTACAACATTCCTGGCGTGTCGTCGCCTGCTTCTCGACGGGGACATAATATACGTCTATAACGTTGAATATCCTTACCTAACGCAACCTAACATCTGGGATGTAATATTTTACAACATTCCTGGAGTGTCGTCGCCTACTTCTGGATAGGGTCATTATATACATCTATAACCTTGTATATTCTAACCTAAGGCAACCTAACATCTCGGATGTAATATTTTATAACATTCCTGGCGTGTCGTCGCCTGCTTCTCCATGGGGACATTATATACGTCTATAACGTTGTATATCCTAACCTAACGCAACCTAACATCTCGGATGTAATATTTGACAACATTCCTGGCATGTCGGTCCCTACACCTCGGTGGGAACATACTATACGTCTATAACGTTGTATATCCTAGCCTAAGGCCACATAACATGTCGAATGTAATATTTTACAGCATTCCGGGCGTGTCGTCGCCTGCTTCTCGATGGGGCCATAATATACGTCTATAACGTTGTATATCCTAACATAACGCAACCTAACATCTGAGATGTAATAATTTACAACATTCCTGGCGTGTCGTCGCCTGCTTCTGGATGGGGACATAATATACGTCTATAACGTTGTATATCCTTACCTAACGCAACCTAACATCTGGGATGTAATATTTTACAACATTCCTGGAGTGTCGTCGCCTACTTCTGGATAGGGTCATTATATACATCTATAACATTGTATATCCTAACCTAAGGCAACCTATCATCTCGGATGTAATATTTTATAACATGCCTGGCATGTCGGTCCCTACTTCTCGGTGGAAACATTGTATACGTCTATAACGATATATATCCTAACCTAAGGCAACCTAACACCTCGGATGTAATGGTTGACAACATTCCTGGCGTGTAGGCCCGTACTTCTCGGTGGGAACATTGTATACGTCTATAACGTTATATATCCTAGCCTAAGGCGACTTAACATGTCGAATGTAATATTTTACATCATTCCTGGCGTGTCGTCGCCTGCTTCTCGATGGGAACATTATATACGTCTATAACGTTGTGTATCCTAACCTAACGCAACCTAACATCTGGGATGTAATATTCCTGGCGTGTCGTCGCCTACTTCTGAATGGGGAGATTATATACGTCTATAACGTTATATATCCCAACCTAAGGCAACCTAACATCTCGGATGTAATAGTTGACGACATTCCTGGCGTGTCCGCCCGTACTTCTCGGTGGGAACATTATATACGTCTATAACGTTATATATCCTAGCCTAAGGCGACCTAACATGTCGAATGTAATATTTTACAACATTCCTGTCGTGTCGTCGCCTGCTTCTCGATGGGGACATTATATACGTCTATATCTTTGTATATCCTAACCTAAAGCAACCTAACATCTGGGATGTAATATTATACCAGATTCCTGGCATGTCGGTCCCCAAGTTTCGGTAGGAAGATTATATACGTCTATAACGATATATATCCAAACCGAAGGGAACCTAACATCTCGGATGTAATATTTTACAACATTCCTGGCGTGTCGTCGCCTGCTTCTCGATGGGGACATTATATATGTCTATATCGTTGTATATCCTAACCTAACGCAACCTAACATTTGGGATGTAATATTTTACAACATTCCTTGCATGTCGCTGCCTACGTCTCGGTGGGAACATTATATACGTCTATAACGATATATATCCTAACCTAAGGCAGCCTAACACCTCGGATGTAATAGTTGACAACATTCCTGGCGTGTAGGCCCGTACTTCTCGGTGGGAACATTGTATACGTCTATAACGTTATATATCCTAGACTAAGGCGACCTAACATGTCGAATGTAAAATTTTACAACATTCCTGGCGTGTCGTCGCCTACTTCTCGATGGGGACATTATATACATCTATAACCTTGTATATCCTAACCTAAGGCAGCCTAACATCTCGGATGTAATATTCCCTGCGTGTCATCGCCTACTTCTGGATGGGGACATTATATACGTCTATAACATTATATACCCTAACGTAAGGCAACCTAACATCTCGGATGTAATAGTTGACAACATTCCTGGCGTATCCGCCCGTACTTCTCGATGGGAACATTATATACGTCTATAACGTTATATATCCTAGCCTAAGGCCACCTAACATGTCGAATGTAATATTTTACAACATTCCTGACGCGTCTGCCCCTATTTTTCGGTGGGAACATTATATACGTCTATAACGTTATATATCCTAGTCTAAGGCAACCTAACATGTCGAATGTAATACTTTACAACATTCCTGGCGTGTCGTCGCCTACTTCTCTATGGGGACATTGTATACATCTATAACCTTGTATATCCTAACCTAAGGCAGCCTAACGTCTCGGATGTAATAGTTGAAAACATTCCTGGCGTGTAGGCCCGTACTTCTCGGTGGGAACATTGTATACGTCTATAACGTTATATATCCTAGCCTAAGGCGACCTAGCATGTCGAATGTAATATTTTACATCATTCCTGGCGTGTCGTCGCCTGCTTCTCGATGGGAACATTATATACGTCTATAACGTTGTGTATCCTAACCTAACGCAACCTAACATCTGGGATGTAATATTCCTGGCGTGTCGTAGCCTACCTCTCGATGCGGACATTATATACATCTATAACATTGTATATCCTAACCTAAGGCAACCTAACATCTCGGATGTAATATTTTACAACATTCTGGCGTGTCGTCGACTGCTTCTCGATGGGGAGACTATATACGTCTATAACGTTGTATATCCTAACCTAACGCAACCTAACATTTGGGATGTAATATTTTACAACATTCCTTGCATGTCGGTGCCTACGTCTCGGTGGGAACATTATATACGTCTATAACGATATATATCCTAACCTAAGGCAACCTAACATATCGGATGTAATAGTTGACAACATTCCTGGCGTGTAGGCCCGAACTTCTCGGTGGGAACATTGTATACGTCTATAACGTTATATATCCTAGCCTAAGGCCACCTAACATGTCGAATGTAATATTTTACAACATTCCTGACGCGTCGGCCCCTATTTTTCGGTGGGAACATTATATACGTCTATAACGTTATATATCCTAGTCTAAGGCAACCTAACATGTCGAATGTAATACTTTACAACATTCCTGGCGTTTCGTCGCCTACTTCTCGATGGGGACATTATATACGTCTATAACGTTGTGTATCCTAACCCAAAGCAACCTAACATCTGGGATGTAATATTATACAAGATTCCTGGCATGTCGGTCCCCAAGTCTCGGTAGGAACATTATATACGTCTATAACGATATATATCCAAACCGAAGGGAACCTAACATCTCGGATGTAATATTTTACAACATTCCTGGCGTGTCGTCGCCTGCTTCTCGATGGGGACATAATATACGTCTATAACGTTGTATATCCTAACCTAACGCAACCTAACATCTGGGATGTATTATTTTACAACATTCCTGGCGTGTCGTCGCCTGCTTCTCGACGGGGACATAATATACGTATATAACGTTGTATATCCTTACCTAACGCAACCTAACATCTGGGATGTAATATTTTACAACATTCCTGGAGTGTCGTCGCCTACTTCTAGATAGGGTCATTATATACATCTATAACCTTGTATATTATAACCTAAGGCAACCTAACATCTCGGATGTAATATTTTATAACATTCCTGGCGTGTCGTCGCCTGCTTCTCCATGGGGACATTATATACGTCTATAACGTTGTATATCCTAACCTAAGGCAACCTAACATCTCGGATGTAATATTTTCAACATTGTGGCGTGTCGTCGACTGCTTCTCGATGGGGAGATTATATACGTCTATAACGTTGTATATCCTAACCTAACGCAACCTAACATCTGAGATGTATTATTTTACAACATTCCTGGCGTGTCGTCGCTTGCTTCTCGACGGGGACATAATATACGTCTATAACGTTGTATATCCTTACCTAACGCAACCTAACATCTGGGATGTAATATTTTACAACATTCCTGGAGTGTCGTCGCCTACTTCTGGATAGGGTCATTATATACATCTATAACCTTGTCTACTCTAACCTAAGGCAACCTAACATCTCGGATGTAATATTTTACAACATTCCTGGCGTGTCGTCGCCTGCTTCTCCATGGGGACATTATATACGTCTATAACGTTGTATATCCTAACCTAAGGCAACCTAACATCTCGGATGTAATATTTTCAACATTGTGGCGTGTCGTCGACTGCTTCTCGATGGGGAGATTATATACGTCTATAACGTTATATATCCTAACCTAACGCAACCTAACATTTGGGATGTAATATTTTACAACATTCCTTGCATGTCGGTGCCTACGTCTCGGTGGGAACATTATATACGTCTATAACGATATATATCCTAACCTAAGGCAACCTAACATATCGGATGTAATAGTTGACAACATTCCTGGCGTGTAGGACCGAACTTCTCGGTGGGAACATACTATACGTATATAACGTTGCATATCCTAACCTAAGGGAACCTAACATCTCGGATGTACTAGTTGACAACATTCCTGGCGTGTAGGCCCGTCCTACTCGGTGAGAACATTGTATACCTCTATAACGTTATATATCCTAGCCTAAGGCGACCTAACGTGTCGAATGTAATATTTTACAACATTCCTGGCGTGTCGTCGCCTACTTCTTGATGGGAACATTATATACGTCTATAACGTTGTGTATCCTAACCTAACGAAACCTAACATCTGGGATGTAATATTCCTGGCGTGTCGTCGCCTACTTCTAGATGGGGAGATTATATACGTCTATAACGTTATATATCCCAACCTAAGGCAACCTAACATCTCGGATGTAATAGTTGACAACATTCCTGGCGTGCCCGCCCGCACTTCTCGGTGGGAACATTATATACGTCTATAACGTTATATATCCTAGCCTAAGGCCACATAACATGTCGAATGTAATACTTTACAACATTCCTGGCGTGTCGTCGCCTACTTCTCGATGGGGACATTATATACATCTATAACCTTGTATATCCTAACCTAAGGCAGCCTAACATCTCGGATGTAATATTTTACAACATTCCTGGCATGTCGGTCCCTACATCTCGGTGGGAACATACTATACGTCTATAACGTTGTATATCCTAACCTAAGGGAACCTAACATCTCGGGTGTAATATTTTACAACATTCCTGACGCGTCGGCCCCTATTTTTTGGTGGGAACATTATATACGTCTATAACGTTATATATCCTAGCCTCAGGCGACCTAACATGTCGAATGTAATATTTTACAACATCCCTGGCGTGTCGTCGCCTGCTTCTCGATGGGGACATTATATACGTCTATATCGTTGTATATCCTAACCTAAAGCAAGCTAACATCTGGGATGTAATATTATACCAGATTCCTGGCATGTCGGTCCCCAAGTCTCGGTAGGAACATTATATACGTCTATAACGATATATATCCAAACCGAAGAGAACCTAACATCTCGGATGTAATATTTTACAACATTCCTGGCGTGTCGTCGCCTGCTTCTCGATGGGGACATAATATACGTCTATAACGTTGTACATCCTAACCCAACGCAACCTAACATCTGGGATGTAATATTTTACAACATTCCTGGCGTGTCGTCGCCTACTTCTCGATGGGAACATTATATACGTCTATAACGTTGTGTATCCTAACCTAACGCAACCTAACATCTGGGATGTAATATTCCTCGCGTGTCGTCGCCTACTTCTGGATGGGGACATTATATACGTCTATAACGTTATGTATCCCAACCTAAGGCAACCTAACATCTCGGATGTAATAGTTGACAACATTCCTGGCGTGTCCGCCCGAACTTCTCGGTGGGAACATTGTATACGTCTATAACGTTATATATCCTAGCCTAAGGCGACCTAGCATGTCGAATGTAATATTTTACATCATTCCTGGCGTGTCGTCGCCTGCTTCTCGGTGGGAACATTGTATACGTCTATAACGTTATATATCCTAGCCTAAGGCGACCTAACATCTGGGATGTAATATTTTACAAGATCCCTGGCATGTCGGTCCCCACGTCTCGGTGGGAACACTATATACGTCTATAACGATATATACCCTAACCTAAGGAAACCTAACATCTGGGATGTAATATTTTAGAACATTCCTGGCATGTCGGTCCCTACGTCTCGGTGGGAACGTTATATACGTCTATAACGATATATACCCTAACCTAAGGAAACCTAACATCTGGGATGTAATATTTTAGAACATTCCTGGCATGTCGGTCCTGAAGTCTCGGTGGGAACATTATATACGTCTATAACGATATATATCCTAACCTAATGCAACCTAACATCTCGGATGTAATACTTTACAACATTCCTGGCATGTCGGTCCCTACATCTCGGTGGGAACATTCTATACATCTATAACGTTATATATCTTAACCTAAGGGAACCTAACATCTCGGATGTAATATTTTACAACATTCCTGGCATGTCGGTCCCTACTTCTCGGTGGAAACATTGTATACGTCTATAACGATATATATCCTAACCTAAGGCAACCTAACACCTCGGATGTAATAGTTGACAACATTCCTGGCGTGTCCGTCCGTACTTCTCGGTGGGAACATTATATACGTCTATAACGTTATATATCCTAGCCTAAGGCCACATAACATGTCGAATGTAATATTTTACAACATTCCTGGCGTGTCGTCGCCTACTTCTCGATGGGGACATTATATACATCTATAACATTGTATATCCTAACCTAACGCAACCTAACATCTGGGATGTAATATTTTACAAGATCCCTGGCATGTCGGTCCCCACGTCTCGGTGGGAACACAATATACGTCTATAACGATATATACCCTAACCTAAGGAAACCTAACATCTCGGATGTAATATTTTACAACATTCCTGGCATGTCGGTCCCTACTTCTCGGTGGAAACATTATATACGTCTATAACGTTGTATATCCTAACCTAAAGCAACCTAACATCTGGGATGTAATATTTTAGAACATTCCTGGCATGTCGGTCCCTACGTATCGGTGGGAACGTTATATACGTCTATAACGATGTATATCCTAACCTAAGGGAACCTAACATCTTGGATGTAATATTTTACAACATTCTGGCGTCTCGTCGCCTGCTTCTCGATGGGGACATTATATACGTCTATAACCTTGTATATACTAACCTAACGCAACCTAACATCTGGGATGTAATATTTTACAACATTCCTGGCATGTCGGTCCCTACGTCTCCGTGGTTACATTATATACGTCTATAACGTTGTATATCATAACCTAACGAAACCTAACATCTGGGATGTAATATTTTAAAACATTCCTGGCATGTCGGTCCCTACGTCTCGGTGGGGACATTATATACATCTATAACGATATATATCCTAACCTAAGGCAACCTAACATCTCGGGTGTAATATTTTACAACATTCCTGGCGCTTCGGCTGCTACTTTTCGGTGGGAACATTATATACGTCTATAACGTTACATATCCTAACGTATGGCAACAAAACATCTCGGATGTTATATTTTACAACATTCCTGGCGTGTCGTCGCCTGCTTCTCGATGGGGACTTTATATACGTCTATAACGTTGTATATCCTAACTTAACTCAACCAAACATCTGGGGTGTAATATTTTACAACATTCCTGGCATGTCGGTCCCTACGTGTCGGTGGGAACGTTATATACGTCTATAACGATATATATCCTAACCTAAGGGAACCTTACATCTCGGATGTAATATTTTACAACATTCCTGGCATGTCGGGCCCTACTTCTCGGTGGAAACATTGTATACGTCTATAACGATATATATCCTAACCTAAGGCAACCTAACACCTCGGATGTAATAGTTGACAACATTCCTGGCGTGTCCGTCCGTACTTCTCGGTGGGAACATTATATACGTCTATAACGTTATATATCCTAGCCTAAGGCCACATAACATGTCGAATGTAATATTTTACAACATTCCTGGCGTGTCGTCGCCTGCTTCTCGATGGGGACTTTATATACGTCTATAACGTTGTATATCCTAACCTAACGCAACCTAACATCTGGGATGCAATATTTTAAAACATTCCTGGCATGTCGGTCCCTACGTCTCGGTGGGAACATTATATACGTCTATAACGATATATATCCTAACCTAAGGCAACCTAACATCTCGGATGTAATATTTTACAACATTCCTGGCGCTTCGGCTGCTACGTTTCGGTGGGAACATTATATACGTCTATAACGTTACATATCCTAACGTATGGCAACATAACATCTCGGATGTTATATTTTACAACATTCCTGGCGTGCCGTCGCCTGCTTCTCGATGGGGACTTTATATACGTCTATAACGTTGTATATCCTAACCTAACGCAACCTAACATCTGGGATGTAATATTTTACAAGATCCCTGGCATGTCGGTCCCCACGTCTTCGTGGGAACACTATATACGTCTATAACGATATATACCCTAACCTAAGGAAACCTAACATCTCGGATGTAATATTTTACAACATTCCTGGCATGTCGGTCCCTACTTCTCGGTGGAAACAATGTATACGTCTATAACGTTGTATATCCTAACCTAAAGCAACCGAACATCTGGGATGTAATATTTTAGAACATTCCTGGCATGTCGGTCCCTACGTCTCGGTGGGAACGTTATATACGTCTATAACGATGTATATCCTAACCTAAGGGAACCTAACATCTCGGATGTAATATTTTACAACATTCTGGCGTCTCGTCGCCTGCTTCTCGATGGGGACATTATATACGTCTATAACCTTGTATATACTAACCTAACGCAACCTAACATCTGGGATGTAATATTTTACAATATTCCTGGCATGTCGGTCCCTACGTCTCCGTGGTTACATTATATACGTCTATAACGTTGTATATCATAACCTAACGAAACCTAACATCTGGGATGTAATATTTTAAAACATTCCTGGCATGTCGGTCCCTACGTCTCGGTGGGGTCATTATATACGTCTATAACGATATATATCCTAACCTAAGGCAACCTAACATCTCGGATGTAATATTTTACAACATTCCTGGCGCTTCGGCTGCTACGTTTCGGTGGGAACATTACATACGTCTATAACGTTACATATCCTAACGTATGGCAACAAAACATCTCGGATGTTATATTTTACAACATTCCTGGCGTGTCGTCGCCTGCTTCTCGATGGGGTCTTTATATACGTCTATAACGTTGTATATCCTAACCTAACGCAACCTAACATCTGGGATGCAATATTTTAAAACATTCCTGGCATGTCGGTCCCTACGTCTCGGTGGGAACATTATATACGTCTATAACGATATATATCCTAACCTAAGGCAACCTAACATCTCGGATGTAATATTTTACAACATTCCTGGCGCTTCGGCTGCTACGTTTCGGTGGGAACATTATATACGTCTATAACGTTACATATCCTAACGTATGGCAACATAACATCTCGGATGTTATATTTTACAACATTCCTGGCGTGCCGTCGCCTGCTTCTCGATGGGGACTTTATATACGTCTATAACGTTGTATATCCTAACCTAACGCAACCTAACATCTGGGATGTAATATTTTACAAGATCCCTGGCATGTCGGTCCCCACGTCTTCGTGGGAACACTATATACGTCTATAACGATATATACCCTAACCTAAGGAAACCTAACATCTCGGATGTAATATTTTACAACATTCCTGGCATGTCGGTCCCTACTTCTCGGTGGAAACAATGTATACGTCTATAACGTTGTATATCCTAACCTAAAGCAACCGAACATCTGGGATGTAATATTTTAGAACATTCCTGGCATGTCGGTCCCTACGTCTCGGTGGGAACGTTATATACGTCTATAACGATGTATATCCTAACCTAAGGGAACCTAACATCTCGGATGTAATATTTTACAACATTCTGGCGTCTCGTCGCCTGCTTCTCGATGGGGACATTATATACGTCTATAACCTTGTATATACTAACCTAACGCAACCTAACATCTGGGATGTAATATTTTACAATATTCCTGGCATGTGGGTCCCTACGTCTCCGTGGTTACATTATATACGTCTATAACGTTGTATATCATAACCTAACGAAACCTAACATCTGGGATGTAATATTTTAAAACATTCCTGGCATGTCGGTCCCTACGTCTCGGTGGGGTCATTATATACGTCTATAACGATATATATCCTAACCTAAGGCAACCTAACATCTCGGATGTAATATTTTACAACATTCCTGGCGCTTCGGCTGCTACTTTTCTGTGGGAACATTACATACGTCTATAACGTTACATATCCTAACGTATGGCAACAAAACATCTCGGATGTTATATTTTACAACATTCCTGTCGTGTCGTCGCCTGCTTCACGATGGGGACATTATATACGTCTATCACGTTGTATATTCTAACCTAACGCAACCTAACATCTGGGATGTAACATTTTACTACATTCCTGGCGTGTCGTCGCCAACTTCTGGATGGGGACATTATATACATCTATAACGTTATATATCTTAACCTAAGGGAACCTAACATCTCGGATGTAATATTTTACAACATTCCTGGCATGTCGGTCCCTACTTCTCGGTGGGAACATTGTATACGTCTATAACGATATATATGCTAGCCTAAGGCAACCTAACATGTCGAATGTAATATTTTACAACATTCCTGTCGTGTCGTCGCCTGCTTCTCGATGGGGACATTATATACGTCTATAACGTTGTATATTCTAACCTAACGCAACCTAACATCTGCGATGTAATATTTTACAACATTCCTGGCATGTCGGTCCCTACGTCTCCGTGGGTACATTATATACGTCTGTAACGTTGTATATCCTAACCTAACGCAACCTAACATCTGGGATGCAATATTTTAAAACATTCCTGGCATGTCGGTCCCTACGTCTCGGTGGGAACATTATATACGTCTATAACGATATATATCCCAACCTAAGGCAACCTAACATCTCGGACGTAATATTTTACAACATTCCTGGCGCTTCGGCTGCTACGTTCCGGTGGGAACATTATATACGTCTATAACGTTACATATCCTAACGTATGGCAACATAACATCTCGGATGTTATATTTTACAACATTCCTGGCGTGTCGTCGCCTGCTTCTCGATGGGGACTTTATATACGTCTATAACGTTGTATATCCTAACCTAACGCAACCTAACATCTGGGATGTAATATTTTACAAGATCCCTGGCATGTCGGTCCCCACGTCTCGGTGGGAACACTATATACGTCTATAACGATATATACCCTAACCTAAGGAAACCTAACATCTGGGATGTAATATTGTAGAACATTCCTGGCATGTCGGTCCCTACGTCTCGGTGGGAACGTTATATACGTCTATAACGATATATACCCTAACCTAAGGAAACCTAACATCTGGGATGTAATATTTTAGAACATTCCTGGCATGTCGGTCCTGAAGTCTCGGTGGGAACATTATATACGTCTATAACGATATATATCCTAACCTAAAGCAACCTAACATCTCGGATGTAATACTTTACAACATTCCTGGCATGTCGGTCCCTACATCTCGGTGGGAACATTCTATACATCTATAGCGTTATATATCTTAACCAAAGGGAACCTAACATCTCGGATGTAATATTTTACAACATTCCTGGCATGTCGGTCCCTACTTCTCGGTGGAAACATTGTATACGTCTATAACGATATATATCCTAACCTAAGGCAACCTAACACCTCGGATGTAATAGTTGACAACATTCCTGGCGTGTCCGTCCGTACTTCTCGGTGGGAACATTATATACGTCTATAACGTTATATATCCTAGCCTAAGGCCACATAACATGTCGAATGTAATATTTTACAACATTCCTGGCGTGTCGTCGCCTACTTCTCGATGGGGACATTATATACATCTATAACATTGTATATCCTAACCTAACGCAACCTACCATCTGGGATGTAATAGTTTACAAGATCCCTGGCATGTCGGTCCCCACGTCTCGGTGGGAACACTATATACGTCTATAACGATATATACCCTAACCTAAGGAAACCTAACATCTCGGATGTAATATTTTACAACATTCCTGGCATGTCGGTCCCTACTTCTCGGTGGAAACATTATATACGTCTATATCGTTGTATATCCTAACCTAAAGCAACCTAACATCTGGGATGTAATATTTTAGAACATTCCTGGCATGTCGGTCCCTACGTCTCGGTGGGAACGTTATATACGTCTATAACGATGTATATCCTAACCTAAGGGAACCTAACATCTTGGATGTATTATTTTACAACATTCTGGCGTCTCGTCGCCTGCTTCTCGATGGGGACATTATATACGTCTATAACCTTGTATATACTAACCTAACGCAACCTAACATCTGGGATGTAATATTTTACAACATTCCTGGCATGTCGGTCCCTACGTCTCCGTGGGTACATTATATACGTCTGTAACGTTGTATATCCTAACCTAACGCAACCTAACATCTGGGATGCAATATTTTAAAACATTCCTGGCATGTCGGTCCCTACGTCTCGGTGGGAACATTATATACGTCTATAACGATATATATCCTAACCTAAGGCAACCTAACATCTCGGATGTAATATTTTACCACATTCTGGCGTCTCGTCGCCTGCTTCTCGATGGGGACATTATATACGTCTATAACCTTGTATATACTAACCTAACGCAACCTAACATCTGGGATGTAATATTTTACAACATTCCTGGCATGTCGGTCCCTACGTCTCCGTGGTTACATTATATACGTCTATAACGTTGTATATCATAACCTAACGAAACCTAACATCTGGGATGTAATATTTTAAAACATTCCTGGCATGTCGGTCCCTACGTCTCGGTGGGGACATTATATACGTCTATAACGATATATATCCTAACCTAAGGCAACCTAACGTCTCGGATGTAATATTTTACAACATTCCTGGCGCTTCGGCTGCTACTTTTCGGTGGGAACATTATATACGTCTATAACGTTACATATCCTAACGTATGGCAACAAAACATCTCGGATGTTATATTTTACAACATTCCTGGCGTGTCGTCGCCTGCTTCTCGATGGGGACTTTATATACGTCTATAACGTTGTATATCCTAACCTAACGCAACCAAACATCTGGGGTGTAATATTTTACAACATTTCTGGCATGTCGGTCCCTACGTGTCGGTGGGAACGTTATATACGTCTATAACGATATATATCCTAACCTAAGGGAACTTTACATCTCGGATGTAATATTTTACAACATTCCTGGCATGTCGGGCCCTACTTCTCGGTGGAAACATTGTATACGTCTATAACGATATATATCCTAACCTAAGGCAACCTAACACCTCGGATGTAATAGTTGACAACATTCCTGGCGTGTCCGTCCGTACTTCTCGGTGGGAACATTATATACGTCTATAACGTTATATATCCTAGCCTAGGGCCACATAACATGTCGAATGTAATATTTTACAACATTCCTGGCGTGTCGTCGCCTACTTCTCGATGGGGACATTATATACATCTATAACATTGTATATCCTAACCTAAGGCAACCTAACATCTCGGATGTAATATTTTACAACATTCTGGCGTGTCGTCGACTGCTTCTCGATGAGGAGATTATATACGTCTATAACGTTGTATATCCTAACCTAACGCAACCTAACATTTGGGATGTAATATTTTACAACATTCCTTGCATGTCGGTGCCTACGTCTCGGTGGGAACATTATATACGTCTATAACGATATATATCCTAACCTAAGGCAACCTAACATATCGGTAGTAATAGTTGACAACATTCCTGGCGTGTACGCCCGAACTTCTCGGTGGGAACATTGTATACGTCTATAACGTTATATATCCTAGCCTAAGGCAGCCTAACATCTCGGATGTAATATTTTACAACATTCCTGGCATGTCGGTCCCTACTTCTCGCTGGAAACCATGTATACGTCTATAACGTTGTATATCCTAACCTAAAGCAACCTAACATCTGGGATGTAATATTTTACAACATTCCTGGCATGTCGGTCCCTACGTCTCGGTGGGAACGTTATATACGTCTATAACGATGTATATCCTAACCTAAGGAAACCTTACATCTCGGATGTAATATTTTAAAACATTCCTGGCATGTCGGTCCCTACGTCTCGGTGGGAACATCATATACGTCTATAACGATATATATCCTAACCTAAGGCAACCTAACATCTCGGATGTAATATTTTACAACATTCCTGGCGCTTCGGCTGCTACGTTTCGGTGGGAACATTATATACGTCTATAACGTTACATATCCTAACGTATGGCAACATAACATCTCGGATGTTATATTTTACAACATTCCTGGCGTGTCGTCGCCTGCTTCTCGATGGGGACTTTATATACGTCTATAACGTTGTATATCCTAACCTAACGCAACCAAACATCTGGGGTGTAATATTTTACAACATTCCTGGCATGTCGGTCCCTACGTGTCGGTGGGAACGTTATATACGTCTATAACGATATACATCCTAACCTAAGGGAACTTTACATCTCGGATGTAATATTTTACAACATTCCTGGCATGTCGGGACCTACTTCTCGGTGGGAACATTGTATACGTCTATAACGATATATATCCTAGCCTAAGGCAACCTAACATGTCGAATGTAATATTTTACAACATTCCTGTCGTGTCGTCGCCTGCTTCACGATGGGGACATTATATACGTCTATAACGTTGTGTATTCTAACCTAACGCAACCTAACATCTGGGATGTAACATTTTACTACATTCCTGGCGTGTCGTCGCCAACTTCTGGATGGGGACATTATATACATCTATAACGTTATATATCTTAACCTAAGGGAACCTAACATCTCGGATGTAATATTTTACAAGATTCCTGGCATGTCGGTCCCTACTTCTCGGTGGAAACATTGTATACGTCTATAACGATGTATATACTACTCTAAGGGAACCTAACATCTCGGATGTAATATTTTACAACATTCCTGACGCGTCGGTCCCTATTTCTCGGTGGGAACATTATATACGTCTATAACGTTATATATCCTAGCCTACGGCAACCTAACATCTCGGATGTGATATTTTACAACATTCTGGCGTGTCGTCGCCTGCTTCTCGATGGGGACATTATATACGTCTATAACGTTGTATATACTAACCTAACGCAACCTAACATTTGGGATGTAATATTTTACAACATTGCTGACGCGTCAGCCCCTATTTCTTGGTGGGATCATTCTATACGTCTATAACGTTGTATATCCCAACCTAAGGGAACCTAACATCTCGGGTGTAATATTTTACAACATTCCTGGCATGTCGGTCCCTACTTCTCGGTGGAAAAATTGTATACGTCTATAACGATACATATGCTAGCCTAAGGCAAGGTAACATGTCGAATGTAATATTTTACAACATTCATGTCGTGTCGTCGCCTGCTTCACGATGGGGACTTTATATACGTCTATAACGTTGTATATCCTAACCTAACGCAACCTAACATCTGGGATGTAATATTTTGCAAGATCCCTGGCATGTCGGTCCCCACGTCTCGGTGGGAACACTATATACGTCTATAACGATATATACCCTAACCTAAGGAAACCTAACATCTCGGATGTAATATTTTACAACATTCCTGGCATGTCGGTCCCTACTTCTCGGTGGGGACTTTATATACGTCTATAACGTTGTATATCCTAACCTAACGCAACCTAACATTTGGGATGTAATATTTTACAACATTCCTTGTATGTCGGTGCCTACGTCTCGGTGGGAACATTATATACGTCTATATCGATATATATCCTAACCTAAGGCAACCTAACATATCGGATGTAATAGTTGACAACATTGCTGGCGTGTAGGCCCGAACTTCTCGGTGGGAACATTGTATACGTCTATAACGTTGTATATACTAGCCTAAGGCGACCTAACATATCGAATTTAATATTTTACATCATTCCTGGCGTGTCGTCGCCTGCTTCTCGATGGGAACATTATATACGTCTATAACGTTATATATCCTAGCCTAAGGCAGCCTAAAATCTCGGATGTAATATTTTACAACATTCCTGTCGCGTCGGCTCCTATTTTTCGGTGGGAACATTATATACGTCTATAACGTTATATATCCTAACCTAAGGGAACCTAACATCTCGGGTGTAATATTATACAACATTCCTGACACGTCGTCGCCTGCTTCTCGATGGGGACATTATATAAGTCTATAACGTTGTATATCCTAACCTAACACAACCTAACATCTGGGATGTAATATTCCCGGCGTGTCGTCGCCTACTTCTGGATGGGGACATTATATACGTCTATAACGTTATATATCCTAGCCTAAGGCCAACTAACATGTCGAATGTAATATTTTACAACATTCCTGACGCGTCGGCCCCTATTTTTCGGTGGGAACATTATATACGTCTATAACGTTATATATCCTAACGTAAGGCAACATAACATCTCGGATATAATATTTTACAACATTCCTGGCGTGTCGTCGCCTGCTTCTCGATGGGGATATTATATACGTCTATAACGTTGTATATCCTAACCTAACGCAACCTAACATCTGGGATGTAATATTTTACAACATTCCTGGCATGTCGGTCCCTACGTCTCGGTGGGAACGTTATATACGTCTATAACGACATATATCCAAACTTAAGGGAAACTAACATCTCGGACGTAATATTTTACAACATTCCTGGCGCTTCGGCTCCTACTTTTCGGTGGGAACATTATATACGTCTATAACGTTACATATCCTAACGTAAGGCAACATAACATCTCGGATGTTATATTTTACAACATTCCTGGCGTGTCGTCGCCTGCTTCTCGATGGGGACTTTATATACGTCTATAAAGTTGTATATTCTAACCTAACGCAACCTAACATCTGGGATGTAATATTTTACAACATTCCTGGCATGTCGGTCCCTACGTCTCCGTGGGTACATTATATACGTCTGTAACGTTGTATATCCTAACCTAACGCAACCTAACATCTGGGATGCAATATTTTAAAACATTCCTGGCATGTCGGTCCCTACGTCTCGGTGGGAACATCATATACGTCTATAACGATATATATCCTAACCTAAGGCAACCTAACATCCCGGATGTAATATTTTACAACATTCCTGGAGCTTCGGCTGCTACGTTTCGGTGGGAACATTATATACGTCTATAACGTTACATATCCTAACGTATGGCAACATAACACCTCGGATGTTATATTTTACAACATTCCTGGCGTGTCGTCGCCTGCTTCTCGATGGGGACTTTATATAAGTCTATAACGTTGTATATCCTAACCTAACGCAACCTAACATCTGGGATGTAATATTTTACAAGATCCCTGGCATGTCGGTCCCCACGTCTCGGTGGGAACACTATATACGTCTATAACGATATATACCCTAACCTAAGGAAACCTAACATCTCGGATGTAATATTTTACAACATTCCTGGCATGTCGGTCCCTACTTCTCGGTGGAAACAATGTATACGTCTATAACGTTGTATATCCTAACCTAAAGCAACATAACATCTGGGATGTAATATTTTACAACATTCCTGGCATGTCGGTCCCTACGTCTCGGTGGGAACGTTATATACGTCTATAACGATGTATATCCTAACCTAAGGGAACCTTACATCTCGGATGTAATATTTTAAAACATTCCTGGCATGTCGGTCCCTACGTCTCGGTGGGGACATTATATACGTCTATAACGATATATATCCTAACCTAAGGCAACCTAACATCTCGGATGTAATATTTTACAACATTCCTGGCGCTTCGGCTGCTACTTTTCGGTGGGAACATTATATACGTTTATAACGTTACATATCCTAACGTATGGCAACAAAACATCTCGGATGTTATATTTTACAACATTCCTGGCGTGTCGTCGCCTGCTTCTCGATGGGGACTTTATATACGTCTATAACGTTGTATATCCTAACCAAACGCAACCAAACATCTGGGGTGTAATATTTTACAACATTCCTGGCGTGTCGGTCCCTACGTGTCGGTGGGAACGTTATATACGTCTATAACGATATATATCCTAACCTAAGGGAACTTTACATCTCGGATGTAATATTTTACAACATTCCTGGCATGTCGGGCCCTACTTCTCGGTGGGAACATTGTATACGTCTATAACGATATATATCCTAGCCTAAGGCAACCTAACATGTCGAATGTAATATTTTACATCATTCCTGGCGTGTCGTCGCCTGCTTCTCGATGGGAACATTATATACGTCTATAACGTTGTGTATCCTAATCTAACGCAACCAAATATCTGTGATGTAATATTCCTGGCGTGTCGTCGCCTACTTCTGGATGGGGACATTATATACGTCTATAACGTTATATATCCTAACCTAAGGCAACCTAACATCTCGGATGTAATAGTTGACAACGTTCCTAGCGTGTCCGCTCGTAATTCTCGGTGGGAACATTATATACGTCTATAACGATATATATCCTAGCCTAAGGCCACATAACATGTCGAATGTAATATTTTACAACATTCCTGGCGTGTCGTCGCCTACTTCTCGATGGGGACATTATATACATCTATAAAATTGTATATCCTAACCTAAGGCAACCTAACATCTCGGATGTAATATTTTACAACATTCTGGCGTGTCGTCGACTGCTTCTCGATGAGGATATTATATACGTCTATAACGTTGTATATCCTAACCTAACGCAACCTAACATTTGGGATGTAATATTTTACAACATTCCTTGCATGTCGGTGCCTACGTCTCGGTGGGAACATTATATACGTCTATAACGATATATATCCTAACCTAAGGCAACCTAACATATCGGATGTAATAGTTGACAACATTCCTGGCGTGTAGGCCCGAACTTCTCGGTGGGAACATTGTATACGTCTATAACGTTGTATATACTAGCCTAAGGCGACCTAACATATCGAATTTAATATTTTACATCATTCCTGGCGTGTCGTCGCCTGCTTCTCGATGGGAACTTTATATACGTCTATAACGTTATATATCCTAGCCTAAGGCAGCCTAACATCTCGGATGTAATATTTTACAACATTCCTGTCGCGTCGGCTCCTATTTTTCGATGGGAACATTATATACGTCTATAACGTTATATATCCTAACCTAAGGCAACCTAACATCTCGGATGTAATAGTTGACAACGTTCCTAGCGTGTCCGCTCGTAATTCTCGGTGGGAACATTATATACGTCTATAACGTTACATATCCTAACGTATGGCAACATAACATCTCGGATGTTATATTTTACAACATTCCTGGCGTGTCGTCGCCTGCTTCTCGATGGGGACTTTATATACGTCTATAACGTTGTATATCCTAACCTAACGCAACCTAACATCTGGGATGTAATATTTTACAAGATCCCTGGCATGTCGGTCCCCACGTCTCGGTGGGAACACTATATACGTCTATAACGATATATACCCTAACCTAAGGAAACCTAACATCTCGGATGTAATATTTTACAACATTCCTGGCATGTCGGTCCCTACGTCTCGGTGGAAACAATGTATACGTCTATAACGTTGTATATCCTAACCTAAAGCAACCTAACATCTGGGATGTAATATTTTACAACATTCCTGGCATGTCGGTCCCTACGTCTCCGTGGTTACATTATATACGTTTATAACGTTATATATCATAACCTAACGAAACCTAACATCTGGGATGTAATATTTTAAAACATTCCTGGCATGTCGGTCCCTACGTCTCGGTGGGGACATTATATACGTCTATAACGGTATATATCCTAACCTAAGGCAACCTAACGTCTCGGATGTAATATTTTACAACATTCCTGGCGCTTCGGCTGCTACGTTTCGGTGGGAACATTATATACGTCTATAACGTTACATATCCTAACGTATGGCAACATAACATCTCGGATGTTATATTTTACAACATTCCTGGCGTGTCGTCGCCTGCTTCTCGATGGGGACTTTATATACGTCTATAACGTTGTATATCCTAACCTAACGCAACCTAACATCTGGGATGTAATATTTTACAAGATCCCTGGCATGTCGGTCCCCACGTCTCGGTGGGAACACTATATACGTCTATAACGATATATACCCTAACCTAAGGAAACCTAACATCTCGGATGTAATATCTTACAACATTCCTGGCATGTCGGTCCCTACTTCTCGGTGGAAACAATGTATACGTCTATAACGTTGTATATCCTAACCTAAAGCAACCTAACATCTGGGATGTAATATTTTAGAACATTCCTGGCATGTCGGTCCCAACGTCTCGGTGGGAACGTTATATACGTCTATAACGATGTATATCCTAACCTAAGGGAACCTAACATCTCGGATGTAATATTTTACAACATTCTGGCGTCTCGTCGCCTGCTTCTCGATGGGGACATTATATACGTCTATAACCTTGTATATACTAACCTAACGCAACATAACATCTGGGATGTAATATTTTACAACATTCCTGGCATGTCGGTCCCTACGTCTCCATGGTTACATTATATACGTCTATAACGTTATATATCATAACCTAACGAAACCTAACATCTGGGATGTAATATTTTAAAACATTCCTGGCATGTCGGTCCCTACGTCTCGGTGGGGACATTATATACGTCTATAACGATATATATCCTAACCTGAGGCAACCTAACATCTCGGATGTAATATTTTACAACATTCCTGGCGCTTCGGCTGCTACTTTTCGGTGGGAACATTATATACGTCTATAACGTTACATATCCTAACGTATGGCAACAAAACATCTCGGATGTTATATTTTACAACATTCCTGGCGTGTCGTCGCCTGCTTCTCGATGGGGACTTTATATACGTCTATAACGTTGTGTATCCTAATCTAACGCAACCAAATATCTGTGATGTAATATTCCTGGCGTGTCGTCGCCTACTTCTGGATGGGGACATTATATACGTCTATAACGTTATATATCCTAACCTAAGGCAACCTAACATCTCGGATGTAATAGTTGACAACGTTCCTAGCGTGTCCGCCCGTACTTCTCGGTGGGAACATTATATACGTCTATAACGATATATATCCTAGCCTAAGGCCACCTAACATGTCGAATGTAATATTTTACAACATTCCTGGCGTGTCGTCGCCTGCTTCTCGGTGGGGACATTATATACGTCTATAACGTTGTATATCCTAACCTAAGGGAACCTAACATCTGGGATGCAATATTTTAAAACATTCCTGGCATGTCGGTCCCTACGTCTCGGTGGGAACATTATATACGTCTATAACGATATATATCCTAACCTAGGGCAACCTAACATCTCGGATGTAATATTTTACAACATTCCTGGCGCTTCGGCTGCTACGTTTCGGTGGGAACATTATATACGTCTATAACGTTACATATCCTAACGTATGGCAACATAACATCTCGGATGTTATATTTTACAACATTCCTGGCGTGTCGTCGCCTGCTTCTCGATGGGGACTTTATATACGTCTATAACGTTGTATATCCTAACCTAACGCAACCTAACATCTGGGATGTAATATTTTACAAGATCCCTGGCATGTCGGTCCCCACGTCTCGGTGGGAACACTATATACTTCTATAACGATATATACCCTAACCTAAGGAAACCTAACATCTCGGATGTAATATTTTACAACATTCCTGGCGCTTCGGCTGCTACGTTTCGGTGGGAACATTATATACGTCTATAACGTTACATATCCTAACGTATGGCAACATAACATCTCGGATGTTATATTTTACAACATTCCTGGCGTGTCGTCGCCTGCTTCTCGATGGGGACTTTATATACGTCTATAACGTTGTATATCCTAACCTAACGCAACCTAACATCTGGGATGTAATATTTTACAAGATCCCTGGCATGTCGGTCCCCACGTCTCGGTGGGAACACTATATACGTCTATAACGATATATACCCTAACCTAAGGAAACCTAACATCTCGGATGTAATATCTTACAACATTCCTGGCATGTCGGTCCCTACTTCTCGGTGGAAACAATGTATACGTCTATAACGTTGTATATCCTAACCTAAAGCAACCTAACATCTGGGATGTAATATTTTAGAACATTCCTGGCATGTCGGTCCCAACGTCTCGGTGGGAACGTTATATACGTCTATAACGATGTATATCCTAACCTAAGGGAACCTAACATCTCGGATGTAATATTTTACAACATTCTGGCGTCTCGTCGCCTGCTTCTCGATGGGGACATTATATACGTCTATAACCTTGTATATACTAACCTAACGCAACATAACATCTGGGATGTAATATTTTACAACATTCCTGGCATGTCGGTCCCTACGTCTCCATGGTTACATTATATACGTCTATAACGTTATATATCATAACCTAACGAAACCTAACATCTGGGATGTAATATTTTAAAACATTCCTGGCATGTCGGTCCCTACGTCTCGGTGGGGACATTATATACGTCTATAACGATATATATCCTAACCTGAGGCAACCTAACATCTCGGATGTAATATTTTACAACATTCCTGGCGCTTCGGCTGCTACTTTTCGGTGGGAACATTATATACGTCTATAACGTTACATATCCTAACGTATGGCAACAAAACATCTCGGATGTTATATTTTACAACATTCCTGGCGTGTCGTCGCCTGCTTCTCGATGGGGACTTTATATACGTCTATAACGTTGTGTATCCTAATCTAACGCAACCAAATATCTGTGATGTAATATTCCTGGCGTGTCGTCGCCTACTTCTGGATGGGGACATTATATACGTCTATAACGTTATATATCCTAACCTAAGGCAACCTAACATCTCGGATGTAATAGTTGACAACGTTCCTAGCGTGTCCGCCCGTACTTCTCGGTGGGAACATTATATACGTCTATAACGATATATATCCTAGCCTAAGGCCACCTAACATGTCGAATGTAATATTTTACAACATTCCTGGCGTGTCGTCGCCTGCTTCTCGGTGGGGACATTATATACGTCTATAACGTTGTATATCCTAACCTAAGGGAACCTAACATCTGGGATGCAATATTTTAAAACATTCCTGGCATGTCGGTCCCTACGTCTCGGTGGGAACATTATATACGTCTATAACGATATATATCCTAACCTAGGGCAACCTAACATCTCGGATGTAATATTTTACAACATTCCTGGCGCTTCGGCTGCTACGTTTCGGTGGGAACATTATATACGTCTATAACGTTACATATCCTAACGTATGGCAACATAACATCTCGGATGTTATATTTTACAACATTCCTGGCGTGTCGTCGCCTGCTTCTCGATGGGGACTTTATATACGTCTATAACGTTGTATATCCTAACCTAACGCAACCTAACATCTGGGATGTAATATTTTACAAGATCCCTGGCATGTCGGTCCCCACGTCTCGGTGGGAACACTATATACTTCTATAACGATATATACCCTAACCTAAGGAAACCTAACATCTCGGATGTAATATTTTACAACATTCCTGGCGCTTCGGCTGCTACGTTTCGGTGGGAACATTATATACGTCTATAACGTTACATATCCTAACGTATGGCAACATAACATCTCGGATGTTATATTTTACAACATTCCTGGCGTGTCGTCGCCTGCTTCTCGATGGGGACTTTATATACGTCTATAACGTTGTATATCCTAACCTAACGCAACCTAACATCTGGGATGTAATATTTTACAAGATCCCTGGCATGTCGGTCCCCACGTCTCGGTGGGAACACTATATACGTCTATAACGATATATACCCTAACCTAAGGAAACCTAACATCTCGGATGTAATATTTTACAACATTCCTGGCATGTCGGTCCCTACGTCTCGGTGGAAACAATGTATACGTCTATAACGTTGTATATCCTAACCTAAAGCAACCTAACATCTGGGATGTAATATTTTACAACATTCCTGGCATGTCGGTCCCTACGTCTCCGTGGTTACATTATATACGTTTATAACGTTATATATCATAACCTAACGAAACCTAACATCTGGGATGTAATATTTTAAAACATTCCTGGCATGTCGGTCCCTACGTCTCGGTGGGGACATTATATACGTCTATAACGATATATATCCTAACCTAAGGCAACCTAACGTCTCGGATGTAATATTTTACAACATTCCTGGCGCTTCGGCTGCTACGTTTCGGTGGGAACATTATATACGTCTATAACGTTACATATCCTAACGTATGGCAACATAACATCTCGGATGTTATATTTTACAACATTCCTGGCGTGTCGTCGCCTGCTTCTCGATGGGGACTTTATATACGTCTATAACGTTGTATATCCTAACCTAACGCAACCTAACATCTGGGATGTAATATTTTACAAGATCCCTGGCATGTCGGTCCCCACGTCTCGGTGGGAACACTATATACGTCTATAACGATATATACCCTAACCTAAGGAAACCTAACATCTCGGATGTAATATCTTACAACATTCCTGGCATGTCGGTCCCTACTTCTCGGTGGAAACAATGTATACGTCTATAACGTTGTATATCCTAACCTAAAGCAACCTAACATCTGGGATGTAATATTTTAGAACATTCCTGGCATGTCGGTCCCAACGTCTCGGTGGGAACGTTATATACGTCTATAACGATGTATATCCTAACCTAAGGGAACCTAACATCTCGGATGTAATATTTTACAACATTCTGGCGTCTCGTCGCCTGCTTCTCGATGGGGACATTATATACGTCTATAACCTTGTATATACTAACCTAACGCAACATAACATCTGGGATGTAATATTTTACAACATTCCTGGCATGTCGGTCCCTACGTCTCCGTGGTTACATTATATACGTCTATAACGTTATATATCATAACCTAACGAAACCTAACATCTGGGATGTAATATTTTAAAACATTCCTGGCATGTCGGTCCCTACGTCTCGGTGGGGACATTATATACGTCTATAACGATATATATCCTAACCTGAGGCAACCTAACATCTCGGATGTAATATTTTACAACATTCCTGGCGCTTCGGCTGCTACTTTTCGGTGGGAACATTATATACGTCTATAACGTTACATATCCTAACGTATGGCAACAAAACATCTCGGATGTTATATTTTACAACATTCCTGGCGTGTCGTCGCCTGCTTCTCGATGGGGACTTTATATACGTCTATAACGTTGTGTATCCTAATCTAACGCAACCAAATATCTGTGATGTAATATTCCTGGCGTGTCGTCGCCTACTTCTGGATGGGGACATTATATACGTCTATAACGTTATATATCCTAACCTAAGGCAACCTAACATCTCGGATGTAATAGTTGACAACGTTCCTAGCGTGTCCGCCCGTACTTCTCGGTGGGAACATTATATACGTCTATAACGATATATATCCTAGCCTAAGGCCACCTAACATGTCGAATGTAATATTTTACAACATTCCTGGCGTGTCGTCGCCTGCTTCTCGGTGGGGACATTATATACGTCTATAACGTTGTATATCCTAACCTAAGGGAACCTAACATCTGGGATGCAATATTTTAAAACATTCCTGGCATGTCGGTCCCTACGTCTCGGTGGGAACACTATATACGTCTATAACGATATATACCCTAACCTAAGGAAACCTGACATCTCGGATGTAATATTTTACAACATTCCTGGCATGTCGGTCCCTACGTCTCGGTGGAAACAATGTATACGTCTATAACGTTGTATATCCTAACCTAAAGCAACCTAACATCTGGGATGTAATATTTTACAACATTCCTGGCATGTCGGTCCCTACGTCTCCGTGGTTACATTATATACGTTTATAACGTTATATATCATAACCTAACGAAACCTAACATCTGGGATGTAATATTTTAAAACATTCCTGGCATGTCGGTCCCTACGTCTCGGTGGGGACATTATATACGTCTATAACGATATATATCCTAACCTAAGGCAACCTAACGTCTCGGATGTAATATTTTACAACATTCCTGGCGCTTCGGCTGCTACGTTTCGGTGGGAACATTATATACGTCTATAACGTTACATATCCTAACGTATGGCAACATAACATCTCGGATGTTATATTTTACAACATTCCTGGCGTGTCGTCGCCTGCTTCTCGATGGGGACTTTATATACGTCTATAACGTTGTATATCCTAACCTAACGCAACCTAACATCTGGGATGTAATATTTTACAAGATCCCTGGCATGTCGGTCCCCACGTCTCGGTGGGAACACTATATACGTCTATAACGATATATACCCTAACCTAAGGAAACCTAACATCTCGGATGTAATATCTTACAACATTCCTGGCATGTCGGTCCCTACTTCTCGGTGGAAACAATGTATACGTCTATAACGTTGTATATCCTAACCTAAAGCAACCTAACATCTGGGATGTAATATTTTAGAACATTCCTGGCATGTCGGTCCCAACGTCTCGGTGGGAACGTTATATACGTCTATAACGATGTATATCCTAGCCTAAGGCCACATAACATGTCGAATGTAATATTTTACAACATTCCTGGCGTGTCGTCGCCTACTTCTCGATGGGGACATTATATACATCTATAACATTGTATATCCTAACCTAAGGCAACCTAACATCTCGGATGTAATATTTTACAACATTCTGGCGTGTCGTCGACTGCTTCTCGATGAGGATATTATATACGTCTATAACGTTGTATATCCTAACCTAACGCAACCTAACATTTGGGATGTAATATTTTACAACATTCCTTGCATGTCGGTGCCTACGTCTCGGTGGGAACATTATATACGTCTATAACGATATATATCCTAACCTAAGGCAACCTAACATATCGGATGTAATAGTTGACAACATTCCTGGCGTGTAGGCCCGAACTTCTCGGTGGGAACATTGTATACGTCTATAACGTTGTATATACTAGCCTAAGGCGACCTAACATATCGAATTTAATATTTTACATCATTCCTGGCGTGTCGTCGCCTGCTTCTCGATGGGAACTTTATATACGTCTATAACGTTATATATCCTAGCCTAAGGCAGCCTAACATCTCGGATGTAATATTTTACAACATTCTGGCGTCTCGTCGCCTGCTTCTCGATGGGGACATTATATACGTCTATAACCTTGTATATACTAACCTAACGCAACATAACATCTGGGATGTAATATTTTACAACATTCCTGGCATGTCGGTCCCTACGTCTCCGTGGTTACATTATATACGTCTATAACGTTATATATCATAACCTAACGAAACCTAACATCTGGGATGTAATATTTTAAAACATTCCTGGCATGTCGGTCCCTACGTCTCGGTGGGGACATTATATACGTCTATAACGATATATATCCTAACCTGAGGCAACCTAACATCTCGGATGTAATATTTTACAACATTCCTGGCGCTTCGGCTGCTACTTTTCGGTGGGAACATTATATACGTCTATAACGTTACATATCCTAACGTATGGCAACAAAACATCTCGGATGTTATATTTTACAACATTCCTGGCGTGTCGTCGCCTGCTACTCGATGGGGACTTTATATACGTCTATAACGTTGTATATCCTAACCTAACGCAACCAAACATCTGGGGTGTAATATTTTACAACATTCCTGGCATGTCGGTCCCTACGTGTCGGTGGGAACGTTATATACGTCTATAACGATATACATCCTAACCTAAGGGAACTTTACATCTCGGATGTAATATTTTACAACATTCCTGGCATGTCGGGCCCTACTTCTCGGTGGGAACATTGTATACGTCTATAACGATATATATCCTAGCCTAAGGCAACCTAACATGTCGAATGTAATATTTTACAACATTCCTGTCGTGTCGTCGCCTGCTTCACGATGGGGACATTATATACGTCTATAACGTTGTATATCCTAACCTAACGCAACCTAACATCTGGGATGTAATATTTTACAAGATCCCTGGCATGTCGGTCCCCACGTCTCGGTGGGAACACTATATACGTCTATAACGATATATACCCTAACCTAAGGAAACCTAACATCTCGGATGTAATATTTTACAACATTCCTGGCATGTCGGTCCCTACTTCTCGGTGGGGACTTTATATACGTCTATAACGTTGTATATCCTAACCTAACGCAACCTAACATCTGGGATGTAATATTTTACAAGATCCCTGGCATGTCGGTCCCCACGTCTCGGTGGGAACACTATATACGTCTATAACGATATATACCCTAACCTAAGGAAACCTAACATCTCGGATGTAATATTTTACAACATTCCTGGCATGTCGGTCCCTACTTCTCGGTGGAAACAATGTATACGTCTATAACGTTGTATATCCTAACCTAAAGCAACCTAACATCTGGGATGTAATATTGTACAACATTCCTGGCATGTCGGTCCCTACGTCTCGGTGGGAACGTTATATACGTCTATAACGATATATATCCAAACTTAAGGGAAACTAACATCTCGGATGTAATATTTTACAACATTCCTGGCGCTTCGGCTGCTACTTTTCGGTGGAAACATTATATACGTCTATAACGTTACATATCCTAACGTAAGGCAACGTAACATCTCGGATGTTATATTTTACAACATTCCTGGCGTGTCGTCGCCTGCTTCACGATGGGGACATTATATACGTCTATAACGTTGTATATCCTAGCCTAAGCAATCTAACATCTCGGATGTAATATTTTACAACATTCCTGGCGTGTCGTCGCCTGCTTCTCGATGGGGAAATTATATACGTCTATAACGTTGTATATCCTAACCTAACGCAACCTAACATCTGGGATGTAATGTTTTACAACATTCCTGGCATGTCGGTCCCTACGTCTCGGTGGGAACGTTATATACGTCTATAACGACATATATCCAAACGTAAGGGAAACTAACATCTCGGATGTAATATTTTACAACATTCCTGGCGCTTCGGCTCCTACTTTTCGGTGGGATCATTATATACGTCTATAACGTTACATATCCTAACGTAAGGCAACATAACATCTCGGATGTAATATTTTACAACATTCCTGGCGTGCCGTCGCCTGCTTCTCGATGGGGACATTATATACGTCTATAACGTTGTATATCCTAACCTAACGCAACCTAACATCTGGGATGTAATATTTTACAACATTCCTGGCATGTCGGCCCCTATTTCTCGGTGGGAATATTATATACGTCTATAACGTTATATATCCTAGCCTAACGCAACCTAACATCTCGGGTTTAATATTTTACAACATTCCTGACGCGTCGGCCCCTATTTCTCGGTGGGAACATTATATACGTCTATAACGTTATATATCATAACCTAAGGCAACCTAAAATCTCTACCGTAATAGGTTACAACATTCCTGGCGTGTCGGCTCGTACTTCTCGGTGCGAACATTATATACGTCTATAACGTTATATATCCTAACGTAAGGCAACATAACATCTCGGATATAATATTTTACAACATTCCTGGCGTGTCGTCGCCTGCTTCTCGATGGGGACATTATATACGTCTATAACGTTGTATATCCTAACCTAACGCAACCTAACATCTGGGATGTAATATTTTACAACATTCCTGGCATGTCGGTCCCTACGTCTCGGTGGGAACGTTATATACGTCTATAACGACATATATCCAAACTTAAGGGAAACTAACATCTCGGATGTAATATTTTACAACATTCCTGGCGCTTCGGCTCCTACTTTTCGGTGGGAACATTACATACATCTATAACGTTACATATCCTAACGTAAGGCAACATAACATCTCGGATGTAATATTTTACAACATTCCTGGCGTGTCGTCGCCTGCTTCTCGATGGGGACATTATATACGTCTATAACGTTGTATATCCTAACCTAACGCAACCTAACATCTGGGATGTAATATTTTACAACATTCCTGGCATGTCGGTCCCTACGTCTCGGTGGGAACGTTATATACGTCTATAACGACATATATCCAAACTTAAGGGAAACTAACATCTCGGACGTAATATTTTACAACATTCCTGGCGCTTCGGCTCCTACTTTTCGGTGGGAACATTATATACGTCTATAACGTTACATATCCTAACGTAAGGCAACATAACATCTCGGATGTTATATTTTACAACATTCCTGGCGTGTCGTCGCCTGCTTCTCGATGGGGACTTTATATACGTCTATAAAGTTGTATATTCTAACCTAACGCAACCTAACATCTGGGATGTAATATTTTACAACATTCCTGGCATGTCGGTCCCTACGTCTCCGTGGGTACATTATATACGTCTGTAACGTTGTATATCCTAACCTAACGCAACCTAACATCTGGGATGCAATATTTTAAAACATTCCTGGCATGTCGGTCCCTACGTCTCGGTGGGAACATCATATACGTCTATAACGATATATATCCTAACCTAAGGCAACCTAACATCTCGGATGTAATATTTTACAACATTCCTGGAGCTTCGGCTGCTACGTTTCGGTGGGAACATTATATACGTCTATAACGTTACATATCCTAACGTATGGCAACATAACACCTCGGATGTTATATTTTACAACATTCCTGGCGTGTCGTCGCCTGCTTCTCGATGGGGACTTTATATAAGTCTATAACGTTGTATATCCTAACCTAACGCAACCTAACATCTGGGATGTAATATTTTACAAGATCCCTGGCATGTCGGTCCCCACGTCTCGGTGGGAACACTATATAAGTCTATAACGATATATATCCTAACCTAACGCAACCTAACATCTGGGATGTAATATTTTACAACATTCCTGGCATGTCGGTCCCTACGTCTCGGTGGGAACGTTATATACGTCTATAACGACATATATCCAAACTTAAGGGAAACTAACATCTCGGATGTAATATTTTACAACATTCCTGGCGCTTCGGCTCCTACTTTCCGGTGGGAACATTACATACATCTATAACGTTACATATCCTAACGTAAGGCAACATAACATCTCGGATGTAATATTTTACAACATTCCTGGCGTGTCGTCGCCTGCTTCTCGATGGGGACATAATATACGTCTATAACGTTGTATATCCTAACCTAAGGCAACCTAACATCTCGGATGTAATATTTTACAACATTCTGGCTTGTCGGTCCCCACGTCTCGATCTGCACATTATATACGTCTATAACGATATATATCCAAACTTAAGGGAAACCTACATCTCGGATGTAATATTTTACATCATTCCTGGCTCTTCGGCTCCTACTTTTCGGTGGGAACATTATATACGTCCATAACGTTACATATCCTAACGTAAGGCAACATATCATCTCGGATGTAATATTTTACAACATTCCTGGCGTGTCGTCGCCTGCTTCTCGATGGGGACATTATATACGTCTATAACGTTGTATATCCTAACCTAACGCAACCTAACATCTGGGATGTAATATTTTACAACATTCCTGGCAAGTCGGCCCCTATTTCTCGGTGGGAATATTATATACGTCTATAACGTTATATATCCTAGCCTAAGGCAACCCAACATCTCGGGTTTAATATTTTACAACATTCCTGACGCGTCGGCACCTATTTCTCGGTGGGAACATTATATACGGCTATAACGTTGTATATCCTAACCTAACGCAACCTAACATCTGGGATGTAATATTTTACAACATTCCTGGCATGTCGGTCCCCACGTCTCGATCTGGACATTATATACTTCTATAACGATATATATCCAAACTTAAGGGAAACTAACATCTCGGATGTAATATTTTACAACATTCCTGGCGCTTCGGCTGCTACTTTTCGGTGGAAACATTATATACGTCTATAACGTTACATATCCTAACGTAAGGCAACATAACATCTCGGATATAATATTTTACAACATTCCTGGCGTGTCGTCGCCTGCTTCTCGATGGGGACATTATATACGTCTATAACGTTGTATATCCTAACCTAACGCAACCTAACATCTCGGATGTAATATTTTACAACATTCCTGGCATGTCGGCCCCTATTTCTCGGTGGGAATATTATATACGTCTATAACGTTATATATCCTAGCCTAACGCAACCTAACATCTCGGGTTTAATATTTTACAACATTCCTGACGCGTCGGCCCCTATTTCTCGGTGGGAACATTATATACGTCTATAACGTTATATATCATAACCTAAGGCAACCTAAAATCTCTACCGTAATAGGTTACAACATTCCTGGCGTGTCGGCTCGTACTTCTCGGTGCGAACATTATATACGTCTATAACGTTATATATCCTAACGTAAGGCAACATAACATCTCGGATATAATATTTTACAACATTCCTGGCGTGTCGTCGCCTGCTTCTCGATGGGGACATTATATACGTCTATAACGTTGTATATCCTAACCTAACGCAACCTAACATCTGGGATGTAATATTTTACAACATTCCTGGCATGTCGGTCCCTACGTCTCAGTGGGAACGTTATATACGTCTATAACGACATATATCCAAACTTAAGGGAAACTAACATCTCGGATGTAATATTTTACAACATTCCTGGCGCTTCGGCTCCGGCTTTTCCGTGGGAACATTATATACGTCTATAACGTTACATATCCTAACGTGAGCCAACATAACATCTCGGATGTTATATTTTACAACATTCCTGGCGTGTCGGTCCCTACGTCTCGGTGGGAACGTTATATACGTCTATAACGATATATATCCAAACTTAAGGGAAACTAACATCTCGGATATCATATTTTACAACATTCCTGGCGCTTCGGCCCCTATTTCTCGGTGGTAACATTATATACGTCTATAACGTTATATATCATAACCTAAGGCAACCTAAAATCTCTACCGTAATAGTTTACAGCATTCCTGGCGTGTCGGCTCGTACTTCTCGGTGCGAACATTATATACGTCTATAACGTTATATATCATAACGTAAGGCAACATAACATCTCGGATATAATATTTTACAACATTCCTGGCGTGTCGTCGCCTGCTTCTCGATGGGGACATTATATACGTCTATAACGTTGTATATCCTAACCTAACGTAACCTAACATCTGGTATGTAATATTTTACAACATTCCTGGCATGTCGGCCCCTATTTCTCGGTGGGAACATTATATACGTCTATAAAGTTATATATCATAACCTAAGGCAACCTAAAATCTCTACCGTAATAGTTTACAACATTCCTGGCGTGTCGGCTCGTACTTCTCGGTGCGAACATTATATACGTCTATAACGTTATATATCCTAACGTAAGGCAACATAACATCTCGGATATAATATTTTACAATATTCCTGGCGTGTCGTCGCCTGCTTCTCGATGGGGACATTATATACGTCTATAACGTTATATATCCTAACGTAAGGCAACACAACATCTCGGATATAATATTTTACAACATTCCTGGCGTGTCGTCGCCTGCTTCTCGATGGGGACATTATATACGTCTATAACGTTGTATATCCTAACCTAACGCAACCTAACATCTGGGATGTAATGTTTTACAACATTCCTGGCATGTCGGTCCCTACGTCTCGGTGGGAACGTTATATACGTCTATAACGACATATATCCAAACTTAAGAGAAACTAACATCTCGGATATCATATTTTACAACATTCCTGGCGCTTCGGCCCCTATTTCTCGGTGGTAACATTATATACGTCTATAACGTTGTATATCCTAACCTAACGCAACCTAACATCTGGGATGTAATATTTTACAACATTCCTGGCATGTCGGTCCCTACTTCTCAGTGGGAACGTTATATACGTCTATAACGACATATATCCAAACTTAAGGGAAACTAACATCTCGGGTGTCATATTTTACAACATTCCTGGCGCTTCGGCTCCTACTTTTCGGTGGGAACATTATATACGTCTATAACGTTACATATCCTACCGTAAGGCAACATAACATCTCGGATGTTATATTTTACAACATTCCTGGCGTGCCGTCGCCTGCTTCTCGATGGGGACATTATATACGTCTATAACGTTGTATATCCTAGCCTAAGCAATCTAACATCTCGGATGTAATATTTTACAACATTCCTGGCGTGTCGTCGCCTGCTTCTCGATGGGGAAATTATATACGTCTATAACGTTGTATATCCTAACCTAACGCAACCTAACATCTGGGATGTAATGTTTTACAACATTCCTGGCATGTCGGTCCCTACGTCTCGGTGGGAACGTTATATACGTCTATAACGCCATATATCCAAACGTAAGGGAAACTAACATCTCGGATGTAATATTTTACAACATTCCTGGCGCTTCGGCTCCTACTTTTCGGTGGGATCATTATATACGTCTATAACGTTACATATCCTAACGTAAGGCAACATAACATCTCGGATGTAATATTTTACAACATTCCTGGCGTGCCGTCGCCTGCTTCTCGGTGGGGACATTATATACGTCTATAACGTTGTATATCCTAACCTAACGCAACCTAACATCTGGGATGTAATATTTTACAACATTCCTGGCATGTCGGCCCCTATTTCTCGGTGGGAATATTATATACGTCTATAACGTTATATATCCTAGCCTAACGCAACCTAACATCTCGGGTTTAATATTTTACAACATTCCTGACGCGTCGGCCCCTATTTCTCGGTGGGAACATTATATACGTCTATAATGTTATATATCATAACCTAAGGCAACCTAAAATCTCTACCGTAATAGGTTACAACATTCCTGGCGTGTCGGCTCGTACTTCTCGGTGCGAACATTATATACGTCTATAACGTTATATATCCTAACGTAAGGCAACATAACATCTCGGATATAATATTTTACAACATTCCTGGCGTGTCGTCGTCTGCTTCTCGATGGGGACATTATATACGTCTATAACGTTGTATATCCTAACCTAACGCAACCGAACATCTGGGATGTAATATTTTACAACATTCCTGGCATGTCGGTCCCTACGTCTCAGTGCGAACGTTATATACGTCTATAACGACATATATCCAAACTTAAGGGAAACTAACATCTCGGATGTAATATTTTACAACATTCCTGGAGCTTCGGCTCCTGCTTTTCCGTGGGAACATTATATACGTCTATAACGTTACATATCCTAACGTGAGCCAACATAACATCTCGGATGTTATATTTTACAACATTCCTGGCGTGTCGGTCCCTACGTCTCGGTGGGAACGTTATATACGTCTATAACGATATATATCCAAACTTAAGGGAAACTAACATCTCGGATATCATATTTTACAACATTCCTGGCGCTTCGGCCCCTATTTCTCGGTGGTAACATTATATACGTCTATAACGTTATATATCATAACCTAAGGCAACCTAAAATCTCTACCGTAATAGTTTACAGCATTCCTGGCGTGTCGGCTCGTACTTCTCGGTGCGAACATTATATACGTCTATAACGTTATATATCATAACGTAAGGCAACATAACATCTCGGATATAATATTTTACAACATTCCTGGCGTGTCGTCGCCTGCTTCTCGATGGGGACATTATATACGTCTATAACGTTGTATATCCTAACCTAACGTAACCTAACATCTGGTATGTAATATTTTACAACATTCCTGGCATGTCGGCCCCTATTTCTCGGTGGGAACATTATATACGTCTATAAAGTTATATATCATAACCTAAGGCAACCTAAAATCTCTACCGTAATAGTTTACAGCATTCCTGGCGTGTCGGCTCGTACTTCTCGGTGCGAACATTATATACGTCTATAACGTTATATATCCTAACGTAAGGCAACATAACATCTCGGATGTTATATTTTACAACATTCCTGGCGTGTGGTCGCCTGCTTCTCGATGGGGACATTATATACGTCTATAACGTTGTATATCCTAGCCTAACGCAATCTAACATCTGGGATGTAATATTTTCCAACATTCCTGGCATGTCGGTCCCTACGTCTCGGTGGGAACGTTATATACGTCTATAAAGTTATATATCATAACCTAAGGCAACCTAAAATCTCTACCGTAATAGTTTACAACATTCCTGGCGTGTCGGCTCGTACTTCTCGGTGCGAACATTATATACGTCTATAACGTTATATATCCTAACGTAAGGCAACATAACATCTCGGATATAATATTTTACAATATTCCTGGCGTGTCGTCGCCTGCTTCTCGATGGGGACATTATATACGTCTATAACGTTATATATCCTAACGTAAGGCAACACAACATCTCGGATATAATATTTTACAACATTCCTGGCATGTCGTCGCCTGCTTCTCGATGGGGACATTATATACGTCTATAACGTTGTATATCCTAACCTAACGCAACCTAACATCTGGGATGTAATATTTTACAACATTCCTGGCATGTCGGTCCCTACGTCTCGGTGGGAACGTTATATACGTCTATAACGACATATATCCAAACTTAAGGGAAACTAACATCTCGGATATCATATTTTACAACATTCCTGGCGCTTCGGCCCCTATTTCTCGGTGGTAACATTATATACGTCTATAACGTTATATATCATAACCTAAGGCAACCTAAAATCTCTACCGTAACAGTTTACAACATTCCTGGCGTGTCGGCTCGTACTTCTCGGTGCGAACATTATATACGTCTATAACGTTATATATCCTAACGTAAGGCAACATAACATCTCGGATGTTATATTTTACAACATTCCTGGCGTGTGGTCGCCTGCTTCTCGATGGGGACATTATATACGTCTATAACGTTGTATATCCTAGCCTAACGCAATCTAACATCTGGGATGTAATATTTTCCAACATTCCTGGCATGTCGGTCCCTACGTCTCGGTGGGAACGTTATATACGTCTATAACGATATATATCCAAACTTAAGGGAAACTAACATCTCGGATATCATATTTTACAACATTCCTGGCGCTTCGGCCCCTATTTCTCGGTGGTAACATTATATACATCTATAACGTTGTATATCATAACCTAAGGCAACCTAAAATCTCTACCGTAATAGTTTACAACATTCCTGGCGTGTCGTCGCCTGCTTCTCGATAGGGACATTATATACGTCTATAACGTTGTATATCCTAACCTAACGCAACCTAACATCTGGGATGTAATATTTTACAACATTCCTGGCATGTCGGTCCCTACGTCTCGGTGGGAACGTTATATACGTCTATAACGACATATATCCAAACTTAAGGGAAACTAACATCTCGGATGTAATATTTTACAACATTCCTGGCGCTTCGGCTCCTACTTTTCGGTGGGAACATTACATACATCTATAACGTTACATATCCTAACGTAAGGCAACATAACATCTCGGATGTAATATTTTAAAACATTCCTGGCGTGTCGTCGCCTGCTTCTCGATGGGGACATTATATACGTCTATAACGTTGTATATCCTAACCTAAGGCAACCTAACATCTCGGATGTAATATTTTACAACATTCTGGCTTGTCGGTCCCCACGTCTCGATCTGCACATTATATACGTCTATAACGATATATATCCAAACTTAAGGGAAACCTACATCTCGGATGTAATATTTTACATCATTCCTGGCTCTTCGGCTCCTACTTTTCGGTGGGAACATTATATACGTCCATAACGTTACATATCCTAACGTAAGGCAACATATCATCTCGGATGTAATATTTTACAACATTCCTGGCGTGTCGTCGCCTGCTTCTCGATGGGGACATTATATACGTCTATAACGTTGTATATCCTAACCTAACGCAACCTAACATCTGGGATGTAATATTTTACAACATTCCTGGCAAGTCGGCCCCTATTTCTCGGTGGGAACATTATATACGTCTATAACGTTGTATATCCTAACCTAACGCAACCTAACATCTGGGATGTAATATTTTACAACATTCCTGGCATGTCGGTCCCCACGTCTCGATCTGGACATTACATACTTCTATAACGATATATATCCAAACTTAAGGGAAACTAACATCTCGGATGTAATATTTTACAACATTCCTGGCGCTTCGGCTGCTACTTTTCGGTGGGAACATTATATACGTCTATAACGTTACATATCCTACCGTAAGGCAACATAACATCTCGGATGTTATATTTTACAACATTCCTGGCGTGTCGTCGCCTGCTTCTCGATGGGGAAATTATATACGTCTATAACGTTGTATATCCTAACCTAACGCAACCTAACATCTGGGATGTAATGTTTTACAACATTCCTGGCATGTCGGTCCCTACGTCTCGGTGGGAACGTTATATACATCTATAACGCCATATATCCAAACGTAAGGGAAACTAACATCTCGGATGTAATATTTTACAACATTCCTGGCGCTTCGGCTCCTACTTTTCGGTGGGATCATTATATACGTCTATAACGTTACATATCCTAACGTAAGGCAACATAACATCTCGGATGTTATATTTTACAACATTCCTGGCGTGTCGGTCCCTACGTCTCGGTGGGAACGTTATATACGTCTATAACGATATATATCCAAACTTAAGGGAAACTAACATCTCGGATATCATATTTTACAACATTCCTGGCGCTTCGGCCCCTATTTCTCGGTGGTAACATTATATACGTCTATAACGTTATATATCATAACCTAAGGCAACCTAAAATCTCTACCGTAATAGTTTACAGCATTCCTGGCGTGTCGGCTCGTACTTCTCGGTGCGAACATTATATACGTCTATAACGTTATATATCCTAACGTAAGGCAACATAACATCTCGGATATAATATTTTACAATATTCCTGGCGTGTCGTCGCCTGCTTCTCGATGGGGACATTATATACGTCTATAACGTTATATATCCTAACGTAAGGCAAAACAACATCTCGGATATAATATTTTACAACATTCCTGGCGTGTCGTCGCCTGCTTCTCGATGGGGACATTATATACGTCTATAACGTTGTATATCCTAACCTAACGCAACCTAACATCTGGGATGTAATGTTTTACAACATTCCTGGCATGTCGGTCCCTACGTCTCGGTGGGAACGTTATATACGTCTATAACGACATATATCCAAACTTAAGGGAAACTAACATCTCGGATATCATATTTTACAACATTCCTGGCGCTTCGGCCCCTATTTCTCGGTGGTAACATTATATACGTCTATAACGTTATATATCATAACCTAAGGCAACCTAAAATCTCTACCGTAACAGTTTACAACATTCCTGGCGTGTCGGCTCGTACTTCTCGGTGCGAACATTATATACGTCTATAACGTTATATATCCTAACGTAAGGCAACATAACATCTCGGATGTTATATTTTACAACATTCCTGGCGTGTGGTCGCCTGCTTCTCGATGGGGACATTATATACGTCTATAACGTTGTATATCCTAGCCTAACGCAATCTAACATCTGGGATGTAATATTTTCCAACATTCCTGGCATGTCGGTCCCTACGTCTCGGTGGGAACGTTATATACGTCTATAAAGTTATATATCATAACCTAAGGCAACCTAAAATCTCTACCGTAATAGTTTACAACATTCCTGGCGTGTCGGCTCGTACTTCTCGGTGCGAACATTATATACGTCTATAACGTTATATATCCTAACGTAAGGCAACATAACATCTCGGATATAATATTTTACAATATTCCTGGCGTGTCGTCGCCTGCTTCTCGATGGGGACATTATATACGTCTATAACGTTATATATCCTAACGTAAGGCAACACAACATCTCGGATATAATATTTTACAACATTCCTGGCGTGTCGTCGCCTGCTTCTCGATGGGGACATTATATACGTCTATAACGTTGTATATCCTAACCTAACGCAACCTAACATCTGGGATGTAATATTTTACAACATTCCTGGCATGTCGGTCCCTACGTCTCGGTGGGAACGTTATATACGTCTATAACGACATATATCCAAACTTAAGGGAAACTAACATCTCGGATATCATATTTTACAACATTCCTGGCGCTTCGGCCCCTATTTCTCGGTGGTAACATTATATACGTCTATAACGTTATATATCATAACCTAAGGCAACCTAAAATCTCTACCGTAACAGTTTACAACATTCCTGGCGTGTCGGCTCGTACTTCTCGGTGCGAACATTATATACGTCTATAACGTTATATATCCTAACGTAAGGCAACATAACATCTCGGATGTTATATTTTACAACATTCCTGGCGTGTGGTCGCCTGCTTCTCGATGGGGACATTATATACGTCTATAACGTTGTATATCCTAGCCTAACGCAATCTAACATCTGGGATGTAATATTTTCCAACATTCCTGGCATGTCGGTCCCTACGTCTCGGTGGGAACGTTATATACGTCTATAACGATATATATCCAAACTTAAGGGAAACTAACATCTCGGATACCATATTTTACAACATTCCTGGCGCTTCGGCCCCTATTTCTCGGTGGTAACATTATATACATCTATAACGTTGTATATCATAACCTAAGGCAACCTAAAATCTCTACCGTAATAGTTTACAACATTCCTGGCGTGTCGTCGCCTGCTTCTCGATGGGGACATTATATACGTCTATAACGTTGTATATCCTAACCTAACGCAACCTAACATCTGGGATGTAATATTTTACAACATTCCTGGCATGTCGGTCCCTACGTCTCGGTGGGAACGTTATATACGTCTATAACGACATATATCCAAACTTAAGGGAAACTAACACCTCGGATGTAATATTTTACAACATTCCTGGCGCTTCGGCTCCTACTTTTCGGTGGGAACATTACATACATCTATAACGTTACATATCCTAACGTAAGGCAACATAACATCTCGGATGTAATATTTTACAACATTCCTGGCGTGTCGTCGCCTGCTTCTCGATGGGGACATTATATACGTCTATAACGTTGTATATCCTAACCTAAGGCAACCTAACATCTCGGATGTAATATTTTACAACATTCTGGCTTGTCGGTCCCCACGTCTCGATCTGCACATTATATACGTCTATAACGATATATATCCAAACTTAAGGGAAACCTACATCTCGGATGTAATATTTTACATCATTCCTGGCTCTTCGGCTCCTACTTTTCGGTGGGAACATTATATACGTCCATAACGTTACATATCCTAACGTAAGGCAACATATCATCTCGGATGTAATATTTTACAACATTCCTGGCGTGTCGTCGCCTGCTTCTCGATGGGGACATTATATACGTCTATAACGTTGTATATCCTAACCTAACGCAACCTAACATCTGGGATGTAATATTTTACAACATTCCTGGCAAGTCGGCCCCTATTTCTCGGTGGGAACATTATATACGTCTATAACGTTGTATATCCTAACCTAACGCAACCTAACATCTGGGATGTAATATTTACAACATTCCTGGCATGTCGGTCCCCACGTCTCGATCTGGACATTATATACTTCTATAACGATATATATCCAAACTTAAGGGAAACTAACATCTCGGATGTAATATTTTACAACATTCCTGGCGCTTCGGCTGCTACTTTTCGGTGGGAACATTATATACGTCTATAACGTTACATATCCTACCGTAAGGCAACATAACATCTCGGATGTTATATTTTACAACATTCCTGGCGTGCCGTCGCCTGCTTCTCGATGGGGACATTATATACGTCTATAACGTTGTATATCCTAGCCTAAGCAATCTAACATCTCGGATGTAATATTTTACAACATTCCTGGCGTGTCGTCGCCTGCTTCTCGATGGGGAAATTATATACGTCTATAACGTTGTATATCCTAACCTAACGCAACCTAACATCTGGGATGTAATGTTTTACAACATTCCTGGCATGTCGGTCCCTACGTCTCAGTGGGAACGTTATATACGTCTATAACGACATATATCCAAACTTAAGGGAAACTAACATCTCGGGTGTCATATTTTACAACATTCCTGGCGCTTCGGCTCCTACTTTTCCGTGGGAACATTATATACGTCTATAACGTTACATATCCTAACGTGAGCCAACATAACATCTCGGATGTTATATTTTACAACATTCCTGGCGTGTCGGTCCCTACGTCTCGGTGGGAACGTTATATACGTCTATAACGATATATATCCAAACTTAAGGGAAACTAACATCTCGGATATCATATTTTACAACATTCCTGGCGCTTCGGCCCCTATTTCTCGGTGGTAACATTATATACGTCTATAACGTTATATATCATAACCTAAGGCAACCTAAAATCTCTACCGTAATAGTTTACAACATTCCTGGCGTGTCGGCTCGTACTTCTCGGTGCGAACATTATATACGTCTATAACGTTATATATCATAACGTAAGGCAACATAACATCTCGGATATAATATTTTACAACATTCCTGGCGTGTCGTCGCCTGCTTCTCGATGGGGACATTATATACGTCTATAACGTTGTATATCCTAACCTAACGTAACCTAACGTCTGGTATGTAATATTTTACAACATTCCTGGCATGTCGGCCCCTATTTCTCGGTGGGAACATTATATACGTCTATAAAGTTATATATCATAACCTAAGGCAAGCTAAAATCTCTACCGTAATAGTTTACGACATTCCTGGCGTGTCGGCTCGTACTTCTCGGTGCGAACATTATATACGTCTATAACGTTATATATCCTAACGTAAGGCAACATAACATCTCGGATATAATATTTTACAATATTCCTGGCGTGTCGTCGCCTGCTTCTCGGTGGGGACATTATATACGTCTATAACGTTATATATCCTAACGTAAGGCAACACAACATCTCGGATATAATATTTTACAACATTCCTGGCGTGTCGTCGCCTGCTTCTCGATGGGGACATTATATACGTCTATAACGTTGTATATCCTAACCTAACGCAACCTAACATCTGGGATGTAATATTTTACAACATTCCTGGCATGTCGGTCCCTACGTCTCGGTGGGAACGTTATATACGTCTATAACGACATATATCCAAACTTAAGGGAAACTAACATCTCGGATGTAATATTTTACAACATTCCTGGCGCTTCGGCTCCTACTTTTCGGTGGGAACATTACATACATCTATAACGTTACATATCCTAACGTAAGGCAACATAACATCTCGGATGTAATATTTTACAACATTCCTGGCGTGTCGTCGCCTGCTTCTCGATGGGGACATTATATACGTCTATAACGTTGTATATCCTAACCTAAGGCAACCTAACATCTCGGATGTAATATTTTACAACATTCTGGCTTGTCGGTCCCCACGCCTCGATCTGCACATTATATACGTCTGTAACGATATATATCCAAACTTAAGGGAAACCTACATCTCGGATGTAATATTTTACATCATTCCTGGCTCTTCGGCTCCTACTTTTCGGTGGGAACATTATATACGTCCATAACGTTACATATCCTAACGTAAGGCAACATATCATCTCGGATGTAATATTTTACAACATTCCTGGCGTGTCGTCGCCTGCTTCTCGATGGGGACATTATATACGTCTATAACGTTGTATATCCTATCCTAAGCAATCTAACATCTCGGATGTAATATTTTACAACATTCCTGGCGTGTCGTCGCCTGCTTCTCGATGGGGAAATTATATACGTCTATAACGTTGTATATCCTAACCTAACGCAACCTAACATCTGGGATGTAATGTTTTACAACATTCCCGGCATGTCGGTCCCTACGTCTCGGTGGGAACGTTATATACGTCTATAACGCCATATATCCAAACGTAAGGGAAACTAACATCTCGGATGTAATGTTTTACAACATTCCTGGCGCTTCGGCTCCTACTTTTCGGTGGGATCATTATATACGTCTATAACGTTACATATCCTAACGTAAGGCAACATAACATCTCGGATGTAATATTTTACAACATTCCTGGCGTGCCGTCGCCTGCTTCTCGATGGGGACATTATATACGTCTATAACGTTGTATATCCTAACCTAACGCAACCTAACATCTGGTATGTAATATTTAACAACATTCCTGGCATGTCGGCCCCTATTTCTCGGTGGGAACATTATATACGTCTATAAAGTTATATATCATAACCTAAGGCAACCAAAAATCTCTACCGTAATAGTTTACAACATTCCTGGCGTGTCGGCTCGTACTTCTCGGTGCGAACATTATATACGTCTATAACGTTATATATCCTAACGTAAGGCAACATAACATCTCGGATATAATATTTTACAATATTCCTGGCGTGTCGTCGCCTGCTTCTCGATGGGGACATTATATACGTCTATAACGTTATATATCCTAACGTAAGGCAACATAACATCTCGGATGTTATATTTTACAACATTCCTGGCGTGTGGTCGCCTGCTTCTCGATGGGGACATTATATACGTCTATAACGTTGTATATTCTAGCCTAACGCAATCTAACATCTGGGATGTAATATTTTCCAACATTCCTGGCATGTCGGTCCCTACGTCTCAGTGGGAACGTTATATACGTCTATAACGACATATATCCAAACTTAAGGGAAACTAACATCTCGGGTGTAATATTTTACAACATTCCTGGCGCTTCGGCTGCTACTTTTCGGTGGGAACATTATATACGTCTATAACGTTACATATCCTACCGTAAGGCAACATAACATCTCGGATGTTATATTTTACAACATTCCTGGCGTGCCGTCGCCTGCTTCTCGATGGGGACATTATATACGTCTATAACGTTGTATATCCTAACCTAACGCAACCTAACATCTGGGATGTAATGTTTTACAACATTCCTGGCATGTCGGTCCCTACGTCTCAGTGGGAACGTTATATACGTCTATAACGACATATATCCAAACTTAAGGGAAACTAACATCTCGGGTGTCATATTTTACAACATTCCTGGCGCTTCGGCTCCTACTTTTCGGTGGGAACATTATATACGTCTATAACGTTACATATCCTACCGTAAGGCAACATAACATCTCGGATGTTATATTTTACAACATTCCTGGCGTGCCGTCGCCTGCTTCTCGATGGGGACATTATATACGTCTATAACGTTGTATATCCTAGCCTAAGCAATCTAACATCTCGGATGTAATATTTTACAACATTCCTGGCGTGTCGTCGCCTGCTTCTCGATGGGGAAATTATATACGTCTATAACGTTGTATATCCTAACCTAACGCAACCTAACATCTGGGATGTAATGTTTTACAACATTCCTGGCATGTCGGTCCCTACGTCTCGGTGGGAACGTTATATACGTCTATAACGCCATATATCCAAACGTAAGGGAAACTAACATCTCGGATGTAATATTTTACAACATTCCTGGCGCTTCGGCTCCTACTTTTCGGTGGGATCATTATATACGTCTATAACGTTACATATCCTAACGTAAGGCAACATAACATCTCGGATGTAATATTTTACAACATTCCTGGCGTGCCGTCGCCTGCTTCTCGATGGGGACATTATATACGTCTATAACATTGTATATCCTAACCTAACGCAACCTAACATCTGGGATGTAATATTTTACAACATTCCTGGCATGTCGGCCCCTATTTCTCGGTGGGAATATTATATACGTCTATAACGTTATATATCCTAGCCTAACGCAACCTAACATCTCGGGTTTAATATTTTACAACATTCCTGACGCGTCGGCCCCTATTTCTCGGTGGGAACATTATATACGTCTATAACGTTATATATCATAACCTAAGGCAACCTAAAATCTCTACCGTAATAGGTTACAACATTCCTGGCGTGTCGGCTCGTACTTCTCGGTGCGAACATTATATACATCTATAACGTTATATATCCTAACGTAAGGCAACATAACATCTCGGATATAATATTTTACAACATTCCTGGCGTGTCGTCGCCTGCTTCTCGATGGGGACATTATATACGTCTATAACGTTGTATATCCTAACCTAACGCAACCTAACATCTGGGATGTAATATTTTACAACATTCCTGGCATGTCGGTCCCTACGTCTCAGTGGGAACGTTATATACGTCTATAACGACATATATCCAAACTTAAGGGAAACTAACATCTCGGATGTAATATTTTACAACATTCCTGGCGCTTCGGCTCCTACTTTTCCGTGGGAACATTATATACGTCTATAACGTTACATATCCTAACGTGAGCCAACATAACATCTCGGATGTTATATTTTACAACATTCCTGGCGTGTCGGTCCCTACGTCTCGGTGGGAACGTTATATACGTCTATAACGATATATATCCAAACTTAAGGGAAACTAACATCTCGGATATCATATTTTACAACATTCCTGGCGCTTCGGCCCCTATTTCTCGGTGGTAACATTATATACGTCTATAACGTTATATATCATAACCTAAGGCAACCTAAAATCTCTACCGTAATAGTTTACAACATTCCTGGCGTGTCGGCTCGTACTTCTCGGTGCGAACATTATATACGTCTATAACGTTATATATCATAACGTAAGGCAACATAACATCTCGGATATAATATTTTACAACATTCCTGGCGTGTCGTCGCCTGCTTCTCGATGGGGACATTATATACGTCTATAACGTTGTATATCCTAACCTAACGTAACCTAACATCTGGTATGTAATATTTTACAACATTCCTGGCATGTCGGCCCCTATTTCTCGGTGGGAACATTATATACGTCTATAAAGTTATATATCATAACCTAAGGCAACCTAAAATCTCTACCGTAATAGTTTACAACATTCCTGGCGTGTCGGCTCGTACTTCTCGGTGCGAACATTATATACGTCTATAACGTTATATATCCTAACGTAAGGCAACATAACATCTCGGATATAATATTTTACAATATTCCTGGCGTGTCGTCGCCTGCTTCTCGATGGGGACATTATATACGTCTATAACGTTATATATCCTAACGTAAGGCAACACAACATCTCGGATATAATATTTTACAACATTCCTGGCGTGTCGTCGCCTGCTTCTCGATGGGGACATTATATACGTCTATAACGTTGTATATCCTAACCTAACGCAACCTAACATCTGGGATGTAATATTTTACAACATTCCTGGCATGTCGGTCCCTACGTCTCGGTGGGAACGTTATATACGTCTATAACGACATATATCCAAACTTAAGGGAAACTAACATCTCGGATGTAATATTTTACAACATTCCTGGCGCTTCGGCTCCTACTTTTCGGTGGGAACATTACATACATCTATAACGTTACATATCCTAACGTAAGGCAACATAACATCTCGGATGTAATATTTTACAACATTCCTGGCGTGTCGTCGCCTGCTTCTCGATGGGGACATTATATACGTCTATAACGTTGTATATCCTAACCTAAGGCAACCTAACATCTCGGATGTAATATTTTACAACATTCTGGCTTGTCGGTCCCCACGTCTCGATCTGCACATTATATACGTCTGTAACGATATATATCCAAACTTAAGGGAAACCTACATCTCGGATGTAATATTTTACATCATTCCTGGCTCTTCGGCTCCTACTTTTCGGTGGGAACATTATATACGTCCATAACGTTACATATCCTAACGTAAGGCAACATATCATCTCGGATGTAATATTTTACAACATTCCTGGCGTGTCGTCGCCTGCTTCTCGATGGGGACATTATATACGTCTATAACGTTATATATCCTAACGTAAGGCAACACAACATCTCGGATATAATATTTTACAACATTCCTGGCGTGTCGTCGCCTGCTTCTCGATGGGGACATTATATACGTCTATAACGTTGTATATCCAAACCTAACGCAACCTAACATCTGGGATGTAATATTTTACAACATTCCTGGCATGTCGGTCCCTACGTCTCGGTGGGAACGTTATATACGTCTATAACGACATATATCCAAACTTAAGGGAAACTAACATCTCGGATATCATATTTTACAACATTCCTGGCGCTTCGGCCCCTATTTCTCGGTGGTAACATTATATACGTCTATAACGTTATATATCATAACCTAAGGCAACCTAAAATCTCTACCGTAATAGTTTACAACATTCCTGGCGTGTCGTCGCCTGCTTCTCGATGGGGACATTATATACGTCTATAACGTTGTATATCCTAACCTAACGCAACCTAACATCTGGGATGTAATATTTTACAACATTCCTGGCATGTCGGTCCCCACGTCTCGATCTGGACATTATATACTTCTATAACGATATATATCCAAACTTAAGGGAAACTAACATCTCGGATGTAATATTTTACAACATTCCTGGCGCTTCGGCTGCTACTTTTCGGTGGGAACATTATATACGTCTATAACGTTACATATCCTACCGTAAGGCAACATAACATCTCGGATGTTATATTTTACAACATTCCTGGCGTGCCGTCGCCTGCTTCTCGATGGGGACATTATATACGTCTATAACGTTGTATATCCTAGCCTAAGCAATCTAACATCTCGGATGTAATATTTTACAACATTCCTGGCCTGTCGTCGCCTGCTTCTCGATGGGGAAATTATATACGTCTATAACGTTGTATATCCTAACCTAACGCAACCTAACATCTGGGATGTAATGTTTTACAACATTCCTGGCATGTCGGTCCCTACGTCTCGGTGGGAACGTTATATACGTCTATAACGCCATATATCCAAACGTAAGGGAAACTAACATCTCGGATGTAATATTTTATAACATTCCTGGCGCTTCGGCTCCTACTTTTCGGTGGGATCATTATATACGTCTATAACGTTACATATCCTAACGTAAGGCAACATAACATCTCGGATGTAATATTTTACAACATTCCTGGCGTGCCGTCGCCTGCTTCTCGATGGGGACATTATATACGTCTATAACGTTGTATATCCTAACCTAACGCAACCTAACATCTGGGATGTAATATTTTACAACATTCCTGGCATGTCGGTCCCTACGTCTCAGTGGGAACGTTATATACGTCTATAACGACATATATCCAAACTTAAGGGAAACTAACATCTCGGATGTAATATTTTACAACATTCCTGGCGCTTCGGCTCCTACTTTTCCGTGGGAACATTATATACGTCTATAACGTTACATATCCTAACGTAAGGCAACATAACATCTCTGATATAATATTTTACAACATTCCTGGCGTGTCGTCGCCTGCTTCTCGATGGGGACATTATATACGTCTATAACGTAGTATATCCTAACCTAACGCAACCTAACATCTCGGATGTAATATTTTACAACATTCCTGGCGTGTCGTCGCCTGCTTCTCGATGGGGACATTATATACGTCTATAACGTTGTATATCCTAACCTAACGCAACCTAACATCTGGGATGTAATATTTTACAACATTCCTGGCATGTCGGTCCCTACGTCTCAGTGGGAACGTTATATACGTCTATAACGACATATATCCAAACTTAAGGGAAACTAACATCTCGGGTGTCATATTTTACAACATTCCTGGCGCTTCGGCTCCTACTTTTCGGTGGGAACATTATATACGTCTATAACGTTACATATCCTACCGTAAGGCAACATAACATCTCGGATGTTATATTTTACAACATTCCTGGCGTGCCGTCGCCTGCTTCTCGATGGGGACATTATATACGTCTATAACGTTGTATATCCTAGCCTAAGCAATCTAACATCTCGGATGTAATATTTTACAACATTCCTGGCGTGTCGTCGCCTGCTTCTCGATGGGGAAATTATATACGTCTATAACGTTGTATATCCAAACCTAACGCAACCTAACATCTGGGATGTAATGTTTTACAACATTCCTGGCATGTCGGTCCCTACGTCTCGGTGGGAACGTTATATACGTCTATAACGCCATATATCCAAACGTAAGGGAAACTAACATCTCGGATGTAATATTTTACAACATTCCTGGCGCTTCGGCTCCTACTTTTCGGTGGGATCGTTATATACGTCTATAACGTTACATATCCTAACGTAAGGCAACATAACATCTCGGATGTAATATTTTACAACATTCCTGGCGTGCCGTCGCCTGCTTCTCGATGGGGACATTATATACGTCTATAACGTTGTATATCCTAACCTAACGCAACCTAACATCTGGGATGTAATATTTTACAACATTCCTGGCATGTCGGTCCCTACGTCTCAGTGGGAACATTATATACGTCTATAACGACATATATCCAAACTTAAGGGAAACTAACATCTCGGATGTAATATTTTACAACATTCCTGGCGCTTCGGCTCCTACTTTTCCGTGGGAACATTATATACGTCTATAACGTTACATATCCTACCGTAAGGCAACATAACATCTCGGATGTTATATTTTACAACATTCCTGGCGTGCCGTCGCCTGCTTCTCGATGGGGACATTATATACGTCTATAACGTTGTATATCCTAACCTAACGCAACCTAACATCTGGGATGTAATATTTTACAACATTCCTGGCATGTCGGTCCCTACGTCTCGGTGGGAACGTTATATATGTCTATAACGACATATATCCAAACTTAAGGGAAACTAACATCCTGGATATCATATTTTACAACATTCCTGGCGCTTCGGCCCCTATTTCTCGGTGGTAACATTATATACGTCTATAACGTTATATATCATAACCTAAGGCAACCTGAAATCTCTACCGTAACAGTTTACAACATTCCTGGCGTGTCGGCTCGTACTTCTCGGTGCGAACATTATATACGTCTATAACGTTATATATCCTAACGTAAGGCAACATAACATCTCGGATGTTATATTTTACAACATTCCTGGCGTGTGGTCGCCTGCTTCTCGATGGGGACATTATAAACGTCTATAACGTTGTATATCCTAGCCTAACGCAATCTAACATCTGGGATGTAATATTTTCCAACATTCCTGGCATGTCGGTCCCTACGTCTCGGTGGGAACGTTATATACGTCTATAACGATATATATCCAAACTTAAGGGAAACTAACATCTCGGATATCATATTTTACAACATTCCTGGCGCTTCGGCCCCTATTTCTCGGTGGTAACATTATATACATCTATAACGTTGTATATCATAACCTAAGGCAACCTAAAATCTCTACCGTAATAGTTTACAACATTCCTGGCGTGTCGTCGCCTGCTTCTCGATGGGGACATTATATACGTCTATAACGTTGTATATCCTAACCTAACGCAACCTAACATCTGGGATGTAATATTTTACAACATTCCTGGCATGTCGGTCCCTACGTCTCGGTGGGAACGTTATATACGTCTATAACGACATATATCCAAACTTAAGGGAAACTAACATCTCGGATGTAATATTTTACAACATTCCTGGCGCTTCGGCTCCTACTTTTCGGTGGGAACATTACATACATCTATAACGTTACATATCCTAACGTAAGGCAACATAACATCTCGGATGTAATATTTTACAACATTCCTGGCGTGTCGTCGCCTGCTTCTCGATGGGGACATTATATACGTCTATAACGTTGTATATCCTAATCTAACGCAACCTAACATCTCGGATGTAATATTTTACAACATTCCTGGCATGTCGGTCCCTACGTCTCGGTGGGAACGTTATATACGTCTATAACGATATATATCCAAACTTAAGGGAAACTAACATCTCGGATATCATATTTTACAACATTCCTGGCGCTTCGGCCCCTATTTCTCGGTGGTAACATTATATACGTCTATAACGTTATATATCATAACCTAAGGCAACCTAAAATCTCTACCGTAATAGTTTACAACATTCCTGGCGTGTCGGCTCGTACTTCTCGGTGCGAACATTATATACGTCTATAACGTTATATATCCTAACGTAAGGCAACATAGCATCTCGGATATAATATTTTACAACATTTCTGGCGTGTCATCGCCTGCTTCTCGATGGGGACATTATATACGTCTATAACGTTGTATATCCTAACCTAACGCAACCTAACATCTCGGATGTAATATTTTACAACATTCCTGGCGCTTCGGCTCCTACTTTTCGGTGGGAACATTATATACGTCTATAACGTTACATATCCTAACGTAAGGCAACATAACATCTCGGATGTAATATTTTACGACATTCCTGGCGTGTCGTCGCCTGCTTCTCGATGGGGACATTATATACGTCTATAACGTTGTATATCCTAACCTAACGCAACCTAACATCTGGGATGTAATATTTTACAACATTCCTGGCGCTTCGGCTCCTACTTTTCGGTGGGAACATTATATACGTCTATAACGTTACATATCCTAACGTAAGGCAACATAACATCTCGGATGTAATATTTTACAACATTCCTGGCGTGTCGTCGCCTGCTTCTCGATGGGGACATTATATACGTCTATAACGTTGTATATCCTAACCTAACGCAACCTAACATCTGGGATGTAATATTTTACAACATTCCTGGCATGTCGGCCCCTATTTCTCGGTGGGAATATTATATACGTCTATAACGTTATATATCCTAGCCTAAGGCAACCTAACATCTCGGGTTTAATATTTTACAACATTCCTGACGCGTCGGCCCCTATTTCTCGGTGGGATCATTATATACGTCTATAACGTTATATATCATAACCTAAGGCAACCTAAAATCTCTACCGTAACAGTTTACAACATTCCTGGCGTGTCGGCTCGTACTTCTCGGTGCGAACATTATATACGTCTATAACGTTATATATCCTAACGTAAGGCAACATAACATCTCAGATGTAATATTTTACAACATACCTGGCGTGTCGTCGCCTGCTTCTCGATGGGGACATTATATACGTCTATATCGTTGTATATCCTAACCTAACGCAATCTAACATCTGGGATGTAATATTTTGCAACATTCCTGGCATGTCGGTCCCCACGTCTCGGAGGGAACGTTATATACGTCTATAACGATATATATCCAAACTTAAGGGAAACTAACATCTCGGGTGTCATATTTTACAACATTCCTGGTGCTTCGGCTCCTACTTTTCGGTGGTAACATTATATACGTCTATAACGTTACATATCCTAACGTAAGGCAATATAACATCTCGGATGTTATATTTTACAACATTCCTGGCGTGTCGTCGCCTGCTCCTCGATGGGATCATTATATACGTCTATAACGTTGTATATCCTAACCTAACGCAACCTAACATCTCGGATGTAATATTTTACAACATTCTGGCTTGTCGGTCCCCACGTCTCGATCTGGACATTATATACGTCTATAACGACATATATCCAAACTTAAGGGAAACTAACATCTCGGATGTAATATTTTACAACATTCCTGGCGCTTCGGCTCCTACTTTTCGGTGGGAACATTACATACATCTATAACGTTACATATCCTAACGTAAGGCAACATAACATCTCGGATGTAATATTTTACAACATTCCTGGCGTGTCGTCGCCTGCTTCTCGATGGGGACATTATATACGTCTATAACGTTGTATATCCTAACCTAAGGCAACCTAACATCTCGGATGTAATATTTTACAACATTCTGGCTTGTCGGTCCCCACGTCTCGATCTGCACATTATATACGTCTATAACGATATATATCCAAACTTAAGGGAAACCTACATCTCGGATGTAATATTTTACATCATTCCTGGCTCTTCGGCTCCTACTTTTCGGTGGGAACATTATATACGTCCATAACGTTACATATCCTAACGTAAGGCAACATATCATCTCGGATGTAATATTTTACAACATTCCTGGCGTGTCGTCGCCTGCTTCTCGATGGGGACATTATATACGTCTGTAACGTTGTATATCCTAACCTAACGCAACCTAACATCTGGGATGTAATATTTTACAACATTCCTGGCAAGTCGGCCCCTATTTCTCGGTGGGAATATTATATAAGTCTATAACGTTATATATCCTAGCCTAAGGCAACCCAACATCTCGGGTTTAATATTTTACAACATTCCTGACGCGTCGGCACCTATTTCTCGGTGGGAACATTATATACGTCTATAACGTTGTATATCCTAACCTAACGCAACCTAACATCGCGGGTTTAATATTTTACAACATTCCTGACGCGTCGGCCCCTATTTCTCGGTGGGAACATTATATACGTCTATAAAGTTATATATCATAACCTAAGGCAACCTAAAATCTCTACCGTAATAGTTTACAACATTGCTGTCGTGTCGGCTCGTACTTCTCGGTGCGAACATTATATACGTCTATAACGTTATATATCCTAACGTAAGGCAACATAACATCTCGGATATAATATTTTACAACATTCCTGGCGTGTCGTCGCCTGCTTCTCGATGGGGACATTATATACGTCTATAACGTTGTATATCCTAACCTAACGCAACCTAACATCTCGGATGTAATATTTTACAACATTCTGGCGTGTCGTCGCCTGCTTCTAGATGGGGACATTATATACGTCTATAACGTTGTATATCCTAACCTAACGCAACCTAACATCGCGGGTTTAATATTTTACAACATTCCTGACGCGTCGGCCCCTATTTCTCGGTGGGAACATTATATACGTCTATAACGTTATATATCATAACCTAAGGCAACCTAAAATCTCTACCGTAATAGTTTACAACATTCCTGGCGTGTCGGCTCGTACTTCTCGGTGCGAACATTATATACGTCTATAACGTTATATATCCTAACGTAAGGCAACATAACATCTCGGATATAATATTTTACAACATTCCTGGCGTGTCGTCGCCTGCTTCTCGATGGGGACATTATATACGTCTATAACGTTGTATATCCTAACCTAACGCAACCTAACATCTGGGATGTAATATTTTAGAACATTCCTGGCATGTCGGTCCCTACGTCTCAGTGGGAACGTTATATACGTCTATAACGACATATATCCAAACTTAAGGGAAACTAACATCTCGGATGTAATATTTTACAACATTCCTGGCGCTTCGGCTCCTACTTTTCGGTGGGAACATTATATACGTCTATAACGTTACATATCCTAACGTGAGGCAACATAACATCTCGGATGTTATATTTTACAACATTCCTGGCGTGTCGTCGCATGCTTCTCTATGGGGACATTATATACGTCTATAAGGTTGTATATCCTAACCTAACGCAACCTAACATCTGGGATGAAAAATTTTACAACATTCCTGGCATGTCGGTCCCTACGTCTCGGTGGGAACGTTATATACGTCTATAACGATATATATCCAAACTTAAGGGAAACTAACATCTCGGATATCATATTTTACAACATTCCTGGCGCTTCGGCCCCTATTTCTCGGTGGTAACATTATATACGTCTATAACGTTATATGTCATAACCTAAGGCAACCTAAAATCTCTACCGTAATAGTTTACAACATTCCTGGCGTGTCGGCTCGTACTTCTCGGTGCGAACATTATATACGTCTATAACGTTATATATCCTAACGTAAGGCAACATAACATCTCGGATATAATATTTTACAGCATTCCTGGCGTGTCGTCGCCTGCTTCTCGATGGGGACATTATATACGTCTATAACGTTATATATCCTAACGTAAGGCAAGACAACATCTCGGATATAATATTTTACAACATTCCTGGCGTGTCGTCGCCTGCTTCTCGATGGGGACATTATATACGTCTATAACATTGTATATCCTAACCTAACGCAACCTAACATCTGGGATGTAATATTTTACAACATTCCTGGCATGTCGGTCCCTACGTCTCGGTGGGAACGTTATATACGTCTATAACGACATATATCCAAACTTAAGGGAAACTAACATCTCGGATATCATATTTTACAACATTCCTGGCGCTTCGGCCCCTATTTCTCGGTGGTAACATTATATACGTCTATAACGTTATATATCATAACCTAAGGCAACCTAAAATCTCTACCGTAACAGTTTACAACATTCCTGGCGTGTCGGCTCGTACTTCTCGGTGCGAACATTATATACGTCTATAACGTTATATATCCTAACGTAAAGCAACATAACATCTCGGATGTAATATTTTACAACATACCTGGCGTGTCGTCGCCTGCTTCTCGATGGGGACATTATATACGTCTATAACGTTGTATATCCTAACCTAACGCAATCTAACATCTGGGATGTAATATTTTCCAACATTCCTGGCATGTCGGTCCCTACGTCTCGGAGGGAACGTTATATACGTCTATAACGATATATATCCAAACTTAAGGGAAACTAACATCTCGGGTGTCATATTTTACAACATTCCTGGCGCTTCGGCTCCTACTTTTCGGTGGGAACATTATATACGTCTGTAACGTTACATATCCTAACGTAAGGAAACATAACATCACGGATGTTATGTTTTACGACATTCCTGGCGTGTGGTCGCCTGCTTCTCGATGGGGACATTATATACGTCTATAACGTTGTATATTCTAGCCTAACGCAATCTAACATCTGGGATGTAATATTTTCTAACATTCCTGGCATGTCGGTCCCTACGTCTCGGTGGGAACGTTATATACGTCTATAACGATATATATCCAAACTTAAGGGAAACTAACATCTCGGATATCATATTTTACAACATTCCTGGCGCTTCGGCCCCTATTTCTCGGTGGTAACATTATATACATCTATAACGTTGTATATCATAACCTAAGGCAACCTAAAATCTCTACCGTAATAGTTTACAACATTCCTGGCGTGTCGTCGCCTGCTTCTCGATGGGGACATTATATACGTCTATAACGTCGTATATCCTAACCTAACGCAACCTACCATCTGGGATGTAATATTTTACAACATTCCTGGCATGTCGGTCCCTACGTCTCGGTGGGAACGTTATATACGTCTATAACGACATATATCCAAACTTAAGGGAAACTAACATCTCGGATGTAATATTTTACAACATTCCTGGCGCTTCGGCTCCTACTTTTCGGTGGGAACATTACATACATCTATAACGTTACATATCCTAACGTAAGGCAACATAACATCTCGGATGTAATATTTTACAACATTCCTGGCGTGTCGTCACCTGCTTCTCGATGGGGACATTATATACGTCTATAACGTTGTATATCCTAACCTAAGGCAACCTAACATCTCGGATGTAATATTTTACAACATTCTGGCTTGTCGGTCCCCACGTCTCGATCTGCACATTATATACGTCTATAACGATATATATCCAAACTTAAGGGAAACCTACATCTCGGATGTAATATTTTACATCATTCCTGGCTCTTCGGCTCCTACTTTTCGGTGGGAACATTATATACGTCCATAACGTTACATATCCTAACGTAAGGCAACATATCATCTCGGATGTAATATTTTACAACATTCCTGGCGTGTCGTCGCCTGCTTCTCGATGGGGACATTATATACGTCTATAACGTTGTATATCCTAACCTAACGCAACCTAACATCTGGGATGTAATATTTTACAACATTCCTGGCAAGTCGGCCCCTATTTCTCGGTGGGAATATTATATACGTCTATAACGTTATATATCCTAGCCTAAGGCAACCCAACATCTCGGGTTTAATATTTTACAACATTCCTGTCGCGTCGGCACCTATTTCTCGGTGGGAACATTATATACGTCTATAACGTTGTATATCCTAACCTAACGCAACCTAACATCTGGGATGTAATATTTTACAACATTCCTGGCATGTCGGTCCCCACGTCTCGATCTGGACATTATATACTTCTATAACGATATATATCCAAACTTAAGGGAAACTAACATCTCGGATGTAATATTTTACAACATTCCTGGCGCTTCGGCTGCTACTTTTCGGTGGGAACATTATATACGTCTATAACGTTGTATATCCTAACCTAACGCAACCTAACATCTCGGATGTAATATTTTACAACATTCCTGGCGTGTCGTCGCCTGCTTCTCGATGGGGACATTATATACGTCTATAACGTTGTATATCCTAACCTAACGCAACCTAACATCTGGGATGTAATATTTTACAACATTCCTGGCATGTCGGTCCCTACGTCTCAGTGGGAACGTTATATACGTCTATAACGACATATATCCAAACTTAAGGGAAACTAACATCTCGGGTGTCATATTTTACAACATTCCTGGCGCTTCGGCTCCTACTTTTCGGTGGGAACATTATATACGTCTATAACGTTACATATCCTACCGTAAGGCAACATAACATCTCGGATGTTATATTTTACAACATTCCTGGCGTGCCGTCGCCTGCTTCTCGATGGGGACATTATATACGTCTATAACGTTGTATATCCTAGCCTAAGCAATCTAACATCTCGGATGTAATATTTTACAACATTCCTGGCGTGTCGTCGCCTGCTTCTCGATGGGGAAATTATATACGTCTATAACGTTGTATATCCAAACCTAACGCAACCTAACATCTGGGATGTAATGTTTTACAACATTCCTGGCATGTCGGTCCCTACGTCTCGGTGGGAACGTTATATACGTCTATAACGCCATATATCCAAACGTAAGGGAAACTAACATCTCGGATGTAATATTTTACAACATTCCTGGCGCTTCGGCTCCTACTTTTCCGTGGGAACATTATATACGTCTATAACGTTACATATCCTAACGTGAGCCAACATAACATCTCGGATGTTATATTTTACAACATTCCTGGCGTGTCGTCGCCTGCTTCTCGATGGGGACATTATATACGTCTATAAGGTTGTATATCCTAACCTAACGCAACCTAACATCTGGGATGAAAAATTTTACAACATTCCTGGCATGTCGGTCCCTACGTCTCGGTGGGAACGTTATATACGTCTATAACGATATATATCCAAACTTAAGGGAAACTAACATCTCGGATATCATATTTTACAACATTCCTGGCGCTTCGGCCCCTATTTCTCGGTGGTAACATTATATACGTCTATAACGTTATATATCATAACCTAAGGCAACCTAAAATCTCTACCGTAATAGTTTACAACATTCCTGGCGTGTCGGATCGTACTTCTCGGTGCGAACATTATATACGTCTATAACTTTATATATCATAACGTAAGGCAACATAACATCTCGGATATAATATTTTACAACATTCCTGGCGTGTCGGCCCCTATTTCTCGGTGGGAACATTATATACGTCTATAAAGTTATATATCATAACCTAAGGCAACCTAAAATCTCTACCGTAATAGTTTACAACATTCCTGGCATGTCGGCCCCTATTTCTCGGTGGGAACATTATATACGTCTATAAAGTTATATATCATAACCTAAGGCAACCTAAAATCTCTACCGTAATAGTTTACAACATTCCTGGCGTGTCGGCTCGTACTTCTCGGTGCGAACATTATATACGTCTATAACGTTATATATCCTAACGTAAGGCAACATAACATCTCGGATATAATATTTTACAATATTCCTGGCGTGTCGTCGCCTGCTTCTCGATGGGGACATTATATACGTCTATAACGTTATATATCCTAACGTAAGGCAACACAACATCTCGGATGTAATATTTTACAACATTCCTGGCGTGTGGTCGCCTGCTTCTCGATGGGGACATTATATACGTCTATAACGTTGTATATCCTAACCTAACGCAATCTAACATCTGGGATGTAATATTTTCCAACATTCCTGGCATGTCCGTCCCTACGTCTCGGAGGGAACGTTATATACGTCTATAACGATATATATCCAAACTTAAGGGAAACTAACATCTCGGGTGTCATATTTTACAACATTCCTGGCGCTACGGCTCCTACTTTTCGGTGGGAACATTATATACGTCTGTAACGTTACATATCCTAACGTAAGGAAACATAACATCACGGATGTTATGTTTTACGACATTCCTGGCGTGTGGTCGCCTGCTTCTCGATGGGGACATTATATACGTCTATAACGTTGTATATTCTAGCCTAACGCAATCTAACATCTGGGATGTAATATTTTCCAACATTCCTGGCATGTCGGTCCCTACGTCTCGGTGGGAACGTTATATACGTCTATAACGATATATATCCAAACTTAAGGGAAACTAACATCTCGGATATCATATTTTACAACATTCCTGGCGCTTCGGCCCCTATTTCTCGGTGGTAACATTATATACATCTATAACGTTGTATATCATAACCTAAGGCAACCTAAAATCTCTACCGTAATAGTTTACAATATTCCTGGCGTGTCGTCGCCTGCTTCTCGATGGGGACATTATATACGTCTATAACGTTGTATATCCTAACCTAACGCAACCTAACATCTGGGATGTAATATTTTACAACATTCCTGGCATGTCGGTCCCTACGTCTCGGTGGGAACGTTATATACGTCTATAACGACATATATCCAAACTTAAGGGAAACTAACATCTCGGATGTAATATTTTACAACATTCCTGGCGCTTCGGCTCCTACTTTTCCGTGGGAACATTATATACGTCTATAACGCTACATATCCTAACGTAAGGCAACATAACATCTCTGATATAATATTTTACAACATTCCTGGCGTGTCGTCGCCTGCTTCTCGATGGGGACATTATATACGTCTATAACGTTGTATATCCTAACCTAACGCAACCTAACATCTCGGATGTAATATTTTACAACATTCCTGGCGTGTCGTCGCCTGCTTCTCGATGGGGACATTATATACGTCTATAACGTTGTATATCCTAACCTAACGCAACCTAACATCTGGGATGTAATATTTTACAACATTCCTGGCATGTCGGTCCCTACGTCTCAGTGGGAACGTTATATACGTCTATAACGACATATATCCAAACTTAAGGGAAACTAACATCTCGGGTGTCATATTTTACAACATTCCTGGCGCTTCGGCTCCTACTTTTCGGTGGGAACATTATATACGTCTATAACGTTACATATCCTACCGTAAGGCAACATAACATCTCGGATGTTATATTTTACAACATTCCTGGCGTGCCGTCGCCTGCTTCTCGATGGGGACATTATATACGTCTATAACGTTGTATATCCTAGCCTAAGCAATCTAACATCTCGGATGTAATATTTTACAACATTCCTGGCGTGTCGTCGCCTGCTTCTCGATGGGGAAATTATATACGTCTACAAGGTTGTATATCCAAACCTAACGCAACCTAACATCTGGGATGTAATGTTTTACAACATTCCTGGCATGTCGGTCCCTACGTCTCGGTGGGAACGTTATATACGTCTATAACGCCATATATCCAAACGTAAGGGAAACTAACATCTCGGATGTAATATTTTACAACATTCCTGGCGCTTCGGCTCCTACTTTTCGGTGGGATCATTATATACGTCTATAACGTTACATATCCTAACGTAAGGCAACATAACATCTCGGATGTAATATTTTACAACATTCCTGGCGTGCCGTCGCCTGCTTCTCGATGGGGACATTATATACGTCTATAACGTTGTATATCCTAAGTTAACGCAACCTAACATCTGGGATGTAATATTTTACAACATTCCTGGCATGTCGGTCCCTACGTCTCAGTGGGAACGTTATATACGTCTATAACGACATATATCCAAACTTAAGGGAAACTAACATCTCGGATGTAATATTTTACAACATTCCTGGCGCTTCGGCTCCTACTTTTCCGTGGGAACATTATATACGTCTATAACGTTACATATCCTAACGTGAGCCAACATAACATCTCGGATGTTATATTTTACAACATTCCTGGCGTGTCGTCGCCTGCTTCTCGATGGGGACATTATATACGTCTATAAGGTTGTATATCCTAACCTAACGCAACCTAACATCTGGGATGAAAAATTTTACAACATTCCTGGCATGTCGGTCCCTACGTCTCGGTGGGAACGTTATATACGTCTATGACGATATATATCCAAACTTAAGGGAAACTAACATCTCGGATATCATATTTTACAACATTCCTGGCGCTTCGGCCCCTATTTCACGGTGGTAACATTATATACGTCTATAACGTTATATATCATAACCTAAGGCAACCTAAAATCTCTACCGTAATAGTTTACAACATTCCTGGCGTGTCGGATCGTACTTCTCGGTGCGAACATTATATACGTCTATAACGTTATCTATCATAACGTAAGGCAACATAACATCTCGGATATAATATTTTACAACATTCCTGGCGTGTCGTCGCCTGCTTCTCGATGGGGACATTATATACGTCTATAACGTTGTATATCCTAACCTAACTTAACCTAACATCTGGTATGTAATATTTTACAACATTCCTGGCATGTCGGCCCCTATTTCTCGGTGGGAACATTATATACGTCTATAAAGTTATATATCATAACCTAAGGCAACCTAAAATCTCTACCGTAATAGTATACAACATTCCTGGCGTGTCGGCTCGTACTTCTCGGTGCGAACATTATATACGTCTATAACGTTATATATCCTAACGTAAGGCAACATAACATCTCGGATATAATATTTTACAACATTCCTGGCGTGTCGTCGCCTGCTTCTCGATGGGGACATTATATACGTCTATAACGTTGTATATCCTAACCTAACGCAACCTAACATCTCGGATGTAATATTTTACAACATTCCTGGCGCTTCGGCTCCTACTTTTCGGTGGGAACATTATATACGTCTATAACGTTACATATCCTAACGTAAGGCAACATAACATCTCGGATGTAATATTTTACAACATTCCTGGCGTGTCGTCGCCTGCTTCTCGATGGGGACATTATATACGTCTATAACGTTGTATATCCTAACCTAACGCAACCTAACATCTGGGATGTAATATTTTACAACATTCCTGGCGCTTCGGCTCCTACTTTTCGGTGGGAACATTATATACGTCTACAACGTTACATATCCTAACGTAAGGCAACATAACATCTCGGATGTAATATTTTACAACATTCCTGGCGTGTCGTCGCCTGCTTCTCGATGGGGACATTATATACGTCTATAACGTTGTATATCCTAGCCTAAGCAATCTAACATCTCGGATGTAATATTTTACAACATTCCTGGCATGTCGGTCCCTACGTCTCGGTGGGAATGTTATATACGTCTATAACGATATATATCCAAACTTAAGGGAAACTAACATCTCGGATGTCATATTTTACAACATTCCTGGCGCTTCGGCCCCTATTTCTCGGTGGTGACATTATATACGTCTATAACGTTATATATCATAACCTAAGGCAACCTAAAATCTCTACCGTAATAGTTTACAACATTCCTGGCGTGTCGGCTCGTACTTCTCGGTGCGAACATTATATACGTCTATAACGTGATATATCCTAACGTAAGGCAACATAACATCTCGGATATAATATTTTACAACTTTCCTGGCGTGTCGTCGCCTACTTCTCGATGGGGACATTATATACGTCTATAACGTTGTATATCCTAACCTAACGCAACCTAACATCTGGGATGAAATATTTTACAACATTCCTGGCATGTCGGTCCCTACGTCTCGGTGGGAACGTTATATACGTCTATAACGATATATATCCAAACTTAAGGGAAACTAACATCTCGGATATCATATTTTACAACATTCCTGGCGCTTCGGCCCCTATTTCTCGGTGGTAACATTATATACGTCTATAACGTTATATATCATAACCTAAGGCAACCTAAAATCTCTACCGTAATAGTTTACAACATTCCTGGCGTGTCGGATCGTACTTCTCGGTGCGAACATTATATACGTCTATAACGTTATATATCATAACGTAAGGCAACATAACATCTCGGATATAATATTTTACAACATTCCTGGCGTGTCGTCGCCTGCTTCTCGATGGGGACATTATATACGTCTATAACGTTGTATATCCTAACCTAACTTAACCTAACATCTGGTATGTAATATTTTACAACATTCCTGGCATGTCGGCCCCTATTTCTCGGTGGGAACATTATATACGTCTATAAAGTTATATATCATAACCTAAGGCAACCTAAAATCTCTACCGTAATAGTTTACAACATTCCTGGCGTGTCGGCTCGTACTTCTCGGTGCGAACATTATATACGTCTATAACGTTATATATCCTAACGTAAGGCAACATAACATCTCGGATATAATATTTTACAACATTCCTGGCGTGTCGTCGCCTGCTTCTCGATGGGGACATTATATACGTCTATAACGTTGTATATCCTAACCTAACGCAACCTAACATCTCGGATGTAATATTTTACAACATTCCTGGCGCTTCGGCTCCTACTTTTCGGTGGGAACATTATATACGTCTATAACGTTACATATCCTAACGTAAGGCAACATAACATCTCGGATGTAATATTTTACAACATTCCTGGCGTGTCGTCGCCTGCTTCTCGATGGGGACATTATATACGTCTATAACGTTGTATATCCTAACCTAACGCAACCTAACATCTGGGATGTAATATTTTACAACATTCCTGGCGCTTCGGCTCCTACTTTTCGGTGGGAACATTATATACGTCTACAACGTTACATATCCTAACGTAAGGCAACATAACATCTCGGATGTAATATTTTACAACATTCCTGGCGTGTCGTCGCCTGCTTCTCGATGGGGACATTATATACGTCTATAACGTTGTATATCCTAGCCTAAGCAATCTAACATCTCGGATGTAATATTTTACAACATTCCTGGCATGTCGGTCCCTACGTCTCGGTGGGAATGTTATATACGTCTATAACGATATATATCCAAACTTAAGGGAAACTAACATCTCGGATGTCATATTTTACAACATTCCTGGCGCTTCGGCCCCTATTTCTCGGTGGTGACATTATATACGTCTATAACGTTATATATCATAACCTAAGGCAACCTAAAATCTCTACCGTAATAGTTTACAACATTCCTGGCGTGTCGGCTCGTACTTCTCGGTGCGAACATTATATACGTCTATAACGTGATATATCCTAACGTAAGGCAACATAACATCTCGGATATAATATTTTACAACATTCCTGGCGTGTCGTCGCCTACTTCTCGATGGGGACATTATATACGTCTATAACGTTGTATATCCTAACCTAACGCAACCTAACATCTGGGATGAAATATTTTACAACATTCCTGGCATGTCGGTCCCTACGTCTCGGTGGGAACGTTATATACGTCTATAACGATATATATCCAAACTTAAGGGAAACTAACATCTCGGATATCATATTTTACAACATTCCTGGCGCTTCGGCCCCTATTTCTCGGTGGTAACATTATATACGTCTATAACGTTATATATCATAACCTAAGGCAACCTAAAATCTCTACCGTAATAGTTTACAACATTCCTGGCGTGTCGGCTCGTACTTCTCGGTGCGAACATTATATACGTCTATAACGTTATATATCCTAACGTAAGGCAACATAGCATCTCGGATATAATATTTTACAACATTCCTGGCGTGTCATCGCCTGCTTCTCGATGGGGACATTATATAGGTCTATAACGTTGTATATCCTAACCTAACGCAACCTAACATCTCGGATGTAATATTTTACAACATTCCTGGCGCTTCGGCTCCTACTTTTCGGTGGGAACATTATATACGTCTATAACGTTACATATCCTAACGTAAGGCAACACAACATCTCGGATGTAATATTTTACAACATTCCTGGCGTGTCGTCGCCTGCTTCTCGATGGGGACATTATATACGTCTATAACGTTGTATATCCTAACCTAACGCAACCTAACATCTGGGATGTAATATTTTACAACATTCCTGGCATGTCGGCCACTATTTCTCGGTGGGAATATTATATACGTCTATAACGTTATATATCCTAGCCTAAGGCAACCTAACATCTCGGGTTTAATATTTTACAACATTCCTGACGCGTCGGCCCCTATTTCTCGGTGGGATCATTATATACGTCTATAACGTTATATATCATAACCTAAGGCAACCTAAAATCTCTACCGTAATAGTTTACAACATTCATGGCGTGTCGGCTCGTACTTCTCGGTGCGAACATTATATACATCTATAACGTTACATATCCTAACGTAAGGCAACATAACATCTCGGATGTAATATTTTACAACATTCCTGGCGTGTCGTCGCCTGCTTCTCGATGGGGACATTATATACGTCTATAACGTTGTATATCCTAACCTAAGGCAACCTAACATCTCGGATGTAATATTTTACAACATTCTGGCTTGTCGGTCCCCACGTCTCGATCTGGACATTATATACGTCTATAACGACATATGTCCAAACTTAAGGGAAACTAACATCTCGGATGTAATATTTTACAACATTCCTGGCGCTTCGGCTCCTACTTTTCGGTGGGAACATTACATACATCTATAACGTTACATATCCTAACGTAAGGCAACATAACATCTCGGATGTAATATTTTACAACATTCCTGGCGTGTCGTCGCCTGCTTCTCGATGGGGACATTATATACGTCTATAACGTTGTATATCCTAACCTAAGGCAACCTAACATCTCGGATGTAATATTTTACAACATTCTGGCTTGTCGGTCCCCACGTCTCGATCTGCACATTATATTCGTCTATAACGATATATATCCAAACTTAAGGGAAACCTACATCTCGGATGTAATATTTTACATCATTCCTGGCTCTTCGGCTCCTACTTTTCGGTGGGAACATTATATACGTCCATAACGTTACATATCCTAACGTAAGGCAACATATCATCTCGGATGTAATATTTTACAACATTCCTGGCGTGTCGTCGCCTGCTTCTCGATGGGGACATTATATACGTCTATAACGTTGTATATCCTAACCTAACGCAACCTAACATCTGGGATGTAATATTTTACAACATTCCTGGCAAGTCGGCCCCTATTTCTCGGTGGGAATATTATATACGTCTATAACGTTATATATCCTAGCCTAAGGCAACCCAACATCTCGGGTTTAATATTTTACAACATTCCTGACGCGTCGGCACCTATTTCTCGGTGGGAACATTATATACGTCTATAACGTTGTATATCCTAACCTAACGCAACCTAACATCGCGGGTTTAATATTTTACAACATTCCTGACGCGTCGGCCCCTATTTCTCGGTGGGAACATTATATACGTCTATAAAGTTATATATCATAACCTAAGGCAACCTAAAATCTCTACCGTAATAGTTTACAACATTGCTGTCGTGTCGGCTCGTACTTCTCGGTGCGAACATTATATACGTCTATAACGTTATATATCCTAACGTAAGGCAACATAACATCTCGGATATAATATTTTACAACATTCCTGGCGTGTCGTCGCCTGCTTCTCGATGGGGACATTATATACGTCTATAACGTTGTATATCCTAACCTAACGCAACCTAACATCTCGGATGTAATATTTTACAACATTCTGGCGTGTCGTCGCCTGCTTCTAGATGGGGACATTATATACGTCTATAACGTTGTATATCCTAACCTAACGCAACCTAACATCTCGGATATCATATTTTACAACATTCCTGGCGCTTCGGCCCCTATTTCTCGGTGGTAACATTATATACGTCTATAACGTTATATGTCATAACCTAAGGCAACCTAAAATCTCTACCGTAATAGTTTACAACATTCCTGGCGTGTCGGCTCGTACTTCTCGGTGCGAACATTATATACGTCTATAACGTTATATATCCTAACGTAAGGCAACATAACATCTCGGATATAATATTTTACAACATTCCTGGCGTGTCGTCGCCTGCTTCTCGATGGGGACATTATATACGTCTATAACGTTATATATCCTAACGTAAGGCAAGACAACATCTCGGATATAATATTTTACAACATTCCTGGCGTGTCGTCGCCTGCTTCTCGATGGGGACATTATATACGTCTATAACATTGTATATCCTAACCTAACGCAACCTAACATCTGGGATGTAATATTTCACAACATTCCTGGCATGTCGGTCCCTACGTCTCGATGGGAACGTTATATACGTCTATAACGACATATATCCAAACTTAAGGGAAACTAACATCTCGGATATCATATTTTACAACATTCCTGGCGCTTCGGCCCCTATTTCTCGGTGGTAACATTATATACGTCTATAACGTTATATATCATAACCTAAGGCAACCTAAAATCTCTACCGTAACAGTTTACAACATTCCTGGCGTGTCGGCTCGTACTTCTCGGTGCGAACATTATATACGTCTATAACGTTATATATCCTAACGTAAAGCAACATAACATCTCGGATGTAATATTTTACAACATACCTGGCGTGTCGTCGCCTGCTTCTCGATGGGGACATTATATACGTCTATAACGTTGTATATCCTAACCTAACGCAATCTAACATCTGCGATGTAATATTTTCCAACATTCCTGGCATGTCGGTCCCTACGTCTCGGAGGGAACGTTACATACGTCTATAACGATATATATCCAAACTTAAGGGAAACTAACATCTCGGGTGTCATATTTTACAACATTCCTGGCGCTTCGGCTCCTACTTTTCGGTGGGAACATTATATACGTCTGTAACGTTACATATCCTAACGTAAGGAAACATAACATCACGGATGTTATGTTTTACGACATTCCTGGCGTGTGGTCGCCTGCTTCTCGATGGGGTCATTATATACGTCTATAGCATTGTATATCCTAACCTAAGGCAACCTAACATCTCGGATGTAATATTTTACAACATTCCTGGCGCTTCGGCTCCTACTTTTCGGTGGGAACATTATATACGTCTATAACGTTACATATCCTAACGTAAGGCAACATAACATCTCGGATGTAATATTTTACAACATTCCTGGCGTGTCGTCGCCTGCTTCTCGATGGGGACATTATATACGTCTATAACGTTGTATATCCTAACCTAACGCAACCTAACATCTGGGATGTAATATTTTACAACATTCCTGGCAAGTCGGCCCCTATTTCTCGGTGGGAATATTATATACGTCTATAACGTTATATATCCTAGCCTAAGGCAACCCAACATCTCGGGTTTAATATTTTACAACATTCCTGACGCGTCGGCACCTATTTCTCGGTGGGAACATTATATACGTCTATAACGTTGTATATCCTAACCTAACGCAACCTAACATCGCGGGTTTAATATTTTACAACATTCCTGACGCGTCGGCCCCTATTTCTCGGTGGGAACATTATATACGTCTATAAAGTTATATATCATAACCTAAGGCAACCTAAAATCTCTACCGTAATAGTTTACAACATTGCTGTCGTGTCGGCTCGTACTTCTCGGTGCGAACATTATATACGTCTATAACGTTATATATCCTAACGTAAGGCAACATAACATCTCGGATATAATATTTTACAACATTCCTGGCGTGTCGTCGCCTGCTTCTCGATGGGGACATTATATACGTCTATAACGTTGTATATCCTAACCTAACGCAACCTAACATCTCGGATGTAATATTTTACAACATTCTGGCGTGTCGTCGCCTGCTTCTAGATGGGGACATTATATACGTCTATAACGTTGTATATCCTAACCTAACGCAACCTAACATCTCGGATATCATATTTTACAACATTCCTGGCGCTTCGGCCCCTATTTCTCGGTGGTAACATTATATACGTCTATAACGTTATATGTCATAACCTAAGGCAACCTAAAATCTCTACCGTAATAGTTTACAACATTCCTGGCGTGTCGGCTCGTACTTCTCGGTGCGAACATTATATACGTCTATAACGTTATATATCCTAACGTAAGGCAACATAACATCTCGGATATAATATTTTACAACATTCCTGGCGTGTCGTCGCCTGCTTCTCGATGGGGACATTATATACGTCTATATCGTTGTATATCCTAACCTAACGCAACCTAACATCTCGGATGTAATATTTTACAACATTCTGGCTTGTCGGTCCCCACGTCTCGATCTGGACATTATATACGTCTATAACGACATATGTCCAAACTTAAGGGAAACTAACATCTCGGATGTAATATTTTACAACATTCCTGGCGCTTCGGCTCCTACTTTTCGGTGGGAACATTACATACATCTATAACGTTACATATCCTAACGTAAGGCAACATAACATCTCGGATGTAATATTTTACAACATTCCTGGCGTGTCGTCGCCTGCTTCTCGATGGGGACATTATATACGTCTATAACGTTGTATATCCTAACCTAAGGCAACCTAACATCTCGGATGTAATATTTTACAACATTCTGGCTTGTCGGTCCCCACGTCTCGATCTGCACATTATATTCGTCTATAACGATATATATCCAAACTTAAGGGAAACCTACATCTCGGATGTAATATTTTACATCATTCCTGGCTCTTCGGCTCCTACTTTTCGGTGGGAACATTATATACGTCCATAACGTTACATATCCTAACGTAAGGCAACATATCATCTCGGATGTAATATTTTACAACATTCCTGGCGTGTCGTCGCCTGCTTCTCGATGGGGACATTATATACGTCTATAACGTTGTATATCCTAACCTAACGCAACCTAACATCTGGGATGTAATATTTTACAACATTCCTGGCAAGTCGGCCCCTATTTCTCGGTGGGAATATTATATACGTCTATAACGTTATATATCCTAGCCTAAGGCAACCCAACATCTCGGGTTTAATATTTTACAACATTCCTGACGCGTCGGCACCTATTTCTCGGTGGGAACATTATATACGTCTATAACGTTGTATATCCTAACCTAACGCAACCTAACATCGCGGGTTTAATATTTTACAACATTCCTGACGCGTCGGCCCCTATTTCTCGGTGGGAACATTATATACGTCTATAAAGTTATATATCATAACCTAAGGCAACCTAAAATCTCTACCGTAATAGTTTACAACATTGCTGTCGTGTCGGCTCGTACTTCTCGGTGCGAACATTATATACGTCTATAACGTTATATATCCTAACGTAAGGCAACATAACATCTCGGATATAATATTTTACAACATTCCTGGCGTGTCGTCGCCTGCTTCTCGATGGGGACATTATATACGTCTATAACGTTGTATATCCTAACCTAACGCAACCTAACATCTCGGATGTAATATTTTACAACATTCTGGCGTGTCGTCGCCTGCTTCTAGATGGGGACATTATATACGTCTATAACGTTGTATATCCTAACCTAACGCAACCTAACATCTCGGATATCATATTTTACAACATTCCTGGCGCTTCGGCCCCTATTTCTCGGTGGTAACATTATATACGTCTATAACGTTATATGTCATAACCTAAGGCAACCTAAAATCTCTACCGTAATAGTTTACAACATTCCTGGCGTGTCGGCTCGTACTTCTCGGTGCGAACATTATATACGTCTATAACGTTATATATCCTAACGTAAGGCAACATAACATCTCGGATATAATATTTTACAACATTCCTGGCGTGTCGTCGCCTGCTTCTCGATGGGGACATTATATACGTCTATAACGTTATATATCCTAACGTAAGGCAAGACAACATCTCGGATATAATATTTTACAACATTCCTGGCGTGTCGTCGCCTGCTTCTCGATGGGGACATTATATACGTCTATAACATTGTATATCCTAACCTAACGCAACCTAACATCTGGGATGTAATATTTCACAACATTCCTGGCATGTCGGTCCCTACGTCTCGATGGGAACGTTATATACGTCTATAACGACATATATCCAAACTTAAGGGAAACTAACATCTCGGATATCATATTTTACAACATTCCTGGCGCTTCGGCCCCTATTTCTCGGTGGTAACATTATATACGTCTATAACGTTATATATCATAACCTAAGGCAACCTAAAATCTCTACCGTAACAGTTTACAACATTCCTGGCGTGTCGGCTCGTACTTCTCGGTGCGAACATTATATACGTCTATAACGTTATATATCCTAACGTAAAGCAACATAACATCTCGGATGTAATATTTTACAACATACCTGGCGTGTCGTCGCCTGCTTCTCGATGGGGACATTATATACGTCTATAACGTTGTATATCCTAACCTAACGCAATCTAACATCTGCGATGTAATATTTTCCAACATTCCTGGCATGTCGGTCCCTACGTCTCGGAGGGAACGTTACATACGTCTATAACGATATATATCCAAACTTAAGGGAAACTAACATCTCGGGTGTCATATTTTACAACATTCCTGGCGCTTCGGCTCCTACTTTTCGGTGGGAACATTATATACGTCTGTAACGTTACATATCCTAACGTAAGGAAACATAACATCACGGATGTTATGTTTTACGACATTCCTGGCGTGTGGTCGCCTGCTTCTCGATGGGGTCATTATATACGTGTATAGCATTGTATATCCTAACCTAAGGCAACCTAACATCTCGGATGTAATATTTTACAACATTCCTGGCGCTTCGGCTCCTACTTTTCGGTGGGAACATTATATACGTCTATAACGTTACATATCCTAACGTAAGGCAACATAACATCTCGGATGTAATATTTTACAACATTCCTGGCGTGTCGTCGCCTGCTTCTCGATGGGGACATTATATACGTCTATAACGTTGTATATCCTAACCTAACGCAACCTAACATCTGGGATGTAATATTTTACAACATTCCTGGCAAGTCGGCCCCTATTTCTCGGTGGGAATATTATATACGTCTATAACGTTATATATCCTAGCCTAAGGCAACCCAACATCTCGGGTTTAATATTTTACAACATTCCTGACGCGTCGGCACCTATTTCTCGGTGGGAACATTATATACGTCTATAACGTTGTATATCCTAACCTAACGCAACCTAACATCGCGGGTTTAATATTTTACAACATTCCTGACGCGTCGGCCCCTATTTCTCGGTGGGAACATTATATACGTCTATAAAGTTATATATCATAACCTAAGGCAACCTAAAATCTCTACCGTAATAGTTTACAACATTGCTGTCGTGTCGGCTCGTACTTCTCGGTGCGAACATTATATACGTCTATAACGTTATATATCCTAACGTAAGGCAACATAACATCTCGGATATAATATTTTACAACATTCCTGGCGTGTCGTCGCCTGCTTCTCGATGGGGACATTATATACGTCTATAACGTTGTATATCCTAACCTAACGCAACCTAACATCTCGGATGTAATATTTTACAACATTCTGGCGTGTCGTCGCCTGCTTCTAGATGGGGACATTATATACGTCTATAACGTTGTATATCCTAACCTAACGCAACCTAACATCTCGGATATCATATTTTACAACATTCCTGGCGCTTCGGCCCCTATTTCTCGGTGGTAACATTATATACGTCTATAACGTTATATGTCATAACCTAAGGCAACCTAAAATCTCTACCGTAATAGTTTACAACATTCCTGTCGTGTCGGCTCGTACTTCTCGGTGCGAACATTATATACGTCTATAACGTTATATATCCTAACGTAAGGCAACATAACATCTCGGATATAATATTTTACAACATTCCTGGCGTGTCGTCGCCTGCTTCTCGATGGGGACATTATATACGTCTATAACGTTATATATCCTAACGTAAGGCAAGACAACATCTCGGATATAATATTTTACAACATTCCTGGCGTGTCGTCGCCTGCTTCTCGATGGGGACATTATATACGTCTATAACATTGTATATCCTAACCTAACGCAACCTAACATCTGGGATGTAATATTTCACAACATTCCTGGCATGTCGGTCCCTACGTCTCGATGGGAACGTTATATACGTCTATAACGACATATATCCAAACTTAAGGGAAACTAACATCTCGGATATCATATTTTACAACATTCCTGGCGCTTCGGCCCCTATTTCTCGGTGGTAACATTATATACGTCTATAACGTTATATATCATAACCTAAGGCAACCTAAAATCTCTACCGTAACAGTTTACAACATTCCTGGAGTGTCGGCTCGTCCTTCTCGGTGCGAACATTATATACGTCTATAACGTTATATATCCTAACGTAAAGCAACATAACATCTCGGATGTAATATTTTACAACATACCTGGCGTGTCGTCGCCTGCTTCTCGATGGGGACATTATATACGTCTATAACGTTGTATATCCTAACCTAACGCAATCTAACATCTGGGATGTAATATTTTCCAACATTCCTGGCATGTCGGTCCCTACGTCTCGGAGGGAACGTTACATACGTCTATAACGATATATATCCAAACTTAAGGGAAACTAACATCTCGGGTGTCATATTTTACAACATTCCTGGCGCTTCGGCTCCTACTTTTCGGTGGGAACATTATATACGTCTGTAACGTTACATATCCTAACGTAAGGAAACATAACATCACGGATGTTATGTTTTACGACATTCCTGGCGTGTGGTCGCCTGCTTCTCGATGGGGTCATTATATACGTCTATAGCATTGTATATCCTAACTTAAGGCAACCTAACATCTCGGATGTAATATTTTACAACATTCTGGCTTGTCAGTCCCCACGTCTCGATCTGGACATTATATACGTTTATAACGATATATATCCAAACTTAAGGGAAACTAACATCTCGGATGTAATATTTTACAACATTCCTGGCGCTTCGGCTCCTACTTTTCGGTGGGAACATTATATACGTCTATAACGTTATATATCCTAACGTAAGGCAACATAACATCTCGGATGTAATATTTTACAACATACCTGGCGTGTCGTCGCCTGCTTCTCGATGGGGACATTATATACGTCTATATCGTTGTATATCCTAACCTAACGCAACCTAACATCTCGGATGTAATATTTTACAACATTCTGGCTTGTCGGTCCCCACGTCTCGATCTGGACATTATATACGTCTATAACGACATATGTCCAAACTTAAGGGAAACTAACATCTCGGATGTAATATTTTACAACATTCCTGGCGCTTCGGCTCCTACTTTTCGGTGGGAACATTACATACATCTATAACGTTACATATCCTAACGTAAGGCAACATAACACCTCGGATGTAATATTTTACAACATTCCTGGCGTGTCGTCGCCTGCTTCTCGATGGTGACATTATATACGTCTATAACGTTGTATATCCTAACCTAAGGCAACCTAACATCTCGGATGTAATATTTTACAACATTCTGGCTTGTCGGTCCCCACGTCTCGATCTGCACATTATATTCGTCTATAACGATATATATCCAAACTTAAGGGAAACCTACATCTCGGATGTAATATTTTACATCATTCCTGGCTCTTCGGCTCCTACTTTTCGGTGGGAACATTATATACGTCCATAACGTTACATATCCTAACGTAAGGCAACATATCATCTCGGATGTAATATTTTACAACATTCCTGGCGTGTCGTCGCCTGCTTCTCGATGGGGACATTATATACGTCTATAACGTTGTATATCCTAACCTAACGCAACCTAACATCTGGGATGTAATATTTTACAACATTCCTGGCAAGTCGGCCCCTATTTCTCGGTGGGAATATTATATACGTCTATAACGTTATATATCCTAGCCTAAGGCAACCCAACATCTCGGGTTTAATATTTTACAACATTCCTGACGCGTCGGCACCTATTTCTCGGTGGGAACATTATATACGTCTATAACGTTGTATATCCTAACCTAACGCAACCTAACATCGCGGGTTTAATATTTTACAACATTCCTGACGCGTCGGCCCCTATTTCTCGGTGGGAACATTATATACGTCTATAAAGTTATATATCATAACCTAAGGCAACCTAAAATCTCTACCGTAATAGTTTACAACATTGCTGTCGTGTCGGCTCGTACTTCTCGGTGCGAAAATTATATACGTCTATAACGTTATATATCATAACGTAAGGCAACATAACATCTCGGATATAATATTTTACAACATTCCTGGCGTGTCGTCGCCTGCTTCTCGATGGGGACATTATATACGTCTATAACGTTGTATATCCTAACCTAACGCAACCTAACATCTCGGATGTAATATTTTACAACATTCCTGGCGTGTCGGCCCGTACTTCTCGGTGCGAACATTATATACGTCTATAACGTTATTTATCCTAACGTAAGGCAACATAACATCTCGGATGTTATATTTTACAACATTCCTGGCGTGTCGTCGCATGCTTCTCTATGGGGACATTATATACGTCTATAAGGTTGTATATCCTAACCAAACGCAACCTAACATCTGGGATGAAAAATTTTACAACATTCTTGGCATGTCGGTCCCTACGTCTCGGTGGGAACGTTATATACGTCTATAACGATAAATATCCAATCTTAAGGGAAACTAACATCTCGGATATCATATTTTACAACATTCCTGGCGCTTCGGCCCCTATTTCTCGGTGGTAACATTATATACGTCTATAACGTTATATATCATAACCTAAGGCAACCTAAAATCTCTACCGTAATAGTTTACAACATTCCTGGCGTGTCGGCTCGTACTTCTCGGTGCGAACATTATATACGTCTATAACGTTATATATCCTAACGTAAGGCAACATAACATCTCGGATATAATATTTTACAACATTCCTGGCGTGTCGTCGCCTGCTTCTCGATGGGGACATTATATACGTCTATAACGTTATATATCCTAACGTAAGGCAACACAACATCTCGGATATAATATTTTACAACATTCCTGGCGTGTCGTCGCCTGCTTCTCGATGGGGACATTATATACGTCTATAACGTGGTATATCCTAACCTAACGCAACCTAACATCTGGGATGTAATATTTTACAACATTCCTGGCATGTCGGTCCCTACGTCTCGGTGGGAACGTTATATACGTCTATAACGATATATATCCAAACTTAAGGGAAACTAACATCTCGGATATCATATTTTACAACATTCCTGGCGCTTCGGCCCCTATTTCTCGGTGGTAACATTATATACGTCTATAACGTTATATATCATAACCTAAGGCAACCTAAAATCTCTACCGTAATAGTTTACAACATTCCTGGCGTGTCGGCTCGTACTTCTCGGTGCGAACAGTATATACGTCTATAACGTTATATATCCTAACGTAAGGCAACATAGCATCTCGGATATAATATTTTACAACATTCCTGGCGTGTCATCGCCTGCTTCTCGATGGGGACATTATATACGTCTATAACGTTGTATATCCTAACCTAACGCAACCTAACATCTCGGATGTAATATTTTACAACATTCCTGACGCTTCGGCTCCTACTTTTCGGTGGGAACATTATATACGTCTATAACGTTACATATCCTAACGTAAGGCAACATAACATCTCGGATGTAATATTTTACAACATTCCTGGCGTGTCGTCGCCTGCTTCTCGATGGGGACATTATATACGTCTATAACGTTGTATATCCTAACCTAACGCAACCTAACATCTGGGATGTAATATTTTACAACATTCCTGGCGTGTCGGCTCGTACTTCTCGGTGCGAACATTATATACGTCTATAACGTTATATATCCTAACGTAAGGCAACATAACATCTCGGATGTAATATTTTACAACATACCTGGCGTGTCGTCGCCTGCTTCTCGATGGGGACATTATATACGTCTATATCGTTGTATATCCTAACCTAACGCAACCTAACATCTCGGATGTAACATTTTACAACATACCTGGCGTGTCGTCGCCTGCTTCTCGATGGGGACATTATATACGTCTATATCGTTGTATATCCTAACCTAACGCAACCTAACATCTCGGATGTAATATTTTACAACATTCTGGCTTGTCGGTCCCCACGTCTCGATCTGGACATTATATACGTCTATAACGACATATGTCCAAACTTAAGGGAAACTAACATCTCGGATGTAATATTTTACAACATTCCTGGCGCTTCGGCTCCTACTTTTCGGTGGGAACATTACATACATCTATAACGTTACATATCCTAACGTAAGGCAACATAACATCTCGGATGTAATATTTTACAACATTCCTGGCGTGTCGTCGCCTGCTTCTCGATGGGGACATTATATACGTCTATAACGTTGTATATCCTAACCTAAGGCAACCTAACATCTCGGATGTAATATTTTACAACATTCTGGCTTGTCGGTCCCCACGTCTCGATCTGCACATTATATTCGTCTATAACGATATATATCCAAACTTAAGGGAAACCTACATCTCGGATGTAATATTTTACATCATTCCTGGCTCTTCGGCTCCTACTTTTCGGTGGGAACATTATATACGTCCATAACGTTACATATCCTAACGTAAGGCAACATATCATCTCGGATGTAATATTTTACAACATTCCTGGCGTGTTGTCGCCTGCTTCTCGATGGGGACATTATATACGTCTATAACGTTGTATATCCTAACCTAACGCAACCTAACATCTCGGATGTAATATTTTACAACATTCCTGGCAAGTCGGCCCCTATTTCTCGGTGGGAATATTATATACGTCTATAACGTTATATATCCTAGCCTAAGGCAACCCAACATCTCGGGTTTAATATTTTACAACATTCCTGACGCGTCGGCACCTATTTCTCGGTGGGAACATTATATACGTCTATAACGTTGTATATCCTAACCTAACGCAACCTAACATCGCGGGTTTAATATTTTACAACATTCCTGACGCGTCGGCCCCTATTTCTCGGTGGGAACATTATATACGTCTATAAAGTTATATATCATAACCTAAGGCAACCTAAAATCTCTACCGTAACAGTTTACAACATTGCTGTCGTGTCGGCTCGTACTTCTCGGTGCGAAAATTATATACGTCTATAACGTTATATATCCTAACGTAAGGCAACATAACATCTCGGATATAATATTTTACAACATTCCTGGCGTGTCGTCGCCTGCTTCTCGATGGGGACATTATATACGTCTATAACGTTGTATATCCTAACCTAACGCAACCTAACATCTCGGATGTAATATTTTACATCATTCCTGGCGTGTCGTCGCCTGCTTCTCGATGGGGACATTATATACGTCTATAACGTTGTATATCCTAACCTAACGCAACCTAACATCGCGGGTTTAATATTTTACAACATTCCTGACGCGTCGGCCCCTATTTCTCGGTGGGAACATTATATACGTCTATAACGTTATATATCATAACCTAAGGCAACCTAAAATCTCTACCGTAATAGTTTACAACATTCCTGGCGTGTCGGCCCGTACTTCTCGGTGCGAACATTATATACGTCTATAACGTTATATATCCTAACGTAAGGCAACATAGCATCTCGGATATAATATTTTACAACATTCCTGGCGTGTCATCGCCTGCTTCTCGATGGGGACATTATATACGTCTATAACGTTGTATACCCTAACCTAACGCAACCTAACATCTCGGATGTAATATTTTACAACATTCCTGGCGCTTCGGCTCCTACTTTTCGGTGGGAACATTATATACGTCTATAACGTTACATATCCTAACGTAAGGCAACATAACATCTCGGATGTAATATTTTACAACATTCCTGGCGTGTCGTCGCCTGCTTCTCGATGGGGACATTATATACGTCTATAACGTTGTATATCCTAACCTAACGCAACCTAACATCTGGGATGTAATATTTTACAACATTCCTGGCGTGTCGGCTCGTACTTCTCGGTGCGAACATTATATACGTCTATAACGTTATATATCCTAACGTAAGGCAACATAACATCTCGGATGTAATATTTTACAACATACCTGGCATGTCGTCGCCTGCTTCTCGATGGGGACATTATATACGTCTATATCGTTGTATATCCTAACCTAACGCAACCTAACATCTCGGATGTAATATTTTACAACATTCTGGCTTGTCGGTCCCCACGTCTCGATCTGGACATTATATACGTCTATAACGACATATATCCAAACTTAAGGGAAACTAACATCTCGGATGTAATATTTTACAACATTCCTGGCGCTTCGGCTCCTACTTTTCGGTGGGAACATTACATACATCTATAACGTTACATATCCTAACGTAAGGCAACATAACATCTCGGATGTAATATTTTACAACATTCCTGGCGTGTGGTCGCCTGCTTCTCGATGGGGACATTATATACGTCTATAACGTTGTATATCCTAACCTAACGCAACCTAACATCTCGGATGTAATATTTTACAACATTCCTGGCGTGTCGTCGCCTGCTTCTCGATGGGGACATTATATACGTCTATAACGTTGTATATCCTAACCTAACGCAACCTAACATCGCGGGTTTAATATTTTACAACATTCCTGACGCGTCGGCCCCTATTTCTCGGAGGGAACATTATATACGTCTATAACGTTATATATCATAACCTAAGGCAACCTAAAATCTCTACCGTAATAGTTTACAACATTCCTGGCGTGTCGGCTTGTACTTCTCGGTGCGAACATTATATACGTCTATAACGTTATATATCCTAACGTAAGGCAACATAACATCTCGGATATAATATTTTACAACATTCCTGGCGTGTCGTCGCCTGCTTCTCGATGGGGACATTATATACGTCTATAACGTTGTATATCCTAACCTAACGCAACCTAACATCTGGGATGTAATATTTTACAACATTCCTGGCATGTCGGTCCCTACGTCTCAGTGGGAACGTTATATACGTCTATAACGACATATATCCAAACTTAAGGGAAACTAACATCTCGGATGTAATATTTTACAACATTCCTGGCGCTTCGGCTCCTACTTTTCGGTGGGAACATTATATACGTCTATAACGTTACATATCCTAACGTAAGGCAACATAACATCTCGGATGTAATATTTTACAACATTCCTGGCGTGTCGTCGCCTGCTTCTCGATGGGGACATTATATACGTCTATAACGTTGTATATCCTAACCTAAGGCAACCTAACACCTCGGGTTTAATATTTTACAACATTCCTGACGCGTCGGCCCCTATTTCACGGTGGGATCATTATATACGTCTATAACGTTATATATCATAACCTAAGGCAACCTAAAATCTCTACCGTAACAGTTTACAACATTCCTGGCGTGTCGGCTCGTACTTCTCGGTGCGAACATTATATACGTCTATAACGTTATATATCCTAACGTAAGGCAACATAACATCTCGGATGTAATATTTTACAACATACCTGGCGTGTCGTCGCCTGCTTCTCGATGGGGACATTATATACGTCTATATCGTTGTATATCCTAACCTAACGCAATCTAACATCTGGGATGTAATATTTTCCAACATTCCTGGCATGTCGGTCCCTACGTCTCGGAGGGAACGTTATATACGTCTATAACGATTTATATCCAAACTTAAGGGAAACTAACATCTCGGGTGTCATATTTTACAACATTCCTGGTGCTTTGGCTCCTACTTTTCGGTGGTAACATTATATACGTCTATAACGTTACATATCCTAACGTAAGGCAACATAACATCTCGGATGTTATATTTTACAACATTCCTGGCGTGTCGTCGCCTGCTTCTCGATGGGGACATTATATACGTCTATAACGTTGTATATCCTAGCCTAAGCAATCTAACATCTCGGATGTAATATTTTACAACATTCCTGGCGTGTCGTCGCCTGCTTATCGATGGGGACATTATATACGTCTATAACGTTGTATATCCTAACCTAACGCAACCTAACATCTGGGATGTAATATCTTACAACATTCCTGGCATGTCGGTCCCTACGTCTCGGTGGGAACGTTATATACGTCTATAACGATATATATCCAAACTTAAGGGAAACTAACACCTCGGATGTCATATTTTACAACATTGCTGGCCCTTCGGCTCCTACTTTTCGGTGGGAACATTATATACGTCTATAACGTTAAATATCCTAACGTAAGGCAACATAACATCTCGGATGTTATATTTTACAACATTGCTGGCGTGTGGTCGCCTGCTTCCCGATGGGGTCATTATATACGTCTATAACATTGTATATCCTAACGTAAGGCAACCTAACATCTCGGATGTAATATTTTACAACATTCTGGCTTGTCAGTCCCCACGTCTCGATCTGGACATTATATACATTTATAACGATATATATCCAAACTTAAGGGAAACTAACATCTCGAATGTAATATTTTACAACATTCCTGGCGCTTCGGCTCCTACATTTCGGTGGGAACATTATATACGTCTATAACGTTACATATCCTAACGTAAGGCAACATAACATCTCGTATGTTATATTTTACAACATTCCTGGCGCGTCGTCGCCTGCTTCTCGATGGGGACATTATATTGTCACGTCACGGTCGGGAAAATTTCCGGAGTCGCATTTGTGTCCACACGTATTCCGACGATCTGTCGCGAAGACAAATACGGCGTCGGATGGCGGGTTCGAAGACTCGATTACGGCAAACGGGACGCTCGGAGCTCGATTTCGCGCCGGAGGAAAGGACACCGCACCTACCTTTCAGATGAACTGATACAGTTCTCGTTTCGGGTATCGCTGTTTGCGAGGATCTGTCTCCGGAATCGATGCGGCAAATCTGCGAAGGGGAACTTCCGTCAGCGGGATCAGCTTCCACTGCGGTCGAAGCGGTTGAGAGGGCGGCGGTGCTGGAATTGCGGAAGCCTCGAGGATCTCTGTCCTGATGCTGGATCTCGATACAGCGAACGATGCGTCGTCGTGGACTGCAGTAAGCTGGACGGCGTATACTGGAATCGGAACACAAGCTGCACCGATATATTCGCGCACAAGTCGACGAAGATACGTTTTCCTTCCCGCGCGTCGAGTACGTCGCCTGACTACGTGATCTTTCATCAAGAAGCAACCCTCGATCGTTCCAGATATTCGGATAGGCTAAGCGGCGGTCCTCTCTAACCTTCCGAAGCACCAGTCAAGATCGAAGGAGCACTGCGTTCAATATTGCAATCGTAGAGCGTAGATCGGTTAAGCGGCGGTCCTCTCTAACCGTCCACGCCGTTCGGATATGAATAGAGAACGAGTTGAACGTTGCGATGCCTGAGTCGTATACGTACTAGCGAAAACGTATGATAAACGAATGGACTTTGAATAATGGAACTCGATAAATAAAAGATCTGACGTTAGGTAGAACTAAGTATATTCTTGTAACTTCCTTAATACAAATTAGAATCTAAGATAGAGTTAACTTACTACTAGACTTGAACAAAATAGAAAATAGAAAATAAACTAAGACTCCTGTGCAAAGGAGTTGCGACGGCCCTAAGGATTCGAGAGCTAAGTGCTCTGATCGGACTCCGTATCGGCGGAGAGAGGAGAACTGTGCTCCTCACCGGAGTGATTAGAACTGGCGTCCAGGTCGCGTGTCCGCGACCTCCCTTGGTCGCGTGGCGCGCGAGTCGCGGGCCCGCGTGGTGGGGCGGCGCGCGGAGTGGGGACCGCGCGTGGTGAGGCGGCGCGCGGAGTGGGGACCGCGCGTGGTGGGGCGGCGCGCGGAGTGGGGACCGCGCGTGGTGGGGAGAACGCGTTACGCGTGAGCCGGGAGCGTCGGGCCCCCGTTCGGGCGCTTAGCTGACGCGTCTTAGACTACGCGCGTTATCTTATACTATATCTTAAAATTATGAATCTACATCGAAATGACTTAGAATTAGGTGTTTGTTGTTTGTATGTACAGAATCGTGTCGTGTACTTAAAGACTAGAAATTCGCTTATGATCGCATGTATGAATATAAGAAGTATGGATGCGTGGTTGCTGGCGACTGGACGGGCTCGTACCTCTGCTCGTACTCGTACTCGTGCTTCTGCTCGTACCTCTGCTCGTACTTGTACATCGGCGGCGAACAAGCGCGTGAGCGCGAATTTACGGTCGAACCCCTGGTCGGTGGATGGCGGTCGGCTGCCTGGGCGCGGCTGTATATTCGGTTGCCTGCTTCTGTGGGCTTCAACCCTGGGTACGGTGGGGCCTCGAGCATGGTGCTGAGCGTCTCCGGAGGCTGCGTGGGGCGGTTGAGGGTGGCAGGCGGCACGCCTGACGTCACAATATACGTCTATAACGTTGTATATCCTAGCCTAAGCAAACTAACATCTGGGATGTAATATTTTACAACATTCCTGGCATGTAGGTCCCTACGTCTCGGTGGGAACGTTATATACGTCTATAACGACATATATCCAAACTTAAGGGAAACTAACATCTCGGATGTAATATTTTACAACATTCCTGGCGATTCGGCTCCTACTTTTCGGTGGGAACATTATATACGTCTATAACGTTACATATCCTAACGTAAGGCAACATAACATCTCGGATGTAATATTTTTCAACATTCCTGGCGTGTCGTCGCCTGCTTCTCGATGGGGACATTATATACGTCTATAACGTTGTATATCCTAACCCAACGCAACCTCACATCTGGGATGTAATATTTTACAACATTCCTGGCATGTCGGCCCCTATTTCTCGGTGGGAATATTATATACGTCTATAACGTTATATATCCTAACCTAAGGCAACCTAACATCTCGGGTTTAATATTTTACAACATTCCTGACGCGTCGGCCCCTATTTCTCGGTGGGAACATTATATACTTCTATAACGTTATATATCATAACCTAAGGCAACCTAAATTCTCTACCGTAATAGTTTACAACATTCCTGGCGCTTCGGCTCCTACTTTTCGGTGGGAACATTATATAAGTCTATAACGTTACATATCCTAACGTAAGGTCACATAACATCTCGGATGTAATATTTTACAACATTCCTGGCGTGTCGTCGCCTGCTTCTCGATGGGGACGTTATATACGTCTATAACGTTGTATATCCTAACCTAACGCAACCTAACATCTGGGATGTAATATTTTACAACATTCCTGGCGTGTCGTCGCCTGCTTCTCGATGGGGACATTATATACGTCTATAACGTTGTATATCCTAGCGTAAGCAATCTAACATCTCCTATGTAATATTTTACAACATTCCTGGCGTGTCGTCGCCTGCTTCTCGATGGGGACATTATATACGTCTATAACGTTGTATATCCTAACCTAACGCAACCTAACATCTGGGATGTAATATTTTACACCATTCCTGGCATGTCGGTCCCTACGTCTCGGTGGGAACGTTATATACGTCTATAAAGATATATATCCAAACTTAAGGGAAACTAACATCTCGGGTTTAATATTTTACAACATTCCTGACTTGTAGGCCCCTATCTCTCGGTGGGAACATTATATACGTCTATAACGTTATATATCATTACCTAAGGCAACCTAAAATCTCTACCGTAATAGTTTACGACGTTCCTGGCGTGTCGGCTCGTACTTCTCGGTGCGAACATTATATACGTCTATAACGTTATATATCCTAAAGTAAGGCAACATAACATCTCGGATGTAATATTTTACAACATTCCTGGCGAGCCGTCGCCTGCTTCTCGATGGGGACATTATATACGTCTATAACGTTGTATATCCTAACTTAACGCAACCTAACATCTGGGATGTAATATTTTACAACATTCCTGACATGTCGGTCCCTACGTCTCGGTGGGAACGTTATATACGTCTATAACGATATATATCCAAACTTAAGGGAAACTAACATCTCGGGTGTCATATTTTACAACATTCCTGGCGCTTCGGCTCCTACTTTTCGGTGGGAATATTATATACGTCTATAACGTTATATATCCTAGCCTAAGGCAACCTAACATCTCGGGTTTAATATTTTACAACATTCCTGACGCGTCGGCCGCTATTTCTCGGTGGGAACATTATATACTTCTATAACGTTATATATCATAACCTAAGGCAACCTAAATTCTCTACCGTAATAGTTTACAACATTCCTGGCGCTTCGGATCCTACTTTTCGGTGGGAACATTATATACGTCTATAACGTTACATATCCTAACGTAAGGCAACATAACATCTCGGATGTAATATTTTACAACATTCCTGGCGTGTCGTCGCCTGCTTCTCGATGGGGACGTTATATACGTCTATAACGTTGTATATCCTAACCCAACGCAACCTAACATCTGGGATGTAATATTTTACAACATTCCTGGCATGTCGGCCCCTATTTCTCGGTGGGAATATGATATACGTCTATAACGTTATATATCCTAGCCTAAGGCAACCTAACATCTCGGGTTTAATATTTTACAACATTCCTCACGCGTCGGCCCCTATCTCTCGGTGGGAACATTATACACGTCTATAACGTTATATATCATAACCTAAGGCAACCGAAAATCTCTACCGTAATAGTTTACGACGTTCCTGGCGTGTCGGCTCGTACTTCTCGGTGCGAACATTATATACGTCTATAACGTTATATATCCTAACGTAAGGCAACATAACATCTCGGATGTATTATTTTACAACATTCCTGGCGTGCCGTCGCCTGCTTCTCGATGGGGACATTATATACGTCTATAACGTTGTATATCCTAACCTAACGCAACCTAACATCTGGGATGTAATATTTTACAACATTCCTGACATGTCGGTCCCTACGTCTCGGTGGGAACGTTATATACGTCTATAACGATTTATCCAAACTTAAGGGAAACTAACATCTCGGATGTCATATTTTACAACATTCCTGGCGCTTCGGCCCCTATTTCTCGGTGGTAACATTATATACGTCTATAACGTTATATATCATAACCTAAGGCAACCTAAAATCTCTACCATAATAGTTTACAACATTCCTGGCGTGTCGGCTCGTACTTCCCGGTGCGAACATTATATACGTCTATAACGTTATATATCCTAACGTAAGGCAACATAACATCTCGGATATAATATTTTACAACATTCCTGGCGTGTCGTCGCCTGCTTCTCGATGGGGACATTATATACTTCTATAACGTTATATAACCTAGCCTAAGGCAACCTAACATCTCGGGTTTAATATTTTACAACATTCCTGACGCGTCGGCCCCTATTTCTCGGTGGGAACATTATATACGTCTATAACGTTATATATCATAACCTAAGGCAACCTAAAATCTCTACCGTAATTGTTTACAACATTCCTGGCGTGTCGGCTCGTATTTCTCGGTGCGAACATTATATAGGTCTATAACGTCATATATCCTAACGTAAGGCAACATAACATCTCGGATATAATATTTTACAACATTCCTGGCGTGTCGTCGCCTGCTTTTCGATGGGGACATTATATACGTCTATAACGTTGTATATCCTAGCCTAAGCAAACTAACATCTCGGATGTAATATTTTACAACATTCCTGGCGTGTCGTCGCCTGCTTCTCGATGGGGACATTATATACGTCTATAACGTTGTATATCCTAACCTAACGCAACCTAACATCTGGGATGTAATATTTTACAACATTCCTGGCATGTCGGTCCCTACGTCTCGGTGGGAACGTTATAAACGTCTATAACGACATATATCCAAACTTAAGGGAAACTAACATCTCGGATGTAATATTTTACAACATTCCTGGCGCTTCGGCTCCTACTTTTCGGTGGGAACATTATATACGTCTATAACGATACATATCCTAACGTAAGGCAACATAACATCTCGGATGTTATATTTTACAACATTCCTGGCGTGTCGTCGCCTGCTTCTCGATGGGGACATTATATACGTCTATAACGTTGTATATCCTAGCCTAACGCAACCTAACATCTGGGATGTAATATTTTACAACATTCCTGGCATGTCGGTCCCTACGTCTCGGAGGGAACGTTATAAACGTCTATAACGACATATATCCAAACTTAAGGGAAACTAACATCTCGGATGTAATATTTTACAACATTCCTGGCGCTTCGGCTCCTGCTTTTCGGTGGGAACATTATATACGTCTATAACGATACATATCCTAACGTAAGGCAACATAACATCTCGGATGTTATATTTTACAACATTCCTGGCGTGTCGTCGCCTGCTTCTCGATGGGGTCGTTATCTAAGGCTATAACGTTGTATATCCTAACCTAACGCAACCTAACATCTGGGATGTAATATTTTACACCATTCCTGGCATGTCGGTCCCTACGTCTCGGTAGGAACGTTATATACGTCTATAACGATATATATCCAAACTTAAGGGAAACTAACATCTCGGATGTCATATTTTACAACATTCCTGGCGCTTCGGCTCCTACTTTTCGGCGGGAACATTATATACGTCTATAACGTTACATATCCTAACGTAAGGCAACATAACATCTCGGATGTTATATTTTACAACATTCCTGGCGTGTCGTCGCCTGCTTCTCGATGGGGACATTATATACGTCTATAACGTTGTATATCCTAACCTAACGCAACCTAACATCTGGGATGTAATATTTTACACCATTCCTGGCATGTCGGTCCCTACGTCTCGGTGGGAACGTTATATACGTCTATAAAGATATATATCCAAACTTAAGGGAAACTAACATCTCGGGTTTAATATTTTACAACATTCCTGACTCGTAGGCCCCTATCTCTCGGTGGGAACATTATATACGTCTATAACGTTATATATCATTACCTAAGGCAACCTAAAATCTCTACCGTAATAGTTTACGACGTTCCTGGCGTGTCGGCTCGTACTTCTCGGTGCGAACATTATATACGTCTATAACGTTATATATCCTAAAGTAAGGCAACATAACATCTCGGATGTAATATTTTACAACATTCCTGGCGAGCCGTCGCCTGCTTCTCGATGGGGACATTATATACGTCTATAACGTTGTATATCCTAACTTAACGCAACCTAACATCTGGGATGTAATATTTTACAACATTCCTGACATGTCGGTCCCTACGTCTCGGTGGGAACGTTATATACGTCTATAACGATATATATCCAAACTTAAGGGAAACTAACATCTCGGGTGTCATATTTTACAACATTCCTGGCGCTTCGGCTCCTACTTTTCGGTGGGAATATTATATACGTCTATAACGTTATATATCCTAGCCTAAGGCAACCTAACATCTCGGGTTTAATATTTTACAACATTCCTGACGCGTCGGCCGCTATTTCTCGGTGGGAACATTATATACTTCTATAACGTTATATATCATAACCTAAGGCAACCTAAATTCTCTACCGTAATAGTTTACAACATTCCTGGCGCTTCGGATCCTACTTTTCGGTGGGAACATTATATACGTCTATAACGTTACATATCCTAACGTAAGGCAACATAACATCTCGGATGTAATATTTTACAACATTCCTGGCGTGTCGTCGCCTGCTTCTCGATGGGGACGTTATATACGTCTATAACGTTGTATATCCTAACCCAACGCAACCTAACATCTGGGATGTAATATTTTACAACATTCCTGGCATGTCGGCCCCTATTTCTCGGTGGGAATATGATATACGTCTATAACGTTATATATCCTAGCCTAAGGCAACCTAACATCTCGGGTTTAATATTTTACAACATTCCTCACGCGTCGGCCCCTATCTCTCGGTGGGAACATTATACACGTCTATAACGTTATATATCATAACCTAAGGCAACCGAAAATCTCTACCGTAATAGTTTACGACGTTCCTGGCGTGTCGGCTCGTACTTCTCGGTGCGAACATTATATACGTCTATAACGTTATATATCCTAACGTAAGGCAACATAACATCTCGGATGTATTATTTTACAACATTCCTGGCGTGCCGTCGCCTGCTTCTCGATGGGGACATTATATACGTCTATAACGTTGTATATCCTAACCTAACGCAACCTAACATCTGGGATGTAATATTTTACAATATTCCTGACATGTCGGTCCCTACGTCTCGGTGGGAACGTTATATACGTCTATAACGATTTATCCAAACTTAAGGGAAACTAACATCTCGGATGTCATATTTTACAACATTCCTGGCGCTTCGGCCCCTATTTCTCGGTGGTAACATTATATACGTCTATAACGTTATATATCATAACCTAAGGCAACCTAAAATCTCTACCATAATAGTTTACAACATCCCTGGCGTGTCGGCTCGTACTTCCCGGTGCGAACATTATATACGTCTATAACGTTATATATCCTAACGTAAGGCAACATAACATCTCGGATATAATATTTTACAACATTCCTGGCGTGTCGTCGCCTGCTTCTCGATGGGGACATTATATACTTCTATAACGTTATATAACCTAGCCTAAGGCAACCTAACATCTCGGGTTTAATATTTTACAACATTCCTGACGCGTCGGCCCCTATTTCTCGGTGGGAACATTATATACGTCTATAACGTTATATATCATAACCTAAGGCAACCTAAAATCTCTACCGTAATTGTTTACAACATTCTTGGCGTGTCGGCTCGTATTTCTCGGTGCGAACATTATATAGGTCTATAACGTTATATATCCTAACGTAAGGCAACATAACATCTCGGATATAATATTTTACAACATTCCTGGCGTGTCGTCGTCTGCTTTTCGATGGGGACATTATATACGTCTATAACGTTGTATATCCTAGCCTAAGCAAACTAACATCTCGGATGTAATATTTTACAACATTCCTGGCGTGTCGTCGCCTGCTTCTCGATGGGGACATTATATACGTCTATAACGTTGTATATCCTAACCTAACGCAACCTAACATCTGGGATGTAATATTTTATAACATTCCTGGCATGTCGGTCCCTACGTCTCGGTGGGAACGTTATAAACGTCTATAACGACATATATCCAAACTTAAGGGAAACTAACATCTCGGATGTAATATTTTACAACATTCCTGGCGCTTCGGCTCCTACTTTTCGGTGGGAACATTATATACGTCTATAACGTTAAATATCCTAACGTAAGGCAACATAACATCTCGGATATAATATTTTACAACATTCCTGGCGTGTCGTCGCCTGCTTCTCGATGGGGACATTATATACTTCTATAACGTTATATAACCTAGCCTAAGGCAACCTAACATCTCGGGTTTAATATTTTACAACATTCCTGACGCGTCGGCCCCTATTTCTCGGTGGGAACATTATATACGTCTATAACGTTATATATCATAACCTAAGGCAACCTAAAATCTCTACCGTAATTGTTTACAACATTCTTGGCGTGTCGGCTCGTATTTCTCGGTGCGAACATTATATAGGTCTATAACGTTATATATCCTAACGTAAGGCAACATAACATCTCGGATATAATATTTTACAACATTCCTGGCGTGTCGTCGCCTGCTTTTCGATGGGGACATTATATACGTCTATAACGTTGTATATCCTAGCCTAAGCAAACTAACATCTCGGATGTAATATTTTACAACATTCCTGGCGTGTCGTCGCCTGCTTCTCGATGGGGACATTATATACGTCTATAACGTTGTATATCCTAACCTAACGCAACCTAACATCTGGGATGTAATATTTTATAACATTCCTGGCATGTCGGTCCCTACGTCTCGGTCGGAACGTTATAAACGTCTATAACGACATATATCCAAACTTAAGGGAAACTAACATCTCGGATGTAATATTTTACAACATTCCTGGCGCTTCGGCTCCTACTTTTCGGTGGAAACATTATATACGTCTATAACGTTAAATATCCTAACGTAAGGCAACATAACATCTCGGATGTTATATTTTACAACATTGCTGGCGTGTGGTCGCCTGCTTCCCGATGGGGTCATTATATACGTCTATAACATTGTATATCCTAACGTAAGGCAACCTAACATCTCGGATGTAATATTTTACAACATTGCTGGCGTGTGGTCGCCTGCTTCCCGATGGGGTCATTATATACGTCTATAACATTGTATATCCTAACGTAAGGCAACCTAACATCTCGGATGTAATATTTTACAACATTCTGGCTTGTCAGTCCCCACGTCTCGATCTGGACATTATATACATTTATAACGATATATATCCAAACTTAAGGGAAACTAACATCTCGGATGTAATATTTTACAACATTCCTGGCGCTTCGGCTCCTAAATTTCGGTGGGAACATTATATACGTCTATAACGTTACATATCCTAACGTAAGGCAACATAACATCTCGTATGTTATATTTTACAACATTCCTGGCGCGTCGTCGCCTGCTTCTCGATGGGGACATTATATTGTCACGTCACGGTCGGGAAAATTTCCGGAGTCGCATTTGTGTCCACACGTATTCCGACGATCTGTCGCGAAGACAAATACGGCGTCGGATGGCGGGTTCGAAGACTCGATTACGGCAAACGGGACGCTCGGAGCTCGATTTCGCGCCGGAGGAAAGGACACCGCACCTACCTTTCAGATGAACTGATACAGTTCTCGTTTCGGGTATCGCTGTTTGCGAGGATCTGTCTCCGGAATCGATGCGGCAAATCTGCGAAGGGGAACTTCCGTCAGCGGGATCAGCTTCCACTGCGGTCGAAGCGGTTGAGAGGGCGGCGGTGCTGGAATTGCGGAAGCCTCGAGGATCTCTGTCCTGATGCTGGATCTCGATACAGCGAACGATGCGTCGTCGTGGACTGCAGTAAGCTGGACGGCGTATACTGGAATCGGAACACAAGCTGCACCGATATATTCGCGCACAAGTCGACGAAGATACGTTTTCCTTCCCGCGCGTCGAGTACGTCGCCTGACTACGTGATCTTTCATCAAGAAGCAACCCTCGATCGTTCCAGATATTCGGATAGGCTAAGCGGCGGTCCTCTCTAACCTTCCGAAGCACCAGTCAAGATCGAAGGAGCACTGCGTTCAATATTGCAATCGTAGAGCGTAGATCGGTTAAGCGGCGGTCCTCTCTAACCGTCCACGCCGTTCGGATATGAATAGAGAACGAGTTGAACGTTGCGATGCCTGAGTCGTATACGTACTAGCGAAAACGTATGATAAACGAATGGACTTTGAATAATGGAACTCGATAAATAAAAGATCTGACGTTAGGTAGAACTAAGTATATTCTTGTAACTTCCTTAATACAAATTAGAATCTAAGATAGAGTTAACTTACTACTAGACTTGAACAAAATAGAAAATAGAAAATAAACTAAGACTCCTGTGCAAAGGAGTTGCGACGGCCCTAAGGATTCGAGAGCTAAGTGCTCTGATCGGACTCCGTATCGGCGGAGAGAGGAGAACTGTGCTCCTCACCGGAGTGATTAGAACTGGCGTCCAGGTCGCGTGTCCGCGACCTCCCTTGGTCGCGTGGCGCGCGAGTCGCGGGCCCGCGTGGTGGGGCGGCGCGCGGAGTGGGGACCGCGCGTGGTGAGGCGGCGCGCGGAGTGGGGACCGCGCGTGGTGGGGCGGCGCGCGGAGTGGGGACCGCGCGTGGTGGGGAGAACGCGTTACGCGTGAGCCGGGAGCGTCGGGCCCCCGTTCGGGCGCTTAGCTGACGCGTCTTAGACTACGCGCGTTATCTTATACTATATCTTAAAATTATGAATCTACATCGAAATGACTTAGAATTAGGTGTTTGTTGTTTGTATGTACAGAATCGTGTCGTGTACTTAAAGACTAGAAATTCGCTTATGATCGCATGTATGAATATAAGAAGTATGGATGCGTGGTTGCTGGCGACTGGACGGGCTCGTACCTCTGCTCGTACTCGTACTCGTGCTTCTGCTCGTACCTCTGCTCGTACTTGTACATCGGCGGCGAACAAGCGCGTGAGCGCGAATTTACGGTCGAACCCCTGGTCGGTGGATGGCGGTCGGCTGCCTGGGCGCGGCTGTATATTCGGTTGCCTGCTTCTGTGGGCTTCAACCCTGGGTACGGTGGGGCCTCGAGCATGGTGCTGAGCGTCTCCGGAGGCTGCGTGGGGCGGTTGAGGGTGGCAGGCGGCACGCCTGACGTCACAATATACGTCTATAACGTTGTATATCCTAGCCTAAGCAAACTAACATCTGGGATGTAATATTTTACAACATTCCTGGCATGTAGGTCCCTACGTCTCGGTGGGAACGTTATATACGTCTATAACGACATATATCCAAACTTAAGGGAAACTAACATCTCGGATGTAATATTTTACAACATTCCTGGCGATTCGGCTCCTACTTTTCGGTGGGAACATTATATACGTCTATAACGTTACATATCCTAACGTAAGGCAACATAACATCTCGGATGTAATATTTTTCAACATTCCTGGCGTGTCGTCGCCTGCTTCTCGATGGGGACATTATATACGTCTATAACGTTGTATATCCTAACCCAACGCAACCTCACATCTGGGATGTAATATTTTACAACATTCCTGGCATGTCGGCCCCTATTTCTCGGTGGGAATATTATATACGTCTATAACGTTATATATCCTAACCTAAGGCAACCTAACATCTCGGGTTTAATATTTTACAACATTCCTGACGCGTCGGCCCCTATTTCTCGGTGGGAACATTATATACTTCTATAACGTTATATATCATAACCTAAGGCAACCTAAATTCTCTACCGTAATAGTTTACAACATTCCTGGCGCTTCGGCTCCTACTTTTCGGTGGGAACATTATATAAGTCTATAACGTTACATATCCTAACGTAAGGTCACATAACATCTCGGATGTAATATTTTACAACATTCCTGGCGTGTCGTCGCCTGCTTCTCGATGGGGACGTTATATACGTCTATAACGTTGTATATCCTAACCTAACGCAACCTAACATCTGGGATGTAATATTTTACAACATTCCTGGCGTGTCGTCGCCTGCTTCTCGATGGGGACATTATATACGTCTATAACGTTGTATATCCTAGCGTAAGCAATCTAACATCTCCTATGTAATATTTTACAACATTCCTGGCGTGTCGTCGCCTGCTTCTCGATGGGGACATTATATACGTCTATAACGTTGTATATCCTAACCTAACGCAACCTAACATCTGGGATGTAATATTTTACACCATTCCTGGCATGTCGGTCCCTACGTCTCGGTGGGAACGTTATATACGTCTATAAAGATATATATCCAAACTTAAGGGAAACTAACATCTCGGGTTTAATATTTTACAACATTCCTGACTTGTAGGCCCCTATCTCTCGGTGGGAACATTATATACGTCTATAACGTTATATATCATTACCTAAGGCAACCTAAAATCTCTACCGTAATAGTTTACGACGTTCCTGGCGTGTCGGCTCGTACTTCTCGGTGCGAACATTATATACGTCTATAACGTTATATATCCTAAAGTAAGGCAACATAACATCTCGGATGTAATATTTTACAACATTCATGGCGAGCCGTCGCCTGCTTCTCGATGGGGACATTATATACGTCTATAACGTTGTATATCCTAACTTAACGCAACCTAACATCTGGGATGTAATATTTTACAACATTCCTGACATGTCGGTCCCTACGTCTCGGTGGGAACGTTATATACGTCTATAACGATATATATCCAAACTTAAGGGAAACTAACATCTCGGGTGTCATATTTTACAACATTCCTGGCGCTTCGGCTCCTACTTTTCGGTGGGAATATTATATACGTCTATAACGTTATATATCCTAGCCTAAGGCAACCTAACATCTCGGGTTTAATATTTTACAACATTCCTGACGCGTCGGCCGCTATTTCTCGGTGGGAACATTATATACTTCTATAACGTTATATATCATAACCTAAGGCAACCTAAATTCTCTACCGTAATAGTTTACAACATTCCTGGCGCTTCGGATCCTACTTTTCGGTGGGAACATTATATACGTCTATAACGTTACATATCCTAACGTAAGGCAACATAACATCTCGGATGTAATATTTTACAACATTCCTGGCGTGTCGTCGCCTGCTTCTCGATGGGGACGTTATATACGTCTATAACGTTTTATATCCTAACCCAACGCAACCTAACATCTGGGATGTAATATTTTACAACATTCCTGGCATGTCGGCCCCTATTTCTCGGTGGGAATATGATATACGTCTATAACGTTATATATCCTAGCCTAAGGCAACCTAACATCTCGGGTTTAATATTTTACAACATTCCTCACGCGTCGGCCCCTATCTCTCGGTGGGAACATTATACACGTCTATAACGTTATATATCATAACCTAAGGCAACCGAAAATCTCTACCGTAATAGTTTACGACGTTCCTGGCGTGTCGGCTCGTACTTCTCGGTGCGAACATTATATACGTCTATAACGTTATATATCCTAACGTAAGGCAACATAACATCTCGGATGTATTATTTTACAACATTCCTGGCGTGCCGTCGCCTGCTTCTCGATGGGGACATTATATACGTCTATAACGTTGTATATCCTAACCTAACGCAACCTAACATCTGGGATGTAATATTTTACAACATTCCTGACATGTCGGTCCCTACGTCTCGGTGGGAACGTTATATACGTCTATAACGATTTATCCAAACTTAAGGGAAACTAACATCTCGGATGTCATATTTTACAACATTCCTGGCGCTTCGGCCCCTATTTCTCGGTGGTAACATTATATACGTCTATAACGTTATATATCATAACCTAAGGCAACCTAAAATCTCTACCATAATAGTTTACAACATTCCTGGCGTGTCGGCTCGTACTTCCCGGTGCGAACATTATATACGTCTATAACGTTATATATCCTAACGTAAGGCAACATAACATCTCGGATATAATATTTTACAACATTCCTGGCGTGTCGTCGCCTGCTTCTCGATGGGGACATTATATACTTCTATAACGTTATATAACCTAGCCTAAGGCAACCTAACATCTCGGGTTTAATATTTTACAACATTCCTGACGCGTCGGCCCCTATTTCTCGGTGGGAACATTATATACGTCTATAACGTTATATATCATAACCTAAGGCAACCTAAAATCTCTACCGTAATTGTTTACAACATTCCTGGCGTGTCGGCTCGTATTTCTCGGTGCGAACATTATATAGGTCTATAACGTCATATATCCTAACGTAAGGCAACATAACATCTCGGATATAATATTTTACAACATTCCTGGCGTGTCGTCGCCTGCTTTTCGATGGGGACATTATATACGTCTATAACGTTGTATATCCTAGCCTAAGCAAACTAACATCTCGGATGTAATATTTTACAACATTCCTGGCGTGTCGTCGCCTGCTTCTCGATGGGGACATTATATACGTCTATAACGTTGTATATCCTAACCTAACGCAACCTAACATCTGGGATGTAATATTTTACAACATTCCTGGCATGTCGGTCCCTACGTCTCGGTGGGAACGTTATAAACGTCTATAACGACATATATCCAAACTTAAGGGAAACTAACATCTCGGATGTAATATTTTACAACATTCCTGGCGCTTCGGCTCCTACTTTTCGGTGGGAACATTATATACGTCTATAACGATACATATCCTAACGTAAGGCAACATAACATCTCGGATGTTATATTTTACAACATTCCTGGCGTGTCGTCGCCTGCTTCTCGATGGGGACATTATATACGTCTATAACGTTGTATATCCTAGCCTAACGCAACCTAACATCTGGGATGTAATATTTTACAACATTCCTGGCATGTCGGTCCCTACGTCTCGGAGGGAACGTTATAAACGTCTATAACGACATATATCCAAACTTAAGGGAAACTAACATCTCGGATGTAATATTTTACAACATTCCTGGCGCTTCGGCTCCTGCTTTTCGGTGGGAACATTATATACGTCTATAACGATACATATCCTAACGTAAGGCAACATAACATCTCGGATGTTATATTTTACAACATTCCTGGCGTGTCGTCGCCTGCTTCTCGATGGGGTCGTTATCTAAGGCTATAACGTTGTATATCCTAACCTAACGCAACCTAACATCTGGGATGTAATATTTTACACCATTCCTGGCATGTCGGTCCCTACGTCTCGGTAGGAACGTTATATACGTCTATAACGATATATATCCAAACTTAAGGGAAACTAACATCTCGGATGTCATATTTTACAACATTCCTGGCGCTTCGGCTCCTACTTTTCGGCGGGAACATTATATACGTCTATAACGTTACATATCCTAACGTAAGGCAACATAACATCTCGGATGTTATATTTTACAACATTCCTGGCGTGTCGTCGCCTGCTTCTCGATGGGGACATTATATACGTCTATAACGTTGTATATCCTAACCTAACGCAACCTAACATCTGGGATGTAATATTTTACACCATTCCTGGCATGTCGGTCCCTACGTCTCGGTGGGAACGTTATATACGTCTATAAAGATATATATCCAAACTTAAGGGAAACTAACATCTCGGGTTTAATATTTTACAACATTCCTGACTCGTAGGCCCCTATCTCTCGGTGGGAACATTATATACGTCTATAACGTTATATATCATTACCTAAGGCAACCTAAAATCTCTACCGTAATAGTTTACGACGTTCCTGGCGTGTCGGCTCGTACTTCTCGGTGCGAACATTATATACGTCTATAACGTTATATATCCTAAAGTAAGGCAACATAACATCTCGGATGTAATATTTTACAACATTCCTGGCGAGCCGTCGCCTGCTTCTCGATGGGGACATTATATACGTCTATAACGTTGTATATCCTAACTTAACGCAACCTAACATCTGGGATGTAATATTTTACAACATTCCTGACATGTCGGTCCCTACGTCTCGGTGGGAACGTTATATACGTCTATAACGATATATATCCAAACTTAAGGGAAACTAACATCTCGGGTGTCATATTTTACAACATTCCTGGCGCTTCGGCTCCTACTTTTCGGTGGGAATATTATATACGTCTATAACGTTATATATCCTAGCCTAAGGCAACCTAACATCTCGGGTTTAATATTTTACAACATTCCTGACGCGTCGGCCGCTATTTCTCGGTGGGAACATTATATACTTCTATAACGTTATATATCATAACCTAAGGCAACCTAAATTCTCTACCGTAATAGTTTACAACATTCCTGGCGCTTCGGATCCTACTTTTCGGTGGGAACATTATATACGTCTATAACGTTACATATCCTAACGTAAGGCAACATAACATCTCGGATGTAATATTTTACAACATTCCTGGCGTGTCGTCGCCTGCTTCTCGATGGGGACGTTATATACGTCTATAACGTTGTATATCCTAACCCAACGCAACCTAACATCTGGGATGTAATATTTTACAACATTCCTGGCATGTCGGCCCCTATTTCTCGGTGGGAATATGATATACGTCTATAACGTTATATATCCTAGCCTAAGGCAACCTAACATCTCGGGTTTAATATTTTACAACATTCCTCACGCGTCGGCCCCTATCTCTCGGTGGGAACATTATACACGTCTATAACGTTATATATCATAACCTAAGGCAACCGAAAATCTCTACCGTAATAGTTTACGACGTTCCTGGCGTGTCGGCTCGTACTTCTCGGTGCGAACATTATATACGTCTATAACGTTATATATCCTAACGTAAGGCAACATAACATCTCGGATGTATTATTTTACAACATTCCTGGCGTGCCGTCGCCTGCTTCTCGATGGGGACATTATATACGTCTATAACGTTGTATATCCTAACCTAACGCAACCTAACATCTGGGATGTAATATTTTACAACATTCCTGACATGTCGGTCCCTACGTCTCGGTGGGAACGTTATATACGTCTATAACGATTTATCCAAACTTAAGGGAAACTAACATCTCGGATGTCATATTTTACAACATTCCTGGCGCTTCGGCCCCTATTTCTCGGTGGTAACATTATATACGTCTATAACGTTATATATCATAACCTAAGGCAACCTAAAATCTCTACCATAATAGTTTACAACATTCCTGGCGTGTCGGCTCGTACTTCCCGGTGCGAACATTATATACGTCTATAACGTTATATATCCTAACGTAAGGCAACATAACATCTCGGATATAATATTTTACAACATTCCTGGCGTGTCGTCGCCTGCTTCTCGATGGGGACATTATATACTTCTATAACGTTATATAACCTAGCCTAAGGCAACCTAACATCTCGGGTTTAATATTTTACAACATTCCTGACGCGTCGGCCCCTATTTCTCGGTGGGAACATTATATACGTCTATAACGTTATATATCATAACCTAAGGCAACCTAAAATCTCTACCGTAATTGTTTACAACATTCCTGGCGTGTCGGCTCGTATTTCTCGGTGCGAACATTATATAGGTCTATAACGTTATATATCCTAACGTAAGGCAACATAACATCTCGGATATAATATTTTACAACATTCCTGGCGTGTCGTCGCCTGCTTTTCGATGGGGACATTATATACGTCTATAACGTTGTATATCCTAGCCTAAGCAAACTAACATCTCGGATGTAATATTTTACAACATTCCTGGCGTGTCGTCGCCTGCTTCTCGATGGGGACATTATATACGTCTATAACGTTGTATATCCTAACCTAACGCAACCTAACATCTGGGATGTAATATTTTACAACATTCCTGGCATGTCGGTCCCTACGTCTCGGTGGGAACGTTATAAACGTCTATAACGACATATATCCAAACTTAAGGGAAACTAACATCTCGGATGTAATATTTTACAACATTCCTGGCGCTTCGGCTCCTACTTTTCGGTGGGAACATTATATACGTCTATAACGATACATATCCTAACGTAAGGCAACATAACATCTCGGATGTTATATTTTACAACATTCCTGGCGTGTCGTCGCCTGCTTCTCGATGGGGACATTATATACGTCTATAACGTTGTATATCCTAGCCTAACGCAACCTAACATCTGGGATGTAATATTTTACAACATTCCTGGCATGTCGGTCCCTACGTCTCGGAGGGAACGTTATAAACGTCTATAACGACATATATCCAAACTTAAGGGAAACTAACATCTCGGATGTAATATTTTACAACATTCCTGGCGCTTCGGCTCCTGCTTTTCGGTGGGAACATTATATACGTCTATAACGATACATATCCTAACGTAAGGCAACATAACATCTCGGATGTTATATTTTACAACATTCCTGGCGTGTCGTCGCCTGCTTCTCGATGGGGTCGTTATCTAAGGCTATAACGTTGTATATCCTAACCTAACGCAACCTAACATCTGGGATGTAATATTTTACACCATTCCTGGCATGTCGGTCCCTACGTCTCGGTAGGAACGTTATATACGTCTATAACGATATATATCCAAACTTAAGGGAAACTAACATCTCGGATGTCATATTTTACAACATTCCTGGCGCTTCGGCTCCTACTTTTCGGCGGGAACATTATATACGTCTATAACGTTACATATCCTAACGTAAGGCAACATAACATCTCGGATGTTATATTTTACAACATTCCTGGCGTGTCCTCGCCTGCTTTTCGATGGGGACATTATATACGTCTATAACGTTGTATATCCTAACCTAACGCAACCTAACATCTCGGGTTTAATATTTTACAACATTCCTGACGCGTCGGCCCCTATTTCTCGGTGGGAACATTATATACGTCTATAACGTTATATATCATAACCTAAGGCAACCTAAAATCTCTACCGTAATTGTTTACAACATTCCTGGCGTGTGGGCTCGTATTTCTCGGTGCGAACATTATATACGTCTATAACGTTATATATCCTAACGTAAGGCAACCTAACATCTGGGATGTAATATTTTACACCATTCCTGGCATGTCGGTCCCTACGTCTCGGTAGGAACGTTATATACGTCTATAACGATATATATCCAAACTTAAGGGAAACTAACATCTCGGATGTCATATTTTACAACATTCCTGGCGCTTCGGCTCCTACTTTTCGGTGGGAACATTATATACGTCTATAACGTTACATATCCTAACGTAAGGCAACATAACATCTCGGATGTTATATTTTACAACATTCCTGGCGTGTAGTCGCCTGCTTCTCGATGGGGACATTACATACGTCTATAACGTTGTATATCCTAGCCTAAGCAAACTAACATCTCGGATGTAATATTTTACAACATTCTGGCGTGTCGGCCCCTATTTCTCAGGGGGAATATTATATACGTCTATAACGTTATATATCCTAGCCTAAGGCATTCTAACATCTCGGGTTTAATATTTTACAACATTCCTGACGCGTCGGCCCCTATTTCTCGGTGGGAACATTATATACGTCTATAACGTTATATATCATAACCTAAGGCAACCTAAAATCTCTACCGTAATAGTTTACAACATTCCTGGCGTGTCGGCTCGTACTTGTCGGTGCGAACATTATATACGTCTATAACGTTATATATACTAACGTAAGGCAACATAACATCTCGGATATAATATTTTACAACATTCCTGGCGTGTCGTCGCCTGCTTCTCGATGGGGACATTATATACGTCTATAACGTTGTATATCCTAACCTAACGCAACCTAACATCTGGGATGTAATATTTTACAACATTCCTGGCATGTCGGTCCCTACGTCTCGGTGGGAACGTTATATACGTCTATAACGACATATATCCAAACTTAAGGAAAACTAACATCTCGGATGTAATATTTTACAACATTCCTGGCGCTTCGGCTCCTACTTTTCGGTGGGAACATTATATACGTCTATAACGATACATATCCTAACGTAAGGCAACATAACATCTCGGATGTTATATTTTACAACATTCCTGGCGTGTCGTCGCCTGCTTCTCGATGGGGACATTATATACGTCTATAACGTTGTATATCCTAGCCTAACGCAACCTAACATCTGGGATGTAATATTTTACAACATTCCTGGCATGTCGGTCCCTACGTCTCGGAGGGAACGTTATAAACGTCTATAACGACATATATCCAAACTTAAGGGAAACTAACATCTCGGATGTAATATTTTACACCATTCCTGGCATGTCGGTCCCTACGTCTCGGTAGGAACGTTATATACGTCTATAACGATATATATCCAAACTTAAGGGAAACTAACATCTCGGATGTCATATTTTACAACATTCCTGGCGCTTCGGCTCCTACTTTTCGGCGGGAACATTATATACGTCTATAACGTTACATATCCTAACGTAAGGCAACATAACATCTCGGATGTTATATTTTACAACATTCCTGGCGTGTCCTCGCCTGCTTTTCGATGGGGACATTATATACGTCTATAACGTTGTATATCCTAACCTAACGCAACCTAACATCTCGGGTTTAATATTTTACAACATTCCTGACGCGTCGGCCCCTATTTCTCGGTGGGAACATTATATACGTCTATAACGTTATATATCATAACCTAAGGCAACCTAAAATCTCTACCGTAATTGTTTACAACATTCCTGGCGTGTGGGCTCGTATTTCTCGGTGCGAACATTATATACGTCTATAACGTTATATATCCTAACGTAAGGCAACCTAACATCTGGGATGTAATATTTTACACCATTCCTGGCATGTCGGTCCCTACGTCTCGGTAGGAACGTTATATACGTCTATAACGATATATATCCAAACTTAAGGGAAACTAACATCTCGGATGTCATATTTTACAACATTCCTGGCGCTTCGGCTCCTACTTTTCGGTGGGAACATTATATACGTCTATAACGTTACATATCCTAACGTAAGGCAACATAACATCTCGGATGTTATATTTTACAACATTCCTGGCGTGTAGTCGCCTGCTTCTCGATGGGGACATTACATACGTCTATAACGTTGTATATCCTAGCCTAAGCAAACTAACATCTCGGATGTAATATTTTACAACATTCTGGCGTGTCGGCCCCTATTTCTCAGGGGGAATATTATATACGTCTATAACGTTATATATCCTAGCCTAAGGCATTCTAACATCTCGGGTTTAATATTTTACAACATTCCTGACGCGTCGGCCCCTATTTCTCGGTGGGAACATTATATACGTCTATAACGTTATATATCATAACCTAAGGCAACCTAAAATCTCTACCGTAATAGTTTACAACATTCCTGGCGTGTCGGCTCGTACTTGTCGGTGCGAACATTATATACGTCTATAACGTTATATATACTAACGTAAGGCAACATAACATCTCGGATATAATATTTTACAACATTCCTGGCGTGTCGTCGCCTGCTTCTCGATGGGGACATTATATACGTCTATAACGTTGTATATCCTAACCTAACGCAACCTAACATCTGGGATGTAATATTTTACAACATTCCTGGCATGTCGGTCCCTACGTCTCGGTGGGAACGTTATATACGTCTATAACGACATATATCCAAACTTAAGGAAAACTAACATCTCGGATGTAATATTTTACAACATTCCTGGCGCTTCGGCTCCTACTTTTCGGTGGGAACATTATATACGTCTATAACGATACATATCCTAACGTAAGGCAACATAACATCTCGGATGTTATATTTTACAACATTCCTGGCGTGTCGTCGCCTGCTTCTCGATGGGGACATTATATACGTCTATAACGTTGTATATCCTAGCCTAACGCAACCTAACATCTGGGATGTAATATTTTACAACATTCCTGGCATGTCGGTCCCTACGTCTCGGAGGGAACGTTATAAACGTCTATAACGACATATATCCAAACTTAAGGGAAACTAACATCTCGGATGTAATATTTTACAACATTCCTGGCGCTTCGGCTCCTGCTTTTCGGTGGGAACATTATATACGTCTATAACGATACATATCCTAACGTAAGGCAACATAACATCTCGGATGTTATATTTTACAACATTCCTGGCGTGTCGTCGCCTGCTTCTCGATGGGGTCGTTATCTAAGGCTATAACGTTGTATATCCTAACCTAACGCAACCTAACATCTGGGATGTAATATTTTACACCATTCCTGGCATGTCGGTCCCTACGTCTCCGTAGGAACGTTATATACGTCTATAACGATATATATCCAAACTTAAGGGAAACTAACATCTCGGATGTCATATTTTACAACATTCCTGGCGCTTCGGCTCCTACTTTTCGGCGGGAACATTATATACGTCTATAACGTTACATATCCTAACGTAAGGCAACATAACATCTCGGATGTTATATTTTACAACATTCCTGGCGTGTCCTCGCCTGCTTTTCGATGGGGACATTATATACGTCTATAACGTTGTATATCCTAACCTAACGCAACCTAACATCTCGGGTTTAATATTTTACAACATTCCTGACGCGTCGGCCCCTATTTCTCGGTGGGAACATTATATACGTCTATAACGTTATATATCATAACCTAAGGCAACCTAAAATCTCTACCGTAATTGTTTACAACATTCCTGGCGTGTGGGCTCGTATTTCTCGGTGCGAACATTATATACGTCTATAACGTTATATATCCTAACGTAAGGCAACCTAACATCTGGGATGTAATATTTTACACCATTCCTGGCATGTCGGTCCCTACGTCTCGGTAGGAACGTTATATACGTCTATAACGATATATATCCAAACTTAAGGGAAACTAACATCTCGGATGTCATATTTTACAACATTCCTGGCGCTTCGGCTCCTACTTTTCGGTGGGAACATTATATACGTCTATAACGTTACATATCCTAACGTAAGGCAACATAACATCTCGGATGTTATATTTTACAACATTCCTGGCGTGTAGTCGCCTGCTTCTCGATGGGGACATTACATACGTCTATAACGTTGTATATCCTAGCCTAAGCAAACTAACATCTCGGATGTAATATTTTACAACATTCCTGGCGTGTCGTCGCCTTCTTCTCGATGGGGACATTATATACGTCTATAACGTTGTATATCCTAACCTAACGCAACCTAACATCTGGTACGTAATATTTTACACCTTTCCTGGCATGTCGGTCCCTACGTCTCGGTGGGAACGTTATATACGTCTATAACGACATATATCCAAACTTAAGGGAAACTAACATCTCGGATGTAATATTTTACAACATTCCTGGCGCTTCGGCTCCTACTTTTCGGTGGGAACATTATATACGTCTATAACGTTACATATCCTAACGTAAGGCAACATAACATCTCGGATGTTATATTTTACAACATTCCTGGCGTATCGTCGCCTGCTTCTCGATGGGGACATTATATACGTCTATAACGTTGTATATCCTAGCCTAAGCAAACTAACATCTCGGATGTAATATTTTACAACATTCTGGCGTGTCGGCCCCTATTTCTCAGGGGGAATATTATATACGTCTATAACGTTATATATCCTAGCCTAAGGCATTCTAACATCTCGGGTTTAATATTTTACAACATTCCTGACGCGTCGGCCCCTATTTCTCGGTGGGAACATTATATACGTCTATAACGTTATATATCATAACCTAAGGCAACCTAAAATCTCTACCGTAATAGTTTACAACATTCCTGGCGTGTCGGCTCGTACTTGTCGGTGCGAACATTATATACGTCTATAACGTTATATATACTAACGTAAGGCAACATGACATCTCGGATATAATATTTTACAACATTCCTGGCGTGTCGTCGCCTGCTTCTCGATGGGGACATTATATACGTCTATAACGTTGTATATCCTAACCTAACGCAACCTAACATCTGGGATGTAATATTTTACAACATTCCTGGCATGTCGGTCCCTACGTCTCGGTGGGAACGTTATATACGTCTATAACGACATATATCCAAACTTAAGGAAAACTAACATCTCGGATGTAATATTTTACAACATTCCTGGCGCTTCGGCTCCTACTTTTCGGTGGGAACATTATATACGTCTATAACGTTACATATCCTAACGTAAGACAACATAACATCTCGGATGTTATATTTTACAACATTCCTGGCGTGTCGTCGCCTGCTTATCGATGGGGCCATTATATACGTCTATAACGTTGTATATCCTAACCTAAGGCAACCTAACATCTCGGATGTAATATTTTACAACATTCTGGCTTGTCGGTGCCCACGTCTCGATCTGGACATTATATACGTCTATAACGATATATATCCAAACTTAAGGGAAACTAACATCTGGGATGTAATATTTTACAACATTCCTGGCGCTTCCGCTCCTACTTTTCGGTGGGAAAATTATATACGTCTATAACGTTACATATCCTAACGTAAGGCAACATAACATCTCGGATGTTATATTTTACAACATTCCTGGCGTGTCGTCGCCTGCTTCTCGATGGGGACATTATATACGTCTATAACTTTGTATATCCTAACCTAACGCAACCTAACATCTGGGATATAATATTTTACAACATTCCTGGCATGTCACCCCTATTTCTCGGTGGGAATATTATATACGTCTATAACGTTATATAACCTAGCCTAAGGCAACCTAACATCTCGGGTTTAATATTTTACAACATTCCTGACGCGTCGGCCCCTATTTCTCGGTGGGAACATTATATACGTCTATAACGTTATATATCATAACCTAAGGCAACCTAAAATCTCTACCGTAATTGTTTACAACATTCCTGGCGTGTCGGCTCGTATTTCTCGGTGCGAACATTATATAGGTCTATAACGTTATATATCCTAACGTAAGGCAACATAACATCTCGGATATAATATTTTACAACATTCCTGGCGTGTCGTCGCCTGCTTTTCGATGGGGACATTATATACGTCTATAACGTTGTATATCCTAGCCTAAGCAAACTAACATCTCGGATGTAATATTTTACAACATTCCTGGCGTGTCGTCGCCTGCTTCTCGATGGGGACATTATATACGTCTATAACGTTGTATATCCTAACCTAACGCAACCTAACATCTGGGATGTAATATTTTACAACATTCCTGGCATGTCGGTCCCTACGTCTCGGTGGGAACGTTATAAACGTCTATAACGACATATATCCAAACTTAAGGGAAACTAACATCTCGGATGTAATATTTTACAACATTCCTGGCGCTTCGGCTCCTACTTTTCGGTGGGAACATTATATACGTCTATAACGATACATATCCTAACGTAAGGCAACATAACATCTCGGATGTTATATTTTACAACATTCCTGGCGTGTCGTCGCCTGCTTCTCGATGGGGACATTATATACGTCTATAACGTTGTATATCCTAGCCTAACGCAACCTAACATCTGGGATGTAATATTTTACAACATTCCTGGCATGTCGGTCCCTACGTCTCGGAGGGAACGTTATAAACGTCTATAACGACATATATCCAAACTTAAGGGAAACTAACATCTCGGATGTAATATTTTACAACATTCCTGGCGCTTCGGCTCCTGCTTTTCGGTGGGAACATTATATACGTCTATAACGATACATATCCTAACGTAAGGCAACATAACATCTCGGATGTTATATTTTACAACATTCCTGGCGTGTCGTCGCCTGCTTCTCGATGGGGTCGTTATCTAAGGCTATAACGTTGTATATCCTAACCTAACGCAACCTAACATCTGGGATGTAATATTTTACACCATTCCTGGCATGTCGGTCCCTACGTCTCGGTAGGAACGTTATATACGTCTATAACGATATATATCCAAACTTAAGGGAAACTAACATCTCGGATGTCATATTTTACAACATTCCTGGCGCTTCGGCTCCTACTTTTCGGCGGGAACATTATATACGTCTATAACGTTACATATCCTAACGTAAGGCAACATAACATCTCGGATGTTATATTTTACAACATTCCTGGCGTGTCCTCGCCTGCTTTTCGATGGGGACATTATATACGTCTATAACGTTGTATATCCTAACCTAACGCAACCTAACATCTCGGGTTTAATATTTTACAACATTCCTGACGCGTCGGCCCCTATTTCTCGGTGGGAACATTATATACGTCTATAACGTTATATATCATAACCTAAGGCAACCTAAAATCTCTACCGTAATTGTTTACAACATTCCTGGCGTGTGGGCTCGTATTTCTCGGTGCGAACATTATATACGTCTATAACGTTATATATCCTAACGTAAGGCAACCTAACATCTGGGATGTAATATTTTACACCATTCCTGGCATGTCGGTCCCTACGTCTCGGTAGGAACGTTATATACGTCTATAACGATATATATCCAAACTTAAGGGAAACTAACATCTCGGATGTCATATTTTACAACATTCCTGGCGCTTCGGCTCCTACTTTTCGGTGGGAACATTATATACGTCTATAACGTTACATATCCTAACGTAAGGCAACATAACATCTCGGATGTTATATTTTACAACATTCCTGGCGTGTAGTCGCCTGCTTCTCGATGGGGACATTACATACGTCTATAACGTTGTATATCCTAGCCTAAGCAAACTAACATCTCGGATGTAATATTTTACAACATTCTGGCGTGTCGGCCCCTATTTCTCAGGGGGAATATTATATACGTCTATAACGTTATATATCCTAGCCTAAGGCATTCTAACATCTCGGGTTTAATATTTTACAACATTCCTGACGCGTCGGCCCCTATTTCTCGGTGGGAACATTATATACGTCTATAACGTTATATATCATAACCTAAGGCAACCTAAAATCTCTACCGTAATAGTTTACAACATTCCTGGCGTGTCGGCTCGTACTTGTCGGTGCGAACATTATATACGTCTATAACGTTATATATACTAACGTAAGGCAACATAACATCTCGGATATAATATTTTACAACATTCCTGGCGTGTCGTCGCCTGCTTCTCGATGGGGACATTATATACGTCTATAACGTTGTATATCCTAACCTAACGCAACCTAACATCTGGGATGTAATATTTTACAACATTCCTGGCATGTCGGTCCCTACGTCTCGGTGGGAACGTTATATACGTCTATAACGACATATATCCAAACTTAAGGAAAACTAACATCTCGGATGTAATATTTTACAACATTCCTGGCGCTTCGGCTCCTACTTTTCGGTGGGAACATTATATACGTCTATAACGATACATATCCTAACGTAAGGCAACATAACATCTCGGATGTTATATTTTACAACATTCCTGGCGTGTCGTCGCCTGCTTCTCGATGGGGACATTATATACGTCTATAACGTTGTATATCCTAGCCTAACGCAACCTAACATCTGGGATGTAATATTTTACAACATTCCTGGCATGTCGGTCCCTACGTCTCGGAGGGAACGTTATAAACGTCTATAACGACATATATCCAAACTTAAGGGAAACTAACATCTCGGATGTAATATTTTACACCATTCCTGGCATGTCGGTCCCTACGTCTCGGTAGGAACGTTATATACGTCTATAACGATATATATCCAAACTTAAGGGAAACTAACATCTCGGATGTCATATTTTACAACATTCCTGGCGCTTCGGCTCCTACTTTTCGGCGGGAACATTATATACGTCTATAACGTTACATATCCTAACGTAAGGCAACATAACATCTCGGATGTTATATTTTACAACATTCCTGGCGTGTCCTCGCCTGCTTTTCGATGGGGACATTATATACGTCTATAACGTTGTATATCCTAACCTAACGCAACCTAACATCTCGGGTTTAATATTTTACAACATTCCTGACGCGTCGGCCCCTATTTCTCGGTGGGAACATTATATACGTCTATAACGTTATATATCATAACCTAAGGCAACCTAAAATCTCTACCGTAATTGTTTACAACATTCCTGGCGTGTGGGCTCGTATTTCTCGGTGCGAACATTATATACGTCTATAACGTTATATATCCTAACGTAAGGCAACCTAACATCTGGGATGTAATATTTTACACCATTCCTGGCATGTCGGTCCCTACGTCTCGGTAGGAACGTTATATACGTCTATAACGATATATATCCAAACTTAAGGGAAACTAACATCTCGGATGTCATATTTTACAACATTCCTGGCGCTTCGGCTCCTACTTTTCGGTGGGAACATTATATACGTCTATAACGTTACATATCCTAACGTAAGGCAACATAACATCTCGGATGTTATATTTTACAACATTCCTGGCGTGTAGTCGCCTGCTTCTCGATGGGGACATTACATACGTCTATAACGTTGTATATCCTAGCCTAAGCAAACTAACATCTCGGATGTAATATTTTACAACATTCCTGGCGTGTCGTCGCCTTCTTCTCGATGGGGACATTATATACGTCTATAACGTTGTATATCCTAACCTAACGCAACCTAACATCTGGTACGTAATATTTTACACCTTTCCTGGCATGTCGGTCCCTACGTCTCGGTGGGAACGTTATATACGTCTATAACGACATATATCCAAACTTAAGGGAAACTAACATCTCGGATGTAATATTTTACAACATTCCTGGCGCTTCGGCTCCTACTTTTCGGTGGGAACATTATATACGTCTATAACGTTACATATCCTAACGTAAGGCAACATAACATCTCGGATGTTATATTTTACAACATTCCTGGCGTATCGTCGCCTGCTTCTCGATGGGGACATTATATACGTCTATAACGTTGTATATCCTAGCCTAAGCAAACTAACATCTCGGATGTAATATTTTACAACATTCTGGCGTGTCGGCCCCTATTTCTCAGGGGGAATATTATATACGTCTATAACGTTATATATCCTAGCCTAAGGCATTCTAACATCTCGGGTTTAATATTTTACAACATTCCTGACGCGTCGGCCCCTATTTCTCGGTGGGAACATTATATACGTCTATAACGTTATATATCATAACCTAAGGCAACCTAAAATCTCTACCGTAATAGTTTACAACATTCCTGGCGTGTCGGCTCGTACTTGTCGGTGCGAACATTATATACGTCTATAACGTTATATATACTAACGTAAGGCAACATGACATCTCGGATATAATATTTTACAACATTCCTGGCGTGTCGTCGCCTGCTTCTCGATGGGGACATTATATACGTCTATAACGTTGTATATCCTAACCTAACGCAACCTAACATCTGGGATGTAATATTTTACAACATTCCTGGCATGTCGGTCCCTACGTCTCGGTGGGAACGTTATATACGTCTATAACGACATATATCCAAACTTAAGGAAAACTAACATCTCGGATGTAATATTTTACAACATTCCTGGCGCTTCGGCTCCTACTTTTCGGTGGGAACATTATATACGTCTATAACGTTACATATCCTAACGTAAGACAACATAACATCTCGGATGTTATATTTTACAACATTCCTGGCGTGTCGTCGCCTGCTTATCGATGGGGCCATTATATACGTCTATAACGTTGTATATCCTAACCTAAGGCAACCTAACATCTCGGATGTAATATTTTACAACATTCTGGCTTGTCGGTGCCCACGTCTCGATCTGGACATTATATACGTCTATAACGATATATATCCAAACTTAAGGGAAACTAACATCTGGGATGTAATATTTTACAACATTCCTGGCGCTTCCGCTCCTACTTTTCGGTGGGAAAATTATATACGTCTATAACGTTACATATCCTAACGTAAGGCAACATAACATCTCGGATGTTATATTTTACAACATTCCTGGCGTGTCGTCGCCTGCTTCTCGATGGGGACATTATATACGTCTATAACTTTGTATATCCTAACCTAACGCAACCTAACATCTGGGATATAATATTTTACAACATTCCTGGCATGTCACCCCTATTTCTCGGTGGGAATATTATATACGTCTATAACGTTATATAACCTAGCCTAAGGCAACCTAACATCTCGGGTTTAATATTTTACAACATTCCTGACGCGTCGGCCCCTATTTCTCGGTGGGAACATTATATACGTCTATAACGTTATATATCATAACCTAAGGCAACCTAAAATCTCTACCGTAGTTGTTTACAACATTCCTGGCGTGTCGGCTCGTATTTCTCGGTGCGAACATTATATAGGTCTATAACGTTATATATCCTAACGTAAGGCAACATAACATCTCGGATATAATATTTTACAACATTCCTGGCGTGTCGTCGCCTGCTTTTCGATGGGGACATTATATACGTCTATAACGTTGTATATCCTAACCTAACGCAACCTAACATCTGGGATGTAATATTTTACAACATTCCTGGCATGTCGGTCCCTACATCTCGGTGGGAACGTTATAAACGTCTATAACGACATATATCCAAACTTAAGGGAAACTAACATCTCGGATGTAATATTTTACAACATTCCTGGCGCTTCGGCTCCTACTTTTCGGTGGGAACATTATATACGTCTATAACGATACATATCCTAACGTAAGGCAACATAACATCCCGGATGTTATATTTTACAACATTCCTGGCGTGTCGTCGCCTGCTTCTCGATGGGGACATTATATACGTCTATAACGTTGTATATCCTAGCCTAAGCAAACTAAGATCTCGGATGTAATATTTTACAACATTCCTGGCGTGTCGTCGCCTGCTTCTCGATGGGGACATTATATACGTCTATAACGTTGTATATCCTAACCTAACGCAACCTAACATCTGGGATGTAATATTTTACAACATTCCTGGCATGTCGGCCCCTATTTCTCGGAGGGAATATTATATACGTCTATAACGTTATATATCCTAGCCTAAGGCAACCTAACATCTCGGGTTTAATATTTTACAACATTCCTGACGCGTCGGCCCCTATTTCTCGGTGGGAACATTATATACGTCTATACCGTTATATATCATAACCTAAGGCAACCTAAAATCTCTACCGTAATAGTTTACAACATTCCTGGCGTGTCGGCTCGTATTTCTCGGTGCGAACATTATATACGTCTATAACGTTATATATCCTAACGTAAGGCAACATAACATCTCGGATATAATATTTTACAACATTCCTGGCGTGTCGTCGCCTGCTTTTCGATGGGGACATTATATACGTCTATAACGTTGTATATCCTAACCTAACGCAACCTAACATCTGGGATGTAATATTTTACAACATTCCTGGCATGTCGGTCCCTACGTCTCGGTGGGAACGTTATAAACGTCTATAACGACATATATCCAAACTTAAGGGAAACTAACATCTCGGATGTAATATTTTACAACATTCCTGGCGCTTCGGCTCCTACTTTTCGGTGGGAACATTATATACGTCTATAACGATACATATCCTAACGTAAGGCAACATAACATCTCGGATGTTATATTTTACAACATTCCTGGCGTGTCGTCGCCTGCTTCTCGATGGGGACATTATATACGTCTATAACGTTGTATATCCTAGCCTAACGCAACCTAACATCTGGGATGTAATATTTTACAACATTCCTGGCATGTCGGTCCCTTCGTCTCGGAGGGAACGTTATAAACGTCTATAACGACATATATCCAAACTTAAGGGAAACTAACATCTCGGATGTAATATTTTACAACATTCCTGGCGCTTCGGCTCCTACTTTTCGGTGGGAACATTATATACGTCTATAACGATACATATCCTAACGTAAGGCAACATAACATCTCGGATGTTATATTTTACAACATTCCTGGCGTGTCGTCGCCTGCTTCTCGATGGGGACATTATATACGTCTATAACGTTGTATATCCTAACCTAACGCAACCTAACATCTGGTACGTAATATTTTACACCTTTCCTGGCATGTCGGTCCCTACGTCTCGGTGGGAACGTTATATACGTCTATAACGACATATATCCAAACTTAAGGGAAACTAACATCTCGGATGTAATATTTTACAACATTCCTGGCGCTTCGGCTCCTACTTCTCGGTGGGAACATTATATACGTCTATAACGTTACATATCCTATCGTAAGGCAACATAACATCTCGGATGTTATATTTTACAACATTCCTGGCGTATCGTCGCCTGCTTCTCGATGGGGACATTATATACGTCTATAACGTTGTATATCCTAGCCTAAGCAAACTAACATCTCGGATGTAATATTTTACAACATTCTGGCGTGTCGGCCCCTATTTCTCAGGGGGAATATTATATACGTCTATAACGTTATATATCCTAGCCTAAGGCATTCTAACATCTCGGGTTTAATATTTTACAACATTCCTGACGCGTCGGCCCCTATTTCTCGGTGGGAACATTATATACGTCTATAACGTTATATATCATAACCTAAGGCAACCTAAAATCTCTACCGTAATAGTTTACAACATTCCTGGCGTGTCGGCTCGTACTTGTCGGTGCGAACATTATATACGTCTATAACGTTATATATACTAACGTAAGGCAACATGACATCTCGGATATAATATTTTACAACATTCCTGGCGTGTCGTCGCCTGCTTCTCGATGGGGACATTATATACGTCTATAACGTTGTATATCCTAACCTAACGCAACCTAACATCTGGGATGTAATATTTTACAACATTCCTGGCATGTCGGTCCCTACGTCTCGGTGGGAACGTTATATACGTCTATAACGACATATATCCAAACTTAAGGAAAACTAACATCTCGGATGTAATATTTTACAACATTCCTGGCGCTTCGGCTCCTACTTTTCGGTGGGAACATTATATACGTCTATAACGTTACATATCCTAACGTAAGACAACATAACATCTCGGATGTTATATTTTACAACATTCCTGGCGTGTCGTCGCCTGCTTATCGATGGGGCCATTATATACGTCTATAACGTTGTATATCCTAACCTAAGGCAACCTAACATCTCGGATGTAATATTTTACAACATTCTGGCTTGTCGGTCCCCACGTCTCGATCTGGACATTATATACGTCTATAACGATATATATCCAAACTTAAGGGAAACTAACATCTGGGATGTAATATTTTACAACATTCCTGGCGCTTCCGCTCCTACTTTTCGGTGGGAAAATTATATACGTCTATAACGTTACATATCCTAACGTAAGGCAACATAACATCTCGGATGTTATATTTTACAACATTCCTGGCGTGTCGTCGCCTGCTTCTCGATGGGGACATTATATACGTCTATAACTTTGTATATCCTAACCTAACGCAACCTAACATCTGGGATATAATATTTTACAACATTCCTGGCATGTCACCCCTATTTCTCGGTGGGAATATTATATACGTCTATAACGTTATATAACCTAGCCTAAGGCAACCTAACATCTCGGGTTTAATATTTTACAACATTCCTGACGCGTCGGCCCCTATTTCTCGGTGGGAACATTATATACGTCTATAACGTTATATATCATAACCTAAGGCAACCTAAAATCTCTACCGTAGTTGTTTACAACATTCCTGGCGTGTCGGCTCGTATTTCTCGGTGCGAACATTATATAGGTCTATAACGTTATATATCCTAACGTAAGGCAACATAACATCTCGGATATAATATTTTACAACATTCCTGGCGTGTCGTCGCCTGCTTTTCGATGGGGACATTATATACGTCTATAACGTTGTATATCCTAACCTAACGCAACCTAACATCTGGGATGTAATATTTTACAACATTCCTGGCATGTCGGTCCCTACATCTCGGTGGGAACGTTATAAACGTCTATAACGACATATATCCAAACTTAAGGGAAACTAACATCTCGGATGTAATATTTTACAACATTCCTGGCGCTTCGGCTCCTACTTTTCGGTGGGAACATTATATACGTCTATAACGATACATATCCTAACGTAAGGCAACATAACATCCCGGATGTTATATTTTACAACATTCCTGGCGTGTCGTCGCCTGCTTCTCGATGGGGACATTATATACGTCTATAACGTTGTATATCCTAGCCTAAGAAAACTAAGGTCTCGGATGTAATATTTTACAACATTCCTGGCGTGTCGTCGCCTGCTTCTCGATGGGGACATTATATACGTCTATAACGTTGTATATCCTAACCTAACGCAACCTAACATCTGGGATGTAATATTTTACAACATTCCTGGCATGTCGGCCCCTATTTCTCGGAGGGAATATTATATACGTCTATAACGTTATATATCCTAGCCTAAGGCAACCTAACATCTCGGGTTTAATATTTTACAACATTCCTGACGCGTCGGCCCCTATTTCTCGGTGGGAACATTATATACGTCTATACCGTTATATATCATAACCTAAGGCAACCTAAAATCTCTACCGTAATAGTTTACAACATTCCTGGCGTGTCGGCTCGTATTTCTCGGTGCGAACATTATATACGTCTATAACGTTATATATCCTAACGTAAGGCAACATAACATCTCGGATATAATATTTTACAACATTCCTGGCGTGTCGTCGCCTGCTTTTCGATGGGGACATTATATACGTCTATAACGTTGTATATCCTAACCTAACGCAACCTAACATCTGGGATGTAATATTTTACAACATTCCTGGCATGTCGGTCCCTACGTCTCGGTGGGAACGTTATAAACGTCTATAACGACATATATCCAAACTTAAGGGAAACTAACATCTCGGATGTAATATTTTACAACATTCCTGGCGCTTCGGCTCCTACTTTTCGGTGGGAACATTATATACGTCTATAACGATACATATCCTAACGTAAGGCAACATAACATCTCGGATGTTATATTTTACAACATTCCTGGCGTGTCGTCGCCTGCTTCTCGATGGGGACATTATATACGTCTATAACGTTGTATATCCTAGCCTAACGCAACCTAACATCTGGGATGTAATATTTTACAACATTCCTGGCATGTCGGTCCCTTCGTCTCGGAGGGAACGTTATAAACGTCTATAACGACATATATCCAAACTTAAGGGAAACTAACATCTCGGATGTAATATTTTACAACATTCCTGGCGCTTCGGCTCCTACTTTTCGGTGGGAACATTATATACGTCTATAACGATACATATCCTAACGTAAGGCAACATAACATCTCGGATGTTATATTTTACAACATTCCTGGCGTGTCGTCGCCTGCTTCTCGATGGGGACATTATATACGTCTATAACGTTGTATATCCTAGCCTAAGCAAACTAACATCTCGGATGTAATATTTTAGAACATTCCTGGCGTGTCGTCGCCTGCTTCTCGATGGGGACATTATATACGTCTATAACGTTGTATATCCTAACCTAACGCAACCTAACATCTGGGATGTAATATTTTACAACATTCCTGGCATGTCGGTCCCTACGTCTCGGTGGGAACGTTATATACGTATATAACGATATATATCCAAACTTAAGGGAAACTAACATCTCGGATGTAATATTTTACAACATTCCTGGCGCTTCGGCTCCTACTTTTCGGTGGGAACATTATATACGTCTATAACGCTATATATCCTAGCCTAAGGCAATCCTAACATCTCGGATGTAATATTTTACTACATTCCTGGCACGTCGGCCCCTATTTCTCGGTGGGAACATTATATACGTCTATAACGTTATATATCCTAGTCTAAGGCAACCCAACATCTCGGATGTAATGTTTTACTACATTCGTGGCGCACCGGCCCCCACTTCTCGGTGGGAACATTATATACGTCTATAACGTTATATATCCTAACCCAAGGGAACCTAGCACCTCGGATGTAATGTTTTACAACATTCCTGGCGTGTCGGCCCCTACTTCTCGGTGGGAACATTATATACGTCTATAACGTTATATATCCTAACCCAAGGGAACCTAGCACCTCGGATGTAATGTTTTACAACATTCCTGGCGTGTCGGCCCCTACTTCTCGGTGGGAACATTATATACGTCTATAACGTTATATATCCTAGTCTAAGGCAACCTAACTTCTCGAATGTAATATTTTACCACATTCCTGGCTCGTTGACCCCTACTTCTCGGTGGGAACATTATATACGTCTATAACGTTATATATCCTAGTCTAAGGCAACCTAACATCTCGGATGTAATGTTTTACAACATTCCTGGCGCGTCGGCAACTACTTCTCGGTGGGAACTGTATATACGTCTATAACGTTATATATCCTAACCTAAGACAACTTAACATTTCGAATGTAATATTTTACTACATTCCCGTCACTTCGGCCCCTACTTCTCGGTGGGAACATTATATACGTCTATAACGCTATATATCCTAGCCTAAGGCAATCCTAACATCTCGGATGTAATATTTTACTACATTCCTGGCACGTCGGACCCTATTTCTCGGTGGGAACATTATATACGTCTTTAACGCTATATATCCTAGCCTAAGGCAACCTAACTTGTCGAGCGTAATATTTTACTACATTCCTGGCGTGTCGGCCCCTCTTTCTCGGTGGGAATATTATATAAGTCTATAACGCTATATATCCTAGCCTAAGGCAAACTAACATGTCGAATGTAATATTTTACAACATTCCCGTCACTTCGGCCCCTACTTCTCGGTGGGAACATTATATACGTCTATAACGTTATATATCCTAGCCCAAGGCAATCCTAACATCTCGGATGTAATATTTTACTACATTCCTGGCACGTCGGCCCCTACTTCTCGGTGGGAACATTATATACGTCTATAGCGCTATATATCATAGCCTAAGGCAAACTAACATGTCGAATGTAATATTTTACAACATTCCCGGCACTTCGGCCCCTACTTCTCGGTGGGAACATTATATACGTCTATAACGCTATATATCCTAACCTAAGGCAACCTAACGTCTCGGATGCAATATTTTACTACATTCCTGGCACGTCGGCCCCTACTTCTCGGTGGGAACATTATATACGTCTATAACGTTATATATCCTAACCCAAGGGAACCTAGCACCTCGGATGTAATGTTTTACAACATTCCTGGCGTGTCGGCCCCTACTTCTCGGTGGGAACATTATATACGTCTATAACGTTATATATCCTAACCTAAGGCAACCTAACATCTCGGATGTTATATTTTACTACATTCCTGGCGCGCCGGCTCCTACTTCTCGGTGGGAACATTATATACGTCTATAATGCTACATATCCTTAACTAAGGCAACCTAACATCTCGGATGTAATATTTTACTACATTCCTGGTACGTCGGCCCCTACTTCTCGGTGGGAACATTATATACGTCTATAACGCTATATATCATAGCCTAAGGCAAACTAACATGTCGAATGTAATATTTTACAACATTCCCGTCACTTCGGCCCCTACTTCTCGGTGGGAACATTATATACGTCTATAACGTTATATATCCTAACCTACGACAACTTAACATTTCGAATGTAATATTTTACCACATTCCTGGCTCGCTGACCCCTACTTCTCGGTGGGAACATTATATACGTCTATAACGTTATATATCCTAACCTAAGGGAACCTAACATCTCGGATGTAATATTTTACAACATTCCTGGCGTGTCGGCCCCTATTTCTCGGTGGGAACATTATATACGTCTTTAACGCTATATATCCTAGCCTAAGGCAACCTAACTTGTCGAGCGTAATATTTTACTACATTCCTGGCGTGTCGGACCCTATTTCTCGGTGGGAATATTATATAAGTCTATAACGCTATATATCCTAGCCTAAGGCAAACTAACATGTCGAATGTAATATTTTACAACATTCCCGTCACTTCGGCCCCTACTTCTCGGTGGGAACATTATATACGTCTATAACGTTATATATCCTAGCCTAAGGCAATCCTAACATCTCGGATGTAATATTTTACTATATTCCTGGCACGTCGGCCCCTACTTCTCGGTGGGAACATTATATACGTCTATAACGCTATATATCCTAGCCTAAGGCAAACTAACATGTCGAATGTAATATTTTACAACATTCCCGTCACTTCGGCCCCTACTTCTCGGTGGGAACATTATATACGTCTATAACGCTATATATCCTAACCTAAGGCAACCTAAAATCTCGAATCTAATATTTTACTACATTCCTGGCACGTCGGCCCCTACTTCTCGGTGGGAACATTATATACGTCTATAACGTTATATATCCTAACGTAAGACAACTTAACATTTCGAATGTAATATTTTACCACATTCCTGGCTCGTTGAGCCCTACTTCTCGGTGGGAACATTATATACGTCTATAACGTTATATATCCTAACCTAAGGGAACCTAACATCTCGGATGTAATGTTTTACTACATTCGTGGCGCACCGGCCCCTACTTCTCGGTGGGAACATTATATACGTCTATAACGTTATATATCCTAAGCCAAGGGAACCTAGCACCTCGGATGTAATGTTTTACAACATTCCTGGCGTGTCGGCCCCTATTTCTCGGTGGGAACATTATATACGTCTTTAACGCTATATATCCTAGCCTAAGGCAACCTAACTTGTCGAGCGTAATATTTTACTACATTCCTGGCGTGTCGGCCCCTATTTCTCGGTGGGAATATTATATAAGTCTATAACGCTATATATCCTAGCCTAAGGCAAACTAGCATGTCGAATGTAATATTTTACAACATTCCCGTCACTTCGGCCCCTACTACTCGGTGGGAACATTATATACGTCTATAACGTTATATATCCTAGCCTAAGGCAATCCTAACATCTCGGATGTAATATTTTACTACATTCCTGGCACGTCGGCCCCTACTTCTCGGTGGGAACATTATATACGTCTATAACGCTATATATCTTAGCCTAAGGCAAACTAACATGTCGAATGTAATATTTTACAACATTCCCGTCACTTCGGCCCCTACTTCTCGGTGGGAACATTATATACGTCTATAACGCTATATATCCTAACCTAAGGCAACCTAACATCTCGGATGCAATATTTTACTACATTCCTGGCACGTCGGCCCCTACTTCTCGGTGGGATCATTATATACGTCTATAACGTTATATATCCTAACCCAAGGGAACCTAGCACCTCGGATGTAATGTTTTACAACATTCCTGGCGTGTCGGCCCCTACTTCTCGGTGGGAACATTATATACGTCTATAACGTTATATATCCTAGTCTAAGGCAAACTAACATGTCGAATGTAATATTTTACAACATTCCCGTCACTTCGGCCCCTACTTCTCGGTGGGAACATTATATACGTCTATAACGCTATATATCCTAACCTAAGGCAACCTAACATCTCGAATGCAATATTTTACTACATTCCTGGCACGTCGGCCCCTACTTCTCGGTGGGAACATTATATACATCTATAACGCTATATATCCTAGCCTAAGGCAAACTAACATGTCGAATGTAATATTTTACAACATTCCCGTCACTTCGGCCCCTACTTCTCGGTGGGAACATTATATATGTCTATAACGTTATATATCCTAGTCTAAGGCAACCTAACATCTCGGATGTAATGTTTTACAACATTCCTGGCGCGTCGGCAACTACTTCTCGGTGGGAACTGTATATACGTCTATAACGTTATATATCCTAACCTAAGACAACTTAACATTTCGAATGTAATATTTTACCACATTCCTGGCTCGTTGACCCCTACTTCTCGGTGGGAACATTATATACGTCTATAACGTTATATATCCTAACCTAAGGGAACCTAACATCTCGGATGTAACATTTTACAACATTCCTGGCGTGTCGGCCCCTATTACTCGGTGGGAACATTATATACGTCTTTAACGCTATATATCCTAGCCTAAGGCAACCTAACTTGTCGAGCGTAATATTTTACTACATTCCCGTCACTTCGGCCCCTACTTCTCGGTGGGAACATTATATATGTCTATAACGCTATATATCCTAACCTAAGGCAACCTAACATCTCGGATGCAATATTTTACTACATTCCTGGCACGTCGGCCCCTACTTCTCGGTGGGAACATTATATACGTCTATATCGCTATATATCATAACGTAAGGCAACCTAACATGTCGAGCGTAATATTTTACAACATTCCTGGCTCGTCGCCCCTACTTCTCGGTGGGAACATTATATACGTCTATAACCCTACATATCCTAGCCTAAGGCAACCTAACATCTCGGATGTAATATTTTACAACATTCCCGTCACGTCGGCCACTACTTTTGCCTATACCAGTAGGTGTTATGGGCGTTAAACACACTGCGAAGGGTCACGCATGTCGGTGTTATATGCGGCGGTGCTTGGAAAAACCTCTCTCTCACCAACTACGGATCATCAAGAGAGTAGACCGTCCCGTACGGGAAGCGACCCACTTAGCCACCTCATTGGAACTCTGGTTGATGCCGGGTTCGAATGAGGTGTTGACAGCGGGGGCCACGTGGAGGCGGGGTCGCCAGTGCTTGCACTCGTTCTCATGCGAGTTCGGGTAGTATGCGCTACCTGACAGTTCGATAGTTCTAGGTGTTGTGTGACTATCAGCCGCTAGGACACCACGCACTCTGTTATGCGTGACGTGGCTCGCGTTGTCTTTGCGGTTATTTTGTGATTTCCCTCGTTTATGTCTTGTTCCTTGTTTTTAGTCTTTGTTGCGTGTTTCTCACTTTAATCTGCATGTGTTTCACCGTCTCGTACGCGTACTCCGTTTCCCTAGCTTGCATGACTTGCTTAGCGAATTCCGCGAAAGGTCTGTAGTTTTCTTGGAGGACTAGTTCTTTCAATTTGCACGGCCACTTTTGTTTGTTTATTTCCAGTGAATTGATTAAGGTTTGACGATTGCTTGTGTAATGTTTGCAGTCGAAAATTATGTGGTTTACTGAGTCCAGAGTGCCGCAGGAGCATGTGTCTGTTAGAGCTGTGCAGCGTTCTTTCTGTTTATTTCGTATCTTTCCGTGTCCTGTTAGCAGTTGTGATATATAAAAACTGGGTTGAATCCATGTGTAGCTGAGTCGTATCTTGATGATATCAAAATATTCGAAGGTGATCCTGCCGTTTTGTGTGTGTTCCCATTGTGATTGCCATGTTTCCATTGTTTTTATTCTTAGCTGTGTTTTGTGGTTACTGATGAGTACTTTGTTGCTTAAAGGGTTTCCTGTAGCTATTTGTGGAAGATTTTTCTTGTAACGGTATTGATCTATTCTTTCGGATATTACTAGTTCTATTGGAGGTGATGCGGCCAAAACCAAGAGTGCGTCTGTAGAAACGGTTTTATAAGCTTTTGTTACTCGAAGCAGAGCGTATCTTTGAGCCTGCTGTAGATGTTTCTTGTGCCAAGCGTTTAGTTTGTCGCCCCATCCCGCCGCGGCACATGTCATGATTGGTAGTACTACTCCTTTATATATTGTCATCATATTTGTACTATTTATACCCCAGTGTACTTTTGCGACATGCGCGAGTTGGTTGAATATTATTTTACATTTTTTGGTGATCTGTTTTACGTGTGGTGTGACGTTTACTCTAGTGCCAAAATGAACTCCGAGGTATTTGACTTCTTGTACCATTTTGATGGATGCCTGATTTATTTTTACAACTGGAGGTCTCTTTATGTCCAGAAAGCCTTTTAACAAAATCATTTCTGTCTTGTGCTTGGATAATTGTAGCTTCTGCTTCTTACACCATTTCGAGAGGGTATCGGTGGATTTATTTGCTTGGAGTTCTATGTCTTTGCGCGAGTTCCCACTGATAATAACTATTATGTCATCGGCGTAGGCGATGGGTTCGAGGCCGAGTGTCTGAATGGTGTTTATAGCGTCATCGAAAATTAGGTTCCAGAATGTTGGGCCGAGAATAGAGCCTTGTGGGCACCCCTTCGTTATTTCTTTCTTTATGGAATTGTTTGCGTTTGTAATCTCCACGCTGCGTTCCGAGAGGTAACTTTTGATTAGTTGATATAGGTTTCTTGGGCAGTTCCGTTTTTTCAGATTGTATAGGATGCTTGGCCACCATACATTATCGAAAGCTCCTTCGATGTCAAAGAGAAGCCCTATTGCATATTTGTGATTCGTTGTTTCTGCTATTTTACGCATTTCCACTATTGCGTCCTCGGTTGATTTCCCTTTTTTGAAGCCAAATTGTCTGTCCGATGTGTCTGGGTGGCTGTTTGTTATGTTTACGATACTCTGTGATATTAATTTTTCCAAAACCTTACTTAAGGTTGGCAGTAAGCAGATTGGCCGGTAGGATTTTGGATTTGTTTTATCTTTGCCTTTACCTTTGATTAATATTCGAATGACGCCTCTCTTCCAAATTTGTGGGAATGTTTCTTCGAGCAAACATTTATTCATTAATTGTGTTATTTTGTCACCGATTTGGTTCCATGCTATTTTGAGTGTTTCGTTATCTATGAGGTCATGTCCTGGTGCCTTCTTGTTTTTTAGATTGCGGATGACGTTCTGTATCTCTTCTGGTGTGAACGGGGCAGAATTATTCGTATCTGGTGGCTTTTGGGTGTATATTCTTGCTGCTTTGTGCCAGCTGTCTTCATCGGATGCGTTGTCACACGGAAGTAGTGCATTTAGTAGTGCTGTTGTTGATTCTTCCCAAGTTAGTGCGTGTGTGTCATTATATTTGATACTTTCGTGTAAGGATTCAGTTGTTATCTTTTGTGTGCAGATTTTATAGGCACGGCCCCATGGGTTCGCGTTTCCTTCCGTGGTTACGAAATTCTTCCAGCTGTCTAGTTTGGCTTTTCGTATTGCTGCTACGTATTTGTTCCTGATGGACGAATATTTCATTTTCTCTTGTGATCTTCGAGGTTCATGGGAGGTTTGTTGATATTTGCGTCTTGATTTTGTGGTTAGAGTTTTGAGTTCTGTCGGATGAGAGTTCCACCATGGCACGGATTTTGGAAATTGTTTCTTTTTTGGTATGGCTGCGTTGCATGCTGCTTGTAATATTTGTGTGATCTCTATAGCTGCCTTATTGGAATTAGTGAGGTTGGTTGTGGTTTGTGTTCTAGCTCTTTCCTGTTCTAATACCTGTTCGAATCTCTTCCAGTTGGCACGTTTGAGGTTGTATCTTGGGAGAGTATGTAAATCACTTTTGCCTGTTTTGCATGATTTTATTTGGAATGTAATGAGATTATGGTCGCTAGTGGTTGCTCCATCGTGAATTTCCCAGTTGGTTACGGAATTATAGAGAGAAGAGGTGGTAAGTGTAACGTCTATGTTTGTTTGACCTTGGAATGAGTCAAACGTGTATGTATCTGATGGTGTATTTAAAATAAACAGGTTGCGTTGAGCTATAAGGATTTCCAATTTCTCTCCTCTTTCGTCCGAGAGTCTGCTATGCCAAATCTCCGATTTGGCATTCGCATCTAAGCATATTGTGATGTTTTGTCCTTTCAACGTTGTAATTATTGCATCAAGATGCTGTAGGTAAGGTTTTATGTTATCGCTGCGTTGAAAATAGCTGCTTATGACGTAAAATTTTTGTCTTCCTGCTGTGATTTCGGCGCAAATAAAATGTGTGTTCGATAATTGCTCTAATTTTAATACGGTGTAATTTTGGTTTGCAATGACTATCGCAGGTTTGATTGTATTCTGTGAGGTGATACTGGAGAAACGCTTTGTGTCAGAAAGGACTTTGAAGTTTCCGAGGCTTGGTATCTTATCATTGAAGGAGTAGGGTTCCTAAATCGCGAGTATGTCGATGTGTTTGTCCTTTAGAAGACATCGTATTTCGTCCAACACTGCTTTTGAATTTTGCCCATTTAACTGGCCTACGGTGATCATGCCTGGCTGAGATACTGTAATTTTTTGTTTACTTGCCATAGTCGGTTCTTGCAAGTACCTGGTTTATGGCTGCGATGTAAGAGGAGCAGTCTTTGTCTGTAACGCTATGATTATGCGCTTTTCCTGACTTTTTGCAGTTTACGCACGCTGCTGTTTTGCATTTGTTGGGGCAATTTTTGAAAGTGTGTCCCGCCATCGCGTAGTGGCCGCATACATCGCCTTCACTCCTACAATGTTTCGTGGTATGTCCGTACCCTTGACATTTGTAACACCGCGTTGCGACGATGTAGTCCTGTACTCGGCAGCATTGCCACATTATATATATGCGTTCCTTTTTTATGAGTATTTCCCTGGCTTCTTTGGATGTCTCTAATACTATATTGCAGCTATTCTTATTGTTTTTGTTTCCAGTTTTGAACGCTATTTTCGTCTGTTGCGCGTATTTCTTCTTTTCCTGTTCACTAAAGTTTTGGTCGATAATGGCCTGTAATGTTTCCATGTCATTTTCTCTTCTCGGAGCTCCGTATATTATAATACGTGGGCTCTTCTTGGCAGGTACGTCGACAACGAGGCCTGCTGTTTTGAGTTTTTCGTTCGCGATCAGGGAGTGCACGTTGCTGGATTTGGCTGTCTCGACGATTACGGCGCTTCCTTGAATTCGTCTTACATTCTTAACCTGTAGGTTGTCTTCTTTTGGAGAGACTAGGTCGATAAGCGCTCGCTTCGTTTCCTCACTGTTGGTGTATTTTGCCGTATCTTTGGGTCGTATGAGCACGACATTTGGTGGATTCTGTCTCAGATTTGAGAGTCCTGCCGCTTTGGATTTTATTCCGAGTCGCTCCGCGTATGTTAACTTCTCGGATTGCACTGCTGACGTGGCTTTCTTCCCTACTTCCGCGAATTCTTTCCTTTGTTTCTTGCTTTCGCTTTTTAGCGCTTCCAAATTCCCCTCTAATTTGCTGTTTATTAGCAAGGACTCCTGTAGTAGATTTTGCAGATTTGCGATCTTATTTAGAATGTACTTACTGGGTCCTTGCTTGATTCCGTTGTCTGGATCTGTCAGATGGTTTATTAACTTCCTCTGTATTGCTTCTGCTCGTGATTTGATACTAAATATGGGGCCTTTATAAATGTTTGTTTCTTCTTCGCTATCACTTTCGCTGTAGTCAACCGGTGGTGTTTGTTTTGGAGACGGTTTTCCTTCTCCTCGAGATTCAGTCTCGTTTCTCTTCTGTGGTCTTTCCACGTCTGTTTCAGTTTGTTGCAGTTAATCTTCTTTTCCGCACGTGCTTGCCTTTTTTACTATATCTGTGAACTATTGCAGTTCGTTCCATATCTGTGGTGTCTCCTTCCATGTTTGTTATCCGTATGCGGGAAGCTCTAGTTTTCTCCGCGTGATGGAGCTGCCGCTGCTTTTACGCCCAATATGGCGGCCAAGATGGCGTCCAATATGGCCGCCTAACCTGTCACTTTATTCGGGATAAAATTTCACTTACCTTTGCTGTAGATGACTGGATTTCCAATCTAAATACACCAAAATGAAGCTGGCGTTATTCCGCTTCTTTCGGTATATAAATATGGGCTGGGTCGTCAGGCGGTTCTGTGTCACAACCTAACCTACGGCAACCTAACATCTCGGATGTAATATTTTACTACATTCCTGGCGCGCTGGCCCCTACTTCTCGGTGGTAACATTATATACCTCTATAACGCCATATATCCTAACCTAAGACAACTTAACATGTCGAATGTAATATTTTACCACATTCCTGGCTCGTTGGCCCCTACTACTCGGTGGGAACGTTATATACGTCTATAGCGTTATATATCCTTTCCTAAGGAAACCTAACATCTCGGATGTAATATTTTACTACATTCCTGGCACGTCGGCCACGACTTCTTGGTGGGAACATTATATAAGTCTATAAGGCTATATATCCTAGCCTAAGGCAACCTAACATCTCGGATGTTATATTTTACTACATTCCCGGCGCGCCGGCCCCTACTTCTCGGTGGGAACATTATATACGTCTATAACGTTATATATCCTAGCCTAAGGTAATCCTAACATCTCGGATGTAATATTTTACAACATTCCTGGCGCGTCGGCACCTACTTCTCGGTGGGAACAGTATATAAGTCTATAACGTTATATATCCTAACCTAAGGCAACCTAACATATCGGATGTAATATTTTACTACATTCCTGGCTCGTCGGCACCTACTTCTCGGTGGGAACAGTATATAAGTCTATAACGTTATATATCCTAACCTAAGGCAACCTAACATATCGGATGTAATATTTTACTACATTCCTGGCTCGTCGGCCCCTACTTCTCGGTGGGAACATTATATACGTCTATAACGTTACTTATTCTAGCCTAAGGCAACCTAACATCTCGGATGTTATATTTTACTACATTCCTGGCGCGCCGGCCCCTACTTCTCGGTGGGAACATTATATACGTCTATATCGCTATACATCATAACGTAAGGCAACCTAACATGTCGAGCGTAATATTTTACAACATTCCTGGCTCGTCGGCCCCTACTTCTCGGTGGGAACATTATATACGCCTATAACGCTATATATCCTAGCATAAGGCAACCTAACACCTCGGATGTAATGTTTTACAACATTCCTGCCGTGTCGGCCCCTATTTCTCGGTGGGAACATTATATACGTCTTTAACGATATATATCCTAGCCTAAGGCAATCCTAACATGTCGAATGTATAATTTTACAACATTCCTAGCGCGTCGGCCCCTATTTCTCCGTGGGAACATTATATAAGTCAATAACGTTATATATCCTAACCTACGGCAACCTAACATCTCGGATGTAATATTTTACTACATTCCTGGCGCGCTGGCCCCTACTTCTCGGTGGTAACATTATATACCTCTATAACGCCATATATCCTAACCTAAGACAACTTAACATGTCGAATGTAATATTTTACAATATTCCTGGCGCGTCGGCAACTACTTCTCGGTGGGAACTGTATATACGTCTATAACGTTGTATATCCTAACCTAAGACAACTTAACATGTCAAATGTAATATTTTACCACATTCCTGGCGTGTCGGCACCTACTTCTCGGTGGGAACATTATATACGTCTATAACGTTATATATCCTAGCCTAAGGCGACCTAACATGTCGAATGTAATATTTTACAACATTCCTGGCGCGTCGGCTCCTGCTTTTCGGTGGGAACATTATATACGTCTATAACGTCATATATCCTAACGTAAGGCAACATAACATCTCGGATGTAATATTTTACAACATTCCTGGCATGTCCGCCCGTACTTCTCGGTCGGAACATTATATACGTCTATAACGTAATATATATCCTAGCTTAAGGCGACCTAACATGTCGAATGTAACATTATTCAACATTCCTGGCGTGTCGTCGCCTGCTTCTCGTTGGGAACATTATATACGTCTATAACGTTGTATATCCTAACCTAACGCAACCTAACATCTGGGACGTAATATTTTACAACATTCCTGGCGCGTCGGCTTCTACTTTTCGGTGGGTCCATTATATACGTCTCCAATGTTATATATCCTAGCCTAAGGCAACCTAACATGTCGAATGTAATATTTTACAACATTCCTGGCGTGTCGTCGCCTGCTTCTCGAAGGGGACGTTATATACGTCTATAACGGTGTATATTCTATCCTAACGCAACCTAACATCTGGGATGTAATATTTCACAACATTCCTGGCATGTCTGCCCGTACGTCTCGGTGGGAACATTATATACGTCTATAACGATATATGTCCTAACCTAAGGCAACCTAACTTCTCGGAAGTAATAGTCGACAACTTTCCTGGCGTGCCCGCCCGTACTTCTCGGTGGGAACATTATGTAAGTCTATAACGTTATATATCCTAGCCTAAGGCGACCTAACATGTCGAATGTAATATTTAACAACATTCCTGGCGTGTCGTCTCCTGCTTCTCGATGGGGACATTATATACGTCTATAATGTTGTACATCCTATACCTAACGCAACCTAACATCTGGGATGTAATACTTTACAAGATTCCTGGCATATCGGTCCCCAAGTCTCGGTAGGAACATTATATACGTCTATAACGATATATATCCAAACCTAAGGGAACCTCACATCTCGGATGTAATATTTTACAACATTCCTGGCATGTCGGTCCCTACTTCTCCGTGGGAATATTATATACGTCTATAACGTCATAAATCCTAACGTAAGGCAACATAACATCTCGGGTGTAATATTTTGCAACATTCCTGACGCGACGGCCCCTATTTTTCGGTGGGAACATTATATACGTCTATAACGTTATATATCCTAGTCTAAGGCAACCTAACATGTCGAATGTAATATTTTACAACATTCCTGACGCGTCGGCCACTATTTCTCGGTGGGAACATTATATACGTCTATAACGTTGTATATCCTAACCTAACGCAACCTAACTTCTGGGATGTAAAATTTTACAACATTACTGGCATGTCGGTCAATACGTCTCGGTGGGAACGTTATATACGTCTATAACGATATATATCCTAACCTAAGGCAACCTAACATCTCGGATGTAATAGTTGACAACAATCCTGGCTTGTCGGCCCGTACTTCTCGGTGGGAACATTATATACGTCTATAACGTTATATATCCTAGCATAAGGCGACCTAACATGTCGAATGTAATATTTTACAACATTCCTGGCGTGTCGTCGCCTGCTTCTCGAAGGGGACATTATATACGTCTATAACGTTGTATATCCTAACCTAACGCAACCTAACATCTGGGATGTAATATTTTACAACATTCCTGGCATGTCGGTCCGTACTTCTCATTGGGAACATCATATACGTCTATAGCGATATATATCCTAACCGAAGGCAGCCTAACATCTCGGATGTATTACTTTACAACACTCCTGGCATGTCGGTCCCTACTTCTGGGTTGGAACATTATATACGTCTATAACGTTCTATATCCTAACCCAAGGCAAACTAACCACTCTACCGTAATTTTTTACAAAACTCCTGGCGTGACGGTGCCTACTTCCGGATGGGGAAATTGTATACGTCTATTACGTTGTATATCCTAACCTAAGGGAACCTAACATCTTGGGTGTAATATTTTACTACATTCCTGGCGTGTCGGACCGTAGTTCTCGGTGGTAACATTATATACGTCTATAACGTTATATATCCTAGCCTATGGCGACCTAACATGTCGAATGTAATATTTTACAACATTCCTGGCGTATCGTCGCCTACTTCACGATGGGAACATTATATACGTCTATAACGTTATATACCAGATCCTAAGGCAACCTAACCTCTCTACCGTATATTTTACAACATGCCTGGCGTGTCGTCGCCTACTTATCGATGGGGACCTTATATACATCTATAACGTTGTAAATCCTAACCTAACGCAACCTAGCATTAGGGATGTAATATTTTACAACATTCCTGGCATGACGGGCCCTACGTCTCGGTGGGAACATTCTCTACGTCTATAGCGTTGTATATCCTAACCTAAGGGAACCTAACATCTCGGGTGTAATATTTTACAACATTCCTGGCGCGTCGGCACCTACTTCTCGGACGGAACATTATATACGTCTATAACGTTACATATCCTAGCCTAAGGCAACCTAACATATCGAATGTAATATTTTACAACATTCCAGGATCATCGGCAACCACATCTCGGTGGGAAAAGTATATACGTCTTTAACGTTATATATCCTATCCTAAGGCAACCTAACATGTCGAATGTAAAATTTTACATCATTCCTGGGGCGTCGGCCCCTATTTCTCGGTGGGAACATTATATACGTCTATAACACTATATATACTAGCCAAAGGCAACCTAACATGTCGAATGTAATATTTTACCACATTCCTGGCGCTTCGGCACCTACTTCTCGGTGGGACCATTATATACGTCTATAACGTTATATATCCTAGCCTAAGGCAACCTAACATCTCGGATGTAATATTTTACAACATTCCCGGCTCGTTGGCCCATACTTCTCGGTGGGAACATTATATACGTCTATAACGTTACATATCCTAGCCTAAGGCAACCTAACATCTCGGATGTAATATTTTACTACAATCCTGGCACGCCGGCCCCTACTTCTCGGTGGGAACATTATATACGTCTATAACGTTATATATCCTAGCCTAAGGTAATCCTAACATTTCGGATGTAATATTTTACAACATTCCTGGCGCGTGGGCACCTACTTCTCGGTGGGAACATTATATGCGTCTATAACGTTATATATCCTAGCCTAAGGCAACCTAACATCTCGGATGTAATATTTTACTACATACCTGGCGCGCCGACCCCTACTTCTCGGTGGGAACATTATATACGTCTATATCGCTATATACCCTAGCCTAAGGCAACCTAACATGTCAAGCGTAATATTTTACAGCATTCCTGTCTCGTCGGCCGCTACTTCTCGGTGGGAACATTTTATACGTCTATAACGTTATATATCCTAGCCTAAGGCAACCTAACATCTCGGATGTTATATTTTACAACATTCCTGGCGCGTCGGCACCTACTTCTCGGTGGGAACATTATATACGTCTATAACGTTATATATCCTAGCCTAAGGCAAGCTAACATCTCGGATGTTATATTTTACTACATTCCTGGCGCGCCGGCCCCTACTTCTCGGTGGGAACATTATATAAGTCAATACCGTTGTATATCCTAACCTAAGGCAACCTAACATCTCGGATGTAATATTTTACTACATTACTGTCGCGCCGGCCCCTACTTCTTGGTGGGAACATTATATACGTCTTTAACGCTATATGTCCTAGCCTAAGGCAACCTAACTTGTCGAGCGTAATATTTTACAACATTCCTGGCTCGTCGGCCTCTACATCTCGGTGGGAACAGTATATAAGTCTATAACGTTATATATCCTAGCCTAAGGTAATCCTATCACCTCGGATGTAATATTTTACAACATTCCTGGCGCGTCGGCAACTACTTCTCGGTGGGAACAGTATCTACGTCTATAACGATATATATCCTAACCTAAGACAACCTAACACCTCGGATGTAATGATTTGCAACATGCCTGGCCTGTGTCGGTCCCTATTTCTCGGTGGGAACATTACATACGTCTATAACGCTATATATCCTAGCTTAAGGCAAAATAACATATCGAATGTAATATTCTACAACATTCCTGGCTCGTTGGACCCTACTTCTCGGTGGGAACATTATATACGTCTATAACGTTACATATACTAGCCTAAGGCAACCTAACATGTCGGATGTAATATTTTACTACATTCCTGGCGCGTCGGCACCTACTTCTCGGTGGGAACATTATATACGTCTATAACGCTATATATCCTAGCTTAAGGCAACCTAACATGTGGCATGTAATATTTTACAACATTCCTGACGCGTCGGCACCTACTTCTCGGTGGGAACATTATATACGTCTATAACGTTATATATCCTAACCAGAGGCAATCCTAACATGTCGAATGTAATATTGTACCTCATTCCTGGCTCTTTGACTCATACATCTCGGTGGGAACATTATATACGTCTATAACGCTACATATCCTAGCCTAAGGAAACCTAATATCTCGTATGTAATATTTTACTACATTCCTGGCGCGCCGGCCCCTACTTCTCGGTGGGAACAGTATATACGTCTATAACTTTATATATCCTAACCTAAGGCAACCTATCACCTCGGATGGAATGTTTTACAACATTCCCGGCACTTCGGCACCTACTTCTCGGTGGGAACAGTATATACGTCTATAACGTTATATATCCTATCCTAAGGCAACCTAACACCTCGGATGTATTGTTTTACAACATTCCTGGCGTGTCAGCCCCTATTTCTCGGTGGGAACATTATATACTTCTTTAACGCTATATATCCTAGCCTAAGGCAACCTAACATGTCGAATGTAATATTTTACAACATACCTGGCGCGTCGGCACCTACTTCTCGGTGGGAACATCATATACGTCTATAACGTGATATATACTAGCCTAAGGCAATCCTAACATGTCGAATGTAACATTGTACCACATTCCTGGCTCTTTGGCCCATACTTCTCGGTGGGAACATTATATACGTGTATGACGTTACATATACTAGCCTAAGGCAACCTAACATCTCGGATGTAATATTTTACTAGAATCCTGGCGCGCCGACCCCTACTTCTCGGTGGGAACAGTCTATACGTCTATAACGTTATATATCCTAACCTAATGCAACCTAACACGTCGGATGTAATGTTTTACAACATTCCTGGCGTGTCGGCCCCTATTTCTCGGTGGGAACATTGTATACGTCTATAACGCTATATATCCCAGCTTAAGGCAACCTAACATGTCGAATGTAATATTTTACAACATTCCTGGCTCGTTGGCCCATACTGCTCGGTGGGAACATTATATACGTCTATAACGTTACATATCCTAGCCTAAGGCAACCTAACATCTCGGATGTAATATTTTACAACATTCCTGGCGCGTCGGCAACTACTTCTCGGTGGGAACAGTATCTACGTCTATAACGATATATATCCTTACCTAAGACAACCTAACACCTCGGATGTAATGTTTTGCAACATGCCTGGCTTGTGTCGGCCCCTATTTCTCGGTGGGAACATTACATACGTCTATAACGCTATATATCCTAGCCTAAGGCAACCTAACATGTCGCATGTAATATTTTACAACATTCCCGGCACTTCGAACCCTTCTTCAGGCTGGGACCATTATATACGTCTATAACGCTATATATCCCAGCTTAAGGCAACCTAACATGTCGAATGTAATATTTTACAACATTCCTGGCTCGTTGGCCCATACTTCTCATTGGGAACATTATATACGTCTATAACGTTACATATCCTAGCCTAAGACAACCTAACACCTCGGATGTAATGTTTTGCAACATGCCTGGCCTGTGTCGGCCCCTATTTCTCGGTGGGAACATTACATACGTCTATAACGCTATATATCCTAGCCTAAGGCAACCTAACATGTCGCATGTAATATTTTACAGCATTCCCGGCACTTGGGCACCTACTTCTCGGTGGGAACAGTATATACGTCTATAACGTTATACATCCTAACCAGAGGCAATCCTAACATGTCGAATGTAATATTGTACCACATTCCTGGCTCCTTGGCCCATACATCTCGGTGGGAACATTATATACGTCTATAACGCTACATATCCTAGCCTAAGGAAACCTAACATCTCGAATGTAATATTTTACTACATTCCTGGCGCGCCGGCCCCTACTTCTCGGTGGGAATATTATATACGTCAATAACGCTATATATCCTAGCTTAAGGCAACCTAACATATCGGATGTAATATTTTACTACATTCCTGGCGCGCCGGCCCCAACTTCTCGGTGGGAACAGTATATACGTCTATAACGTTATATATACTAACCTAAGTCAACCTAACACCTCTGATGTATTGTTTTACAGCATTCCTGGCGTGTCGGCCCCTATTTTGCGGTGCGAACATTGTATACGTCTATAACGCTATATATCCTAGCCTAAGGCAATCCTAACACGTCGAATGTAATATTTTACAACATTACCTGTGCGTCGGCAACTAGTTCTCGGTGGGAACATTATATAAGTCAATAGCGTTATATATCCTAACCTAAGGCAACCTAACACCTCGGATGTAATGTTTTACAACATACCTGGCGCGTCGGCACCTACTTCTCGGTGGGAAAAGTATATACGTCTATAACGTTATATATCCTAACCTAAGGCAACCTAACTTGTCGAATGTTATATTTAACCACATTCCTGGCGCGTCGGCACCTACTTCTCGGTGGGAACATTATATACGTCTATAACGCTGTATATCCTAGCTTAAGGCAACCTAACATGTGGCATGTAATATTTTACAACATTCCTGACGCGTCGGCACCTACTTCTCGGTGGGAACAGTATATACGTCTATAACGTTATATATCCTAACCTAAGGGAACCTCACATCTCGGGTGTAATATTTTACAACATTCCTGACGCCTCGGCCCCTATGTCTCGGTGGGAACATGATATACGTCTATAACGTTATATATCCTAGCCTAAGGCGACCTAACATTTCGAATGTAATATGTTACATCATTCGTGGCCTGTCGTCGCCTACTTCTCGATGGGGACATTATATACATCTATAACGTTGTATATCCTAACGTAAGGCAGCATAAAATCTCGGATGTAATATTTTACAAAATTCCAGGCATGTCGTCGCCTGCTTCTAGTTGAGAACTTTATATACGTCTATAACGTTACATATCCTAGCCTAAGGCAACCTAACATCTCGGATGTAATATTTTACTACATTCCTGACGCCTCGGCCCCTATGTCTCGGTGGGAACATGATATACGTCTATAACGTTATATATCCTAGCCTAAGGCGACCTAACATTTCGAATGTAATATTTTACATCATTCGTGGCCTGTCGTCGCCTACTTCTCGATGGGGACATTATATACATCTATAACGTTGTATATCCTAACGTAAGGCAGCATAAAATCTCGGATGTAATATTTTACAAAATTCCAGGCATATCGTCGCCTGCTTCTAGTTGAGAACATTATATACGTCTATAACGTTACATATCCTAGCCTAAGGCAACCTAACATCTCGGATGTAATATTTTACTACAATCCTGGCGAGCCGGCCCCTACTTCTCCGTGGGAACAGTATATACGTCTATAACGTTATATATCCTGACCTAAGGCAACCTAACACCTCGGATGTAATGTTTGACAACATTCCTGGCGTGTCGGCCCCTATTTCTCGGTGGGAACATTGTATACGTCTATAACGCTATATATCCTAGCCTAAGGCAGCCTAACATGTCGTATGTAATATTTTACATCGTTTCTGGCGCGTCGGCAACTACTTCTCCGTGGGAACAGTATATACGTCTAAAACGTTATATATCCTAACCTAAGGTAACCAAACATGTCGAATGTAATATTTTACAACATTCCTGGCGCGTCGGCAACTACTTCTCGGTGGGAACAGTATCTACGTCTATAACGATATATATCCTAACCTAAGACAACCTAACACCTCGGATGTAATGTTTTGCAACATGCCTGGCCTGCGTCGGACCCTATTTCTCGGTGGGAACATTACATACGTCTATAACGCTATATATCCTAGCCTAAGGCAACCTAACATGTCGCATGTAATATTTTACAACATTCCCGGCACTTCGAACCCTTCTTCAGGCTGGGACCGTTATATACGTCTATAACGCTATATATCCCAGCTTAAGGCAACCTAACATGTCGAATGTAATATTTTACAACATTCCTGGCTCGTTGGCCCATACTTCTCGGTGGGAACATTATATACGTCTATAAAGTTACATATCCTATCCTAAGGCAACCTAACATCTCGGATGTAATATTTTACTACATTCCTGGCGCGCCGGCCCCTACTTCTCGGTGGGAACATTATATGCATCTATAACGTTATATATCCTAGCCTAAGGCAACCTAACATGTCGAATGTAATATTTTACAACATTCCTGGCAAGCCGGCCCCTACTTCTCGGTGGGAACATTATATACGTCTATAACGTTATATATCCTAGCCTAAGGCAACCTAACATCTCGGATGTAATATTTTACTACATTCCTGGCGCGCCGGTCCCTACTTCTCGGTGGGAACAGTATATACGTCTATAACGTTATATATCCTAACCTAAGGCAACCTAACACCTCGGATGTAATGTTTTACAACATTCCTGGCGTGTCGGCCCCTATTTCTCGGTGGGAACATTGTATACGTCTATAACGCTATATATCCTAGCCTAAGGCAGCCTAACAGGTCGAATGTAATATTTTACAACGTTTCTGGCGCGTCGGCAACTACTTCTCCGTGGGAACAGTATATACGTCTATAACGTTATATATCCTAACCTAAGGCCACCAAACATGTCGAATGTAATATTTTACAACATTCCTGGCGCGTCGGCAACTACTTCTCGGTGGGAACAGTATCTACGTCTATAACGATATATATCCTAACCTAAGACAACCTAACACCTCGGATGTAATGTTTTGCAACATGCCTGGCCTGTGTCGGCCCCTATTTCTCGGTGGGAACATTACATACGTCTATAACGCTATATATCCTAGCCTAAGGCAACCTAACATGTCGCATGTAATATTTTACAACATTCCCGGCACTTCGAACCCTTCTTCAGGCTGGGACCGTTATATACGTCTATAACGCTATATATCCCAGCTTAAGGCAACCTAACATGTCGAATGTAATATTTTACAACATTCCTGGCTCGTCGGACCCTACTTCTCGGTGGGAACATTATATACGTCTATAACGCTATATATCCTAGCCTAAGGCAACCTAACATGTCGCATGTAATATTTTACAGCATTCCCGGCACTTGGGCACCTACTTCTCGGTGGGAACAGTATATACGTCTATAACGTTATACATCCTAACCAGAGGCAATCCTAACATGTCGAATGTAATATTGTACCACATTCCTGGCTCCTTGGCCCATACATCTCGGTGGGAACATTATATACGTCTATAACGCTACATATCCTAGCCTAAGGAAACCTAACATCTCGAATGTAATATTTTACTACATTCCTGGCGCGCCGGCCCCTACTTCTCGGTGGGAATATTATATACGTCAATAACGCTATATATCCTAGCTTAAGGCAACCTAACATCTCGGATGTAATATTTTACTACATTCCTGGCGCGCCGGCCCCTACTTCTCGGTGGGAACAGTATATACGTCTATAACGTTATATATACTAACCTAAGTCAACCTAACACCTCTGATGTATTGTTTTACAGCATTCCTGGCGTGTCGGCCCCTATGTTGCGGTGCGAACATTGTATACGTCTATAACGCTATATATCCTAGCCTAAGGCAATCCTAACACGTCGAATGTAATATTTTACAACATTACCTGTGCGTCGGCAACTAGTTCTCGGTGGGAACATTATATAAGTCAATAGCGTTATATATCCTAACCTAAGGCAACCTAACACCTCGGATGTAATGTTTTACAACATACCTGGCGCGTCGGCACCTACTTCTCGGTGGGAAAAGTATATACGTCTATAACGTTATATATCCTAACCTAAGGCAACCTAACTTGTCGAATGTTATATTTAACGACATTCCTGGCGCGTCGGCACCTACTTCTCGGTGGGAACATTATATACGTCTATAACGCTGTATATCCTAGCTTAAGGCAACCTAACATGTGGCATGTAATATTTTACAACATTCCTGACGCGTCGGCACCTACTTCTCGGTGGGAACAGTATATACGTCTATAACGTTATATATCCTAACCTAAGGGAACCTCACATCTCGGGTGTAATATTTTACAACATTCCTGACGCCTCGGCCCCTATGTCTCGGTGGGAACATGATATACGTCTATAACGTTATATATCCTAGCCTAAGGCGACCTAACATTTCGAATGTAATATTTTACATCATTCGTGGCCTGTCGTCGCCTACTTCTCGATGGGGACATTATATACATCTATAACGTTGTATATCCTAACGTAAGGCAGCATAAAATCTCGGATGTAATATTTTACAAAATTCCAGGCATGTCGTCGCCTGCTTCTAGTTGAGAACATTATATACGTCTATAACGTTACATATCCTAGCCTAAGGCAACCTAACATCTCGGATGTAATATTTTACTACAATCCTGGCGAGCCGGCCCCTACTTCTCCGTGGGAACACTATATACGTCTATAACGTTATATATCCTGACCTAAGGCAACCTAACACCTCGGATGTAATGTTTGACAACATTCCTGGCGTGTCGGCCCCTATTTCTCGGTGGGAACATTGTATACGTCTATAACGCTACATATCCTAGCCTAAGGCAGCCTAACATGTCGTATGTAATATTTTACATCGTTTCTGGCGCGTCGGCAACTACTTCTCCGTGGGAACAGTATATACGTCTAAAACGTTATATATCCTAACCTAAGATAACCAAACATGTCGAATGTAATATTTTACAACATTCCTGGCGCGTCGGCAACTACTTCTCGGTGGGAACAGTATCTACGTCTATAACGATATATATCCTAACCTAAGACAACCTAACACCTCGGATGTAATGTTTTGCAACATGCCTGGCCTGCGTCGGCCCCTATTTCTCGGTGGGAACATTACATACGTCTATAACGCTATATATCCTAGCCTAAGGCAACCTAACATGTCGCATGTAATATTTTACAACATTCCCGGCACTTCGAACCCTTCTTCAGGCTGGGACCGTTATATACGTCTATAACGCTATATATCCCAGCTTAAGGCAACCTAACATGTCGAATGTAATATTTTACATCATTCCTGGCTCGTTGGCCCATACTTCTCGGTGGGAACATTATATACGTCTATAACGTTACATATCCTAGCCTAAGGCAACCTAACATCTCGGATGTAATATTTTACTACATTCCTGGCGCGCCGGCCCCTACTTCTCGGTGGGAACATTATATGCGTCTATAACGTTATATATCCTAGCCTAAGGCAACCTAACATGTCGAATGTAATATTTTACAACATTCCTGGCAAGCCGGCCCCTACTTCTCGGTGGGAACATTATATACGTCTATAACGTTATATATCCTAGCCTAAGGCAACCTAACATCTCGGATGTAATATTTTACTACATTCCTGGCGCGCCGGTCCCTACTTCTCGGTGGGAACAGTATATACGTCTATAACGTTATATATCCTAACCTAAGGCAACCTAACACCTCGGATGTAATGTTTTACAACATTCCTGGCGTGTCGGCCCCTATTTCTCGGTGGGAACATTGTATACGTCTATAACGCTATATATCCTAGCCTAAGGCAGCCTAACAGGTCGAATGTAATATTTTACAACGTTTCTGGCGCGTCGGCAACTACTTCTCCGTGGGAACAGTATATACGTCTATAACGTTATATATCCTAACCTAAGGCCACCAAACATGTCGAATGTAATATTTTACAACATTCCTGGCGCGTCGGCAACTACTTCTCGGTGGGAACAGTATCTACGTCTATAACGATATATATCCTAACCTAAGACAACCTAACACCTCGGATGTAATGTTTTGCAACATGCCTGGCCTGTGTCGGCCCCTATTTCTCGGTGGGAACATTACATACGTCTATAACGCTATATATCCTAGCCTAAGGCAACCTAACATGTCGAATGTAATATTTTACAACATTCCTGGCTCGTCGGACCCTACTTCTCGGTGGGAACATTATATACGTCTATAACGTTATATATCCTAGCTTAAGGCAACCTAACATGTCGAATGTAATATTTTACAACATTCCCGGCGCGCCGGCCCCTACTTCTCGGCGGGAACATTATATACGTCTATAACGTTATATATCCTAGCCTATGGCAATCCTAACATCTCGGATGTAATATTTTAAAACATTCCTGGCGCGTCGGCACCTACTTTTCGGTGGGAACATTATATAAGTCAATACCGTTGTATATCCTATCCTAAGGCAACCTAACATCCCGGGTGTAATATTTTACTACATTCCTGGCACGTCGGCCCCTACTTCTCGGTGTGAACATTACATACGTCTATAACGCTATACATCCTAGCCTAAGGCAACCTAACATGTCGCATGTAATATTTTACAACATTCCCGGCACTTCGGACCCTTCTTCACGCTGGGACCGTTATGTACGTCTATAACGCTATATATCCCAGCTTAAGGCAACCTAACATGTCGAATGTAATATTTTACAACATTCCTGGCTCGTTGGCCCATACTTCTCGATGGGGACATTATATACATAATATAACGTTGTATATCCTAACGTAAGGCAGCATAAAATCTCGGATGTAATATTTTACAAAATTCCAGGCATGTCGTCGCCTGCTTCTAGTTGAGAACATTATATACGTCTATAACGTTGTATATCATAACCTAAGGGAACCTAACATCTCAGGTGTAATATTTTACAACATTCCTGATGCGTCGGCCCCTATTTCTCGGTGGGAACATTATGTACGACTATAACGCTATATATCCTAGCCTAAGGCAACCTAACATGTCGAGCGTAATTTTTTACAACATTCCTGGCCCGTCGGCCCCTACTTCGTGGTGGTAACATAATATACGTCTGTAACGTTATATGTCCTAGCCTAAGACAACCTAACATCTCGGATGTAATATTTTACTACAATCCTGGCGCGCCGGCCCCTACTGCTCGGTGGGAACAGTATATACGTCTATAACGTTATATATCCTAACCTAAGGCAACCTAACACCTCGGATGTAATGTTTTACAACATTCCTGGCGTGTCGGCCCCTATTTCTCGGTGGGAACATTGTATACGTCTATAACGCTACATATCCTAGCCTAAGGAAACCTAACATCTCGTATGTAATATTTTACTACATTCCTGGCGCGCCGGCCCCTACTTCTCGGTGGGAACATTATATACGTCAATAACGCTATATATCCTAGCTTAAGGCAACCTAACATGTCGAATGTAATATTTTACAACATTCCCGGCGCGCCGGCCCCTACTTCTCGGTGGGAACATTATATACGTCTATAACGTTATATATCCTAGCCTAAGGCAATCCTAACATCTCGGATGTAATATTTTACAACATTTCTGGCGCGTCGGCACCTACTTCTCGGTGGGAACAGTATGTACGTCTATAACTTTATATATCCCAACCTATGGCATCCTGAAACCTCGGATGTATTGTTTTACAACATTCCTGGCGTGTCGGTCCCTATTTCTCGATGGGAACATTATATACATCTTTAACGCTATATATCCTAGCCTAAGGCAACCTAACATGTCGTATGTAATATTTAACAACATTGCTGACGCGTCGGCACCTACTTCCCGGTGGGAATAGTATATACGTCTATAACGTTATATATCCTAACCTAAGGCAATCCTAACATGTCGAATGTAAAATTCTACAACATTCCCGGGCACTTCGGCCCCTACTTCTCGGTGGGAACATTATATAAGTCAATAACGTTATATATCCTAACCTAAGGCAACCAAACATCTCGGATATAATATTTTACTACATTCCAGGCACGTCGGCCCCTAATTCTCGGTGCGAACACTATATACGTCTATAGCGCTATATATCCTAGCCTAAGGCAACCTAACACGACGAATGTAATATTTTACATCATTCCTGGCGTGGCGGCGCGTAGTTCTCGGTGGGAACATTCTATACGTCTATAGCGTTGTATATGCTAACCTAAGGGAACCTAACATCTCAGGTGTAATATTTTACAACATTCCTGACGCGTCGGCTCCAACTTTTCGGTGGGAACATTGTATACGTCTATAACGTTATATATCCTAACCTAAGGGAACCTAACATCTCGGGTGTAATATTTTACAACATTCCTGACGCGTCGGCCCCTATTTCTCGGTGGGAACATTACATACGTCTATAACGTTATATATCCTAGCCCAAGGCAACCTAACATCTCGGATGGAATATTTTGCAACATTCCTGGCGTGTCGTCGCCTGCTTCTCGATGGGGACATTATATACGTTTATAACGTTGTATGTCCTAACCTAACGCAACCTAACATCTGGGATGTAATATTTTTGAACATTCCTGGCGTGTCGTCGCCAACTTCTGGATGGGGTCATTATATACATCTATAACGTTATATATCCTAACCTAAGGCAACCTAACATCTCGGATGTAATAGTTGACAGCATTCCTGGCGTGTCCGCCCGTACTTCTTGGTGGGAACATTATATACGTCTATAACGTTATATATCCTATCCTAAGGCAACCTAACACCTCGGATGTATTGTTTTACAACATTCCTGGCGTGTCAGCCCCTATTTCTCGGTGGGAACATTATATACTTCTTTAACGCTATATATCCTAGCCTAAGGCAACCTAACATGTCGAATGTAATATTTTACAACATACCTGGCGCGTCGGCACCTACTTCTCGGTGGGAACATCATATACGTCTATAACGTTATATATACTAGCCTAAGGCAATCCTAACATGTCGAATGTAACATTGTACCACATTCCTGGCTCTTTGGCCCATACTTCTCGGTGGGAGCATTATATACGTGTATGACGTTACATATACTAGCCTAAGGCAACCTAACATCTCGGATGTAATATTTTACTAGAATCCTGGCGCGCCGACCCCTACTTCTCGGTGGGAACAGTCTATACGTCTATAACGTTATATATCCTAACCTAATGCAACCTAACACGTCGGATGTAATGTTTTACAACATTCCTGGCGTGTCGGCCCCTATTTCTCGGTGGGAACATTGTATACGTCTATAACGCTATATATCCCAGCTTAAGGCAACCTAACATGTCGAATGTAATATTTTACAACATTCCTGGCTCGTTGGCCCATACTTCTCATTGGGAACATTATATACGTCTATAACGTTACATATCCTAGCCTAAGGCAACCTAACATCTCGGATGTAATATTTTACTACATTCCTGGCGCGCCGGCCCCTACTTCTCGGTGGGAACATTATATGCGTCTATAACGTTATATATCCTAGCCTAAGGCAACCTAACATGTCGAATGTAATATTTTACAACATTCCTGGCTTGTCGGCAACTACTTCTCCGTGGGAACAGTATATACGTCCTAACGTTATATATCCTAACCTAAGGCCACCAAACATGTCGAATGTAATATTTTACAACATTCCTGGCGCGTCGGCAACTACTTCTCGGTGGGAACAGTATCTACGTCTATAACGACATATATCCTAACCTAAGACAACCTAACACCTCGGATGTAATGTTTTGCAACATGCCTGGCCTGTGTCGGCCCCTATTTCTCGGTGGGAACATTACATACGTCTATAACGCTATATATCCTAGCCTAAGGCAACCTAACATGTCGCATGTAATATTTTACATCATTCCCGGCACTTGGGCACCTACTTCTCGGTGGGAACAGTATATACGTCTATAACGTTATATATACTAACCTAAGTCAACCTAACACCTCTGATGTATTGTTTTACAGCATTCCTGGCGTGTCGACCCCTATTTTGCGGTGCGAACATTGTATACGTCTATAACGCTATATATCCTAGCCTAAGGCAATCCTAACACGTCGAATGTAATATTTTACAACATTACCGGTGCGTCGGCAACTAGTTCTCGGTGGGAACATTATATAAGTCAATAGCGTTATATATCCTAACCTAAGGCAACCTAACACCTCGGATGTAATGTTTTACAACATACCTGGCGCGTCGGCACCTACTTCTCGGTGGGAAAAGTATATACGTCTATAACGTTATATATCCTAACCTAAGGCAACCTAACTTGTCGAATGTTATATTTAACCACATTCCTGGCGCGTCGGCACCTACTTCTCGGTGGGAACATTATATACGTCTATAACGCTGTATATCCTAGCTTAAGGCAACCTAACATGTGGCATGTAATATTTTACAACATTCCTGACGCGTCGGCACCTACTTCTCGGTGGGAACAGTATATACGTCTATTACGTTATATATCCTAACCTAAGGGAACCTCACATCTCGGGTGTAATATTTTACAACATTCCTGACGCCTCGGCCCCTATGTCTCGGTGGGAACATGATATACGTCTATAACGTTATATATCCTAGCCTAAGGCGACCTAACATTTCGAATGTAATATTTTACATCATTCGTGGCCTGTCGTCGCCTACTTCTCGATGGGGACATTATATACATCTATAACGTTGTATATCCTAACGTAAGGCAGCATAAAATCTCGGATGTAATATTTTACAAAATTCCAGGCATGTCGTCGCCTGCTTCTAGTTGAGAACATTATATACGTCTATAACGTTACATATCCTAGCCTAAGGCAACCTAACATCTCGGATGTAATATTTTACTACAATCCTGGCGAGCCGGCCCCTACTTCTCCGTGGGAACAGTATATACGTCTATAACGTTATATATCCTGACCTAAGGCAACCTAACACCTCGGATGTAATGTTTGACAACATTCCTGGCGTGTCGGCCCCTATTTCTCGGTGGGAACATTGTATACGTCTATAACGCTATATATCCTAGCCTAAGGCAGCCTAACATGTCGTATGTAATATTTTACATCGTTTCTGGCGCGTCGGCAACTACTTCTCCGTGGGAACAGTATATACGTCTAAAACGTTATATATCCTAACCTAAGGTAACCAAACATGTCGAATGTAATATTTTACAACATTCCTGGCGCGTCGGCAACTACTTCTCGGTGGGAACAGTATCTACGTCTATAACGATATATATCCTAACCTAAGACAACCTAACACCTCGGATGTAATGTTTTGCAACATGCCTGGCCTGCGTCGGCCCCTATTTCTCGGTGGGAACATTACATACGTCTATAACGCTATATATCCTAGCCTAAGGCAACCTAACATGTCGCATGTAATATTTTACAACATTCCCGGCACTTCGAACCCTTCTTCAGGCTGGGACCGTTATATACGTCTATAACGCTATATATCCCAGCTTAAGGCAACCTAACATGTCGAATGTAATATTTTACAACATTCCTGGCTCGTCGGACCCTACTTCTCGGTGGGAACATTATATACGTCTATAACGCTATATATCCTAGCCTAAGGCAACCTAACATGTCGCATGTAATATTTTACAGCATTCCCGGCACTTGGGCACCTACTTCTCGGTGGGAACAGTATATACGTCTATAACGTTATACATCCTAACCAGAGGCAATCCTAACATGTCGAATGTAATATTGTACCACATTCCTGGCTCCTTGGCCCATACATCTCGGTGGGAACATTATATACGTCTATAACGCTACATATCCTAGCCTAAGGAAACCTAACATCTCGAATGTAATATTTTACTACATTCCTGGCGCGCCGGCCCCTACTTCTCGGTGGGAATATTATATACGTCAATAACGCTATATATCCTAGCTTAAGGCAACCTAACATCTCGGATGTAATATTTTACTACATTCCTGGCGCGCCGGCCCCTACTTCTCGGTGGGAACAGTATATACGTCTATAACGTTATATATACTAACCTAAGTCAACCTAACACCTCTGATGTATTGTTTTACAGCATTCCTGGCGTGTCGGCCCCTATGTTGCGGTGCGAACATTGTATACGTCTATAACGCTATATATCCTAGCCTAAGGCAATCCTAACACGTCGAATGTAATATTTTACAACATTACCTGTGCGTCGGCAACTAGTTCTCGGTGGGAACATTATATAAGTCAATAGCGTTATATATCCTAACCTAAGGCAACCTAACACCTCGGATGTAATGTTTTACAACATACCTGGCGCGTCGGCACCTACTTCTCGGTGGGAAAAGTATATACGTCTATAACGTTATATATCCTAACCTAAGGCAACCTAACTTGTCGAATGTTATATTTAACCACATTCCTGGCGCGTCGGCACCTACTTCTCGGTGGGAACATTATATACGTCTATAACGCTGTATATCCTAGCTTAAGGCAACCTAACATGTGGCATGTAATATTTTACAACATTCCTGACGCGTCGGCACCTACTTCTCGGTGGGAACAGTATATACGTCTATAACGTTATATATCCTAACCTAAGGGAACCTCACATCTCGGGTGTAATATTTTACAACATTCCTGACGCCTCGGCCCCTATGTCTCGGTGGGAACATGATATACGTCTATAACGTTATATATCCTAGCCTAAGGCGACCTAACATTTCGAATGTAATATTTTACATCATTCGTGGCCTGTCGTCGCCTACTTCTCGATGGGGACATTATATACATCTATAACGTTGTATATCCTAACGTAAGGCAGCATAAAATCTCGGATGTAATATTTTACAAAATTCCAGGCATGTCGTCGCCTGCTTCTAGTTGAGAACATTATATACGTCTATAACGTTACATATCCTAGCCTAAGGCAACCTAACATCTCGGATGTAATATTTTACTACAATCCTGGCGAGCCGGCCCCTACTTCTCCGTGGGAACAGTATATACGTCTATAACGTTATATATCCTGACCTAAGGCAACCTAACACCTCGGATATAATGTTTGACAACATTCCTGGCGTGTCGGCCCCTATTTCTCGGTGGGAACATTGTATACGTCTATAACGCTATATATCCTAGCCTAAGGCAGCCTAACATGTCGTATGTAATATTTTACATCGTTTCTGGCGCGTCGGCAACTACTTCTCCGTGGGAACAGTATATACGTCTAAAACGTTATATATCCTAACCTAAGGTAACCAAACATGTCGAATGTAATATTTTACAACATTCCTGGCGCGTCGGCAACTACTTCTCGGTGGGAACAGTATCTACGTCTATAACGATATATATCCTAACCTAAGACAACCTAACACCTCGGATGTAATGTTTTGCAACATGCCTGGCCTGCGTCGGCCCCTATTTCTCGGTGGGAACATTACATACGTCTATAACGCTATATATCCTAGCCTAAGGCAACCTAACATGTCGCATGTAATATTTTACAACATTCCCGGCACTTCGAACCCTTCTTCAGGCTGGGACCGTTATATACGTCTATAACGCTATATATCCCAGCTTAAGGCAACCTAACATGTCGAATGTAATATTTTACATCATTCCTGGCTCGTTGGCCCATACTTCTCGGTGGGAACATTATATACGTCTATAACGTTACATATCCTAGCCTAAGGCAACCTAACATCTCGGATGTAATATTTTACTACATTCCTGGCGCGCCGGCCCCTACTTCTCGGTGGGAACATTATATGCGTCTATAACGTTATATATCCTAGCCTAAGGCAACCTAACATGTCGAATGTAATATTTTACAACATTCCTGGCAAGCCGGCCCCTACTTCTCGGTGGGAACATTATATACGTCTATAACGTTATATATCCTAGCCTAAGGCAACCTAACATCTCGGATGTAATATTTTACTACATTCCTGGCGCGCCGGTCCCTACTTCTCGGTGGGAACAGTATATACGTCTATAACGTTATATATCCTAACCTAAGGCAACCTAACACCTCGGATGTAATGTTTTACAACATTCCTGGCGTGTCGGCCCCTATTTCTCGGTGGGAACATTGTATACGTCTATAACGCTATATATCCTAGCCTAAGGCAGCCTAACAGGTCGAATGTAATATTTTACAACGTTTCTGGCGCGTCGGCAACTACTTCTCCGTGGGAACAGTATATACGTCTATAACGTTATATATCCTAACCTAAGGCCACCAAACATGTCGAATGTAATATTTTACAACATTCCTGGCGCGTCGGCAACTACTTCTCGGTGGGAACAGTATCTACGTCTATAACGATATATATCCTAACCTAAGACAACCTAACACCTCGGATGTAATGTTTTGCAACATGCCTGGCCTGTGTCGGCCCCTATTTCTCGGTGGGAACATTACATACGTCTATAACGCTATATATCCTAGCCTAAGGCAACCTAACATGTCGAATGTAATATTTTACAACATTCCTGGCTCGTCGGACCCTACTTCTCGGTGGGAACATTATATACGTCTATAACGTTATATATCCTAGCTTAAGGCAACCTAACATGTCGAATGTAATATTTTACAACATTCCTGGCTCGTTGGCCCATACTTCTCATTGGGAACATTATATACGTCTATAACGTTACATATCCTAGCCTAAGGCAACCTAACATCTCGGATGTAATGTTTTACAACATTCCTGGCGTGTCGGCCCCTACTTCTCGGTGGGAACATTATATGCGTCTATAACGTTATATATCCTAGCCTAAGGCAACCTAACATGTCGAATGTAATATTTTACAACATTCCTGGCTTGTCGGCAACTACTTCTCCGTGGGAACAGTATATACGTCCTAACGTTATATATCCTAACCTAAGGCCACCAAACATGTCGAATGTAATATTTTACAACATTCCTGGCGCGTCGGCAACTACTTCTCGGTGGGAACAGTATCTACGTCTATAACGACATATATCCTAACCTAAGACAACCTAACACCTCGGATGTAATGTTTTGCAACATGCCTGGCCTGTGTCGGCCCCTATTTCTCGGTGGGAACATTACATACGTCTATAACGCTATATATCCTAGCCTAAGGCAACCTAACATGTCGCATGTAATATTTTACAGCATTCCCGGCACTTGGGCACCTACTTCTCGGTGGGAACAGTATATACGTCTATAACGTTATATATACTAACCTAAGTCAACCTAACACCTCTGATGTATTGTTTTACAGCATTCCTGGCGTGTCGGCCCCTATTTTGCGGTGCGAACATTGTATACGTCTATAACGCTATATATCCTAGCCTAAGGCAATCCTAACACGTCGAATGTAATATTTTACAACATTACCGGTGCGTCGGCAACTAGTTCTCGGTGGGAACATTATATAAGTCAATAGCGTTATATATCCTAACCTAAGGCAACCTAACACCTCGGATGTAATGTTTTACAACATACCTGGCGCGTCGGCACCTACTTCTCGGTGGGAAAAGTATATACGTCTATAACGTTATATATCCTAACCTAAGGCAACCTAACTTGTCGAATGTTATATTTAACCACATTCCTGGCGCGTCGGCACCTACTTCTCGGTGGGAACATTATATACGTCTATAACGCTGTATATCCTAGCTTAAGGCAACCTAACATGTGGCATGTAATATTTTACAACATTCCTGACGCGTCGGCACCTACTTCTCGGTGGGAACAGTATATACGTCTATTACGTTATATATCCTAACCTAAGGGAACCTCACATCTCGGGTGTAATATTTTACAACATTCCTGACGCCTCGGCCCCTATGTCTCGGTGGGAACATGATATACGTCTATAACGTTATATATCCTAGCCTAAGGCGACCTAACATTTCGAATGTAATATTTTACATCATTCGTGGCCTGTCGTCGCCTACTTCTCGATGGGGACATTATATACATCTATAACGTTGTATATCCTAACGTAAGGCAGCATAAAATCTCGGATGTAATATTTTACAAAATTCCAGGCATGTCGTCGCCTGCTTCTAGTTGAGAACTTTATATACGTCTATAACGTTACATATCCTAGCCTAAGGCAACCTAACATCTCGGATGTAATATTTTACTACATTCCTGACGCCTCGGCCCCTATGTCTCGGTGGGAACATGATATACGTCTATAACGTTATATATCCTAGCCTAAGGCGACCTAACATTTCGAATGTAATATTTTACATCATTCGTGGCCTGTCGTCGCCTACTTCTCGATGGGGACATTATATACATCTATAACGTTGTATATCCTAACGTAAGGCAGCATAAAATCTCGGATGTAATATTTTACAAAATTCCAGGCATATCGTCGCCTGCTTCTAGTTGAGAACATTATATACGTCTATAACGTTACATATCCTAGCCTAAGGCAACCTAACATCTCGGATGTAATATTTTACTACAATCCTGGCGAGCCGGCCCCTACTTCTCCGTGGGAACAGTATATACGTCTATAACGTTATATATCCTGACCTAAGGCAACCTAACACCTCGGATGTAATGTTTGACAACATTCCTGGCGTGTCGGCCCCTATTTCTCGGTGGGAACATTGTATACGTCTATAACGCTATATATCCTAGCCTAAGGCAGCCTAACATGTCGTATGTAATATTTTACATCGTTTCTGGCGCGTCGGCAACTACTTCTCCGTGGGAACAGTATATACGTCTAAAACGTTATATATCCTAACCTAAGGTAACCAAACATGTCGAATGTAATATTTTACAACATTCCTGGCGCGTCGGCAACTACTTCTCGGTGGGAACAGTATCTACGTCTATAACGATATATATCCTAACCTAAGACAACCTAACACTTCGGATGTAATGTTTTGCAACATGCCTGGCCTGTGTCGGCCCCTATTTCTCGGTGGGAACATTACATACGTCTATAACGCTATATATCCTAGCCTAAGGCAACCTAACATGTCGCATGTAATATTTTACAACATTCCCGGCACTTCGAACCCTTCTTCAGGCTGGGACCGTTATATACGTCTATAACGCTATATATCCCAGCTTAAGGCAACCTAACATGTCGAATGTAATATTTTACAACATTCCTGGCTCGTTGGCCCATACTTCTCGGTGGGAACATTATATACGTCTATAACGTTACATATCCTAGCCTAAGGCAACCTAACATCTCGGATGTAATATTTTACTACATTCCTGGCGCGCCGGCCCCTACTTCTCGGTGGGAACATTATATGCGTCTATAACGTTATATATCCTAGCCTAAGGCAACCTAACATGTCGAATGTAATATTTTACAACATTCCTGGCAAGCCGGCCCCTACTTCTCGGTGGGAACATTATATACGTCTATAACGTTATATATCCTAGCCTAAGGCAACCTAACATCTCGGATGTAATATTTTACTACATTCCTGGCGCGCCGGTCCCTACTTCTCGGTGGGAACAGTATATACGTCTATAACGTTATATATCCTAACCTAAGGCAACCTAACACCTCGGATGTAATGTTTTACAACATTCCTGGCGTGTCGGCCCCTATTTCTCGGTGGGAACATTGTATACGTCTATAACGCTATATATCCTAGCCTAAGGCAGCCTAACAGGTCGAATGTAATATTTTACAACGTTTCTGGCGCGTCGGCAACTACTTCTCCGTGGGAACAGTATATACGTCTATAACGTTATATATCCTAACCTAAGGCCACCAAACATGTCGAATGTAATATTTTACAAGATTCCTGGCGCGTCGGCAACTACTTCTCGGTGGGAACAGTATCTACGTCTATAACGATATATATCCTAACCTAAGACAACCTAACACCTCGGATGTAATGTTTTGCAACATGCCTGGCCTGTGTCGGCCCCTATTTCCCGGTGGGAACATTACATACGTCTATAACGCTATATATCCTAGCCTAAGGCAACCTAACATGTCGCATGTAATATTTTACAACATTCCCGGCACTTCGAACCCTTCTTCAGGCTGGGACCGTTATATACGTCTATAACGCTATATATCCCAGCTTAAGGCAACCTAACATGTCGAATGTAATATTTTACAACATTCCTGGCTCGTTGGCCCATACTTCTCGGTGGGAACATTATATACGTCTATAACGCTACATATCCTAGCCTAAGGAAACCTAACATCTCGAATGTAATATTTTACTACATTCCTGGCGCGCCGGCCCCTACTTCTCGGTGGGAACATTATATACGTCAATAACGCTATATATCCTAGCCTAAGGCAACCTAACATGTCGCATGTAATATTTTACAACATTCCCGGCGCGCCGGCCCCTACTTCTCGGTGGGACCGTTATGTACGTCTATAACGCTATATATCCCTGCTTAAGGCAACCTAACATGTCGAATGTAATATTTTACAACATTCCTGGCTCGTTGGCCCATACTTCTCGATGGGGACATTATATACATAATATAACGTTGTATATCCTAACGTAAGGCAGCATAAAATCTCGGATGTAATATTTTACAAAATTCCAGGCATGTCGTCGCCTGCTTCTAGTTGAGAACATTATATACGTCTATAACGTTGTATATCATAACCTAAGGGAACCTAACATCTCAGGTGTAATATTTTACAACATTCCTGATGCGTCGGCCCCTATTTCTCGGTGGGAACATTATGTACGACTATAACGCTATATATCCTAGCCTAAGGCAACCTAACATGTCGAGCGTAATTTTTTACAACATTCCTGGCCCGTCGGCCCCTACTTCGTGGTGGTAACATAATATACGTCTGTAACGTTATATGTCCTAGCCTAAGACAACCTAACATCTCGGATGTAATATTTTACTACAATCCTGGCGCGCCGGCCCCTACTGCTCGGTGGGAACAGTATATACGTCTATAACGTTATATATCCTAACCTAAGGCAACCTAACACCTCGGATGTAATGTTTTACAACATTCCTGGCGTGTCGGCCCCTATTTCTCGGTGGGAACATTGTATACGTCTATAACGCTACATATCCTAGCCTAAGGAAACCTAACATCTCGTATGTAATATTTTACTACATTCCTGGCGCGCCGGCCCCTACTTCTCGGTGGGAACATTATATACGTCAATAACGCTATATATCCTAGCTTAAGGCAACCTAACATGTCGAATGTAATATTTTACAACATTCCCGGCGCGCCGGCCCCTACTTCTCGGTGGGAACATTATATACGTCTATAACGTTATATATCCTAGCCTAAGGCAATCCTAACATCTCGGATGTAATATTTTACAACATTTCTGGCGCGTCGGCACCTACTTCTCGGTGGGAACAGTATGTACGTCTATAACTTTATATATCCCAACCTATGGCATCCTGAAACCTCGGATGTATTGTTTTACAACATTCCTGGCGTGTCGGTCCCTATTTCTCGATGGGAACATTATATACATCTTTAACGCTATATATCCTAGCCTAAGGCAACCTAACATGTCGTATGTAATATTTAACAACATTGCTGACGCGTCGGCACCTACTTCCCGGTGGGAATAGTATATACGTCTATAACGTTATATATCCTAACCTAAGGCAATCCTAACATGTCGAATGTAAAATTCTACAACATTCCCGGGCACTTCGGCCCCTACTTCTCGGTGGGAACATTATATAAGTCAATAACGTTATATATCCTAACCTAAGGCAACCAAACATCTCGGATATAATATTTTACTACATTCCAGGCACGTCGGCCCCTAATTCTCGGTGCGAACACTATATACGTCTATAGCGCTATATATCCTAGCCTAAGGCAACCTAACACGACGAATGTAATATTTTACATCATTCCTGGCGTGGCGGCGCGTAGTTCTCGGTGGGAACATTCTATACGTCTATAGCGTTGTATATGTTAACCTAAGGGAACCTAACATCTCAGGTGTAATATTTTACAACATTCCTGACGCGTCGGCTCCAACTTTTCGGTGGGAACATTGTATACGTCTATAACGTTATATATCCTAACCTAAGGGAACCTAACATCTCGGGTGTAATATTTTACAACATTCCTGACGCGTCGGCCCCTATTTCTCGGTGGGAACATTACATACGTCTATAACGTTATATATCCTAGCCCAAGGCAACCTAACATCTCGGATGGAATATTTTGCAACATTCCTGGCGTGTCGTCGCCTGCTTCTCGATGGGGACATTATATACGTTTATAACGTTGTATGTCCTAACCTAACGCAACCTAACATCTGGGATGTAATATTTTTGAACATTCCTGGCGTGTCGTCGCCAACTTCTGGATGGGGACATTATATACATCTATAACGTTATATATCCTAACCTAAGGCAACCTAACATCTCGGATGTAATAGTTGACAGCATTCCTGGCGTGTCCGCCCGTACTTCTTGGTGGGAACATCATATGCGTCTATAGCGATATATATCCTAACCGAAGGCAACCTAACATCTCGGATGTAATATTTTACAACATTTCTGGCGCGTCGGCTCCTACTTTTCGGTGGGAACATTATATACGTCTATAACGTTATATATCCTAACCCAACGAAACCTAACATCTGGGATGTAATATTTTACAACATTCCTGGCGTGTTGTCGCCTGCTTTTCGATTGCGATATTATATACGTCTATAACGTTGTATATCCTAACCTAACGAATCCTAACATCTGGGATGTAATATTTTACAACATTCCTGGCGTGTCGTCGCCTGCTTCTCGATGGGGACATTATATACGTCTATAACGTTGTATATCCTAACCTAACGCAACCTAACATCTGGGATGTAATATTTTACATCATTCCTGGCATGTCGGTCCCTACGTCTCGGTGGGAACATTCTATACGTCTAAAGCGTTGTATATCCTAACCTAAGGGAACCTAACATCTCAGGTGAAATGTTTTACAACATTCCTGACATGTCGGCCCCGATTTTTCGGTGGGAACATTATATACGTCTATAACGATATATATCCTAACCTAAGGGAACCTAACATCTCGGATGCAATATTTTACAACATTCCTGGCATGTCGGTCCCAACTTCACGGTGGGAACATTGTATACGTCTATAACGATATATATCCTAGCCTAAGGCAACCTAACATCTCGGATGTAATATTTTACAACATTCCTGGCATGTCGTCGCCCGCTACCCGATGGGGACATTATATACGTCTATAACGTTGTGTATCCTAACCTAACGCAACCTAACATCTGGTATGTAATATTTTACATCATTCCTGGCGTGTCGTCGCCTGCTTCTCGATGGGGATACTTCATACGTCTATAACGTTGTATATCCTAACCTAACGCATCCTAACATCTGGAATGTAATATTTTACAACATTCCTGGCATGTCGGTCCCTACGTCTCGGTGGGAACATTCTATACGTCTACAGCGTTGTATATCCTAACGAAAGGGAACCTAACATCTCAGGTGAAATATTTTACAACATCCCTGACATGTCGGCCCCTATTTCCCGGTGGGAACATTATATACGTCTATAACGTTATATATCCTAACCTAACGCAACCTATCATCTGGGATGTAATATTTTACAACATTCCTGGCATGTCGGTCCCTACGTCTCGGTGGGAACATTCTATACGTCTACAGCGTTGTATATCCTAACCTAAGGGAACCTAACATCTCAGGTGAAATGTTTTACAACATTCCTGACATGTCGGCGCCTATTTCTCGGTGGGAACATTATATACGTCTATAACGTTATATATCCTAGCCTAAGGCGACCTAGCATGTCGAATGTAATATTTTACAACATTCCTGGCGTGCCGTCGCCTACTTCTCGATCGGGACATTATATACATCTATAACGTTATATATCCTAACGTAAGGCAACATAACATCTCGGATGTAATATTTTACAACATTCCTGGCATGTCGTCGCCCGCTTCCCGATGGGGACATTATAAACGTCTATAACGTTGTATATCCTAACCTAACGCAACCTAACATCTGGTATGTAATATTTTACATCATTCCTGGCGTGTCGTCGCCTGCTTCTCGATGGGGACACTTCATACGTCTATAACGTTGTAAATCCTAACCTAACGCATCCTAACATTTGGGATGTAATATTATACAACATTCCTGGCATGTCGGTCCCTACGTCTCGGTGGGAACATTCTATACGTCTACAGCGTTGTATATCCTAACCTAAGGGAACCTAACATCTCAGGTGAAATATTTTACAACATGCCTGTCATGTCGGCCCCTATTTCTCGGTGGGAACATTATATACGTCTATAACGTTATTTATCCTAGCCTAAGGCGACCTAACATGTCGAATGTAATAATTTACAACATTCCTGGCGTGTCGTCGCCTACTTCTCGGTGGGAACATTGTATACGTCTATAACGATATATATCCTAGCCTAAGGCAACCTAACATCTTGGATGTAATATTTTACAACATTCCCGGCGTGTCGTAGCCTGCTTCTCGATGTGGACATTATATAAGTCTATAACGTTGTATATAGTAACCTAAGGCAACCTAACTTCTCGAATGTAATATTTTACAACATTCCTGGCGTGCCGACGCCTGCTTCTCGATGGGGACATTATATACGTCTATAAAGTTGTATATCGTAACCTAACGCAACCTATCATCTGGGATGTAATATTTTACAACATTCCTGGCATGTCGGCCCCTATTTCTCGGTGGGAACATTAAATACGTCTATAACGTTATATATCCTAGCCTAAGGCAACCTAACATGTCGAATGTAATATTTTACAACATTCCTGGCATGTCGGTCCCTACGTCTCGGCGGGTACATTATATACGTCTATAACGCTGTATATACTAACCTAACGGAACCTATCATCTGGGATGTAATATTTTACAACATTCCTGGCATGTCGGTCCCTACGTCTCGGTGGGAACATTGTATTCGTCTATAACGACATATATCCTAGCCTAAGGCAACCTTACATGTCGAATGTAATATTTTACAACATTCCTGGCATGTCGGTCCCTACGTCTCGGCGGGTACATTATATACGTCTATAACGTTGTATATACTAACCTAACGCAACCTATCATCTGGGATGTAATATTTTACAACATTCCTGGCATGTCGGTCCCTACGTCTCGGTGGGAACATTGTATTCGTCTATAACGATATATATCCTAGCCTAAGGCAACCTAACATGTCGAATGTAATATTTTACAACATTCCTGGCGTGTCGTCGCCTGCTTCTCGATGGGGACATTATATACGTCTATAACGTTGTATATCCTAACCTAAGGCAACCTAACATCTCGGATGTAATAGTTGATAACATTCCTGGCGTGTCGGCCCGTACTTCTCGGTGGTAACATTACATACGTCTATAACGTTATATATCCTAGCCTAAGGCAACTTAACATGTCGAATGTAATATTTTACAACATTCATGGCGTGTCGTCGCCTACTTCTCGATGCGGACATTATATACATCTATAACGCTATATATGCTAACCTTAAGGCAACCTAACATCTCGAATGTAATATTTTACGACATTCCTGGCATGTCAGAACCTACGTCCCGGTGGGAACATTCTATACGCATATAACGTTGTATATCATAACCTAACGCAACCTAATATCTGGGATGTAATATTTTACAACATTCCTGGCGTGTCGTCGCCTACTTCTGGATGGGGACATTATATACATCTATAACGTTGTATATGCTAACCTAAGGCAACCTAACATCTCGAATGTAATATCTTACAACATTCCTGGCATGTCAGAACCTACGTCCCGGTGGGAACATTCTATACGCATATAACGTTGTATATCCTAACCTAACGCAACCTAATATCTGGGATGTAATATTTTACAACATTCCAGGCGTGTCGTCGCCTACTTCTGGATGGGGACATTATATACATCTATAACGTTGTATATGCTGACCTAAGGCAACCTAACATCTCGAATGTAATATTTTACAACATTCCTGGCATGTCAGAACCTACGTCCCGGTGGGAACATTCTACACGTCTATAACATTGTATATCCTAACCTAACGCAACCTAATATCTGGGATGTAATATTTTACAACATTCCTGGCATGTCGGTCCCTACGTCTCGGTGGGAAGGTTATATACGTCTATAACGATATGTATCCTAACCTAAGGGAACCTAACATCTCGGATGTTATATTTTACAACATTCCTTGCATGTCGGTCCCTACGTCTCGGTGGGAACATTCTATACGTCTACAGCGTTGTATATCCTAACCTAAGGGAACCTAACATCTCAGGTGAAATATTTTACAACATGCCTGACATGTCGGCACCTATTTCTCGGTGGGAACATTACATACGTCTATAACGTTATATATCCTAGCCTAAGGCGACCTAACATGTCGAATGTAATATTTTACAACATTCCTGGCGTGTCGTCGCCTACTTTTCGATGGGGACATTATATACGTCCATAACGTTATATATCCTAACCTAAGGCAACTTAACATGTCGAATGTAATATTTTACAACATTCATGGCGTGTCGTCGCCTACTTCTCGATGCGGACATTATATACATCTATAACGTTATATATGCTAACCTAAGGCAACCTAACATCTCGAATGTAATATTTTACAACATTCCTGGCATGTCAGAACCTACGTCCCGGTGGGAACATTCTATACGCATATAACGTTGTATATCCTAACCTAACGCAACCTAATATCTGGGATGTAATATTTTACAACATTCCTGGCGTGTCGTCGCCTACTTCTGGATGGGGACATTATATACATCTATAACGTTGTATATGCTGACCTAAGGCAACCTAACATCTCGAATGTAATATTTTATAACATTCCTGGCATGTCAGAACCTACGTCCCGGTGGGAACATTCTATACGTCTATAACATTGTATATCCTAACCTAACGCAACCTAACATCTGGGATGTAATATTTTACAACATTCCTGGCATGTCGGTCCCTACGTCTCGGTGGGAAGGTTATATACGTCTATAACGATATGTATCCTAACCTAAGGGAACCTAACATCTCGGATGTTATATTTTACAACATTCCTGGCATGTCGGTCCCTACGTCTCGGTGGGAACATTCTATACGTCTACAGCGTTGTATATCCTAACCTAAGGGAACCTAACATCTCAGGTGAAATATTTTACAACATGCCTGACATGTCGGCCCCTATTTCTCGGTGGGAACATTATATACGTCTATAACGTTATATATCCTAGCCTAAGGCGACCTGACATGTCGAATGTAATATTTTACAACATTCCTGGCGTGTCGTCGCCTACTTCTCGATGGGGACATTATATACGTCCATAACGTTATATATCCTAGCCTAAGGCAACTTAACATGTCGAATGTAATATTTTACAACATTCATGGCGTGTCGTCGCCTACTTCTCGATGCGGACATTATATACATCTATAACGTTATATATGCTAACCTAAGGCAACCTAACATCTCGAATATAATATTTTACAACATTCCTGGCATGTCAGAACCTACGTCCCGGTGGGAACATTCTATATGCATATAACGTTGTATATCCTAACCTAAGGCAACTTAACATCTCGGACGTAATATTTTACAACATTCCTGGCGTGTCGTCGCCTGCTTCTCGATGGGGACATTATATACGTCTATAACGTTGTATATCCTAACCTAAGGCAACCTAACATCTCGGATGTAATAGTTGAGAACATTCCTGGCGTGTCGGCCCGTACTTCTCGGTGGTAACATTACATACGTCTATAACGTTATATATCCTAGCCTAAGGCAACTTAACATGTCGAATGTAATATTTTACAACATTCATGGCGTGTCGTCGCCTACTTCTCGATGCGGACATTATATACATCTATAACGTTATATATGCTAACCTAAGGGAACCTAACATCTCGGATGTTATATTTTACAACATTCCTGGCATGTCGGTCCCTACGTCTCGGTGGGAACGTTATATACGTCTATAACGATATGTATCCTAACCTAAGGGAGCCTAACATCTCGGAAGTTATATTTTACAACATTCCTGGCGTGGCGTCGCCTGCTTCTCGATGGGGACATTATATACATCTATAACGTTGTATATGCTGACCTAAGGCAACATAACATCTCGAATGTAATATTTTACAACATTCCTGGCATGTCAGAACCTACGTCCCGGTGGGAACATTCTATACGTCTATAACATTGTATATCCTAACCTAACGCAACCTAATATCTGGGATGTAATATTTTACAACATTCCTGGCATGCCGGTCCCTACGTCTCGGCGGGAAGGTTATATACGTCTATAACGATATGTATCCTAACCTAAGGGAACCTAACATCTCGGATGTTATATTTTACAACATTCCTGGCATGTCGGTCCCTACGTCTCGGTGGGAACATTCTATACGTCTAAAGCGTTGTATATCCTAACCTAAGGGAACCTAACATCTCAGGTGAAATGTTTTACAACATTCCTGACATGTCGGCCCCGATTTTTCGGTGGGAACATTATATACGTCTATAACGATATATATCCTAACCTAAGGGAACCTAACATCTCGGATGCAATATTTTACAAGATTCCTGGCATGTCGGTCCCAACGTCACGGTGGGAACATTGTATACGTCTATAACGATATATATCCTAGCCTAAGGCAACCTAACATCTCGAATGTAATATTTTACAACATTCCTGGCATGTCAGAACCTACGTCCCGGTGGGAACATTCTATACGTCTATAACATTGTATATCCTAACCTAACGCAACCTAATATCTGGGATGTAATATTTTACAACATTCCTGGCATGCCGGTCCCTACGTCTCGGTGGGAAGGTTATATACGTCTATAACGATATGTATCCTAACCTAAGGGAACCTAACATCTCGGATGTTATATTTTACAACATTCCTGGCATGTCGGTCCCTACGTCTCGGTGGGAACATTCTATACGTCTACAGCGTTGTATATCCTAACCTAAGGGAACCTAACATCTCAGGTGAAATATTTTACAACATGCCTGACATGTCGGCCCCTATTTCTCGGTGGGAACATTATATACGTCTATAACGTTATATATCCTAGCCTAAGGCGACCTAACATGTCGAATGTAATATTTTACAACATTCCTGGCATGTCAGAACCTACTTCCCGGTGGGAACATTCTATACGTCTATAACATTGTATATCCTAACCTAACGCAACCTAACATGTCGAATGTAATATTTTACTACATTCTGGCGTGTCGTCGCCTGCTTCTCGAAGGGGACATTATATACGTCTATAACGTTGTATATCCTAACCTAAGGCAACTTAACATGTCGAATGTAATATTTTACAACATTCATGGCGTGTCGTCGCCTACTGCTCGATGCGGACATTATATACATCTATAACGCTATATATGCTAACCTTAAGGCAACCTAACATCTCGAATGTAATATTTTACGACATTCCTGGCATGTCAGAACCTACGTCCCGGTGGGAACATTCTATACGCATATAACGTTGTATATCATAACCTAACGCAACCTAATATCTGGGATGTAATATTTTACAACATTCCTGGCGTGTCGTCGCCTACTTCTGGATGGGGACATTATATACATCTATAACGTTGTATATGCTAACCTAAGGCAACCTAACATCTCGAATGTAATATCTTACAACATTCCTGGCATGTCAGAACCTACGTCCCGGTGGGAACATTCTATACGCATATAACGTTGTATATCCTAACCTAACGCAACCTAATATCTGGGATGTAATATTTTACAACATTCCAGGCGTGTCGTCGCCTACTTCTGGATGGGGACATTATATACATCTATAACGTTGTATATGCTGACCTAAGGCAACCTAACATCTCGAATGTAATATTTTACAACATTCCTGGCATGTCAGAACCTACGTCCCGGTGGGAACATTCTACACGTCTATAACATTGTATATCCTAACCTAACGCAACCTAATATCTGGGATGTAATATTTTACAACATTCCTGGCATGTCGGTCCCTACGTCTCGGTGGGAAGGTTATATACGTCTATAACGATATGTATCCTAACCTAAGGGAACCTAACATCTCGGATGTTATATTTTACAACATTCCTTGCATGTCGGTCCCTACGTCTCGGTGGGAACATTCTATACGTCTACAGCGTTGTATATCCTAACCTAAGGGAACCTAACATCTCAGGTGAAATATTTTACAACATGCCTGACATGTCGGCACCTATTTCTCGGTGGGAACATTACATACGTCTATAACGTTATATATCCTAGCCTAAGGCGACCTAACATGTCGAATGTAATATTTTACAACATTCCTGGCGTGTCGTCGCCTACTTTTCGATGGGGACATTATATACGTCCATAACGTTATATATCCTAGCTTAAGGCAACCTAACATGTCGAATGTAATATTTTACTACATTTTGGCGTGTCGTCGCCTGCTTCTCGAAGGGGACATTATATACGTCTATAACGTTGTATATCCTAACCTAAGGCAACTTAACATGTCGAATGTAATATTTTACAACATTCATGGCGTGTCGTCGCCTACTTCTCGATGCGGACATTATATACATCTATAACGTTATATATGCTAACCTAAGGCAACCTAACATCTCGAATGTAATATTTTACAACATTCCTGGCATGTCAGAACCTACGTCCCGGTGGGAACATTCTATACGCATATAACGTTGTATATCCTAACCTAACGCAACCTAATATCTGGGATGTAATATTTTACAACATTCATGGCGTGTCGTCGCCTACTTCTCGATGCGGACATTATATACATCTATAACGTTATATATGCTAACCTAAGGCAACCTAACATCTCGAATGTAATATTTTACAACATTCCTGGCATGTCAGAACCTACGTCCCGGTGGGAACATTCTATACGCATATAACGTTGTATATCCTAACCTAACGCAACCTAATATCTGGGATGTAATATTTTACAACATTCCTGGCGTGTCGTCGCCTACTTCTGGATGGGGACATTATATACATCTATAACGTTGTATATGCTGACCTAAGGCAACCTAACATCTCGAATGTAATATTTTATAACATTCCTGGCATGTCAGAACCTACGTCCCGGTGGGAACATTCTATACGACTATAACATTGTATATCCTAACCTAACGCAACCTAACATCTGGGATGTAATATTTTACAACATTCCTGGCATGTCGGTCCCTACGTCTCGGTGGGAAGGTTATATACGTCTATAACGATATGTATCCTAACCTAAGGGAACCTAACATCTCGGATGTTATATTTTACAACATTCCTGGCATGTCGGTCCCTACGTCTCGGTGGGAACATTCTATACGTCTACAGCGTTGTATATCCTAACCTAAGGGAACCTAACATCTCAGGTGAAATATTTTACAACATGCCTGACATGTCGGCCCCTATTTCTCGGTGGGAACATTATATACGTCTATAACGTTATATATCCTAGCCTAAGGCGACCTGACATGTCGAATGTAATATTTTACAACATTCCTGGCGTGTCGTCGCCTACTTCTCGATGGGGACATTATATACGTCCATAACGTTATATATCCTAGCCTAAGGCAACTTAACATGTCGAATGTAATATTTTACAACATTCATGGCGTGTCGTCGCCTACTTCTCGATGCGGACATTATATACATCTATAACGTTATATATGCTAACCTAAGGCAACCTAACATCTCGAATATAATATTTTACAACATTCCTGGCATGTCAGAACCTACGTCCCGGTGGGAACATTCTATATGCATATAACGTTGTATATCCTAACCTAAGGCAACTTAACATCTCGGACGTAATATTTTACAACATTCCTGGCGTGTCGTCGCCTGCTTCTCGATGGGGACATTATATACGTCTATAACGTTGTATATCCTAACCTAAGGCAACCTAACATCTCGGATGTAATAGTTGAGAACATTCCTGGCGTGTCGGCCCGTACTTCTCGGTGGTAACATTACATACGTCTATAACGTTATATATCCTAGCCTAAGGCAACTTAACATGTCGAATGTAATATTTTACAACATTCATGGCGTGTCGTCGCCTACTTCTCGATGCGGACATTATATACATCTATAACGTTATATATGCTAACCTAAGGGAACCTAACATCTCGGATGTTATATTTTACAACATTCCTGGCATGTCGGTCCCTACGTCTCGGTGGGAACGTTATATACGTCTATAACGATATGTATCCTAACCTAAGGGAACCTAACATCTCGGAAGTTATATTTTACAACATTCCTGGCGTGGCGTCGCCTGCTTCTCGATGGGGACATTATATACATCTATAACGTTGTATATGCTGACCTAAGGCAACATAACATCTCGAATGTAATATTTTACAACATTCCTGGCATGTCAGAACCTACGTCCCGGTGGGAACATTCTATACGTCTATAACATTGTATATCCTAACCTAACGCAACCTAATATCTGGGATGTAATATTTTACAACATTCCTGGCATGCCGGTCCCTACGTCTCGGCGGGAAGGTTATATACGTCTATAACGATATGTATCCTAACCTAAGGGAACCTAACATCTCGGATGTTATATTTTACAACATTCCTGGCATGTCGGTCCCTACGTCTCGGTGGGAACATTCTATACGTCTAAAGCGTTGTATATCCTAACCTAAGGGAACCTAACATCTCAGGTGAAATGTTTTACAACATTCCTGACATGTCGGCCCCGATTTTTCGGTGGGAACATTATATACGTCTATAACGATATATATCCTAACCTAAGGGAACCTAACATCTCGGATGCAATATTTTACAAGATTCCTGGCATGTCGGTCCCAACGTCACGGTGGGAACATTGTATACGTCTATAACGATATATATCCTAGCCTAAGGCAACCTAACATCTCGAATGTAATATTTTACAACATTCCTGGCATGTCAGAACCTACGTCCCGGTGGGAACATTCTATACGTCTATAACATTGTATATCCTAACCTAACGCAACCTAATATCTGGGATGTAATATTTTACAACATTCCTGGCATGCCGGTCCCTACGTCTCGGTGGGAAGGTTATATACGTCTATAACGATATGTATCCTAACCTAAGGGAACCTAACATCTCGGATGTTATATTTTACAACATTCCTGGCATGTCGGTCCCTACGTCTCGGTGGGAACATTCTATACGTCTACAGCGTTGTATATCCTAACCTAAGGGAACCTAACATCTCAGGTGAAATATTTTACAACATGCCTGACATGTCGGCCCCTATTTCTCGGTGGGAACATTATATACGTCTATAACGTTATATATCCTAGCCTAAGGCGACCTAACATGTCGAATGTAATATTTTACAACATTCCTGGCATGTCAGAACCTACTTCCCGGTGGGAACATTCTATACGTCTATAACATTGTATATCCTAACCTAACGCAACCTAACATGTCGAATGTAATATTTTACTACATTCTGGCGTGTCGTCGCCTGCTTCTCGAAGGGGACATTATATACGTCTATAACGTTGTATATCCTAACCTAAGGCAACTTAACATGTCGAATGTAATATTTTACAACATTCATGGCGTGTCGTCGCCTACTGCTCGATGCGGACATTATATACATCTATAACGTTATATATGCTAACCTAAGGCAACCTAACATCTCGAATGTAATATTTTACAACATTCCTGGCATGTCAGAACCTACGTCCCGGTGGGAACATTCTATACGCATATAACGTTGTATATCCTAACCTAACGCAACCTAATATCTGGGATGTAATATTTTACAACATTCCTGGCGTGTCGTCGCCTACTCCTGGATGGGGACATTATATGCATCTATAACGTTGTATATGCTGACCTAAGGCAACCTAACATCTCGAATGTAATATTTTACAACATTCCTGGCATGTCAGAACCTACGTCCCGGTGGGAACATTCTATACGTCTATAACATTGTATATCCTAACCTAACGCAACCTAATATCTGGGATGTAATATTTTACAACATTCCTGGCATGTCGGTCCCTACGTCTCGGTGGGAAGGTTATATACGTCTATAACGATATGTATCCTAACCTAAGGGAACCTAACATCTCGGATGTTATATTTTACAACATTCCTGGCATGTCGGTCCCTACGTCTCGGTGGGAACATTCTATACGTCTACAGCGTTGTATATCCTAACCTAAGGGAACCTAACATCTCAGGTGAAATATTTTACAACATGCCTGACATGTCGGCCCCTATTTCTCGGTGGGAACATTATATACGTCTATAACGTTATATATCCTAGCCTAAGGCGACCTAACATGTCGAATGTAATATTTTACAACATTCCTGGCGTGTCGTAGCCTACTTCTCGATGGGGACATTATATACGTCCATAACGTTATATATGCTAACCTAAGGCAACCTAACATCTCGAATGTAATATTTTACAACATTCCTGGCATGTCAGAACCTACGTCCCGGTGGGAACATTCTATACGCATATAACGTTGTATATCCTAACCTAAGGCAACCTAACATCTCGGATGTAATAGTTGAGAACATTCCTGGCGTGTCGGCCCGTACTTCTCGGTGGTAACATTACATACGTCTATAACGTTATATATCCTAGCCTAAGGCAACTTAACATGTCGAATGTAATATTTTACAACATTCATGGCGTGTCGTCGCCTACTTCTCGATGCGGACATTATATACATCTATAACGTTATATATGCTAACCTAAGGGAACCTAACATCTCGGATGTTATATTTTACAACATTCCTGGCATGTCGGTCCCTACGTCTCGGTGGGAACGTTATATACGTCTATAACGATATGTATCCTAACCTAAGGGAACCTAACATCTCGGAAGTTATATTTTACAACATTCCTGGCGTGGCGTCGCCTGCTTCTCGATGGGGACATTATATACATCTATAACGTTGTATATGCTGACCTAAGGCAACATAACATCTCGAATGTAATATTTTACAACATTCCTGGCATGTCAGAACCTACGTCCCGGTGGGAACATTCTATACGTCTATAACATTGTATATCCTAACCTAACGCAACCTAATATCTGGGATGTAATATTTTACAACATTCCTGGCATGCCGGTCCCTACGTCTCGGCGGGAAGGTTATATACGTCTATAACGATATGTATCCTAACCTAAGGGAACCTAACATCTCGGATGTTATATTTTACAACATTCCTGGCATGTCGGTCCCTACGTCTCGGTGGGAACATTCTATACGTCTAAAGCGTTGTATATCCTAACCTAAGGGAACCTAACATCTCAGGTGAAATGTTTTACAACATTCCTGACATGTCGGCCCCGATTTTTCGGTGGGAACATTATATACGTCTATAACGATATATATCCTAACCTAAGGGAACCTAACATCTCGGATGCAATATTTTACAAGATTCCTGGCATGTCGGTCCCAACGTCACGGTGGGAACATTGTATACGTCTATAACGATATATATCCTAGCCTAAGGCAACCTAACATCTCGAATGTAATATTTTACAACATTCCTGGCATGTCAGAACCTACGTCCCGGTGGGAACATTCTACACGTCTATAACATTGTATATCCTAACCTAACGCAACCTAATATCTGGGATGTAATATTTTACAACATTCCTGGCATGTCGGTCCCTACGTCTCGGTGGGAAGGTTATATACGTCTATAACGATATGTATCCTAACCTAAGGGAACCTAACATCTCGGATGTTATATTTTACAACATTCCTTGCATGTCGGTCCCTACGTCTCGGTGGGAACCTTCTATACGTCTACAGCGTTGTATATCCTAACCTAAGGGAACCTAACATCTCAGGTGAAATATTTTACAACATGCCTGACATGTCGGCACCTATTTCTCGGTGGGAACATTACATACGTCTATAACGTTATATATCCTAGCCTAAGGCGACCTAACATGTCGAATGTAATATTTTACAACATTCCTGGCGTGTCGTCGCCTACTTTTCGATGGGGACATTATATACGTCCATAACGTTATATATCCTAGCTTAAGGCAACCTAACATGTCGAATGTAATATTTTACTACATTCTGGCGTGTCGTCGCCTGCTTCTCGAAGGGGACATTATATACGTCTATAACGTTGTATATCCTAACCTAAGGCAACTTAACATGTCGAATGTAATATTTTACAACATTCATGGCGTGTCGTCGCCTACTTCTCGATGCGGACATTATATACATCTATAACGTTATATATGCTAACCTAAGGCAACCTAACATCTCGAATGTAATATTTTACAACATTCCTGGCATGTCAGAACCTACGTCCCGGTGGGAACATTCTATACGCATATAACGTTGTATATCCTAACCTAACGCAACCTAATATCTGGGATGTAATATTTTACAACATTCCTGGCGTGTCGTCGCCTACTTCTGGATGGGGACATTATATACATCTATAACGTTGTATATGCTGACCTAAGGCAACCTAACATCTCGAATGTAATATTTTATAACATTCCTGGCATGTCAGAACCTACGTCCCGGTGGGAACATTCTATACGTCTATAACATTGTATATCCTAACCTAACGCAACCTAACATCTGGGATGTAATATTTTACAACATTCCTGGCATGTCGGTCCCTACGTCTCGGTGGGAAGGTTATATACGTCTATAACGATATGTATCCTAACCTAAGGGAACCTAACATCTCGGATGTTATATTTTACAACATTCCTGGCATGTCGGTCCCTACGTCTCGGTGGGAACATTCTATACGTCTACAGCGTTGTATATCCTAACCTAAGGGAACCTAACATCTCAGGTGAAATATTTTACAACATGCCTGACATGTCGGCCCCTATTTCTCGGTGGGAACATTATATACGTCTATAACGTTATATATCCTAGCCTAAGGCGACCTGACATGTCGAATGTAATATTTTACAACATTCCTGGCGTGTCGTCGCCTACTTCTCGATGGGGACATTATATACGTCCATAACGTTATATATCCTAGCCTAAGGCAACTTAACATGTCGAATGTAATATTTTACAACATTCATGGCGTGTCGTCGCCTACTTCTCGATGCGGACATTATATACATCTATAACGTTATATATGCTAACCTAAGGCAACCTAACATCTCGAATATAATATTTTACAACATTCCTGGCATGTCAGAACCTACGTCCCGGTGGGAACATTCTATATGCATATAACGTTGTATATCCTAACCTAAGGCAACTTAACATCTCGGACGTAATATTTTACAACATTCCTGGCGTGTCGTCGCCTGCTTCTCGATGGGGACATTATATACGTCTATAACGTTGTATATCCTAACCTAAGGCAACCTAACATCTCGGATGTAATAGTTGAGAACATTCCTGGCGTGTCGGCCCGTACTTCTCGGTGGTAACATTACATACGTCTATAACGTTATATATCCTAGCCTAAGGCAACTTAACATGTCGAATGTAATATTTTACAACATTCATGGCGTGTCGTCGCCTACTTCTCGATGCGGACATTATATACATCTATAACGTTATATATGCTAACCTAAGGGAACCTAACATCTCGGATGTTATATTTTACAACATTCCTGGCATGTCGGTCCCTACGTCTCGGTGGGAACGTTATATACGTCTATAACGATATGTATCCTAACCTAAGGGAACCTAACATCTCGGAAGTTATATTTTACAACATTCCTGGCGTGGCGTCGCCTGCTTCTCGATGGGGACATTATATACATCTATAACGTTGTATATGCTGACCTAAGGCAACATAACATCTCGAATGTAATATTTTACAACATTCCTGGCATGTCAGAACCTACGTCCCGGTGGGAACATTCTATACGTCTATAACATTGTATATCCTAACCTAACGCAACCTAATATCTGGGATGTAATATTTTACAACATTCCTGGCATGCCGGTCCCTACGTCTCGGCGGGAAGGTTATATACGTCTATAACGATATGTATCCTAACCTAAGGGAACCTAACATCTCGGATGTTATATTTTACAACATTCCTGGCATGTCGGTCCCTACGTCTCGGTGGGAACATTCTATACGTCTAAAGCGTTGTATATCCTAACCTAAGGGAACCTAACATCTCAGGTGAAATGTTTTACAACATTCCTGACATGTCGGCCCCGATTTTTCGGTGGGAACATTATATACGTCTATAACGATATATATCCTAACCTAAGGGAACCTAACATCTCGGATGCAATATTTTACAAGATTCCTGGCATGTCGGTCCCAACGTCACGGTGGGAACATTGTATACGTCTATAACGATATATATCCTAGCCTAAGGCAACCTAACATCTCGAATGTAATATTTTACAACATTCCTGGCATGTCAGAACCTACGTCCCGGTGGGAACATTCTATACGTCTATAACATTGTATATCCTAACCTAACGCAACCTAATATCTGGGATGTAATATTTTACAACATTCCTGGCATGCCGGTCCCTACGTCTCGGTGGGAAGGTTATATACGTCTATAACGATATGTATCCTAACCTAAGGGAACCTAACATCTCGGATGTTATATTTTACAACATTCCTGGCATGTCGGTCCCTACGTCTCGGTGGGAACATTCTATACGTCTACAGCGTTGTATATCCTAACCTAAGGGAACCTAACATCTCAGGTGAAATATTTTACAACATGCCTGACATGTCGGCCCCTATTTCTCGGTGGGAACATTATATACGTCTATAACGTTATATATCCTAGCCTAAGGCGACCTAACATGTCGAATGTAATATTTTACAACATTCCTGGCATGTCAGAACCTACTTCCCGGTGGGAACATTCTATACGTCTATAACATTGTATATCCTAACCTAACGCAACCTAACATGTCGAATGTAATATTTTACTACATTCTGGCGTGTCGTCGCCTGCTTCTCGAAGGGGACATTATATACGTCTATAACGTTGTATATCCTAACCTAAGGCAACTTAACATGTCGAATGTAATATTTTACAACATTCATGGCGTGTCGTCGCCTACTGCTCGATGCGGACATTATATACATCTATAACGTTATATATGCTAACCTAAGGCAACCTAACATCTCGAATGTAATATTTTACAACATTCCTGGCATGTCAGAACCTACGTCCCGGTGGGAACATTCTATACGCATATAACGTTGTATATCCTAACCTAACGCAACCTAATATCTGGGATGTAATATTTTACAACATTCCTGGCGTGTCGTCGCCTACTCCTGGATGGGGACATTATATGCATCTATAACGTTGTATATGCTGACCTAAGGCAACCTAACATCTCGAATGTAATATTTTACAACATTCCTGGCATGTCAGAACCTACGTCCCGGTGGGAACATTCTATACGTCTATAACATTGTATATCCTAACCTAACGCAACCTAATATCTGGGATGTAATATTTTACAACATTCCTGGCATGTCGGTCCCTACGTCTCGGTGGGAAGGTTATATACGTCTATAACGATATGTATCCTAACCTAAGGGAACCTAACATCTCGGATGTTATATTTTACAACATTCCTGGCATGTCGGTCCCTACGTCTCGGTGGGAACATTCTATACGTCTACAGCGTTGTATATCCTAACCTAAGGGAACCTAACATCTCAGGTGAAATATTTTACAACATGCCTGACATGTCGGCCCCTATTTCTCGGTGGGAACATTATATACGTCTATAACGTTATATATCCTAGCCTAAGGCGACCTAACATGTCGAATGTAATATTTTACAACATTCCTGGCGTGTCGTAGCCTACTTCTCGATGGGGACATTATATACGTCCATAACGTTATATATGCTAACCTAAGGCAACCTAACATCTCGAATGTAATATTTTACAACATTCCTGGCATGTCAGAACCTACGTCCCGGTGGGAACATTCTATACGCATATAACGTTGTATATCCTAACCTAAGGCAACCTAACATCTCGGATGTAATAGTTGAGAACATTCCTGGCGTGTCGGCCCGTACTTCTCGGTGGTAACATTACATACGTCTATAACGTTATATATCCTAGCCTAAGGCAACTTAACATGTCGAATGTAATATTTTACAACATTCATGGCGTGTCGTCGCCTACTTCTCGATGCGGACATTATATACATCTATAACGTTATATATGCTAACCTAAGGGAACCTAACATCTCGGATGTTATATTTTACAACATTCCTGGCATGTCGGTCCCTACGTCTCGGTGGGAACGTTATATACGTCTATAACGATATGTATCCTAACCTAAGGGAACCTAACATCTCGGAAGTTATATTTTACAACATTCCTGGCGTGGCGTCGCCTGCTTCTCGATGGGGACATTATATACATCTATAACGTTGTATATGCTGACCTAAGGCAACATAACATCTCGAATGTAATATTTTACAACATTCCTGGCATGTCAGAACCTACGTCCCGGTGGGAACATTCTATACGTCTATAACATTGTATATCCTAACCTAACGCAACCTAATATCTGGGATGTAATATTTTACAACATTCCTGGCATGCCGGTCCCTACGTCTCGGCGGGAAGGTTATATACGTCTATAACGATATGTATCCTAACCTAAGGGAACCTAACATCTCGGATGTTATATTTTACAACATTCCTGGCATGTCGGTCCCTACGTCTCGGTGGGAACATTCTATACGTCTAAAGCGTTGTATATCCTAACCTAAGGGAACCTAACATCTCAGGTGAAATGTTTTACAACATTCCTGACATGTCGGCCCCGATTTTTCGGTGGGAACATTATATACGTCTATAACGATATATATCCTAACCTAAGGGAACCTAACATCTCGGATGCAATATTTTACAAGATTCCTGGCATGTCGGTCCCAACGTCACGGTGGGAACATTGTATACGTCTATAACGATATATATCCTAGCCTAAGGCAACCTAACATCTCGAATGTAATATTTTACAACATTCCTGGCATGTCAGAACCTACGTCCCGGTGGGAACATTCTATACGTCTATAACATTGTATATCCTAACCTAACGCAACCTAATATCTGGGATGTAATATTTTACAACATTCCTGGCATGCCGGTCCCTACGTCTCGGTGGGAAGGTTATATACGTCTATAACGATATGTATCCTAACCTAAGGGAACCTAACATCTCGGATGTTATATTTTACAACATTCCTGGCATGTCGGTCCCTACGTCTCGGTGGGAACATTCTATACGTCTACAGCGTTGTATATCCTAACCTAAGGGAACCTAACATCTCAGGTGAAATATTTTACAACATGCCTGACATGTCGGCCCCTATTTCTCGGTGGGAACATTATATACGTCTATAACGTTATATATCCTAGCCTAAGGCGACCTAACATGTCGAATGTAATATTTTACAACATTCCTGGCATGTCAGAACCTACGTCCCGGTGGGAACATTCTATACGCATATAACGTTGTATATCCTAACCTAAGGCAACTTATCATCTCGAATGTAATATTTTACAACATTCCTGGCGTGTCGTCGCCTGCTTCTCGATGGGGACATTATATACGTCTATAACGTTGGAAATCCTAACCTAACGCAGCCTATCATCTGGGATGTAATATTTTACAACATTCCTGGCGTGTCGTCCCCTACTTCTGGATGGGGACATTATATACATTTATAACGTTGTATATGCTGACCTAAGGCAACCTAACATCTCGAATGTAATATTTTACAACATTCCTGGCATGTCAGAACCTACGTCCCGGTGGGAACATTCTATACGTCTATAACATTGTATATCCTAACCTAACGCAACCTAATATCTGGGATGTAATATTTTACAACATTCCTGGCATGTCGGTCCCTACGTCTCGGTGGGAAGGTTATATACGTCTATAACGATATGTATCCTAACCTAAGGGAACCTAACATCTCGGATGTTATATTTTACAACATTCCTGGCATGTCGGTCCCTACGTCTCGGTGGGAACATTCTATACGTCTACAGCGTTGTATATCCTAACCTAAGGGAACCTAACATCTCAGGTGAAATATTTTACAACATGCCTGACATGTCGGCCCCTATTTCTCGGTGGGAACATTATATACGTCTATAACGTTATATATCCTAGCCTAAGGCGACCTAACATGTCGAATGTAATATTTTACAACATTCCTGGCGTGTCGTCGCCTACTTCTCGATGGGGACATTATATACGTCCATAACGTTATATATCCTAGCCTAAGGCAACTTAACATGTCGAATGTAATATTTTACAACATTCATGGCGTGTCGTCGCCGACTTCTCGATGCGGACATTATATACATCTATAACGTTATATATGCTAACCTAAGGCAACCTAACATCTCGAATGTAATATTTTACAACATTCCTGGCATGTCAGAACCTACGTCCCGGTGGGAAAATTCTATACGCATATAACGTTGTATATCCTAACCTAAGGCAACTTAACATCTCGCATGTAATATTTTACAACATTCCTGGCGTGTCGTCGCCTGCTTCTCGATGGGGACATTATATACGTCTATAACGTTGTATATCCTAACCTAAGGCAACCTAACATCTCGGATGTAATAGTTGATAACATTCCTGGCGTGTCGGCCCGTACTTCTCGGTGGTAACATTACATACGTCTATAACGTTATATATCCTAGCCTAAGGCAACCTAACATGTCGAATGTAATATTTTACAACATTCATGGCGTGTCGTCGCCTACTTCTCGATGCGGACATTATATACATCTATAACGTTATATATGCTAACCTAAGGCAACCTAACATCTCGAATGTAATATCTTACAACATTCCTGGCATGTCAGAACCTACGTCCCGGTGGGAACATTCTATACGCATATAACGTTGTATATCCTAACCTAACGCAACCTAATATCTGGGATGTAATATTTTACAACATTCCTGGCGTGTCGTCGCCTACTTCTGGATGGGGACATTATATACATCTATAACGTTGTATATGCTGACCTAAGGCAACCTAACATCTCGAATGTAATATTTTACAACATTCCTGGCATGTCAGAACCTACGTCCCGGTGGGAACATTCTATACGTCTATAATATTGTATATCCTAACCTAACGCAACCTAATATCTGGGATGTAATATTTTACAACATTCCTGGCATGTCGGTCCCTACGTCTCGGTGGGAAGGTTATATACGTCTATAACGATATGTATCCTAACCTAAGGGAACCTAACATCTCGGATGTTATATTTTACAACATTCCTGGCATGTCGGTCCCTACGTCTCGGTGGGAACATTCTATACGTCTATAGTCTATAGCGTTGTATATGTTAACCTAAGGGAACCTAACAACTCAGGTGTAATATTTTACAACATTCCTGACGCGTCGGCCCCTACTTCTCGGTGAGAACATTGTATACGTCTATAACGATATATATCCTAGCCTAAGGCAACCTAACATCTCGAATGTAATATCTTACAACATTCCTGGCATGTCAGAACCTACGTCCCGGTGGGAACATTCTATACGCATATAACGTTGTATATCCTAACCTAACGCAACCTAATATCTGGGATGTAATATTTTACAACATTCCTGGCGTGTCGTCGCCTACTTCTGGATGGGGACATTATATACATCTATAACGTTGTATATGCTGACCTAAGGCAACCTAACATCTCGAATGTAATATTTTACAACATTCCTGGCATGTCAGAACCTACGTCCCGGTGGGAACATTCTATACGTCTATAACATTGTATATCCTAACCTAACGCAACCTAATATCTGGGATGTAATATTTTACAACATTCCTGGCATGTCGGTCCCTACGTCTCGGTGGGAAGGTTATATACGTCTATAACGATGTGTATCCTAACCTAAGGGAACCTAACATCTCGGATGTTATATTTTACAACATTCCTGGCATGTCGGTCCCTACGTCTCGGTGGGAACATTCTATACGTCTACAGCGTTGTATATCCTAACCTAAGGGAACCTAACATCTCAGGTGAAATATTTTAAAACATGCCTGACATGTCGGCCCCTATTTCTCGGTGGGAACATTATATACGTCTATAACGTTATATATCCTAGCCTAAGGCAACCTAACATCTCGGATGTAATATTTTACAACATTCCTGGCGTGTCGTCGTCTGCTTCTCGATGGGGACATTTTATACGTCTATAACGTTGTATATCCTAACCTAACGCAACCTATCATCTGGGATGTAATATTTTACAACATTCCTGACATTTCGGCCCCTATTTCTCGGTGGGAACATTAAATACGTCTATAACGTTATATATCCTAGCCTAAGGCGACCTAACATGTCGAATGTAATATTTTACAACATTCCTGGCGTGTCGTCGCCTACTTCTCGATGGGGACATTATATACGTCCATAACGTTATATATGCTAACCTAAGGCAACCTAACATCTCGAATGTAATATTTTACAACATTCCTGGCATGTCAGAACCTACGTCCCGGTGGGAACATTCTATACGCATATAACGTTGTATTTCCTAACCTAAGGCAACTTAACATCTCGGATGTAATATTTTACAACATTCCTGGCGTGTCGTCGCCTGCTTCTCGATGGGGACATTATATACGTCTATAACGTTGTATATCCTAACCTAAGGCAACCTAACATCTCGGATGTAATAGTTGATAACATTCCTGGCGTGTCGGCCCGTACTTCTCGGTGGTAACATTACATACGTCTATAACGTTATATATCCTAGCCTAAGGCAACTTAACATGTCGAATGTAATATTTTACAACATTCATGGCGTGTCGTCGCCTACTTCTCGATGCGGACATTATATACATCTATAACGTTATATATGCTAACCTAAGGCAACCTAACATCTCGAATGTAATATTTTACAACATTCCTGGCATGTCAGAACCTACGTCCCGGTGGGAACATTCTATACGCATATAACGTTGTATATCCTAACCTAAGGCAACCTAACATCTCGAATGTAATATCTTACAACATTCCTGGCATGTCAGAACCTACGTCCCGGTGGGAACATTCTATACGCATATAACGTTGTATATCCTAACCTAACGCAACCTAATATCTGGGATGTAATATTTTACAACATTCCTGGCGTGTCGTCGCCTACTTCTGGATGGGGACATTATATACATCTATAACGTTGTATATGCTGACCTAAGGCAACCTAACATCTCGAATGTAATATTTTACAACATTCCTGGCATGTCAGAACCTACGTCCCGGTGGGAACATTCTATACGTCTATAATATTGTATATCCTAACCTAACGCAACCTAATATCTGGGATGTAATATTTTACAACATTCCTGGCATGTCGGTCCCTACGTCTCGGTGGGAAGGTTATATACGTCTATAACGATATGTATCCTAACCTAAGGGAACCTAACATCTCGGGTGTTATATTTTACAACATTCCTGGCATGTCGGTCCCTACGTCTCGGTGGGAACATTCTATACGTCTATAGTCTATAGCGTTGTATATGTTAACCTAAGGGAACCTAAAAACTCAGGTGTAATATTTTACAACATTCCTGACGCGTCGGCCCCTACTTCTCGGTGAGAACATTGTATACGTCTATAACGATATATATCCTAGCCTAAGGCAACCTAACATCTCGAATGTAATATCTTACAACATTCCTGGCATGTCAGAACCTACGTCCCGGTGGGAACATTCTATACGCATATAACGTTGTATATCCTAACCTAACGCAACCTAATATCTGGGATGTAATATTTTACAACATTCCTGGCGTGTCGTCGCCTACTTCTGGATGGGGACATTATATACATCTATAACGTTGTATATGCTGACCTAAGGCAACCTAACATCTCGAATGTAATATTTTACAACATTCCTGGCATGTCAGAACCTACGTCCCGGTGGGAACATTCTATACGTCTATAACATTGTATATCCTAACCTAACGCAACCTAATATCTGGGATGTAATATTTTACAACATTCCTGGCATGTCGGTCCCTACGTCTCGGTGGGAAGGTTATATACGTCTATAACGATGTGTATCCTAACCTAAGGGAACCTAACATCTCGGATGTTATATTTTACAACATTCCTGGCATGTCGGTCCCTACGTCTCGGTGGGAACATTATATACGTCTATAACGTTATATATCCTAGCCTAAGGCAACCTAACATCTCGGATGTAATATTTTACAACATTCCTGGCGTGTCGTCGCCTGCTTCTCGATGGGGACATTTTATACGTCTATAACGTTGTATATCCTAACCTAACGCAACCTATCATCTGGGATGTAATATTTTACAACATTCCTGACATTTCGGCCCCTATTTCTCGGTGGGAACATTACATACGTCTATAACGTTATATATCCTAGCCTAAGGCGACCTAACATGTCGAATGTAATATTTTACAACATTCCTGGCGTGTCGTCGCCTACTTCTCGATGGGGACATTATATACGTCCATAACGTTATATATGCTAACCTAAGGCAACCTAACATCTCGAATGTAATATTTTACAACATTCCTGGCATGTCAGAACCTACGTCCCGGTGGGAACATTCTATACGCATATAACGTTGTATATCCTAACCTAAGGCAACCTAACATCTCGAATGTAATATCTTACAACATTCCTGGCATGTCAGAACCTACGTCCCGGTGGGAACATTCTATACGCATATAACGTTGTATATCCTAACCTAACGCAACCTAATATCTGGGATGTAATATTTTACAACATTCCTGGCGTGTCGTCGCCTACTTCTGGATGGGGACATTATATACATCTATAACGTTATTAATCCTAGCCTAAGGCGACCTAACATGTCGAATGTAATATTTTACAACATTCCTGGCGTGTCGTCGCCTACTTCTCGATGGGGACATTATATACGTCCATAACGTTATATATCCTAGCCTAAGGCAACCTAACATGTCGAATGTAATATTTTACTACATTCTGGCGTGTCGTCGCCTGCTTCTCGAAGGGGACATTATATACGTCTATAACGTTGTATATCCTAACCTAACGCTACCTAACATCTGGGATGTAATATTTTACATCATTCCTGGCATGTCGGTCCCTACGTCTCGGTGGGAACATTCTATACGTCTATAGTCTATAGCGTTGTATATGTTAACCTAAGGGAACCTAACAACTCAGGTGTAATATTTTACAACATTCCTGACGCGTCGGCCCCTACTTCTCGGTGAGAACATTGTATACGTCTATAACGATATATATCCTAGCCTAAGGCAACCTAACATCTCGAATGTAATATCTTACAACATTCCTGGCATGTCAGAACCTACGTCCCGGTGGGAACATTCTATACGCATATAACGTTGTATATCCTAACCTAACGCAACCTAATATCTGGGATGTAATATTTTACAACATTCCTGGCGTGTCGTCGCCTACTTCTGGATGGGGACATTATATACATCTATAACGTTGTATATGCTGACCTAAGGCAACCTAACATCTCGAATGTAATATTTTACAACATTCCTGGCATGTCAGAACCTACGTCCCGGTGGGAACATTCTATACGTCTATAACATTGTATATCCTAACCTAACGCAACCTAATATCTGGGATGTAATATTTTCCAACATTCCTGGCATGTCGGTCCCTACGTCTCGGTGGGAAGGTTATATACGTCTATAACGATGTGTATCCTAACCTAAGGGAACCTAACATCTCGGATGTTATATTTTACAACATTCCTGGCATGTCGGTCCCCACGTCTCGGTGGGAACATTCTATACGTCTACAGCGTTGTATATCCTAACCTAAGGGAACCTAACATCTCAGGTGAAATATTTTAAAACATGCCTGACATGTCGGCCCCTATTTCTCGGTGGGAACATTATATACGTCTATAACGTTATATATCCTAGCCTAAGGCAACCTAACATCTCGGATGTAATATTTTACAACATTCCTGGCGTGTCGTCGCCTGCTTCTCGATGGGGACATTTTATACGTCTATAACGTTGTATATCCTAACCTAACGCAACCTATCATCTGGGATGTAATATTTTACAACATTCCTGACATTTCGGCCCCTATTTCTCGGTGGGAACATTAAATACGTCTATAACGTTATATATCCTAGCCTAAGGCGACCTAACATGTCGAATGTAATATTTTACAACATTCCTGGCGTGCCGTCGCCTACTTCTCGATCGGGACATTATATACATCTATAACGTTATATATCCTAACGTAAGGCAACATAACATCTCGGATGTAATATTTTACAACATTCCTGGCATGTGGTCGCCCGCTTCCCGATGGGGACATTATATACGTCTATAACGTTGTATATCCTAACCTAAGGCAACCTAACATCTCGGATGTAATATTTTACGACATTCCTGGCGTGTCGTCGCCTGCTTCTCGAAGGGGACATTATATACGTCTATAACGTTGTATATCCTAACCTAACGCAACGTAACATCTGGGATGTAATATTTTACATCATTCCTGGCATGTCGGTCCCTACGTCCCGGTGGGAACATTCTATACGTCTATAGCGTTGTATATGTTAACCTAAGGGAACCTAACATCTCAGGTGTAATATTTTACAACATTCCTGACGCGTCGGCACCAACTTTTCGGTGGGAACATTATATACGTCTATAACGTTATGTATCCTATCGTAAGGCAACATAACATCTCGGATGTAATATTTTACAACATTCCTGGCGTGTTGTCGCCTGATTCTCGATGGGGACATTATATACGTCTACAACGTTTTATATACTAACCTAACGCAACCTAACATCTGGGATGTAATATTTTACATCATTCCTGGAATGTCGGTCCGTACTTCTCGGTGGGAAAATCATATACACCAATAGCGATATATATCTTAACGGAAGGCAAGCTAACATCTCGGATGTATTACTTTACAACATTCCTGGCGCGTCGGCTCCTATTTTTCGGTGGGAACATTATATACGTCTATAACGTTATATATTATAACCTAAGGCAACCTAACATCTCTGCCGTAATATTTTACAACATTCCTGGCGTGTCGGCTCGTACTTCTCGGTGCGAACATTATATACGTCTATAACGTTATATATCCTAACCTAAGGCAACCTAACATCTCGAATGTAATATCGTACAACATTCCTGGCATGTCAGAACCTACGTCCCGGTGGGAACATTCTATACGCATATAACGTTGTATATCCTAACCTAACGCAACCTAATATCTGGGATGTAATATTTTACAGCATTCCTGGCGTGTCGTCACCTACTTCTGGATGCGGACATTATATACATCTATAACGTTGTATATGCTGACCTAAGGCAACCTAACATCTCGAATGTAATATTTTACAACATTCCTGGCATGTCAGAACCTACGTCCCGGTGGGAACATTCTATACGTCTATAACATTGTATATCCTAACCTAACGCAACCTAATATCTGGGATGTAATATTTTACAACATTCCTGGCATGTCGGTCCCTACGTCTCGGTGGGAAGGTTATATACGTCTATAACGATATGTATCCTAACCTAAGGGAACCTAACATCTCGGGTTTTATATTTTACAACATTCCTGGCATGTCGGTCCCTACGTCTCGGTGGGAACATTCTATACGTCTACAGCGTTGTATATCCTAACCTAAGGGAACCTAACATCTCAGGTGAAATATTTTAAAACATGCCTGACATGTCGGCCCCTATTTCTCGGTGGGAACATTATATACGTCTATAACGTTATATATCCTAGCCTAAGGCAACCTAACATCTCGGATGTAATATTTTACAACATTCCTGGCGTGTCGTCGCCTGCTTCTCGATGGGGACATTTTATACGTCTATAACGTTGTATATCCTAACCTAACGCAACCTATCATCTGGGATGTAATATTTTATAACATTCCTGACATTTCGGCCCCTATTTCTCGGTGGGAACATTAAATACGTCTATAACGTTATATATCCTAGCCTAAGGCGACCTAACATGTCGAATGTAATATTTTACAACATTCCTGGCGTGCCGTCGCCTACTTCTCGATCGGGACATTATATACATCTATAACGTTATATATCCTAACGTAAGGCAACATAACATCTCGGATGTAATATTTTACAACATTCCTGGCATGTCGTCGCCCGCTTCCCGATGGGGACATTATATACGTCTATAACGTTGTATATCCTAACCTAAGCCAACCTAACATCTCGGATGTAATATTTTACAACATTCCTGGCGTGTCGTCGCCTGCTTCTCGAAGGGGACATTATATACGTCTATAACGTTGTATATCCTAACCTAACGCAACCTAACATCTGGGATGTAATATTTTACATCATTCCTGGCATGTCGGTCCCCACGTCCCGGTGGGAACATTCTATACGTCTATAGCGTTGTATATGTTAACCTAAGGGAACCTAACATCTCAGGTGTAATATTTTACAACATTCCTGACGCGTCGGCACCAACTTTTCGGTGGGAACATTATATACGTCTATAACGTTATGTATCCTATCGTAAGGCAACATAACATCTCGGATGTAATATTTTACAACATTCCTGGCGTGTTGTCGCCTGATTCTCGATGGGGACATTATATACGTCTACAACGTTTTATATACTAACCTAACGCAACCTAACATCTGGGATGTAATATTTTACATCATTCCTGGAATGTCGGTCCGTACTTCTCGGTGGGAAAATCATATACACCAATAGCGATATATATCTTAACGGAAGGCAAGCTAACATCTCGGATGTATTACTTTACAACATTCCTGGCGCGTCGGCTCCTATTTTTCGGTGGGAACATTATATACGTCTATAACGTTATATATTATAACCTAAGGCAACCTAACATCTCTGCCGTAATATTTTACAACATTCCTGGCGTGTCGGCTCGTACTTCTCGGTGCGAACATTATATACGTCTATAACGTTATATATCCTAACCTAAGGCAACCTAACATCTCGAATGTAATATCGTACAACATTCCTGGCATGTCAGAACCTACGTCCCGGTGGGAACATTCTATACGCATATAACGTTGTATATCCTAACCTAACGCAACCTAATATCTGGGATGTAATATTTTACAGCATTCCTGGCGTGTCGTCACCTACTTCTGGATGGGGACATTATATACATCTATAACGTTGTATATGCTGACCTAAGGCAACCTAACATCTCGAATGTAATATTTTACAACATTCCTGGCATGTCAGAACCTACGTCCCGGTGGGAACATTCTATACGTCTATAACATTGTATATCCTAACCTAACGCAACCTAATATCTGGGATGTAATATTTTACAACATTCCTGGCATGTCGGTCCCTACGTCTCGGTGGGAAGGTTATATACGTCTATAACGATATGTATCCTAACCTAAGGGAACCTAACATCTCGGGTTTTATATTTTACAACATTCCTGGCATGTCGGTCCCTACGTCTCGGTGGGAACATTCTATACGTCTACAGCGTTGTATATCCTAACCTAAGGGAACCTAACATCTCAGGTGAAATATGTTAAAACATGCCTGACATGTCGGCCCCTATTTCTCGGTGGGAACATTATATACGTCTATAACGTTATATATCCTAGCCTAAGGCAACCTAACATCTCGGATGTAATATTTTACAACATTCCTGGCGTGTCGTCGCCTGCTTCTCGATGGGGACATTTTATACGTCTATAACGTTGTATATCCTAACCTAACGCAACCTATCATCTGGGATGTAATATTTTACAACATTCCTGACATTTCGGCCCCTATTTCTCGGTGGGAACATTAAATACGTCTATAACGTTATATATCCTAGCCTAAGGCGACCTAACATGTCGAATGTAATATTTTACAACATTCCTGGCGTGCCGTCGCCTACTTCTCGATCGGGACATTATATACATCTATAACGTTATATATCCTAACGTAAGGCAACATAACATCTCGGATGTAATATTTTACAACATTCTTGGCATGTCGTCGCCCGCTTCCCGATGGGGACATTATATACGTCTATAACGTTGTATATCCTAACCTAAGCCAACCTAACATCTCGGATGTAATATTTTACAACATTCCTGGCGTGTCGTCGCCTGCTTCTCGAAGGGGACATTATATACGTCTATAACGATGTATATCTTAACCTAACGGAACCTAACATCTGGGATGTAATATTTTACAAGATTCCTGGCATGTCGGTCCCCACGTCTCGGTGGGAACATTATATTAGCCTATAACGATATATATGCTAACCTAAAGCAACGTAACATCTCGGATGTAATATTTTACAACATTCCTGACAATTCGGACCCTATTTCTCGGTGGGAACATTCTATACGTCTATAACGTTGTATATCCTAACCTAAGGGAACCTAACATGTCGAATGTAATATTTTACATCATTCTGGCGTGTCGTCGCCTGCTTCTCGAAGGGGACATTATATACGTCTATAACGTTGTATATCCTAACCTAACGCAACCTAACACCTGGGATGTTTTATTTTACAACATTCCTGACGCGTCGGTCCCTACTTGTCGGTGGGAACATTGTATACGTCTATAACGATATATGTCCTAGCCTAAGGCAACCTAACATCTCGGATGTAATATTTTACAACATTCCTGACGCGTCGGCCCCCATTTCTCGGTGGGAATATTATATACGTCTATCACGTTATATATCCAGCCTAAGGCAACCTATCATATCGGATGTAATATTTTACAACTTTCTGGCGTGTCGTCGCCTGCTTCTCGATGGGGACATTACATACGTCTATAACGTTGTATATCCTAACCTAAGGGAACCTAACATTTCGGTTGTAATATTTTACAACATTCCTGACGCGTCGGCCCCTATTTCTCGGTGGGAATATTATATACGTCTACAACGTTACATATCCTAGACTAAGGCAACCTAACATGTCGAATGTAATATTTTACAACATTCTGGCGTGTCGTCGCCTTCTTCTCGAAGGGGACATTATATACGTCTATTACGTTGTATATCCTAACCTAACGCAACCTAACATATCGGATGTAATATTTTACAACATTCCTGACGCGTCGGCCCCTATTTCTCGGTGGGAACATTATATATGTCTATAACGTTACATATCCTAGCCTAAGGTAACCTAACATATCGAATGTAATATTTTACAACATTCTGGCGTGTCGGTCCCTACATCTCGGTGGGAACATTCTACACGTCTATAACGTTGAATATTCTAACCTAAGGGAACCTAATATTTCGGATGTAATATTTTACAACATTCCTGGCGTGTCGTCGCCTGCTTCTCGATGGGGACATTATATACGTCTATAACGTTGTATATCCTAACCCAAAGCAACCTAACTTCTGGGATGTAATGTTTTACAACATTCCTGGCATGTCGGTCCCTACGGCTCGGTGGGAACATTATATAAGTCTATAAAGCTATATATCCTAACCTAAAGCAACCTAACAACTCGGATGTGATAGTTTACAACATTCCTGGCATGTCGGTTCCTACTTCTCGGTGGTAACATTATACACGTCTATAACGTTATATATCATAACCTAAGGCAACCGAACATCTCGTATGTAATAGTTGATAACATTCCTGGCGTGTCGGCCCCTACATCTCGGTGGGAACATTATATACGTCTATAACGTAATATATCCTAACGCAAGGCAACATAACATCTCGAATGTAATATTTTACAACATTCCTGGCGTGTCGTCGCCTGCTTCTCGATGGGGACATTACATACGTCTATAACGTTGTATATCCTAACCTAAGGGAACCTAACATTTCGGGTGTAATATTTTACAACATTCCTGACGCGTCGGCCCCCATTTCTCGGTGGGAATATTATATACGTCTATCACGTTATATATCCAGCCTAAGGCAACCTAACATATCGGATGTAATATTTTACAACTTTCTGGCGTGTCGTCGCCTGCTTCTCGATGGGGACATTACATACGTCTATAACGTTGTATATCCTAACCTAAGGGAACCTAACATTTCGGGTGTAATATTTTACAACATTCCTGACGCGTCGGCCCCTATTTCTCGGTGGGAATATTATATACGTCTACAACGTTACATATCCTAGACTAAGGCAACCTAACATGTCGAATGTAATATTTTACAACATTCTGGCGTGTCGTCGCCTTCTTCTCGAAGGGGACATTATATACGTCTATTACGTTGTATATCCTAACCTAACGCAACCTAACATATCGGATGTAATATTTTACAACATTCCTGACGCGTCGGCCCCTATTTCTCGGTGGGAACATTATATATGTCTATAACGTTACATATCCTAGCCTAAGGTAACCTAACATATCGAATGTAATATTTTACAACATTTTGGCGTGTCGGTCCCTACATCTCGGTGGGAACATTCTACACGTCTATAACGTTGTATATTCTAACCTAAGGGAACCTAATATTTCGGATGTAATATTTTACAACATTCCTGGCGTGTCGTCGCCTGCTTCTCGATGGGGACATTATATACGTCTATAACGTTGTATATCCTAACCTAAAGCAACCTAACTTCTGGGATGTAATGTTTTACAACATTCCTGGCATGTCGGTCCCTACGGCTCGGTGGGAACATTATATAAGTCTATAAAGCTATATATCCTAACCTAAAGCAACCTAACAAGTCGGATGTGATAGTTTACAACATTCCTGGCATGTCGGTTCCTACTTCTCGGTGGTAACATTATACACGTCTATAACGTTATATATCATAACCTAAGGCAACCGAACATCTCGTATGTAATAGTTGATAACATTCCTGGCGTGTCGGCCCCTACATCTCGGTGGGAACATTATATACGTCTATAACGTAATATATCCTAACGCAAGGCAACATAACATCTCGAATGTAATATTTTACAACATTCCTGGCGTGTCGTCGCCTGCTTCTCGATGGGGACATTATATACGTCTATCACGTTGTATATCCTAACCCAAGGCAACCTAACTTCTGGGATGTAATGTTTTACAACATTCCTGGCATGTCGGTCCCCACGTCTCGGTGGGAACATTATATAAGTCTATAACGATGTATATCCTAACCTAAGGCAACCTAACATCTCGTATGTAATATTTTACAACATTCCTGTCATGTCGGTCCCTACTTCTCGATGGGAACATTCTATACGTCTATAACGTTGTATATCCTAACCTAAGGGAACCTAACATTTCGGGTGTAATATTTTACAACATTCCTGACGCGTCGGCCCCTATTTCTCGGTGGGAATATTATATACGTCTATAACGTTACATATCCTAGCCTAAGGCAACCTAACATGTCGAATGTAATATTTTACATCATTCTGGCGTGTCGTCGCCTGCTTCTCGAAGTGGACATTATATACGTCTATAACGTTGTATATCCTAACCTAACGCAACCTAACACCTGGGATGTTTTATTTTACAACATTCCTGACGCGTCGGTCCCTACTTGTCGGTGGGAACATTGTATACGTCTATAACGATATATGTCCTAGCCTAAGGCAACCTAACATCTCGGATGTAATATTTTACAACATTCCTGACGCGTCGGCCCCCATTTCTCGGTGGGAATATTATATACGTCTATCACGTTATATATCCAGCCTAAGGCAACCTAACATATCGGATGTAATATTTTACAACTTTCTGGCGTGTCGTCGCCTGCTTCTCGATGGGGACATTACATACGCCTATAACGTTGTATATCCTAACCTAAGGGAACCTAACATTTCGGGTGTAATATTTTACAACATTCCTGACGCGTCGGCCCCTATTTCTCGGTGGGAATATTATATACGTCTACAACGTTACATATCCTAGACTAAGGCAACCTAACATGTCGAATGTAATATTTTACAACATTCTGGCGTGTCGTCGCCTTCTTCTCGAAGGGGACATTATATACGTCTATTACGTTGTATATCCTAACCTAACGCAACCTAACATATCGGATGTAATATTTTACAACATTCCTGACGCGTCGGCCCCTATTTCTCGGTGGGAACATTATATATGTCTATAACGTTACATATCCTAGCCGAAGGTAACCTAACATATCGAATGTAATATTTTACAACATTCTGGCGTGTCGGTCCCTACATCTCGGTGGGAACATTCTACACGTCTATAACGTTGTATATTCTCACCTAAGGGAACCTAATATTTCGGATGTAATATTTTACAACATTCCTGGCGTGTCGTCGCCTGCTTCTCGATGGGGACATTATATACGTCTATAACGTTGTATATCCTAACCCAAAGCAACCTAACTTCTGGGATGTAATGTTTTACAACATTCCTGGCATGTCGGTCCCTACGGCTCGGTGGGAACATTATATAAGTCTATAAAGCTATATATCCTAACCTAAAGCAACCTAACAACTCGGATGTGATAGTTTACAACATTCCTGGCATGTCGGTTCCTACATCTCGGTGGGAACATTCTATACGTCTATAACGTTGTATATCCTAACCTAAGGGAACCTAACATCTCGGGTGTAATATTTTACAACATTCCTGACGCGTCGCACCCTATTTCTCGGTGGGAACATTCTATACGTCTATAACGTTATATATCCTAACCCAAAGCAACCTAACTTCTGGGATGTAATATTTTACAACATTCCTCTCATGTCGGTACCCACGTCTCGGTGGGAACATTATATAAGTCTATAACGATATATATCCTGTCCTAAAGCAACCTAACAACTTGGATGTAATATTTTAGAATATTCCTGGCATGTCGGTCCCTACATCTCGGTGGGGACATTCTATACGTCTATAACGTTGTATATCCTAACCTAAGGGAACCTAACATTTCGGGTGTAATACTTTGCAACATTCCTGACGCGTCGGCCCCAATTTCTCGGTAGGAATATTATATACGTCTATAACGTTATATATCCTAGCCTAAGGCAACCTAACATATCGGATGTAACATTTTACAACATTCCTGACGCGTCGGCCCCTATTTCTCGGTGGGAATATTATATACGTCTATAACGTTATATATCCTAGCCTAAGGCAACCTATCATGTCGAATGTAATATTTTACAACATTCTGGCGTGTCGTCGCCTGCTTCTCAAAGGGGACATTGTATACGTCTATAACGTTGTATATCCTGACCTAACGCAACCTAACTTCTAGGATGTAATATTTTACAACATTCCTGACGCGTCGGCCCCTATTTCTCGGTGGGAATATTATATACGTCTATAACGTTATATATCCTAGCCTAAGGCAACCCAACATGTCGAATGTAATATTGTACAACATTCTGGCGTGTCGTCGCCTGCTTCTCGATGGGGACATTATATACGTCTATAACGTTGTATATCCTAACCCAAAGCAACCTAACTTCTGGGATGTAATGTTTTACAACATTCCTGGCATGTCGGTCCCTACGGCTCGGTGGGAACATTATATAAGTCTATAAAGCTATATATCCTAACCTAAAGCAACCTAACAACTCGGATGTGATAGTTTACAACATTCCTGGCATGTCGGTTCCTACATCTCGGTGGGGACATTCTATACGTCTATAACGTTGTATATCCTAACCTAAGGGAACCTAACATTTCGGGTGTAATACTTTGCAACATTCCTGACGCGTCGGCCCCTATTTCTCGGTAGGAATATTATATACGTCTATAACGTTATATATCCTAACCTGACGCAACCTAACATCTGGGATGTAATATTTTACAACATTCCTGACGCGTCGGCTCCTATTTCTGGGTGGGAATATTATATACGTCAATAACGTTATATATCCTAGCCTAAGGCAACCCAACATGTCGCATGTGATATTGTACAACATTCCTGGCGTGTCGTCACCTACTTCTGGATGGAGACATTATATACATCTATAACGTTATACATCCTAACCTAAGGCAATCTAACATTTCGGATGTAATATTTAACAACATTCCTGGAATGTCGGTCCCCACGTCTCAGTGGGAACATTATATAAGTCTATAACGATATATATCCTAACATAAAGCAACCTAACAACTCGGATGTCATATTTTACAACATTCCTGGCATGTCGGTCCCTACATCTCGGTGGGAACATTCTATACGTCTATAACAATGTATATCCTAACCTAAGGGAACCTAACATCTCGGGTGTAATATTTTACAACATTCCTGACGCGTCGGCCCCTATTTCTCGGTGGGAACATTATATACGTCTATAACGTTATATATCCTAGTCTAAGGCAACCTAACATGTCGAATGTAATATTTTACATCATTCCTGACGCGTCGGCCCCTATTTCTCGGTGGTACCATTATATACGTCTAGAAGGTTAGATACCCTAGCCTAAGGCAACGTAACATGTCGCATGTAATATTGTACAACATTCCTGGCGTGTCGTCACCTACTTCTGGATGGACACATTATATACATCTATAACGTTGTACATCCTAACCTAAGGCAATCTAACATTTCGGATGTAATATTTAACAACATTCCTGGCATGTCGGTCCCCACGTCTCAGTGGGAACATTATATAAGTCTATAACGATATATATCCTAACCTAAAGCAACCTATCATCTCGGATGTAATATTTTACAACATTCCTGGCATGTCGGTCCCTACATCTCGGTGGGAACATTATATACGTCTGCAAGGTTATATATCATAACCTAAGGCAACCTATCCTCTCTACAGTAATATTTTACAGCATTCCTGCCATGACGGCGCCTACTTCCCGATGGGGACATTATATACGCCTATGACGTTGTATATCCTTACCAAAGGGAACCTAACATATCGGATGTAATATTTTACAACATTCTGGCGTGTCGTCGCCTGCTTCTCGATGGGGACATTAGATACGTCTATAACGTTGTATGTCCTAACCTAACGCAACCTAACATGTCGAATGTGATATTTTACAACATTCCTGGCGCGTTGGCACCTACTTCTCGGTGGGAACACTATATACGTCTATAACGTTATATATCCTACCCTAAGGGAACCTAACATCTCTACCGTAATATTTTACAACATTCCTGGCGTGCAAGTACCTATTTCTCTGTGGTAACATTATATACGTCTATAACGTTATATATCCTTGCCTAAGGCAACCTAACATCTCTGATGTAATATTTTACTACATTCCTGGCACGTCGGCACCTACTTCTCGGTGGGAACAGTATATAGGTCTATAACGTTATATATTCAAGCCTAAGGCAACCTAACATCTTGGATGTAATAGTTAACTACATACCTGGCGCGCCGGTCCCTACTTCTCGGTGGGAATATTATATACGTCTATAACGTTATATAACCTAACCTAAGGCAACCTAACATGTCGAATGTAATATTTTACAACATTCCTGGCGCGTCGGCAACTACTTCTCGGTGGGAACATTATATACGTCTATAACGTTATATATCCTACCCTAAGGGAACCTAACATCTCTACCGTAATATTTTACAACATTCCTGGCGCGCCGGCCCCTTCTTCTCGGTGGGAACATTATATAGGTCTATATCGCTATATATCCTAGCCTAAGGCAACCTAACATGTCGAGCGTAATATTTTACAACATTTCTGGCTCGTCGGCCTCTACTTCTCGGTGGCAACATTATATACGTCTATAACGTTATATATCCTAACCTAAGGGAACCTAACAACTCTACCGTAATATTTTACAACATTCCTGGCGTGCAAGTACCTATTTCTCTGTGGGAATATTATATACGTCTATAACGTTATATAATCTAACCTAAGGCAACCTAACATGTCGAGCGTAATATTTTACAACATTCCTGGCACGTCGGCCCCTACTTCTCGGTGGGAATATCATATACGTCTATAACGTTATATATCCTATCCTAAGGCAACCTAACATGTCGAATGTAATATTTTACAACATTCCCTGCACTTCGGCCCCTACTTCTCGGTGGGAACGTTATATACGTCTATAACGCTATATATCCTAGCTTGAGGCAACATAACATGCCGAATATAACATTTTACAACATTCCTGGCGCGTCGGCTACTACTTCTCGTTGGGAACATTTTATACGTCTATAACGCTATATATCCTAGCCTAAGGCAACCTAGCATGTCGAATGTAATATTTTACAACATTCCTGGCGCATCGGCACCTACTTCACGGTGGGAACGGTATATACGTCTATAACGTTATATGTCCTAGCCTAAGGCAATCCTAACATCTCGGATGTAATATTTTACAACATTCCTGGCGCGTTGGCACCTACTTCTCGATGGGAACAGTGTAGACGTCTATAGCGTTATATATCCTAACCTAAGGCAACCTAACATGCGGAATGTAATCTTTTACTACATTCCTGGCTCGTTGGCCCCTACTTCACGGTGGGAACATTATATACGCCTATAATTTTACATATCCTAGGCTAAGGCAACCTAACACGCCGAATGTAATATTTTACAACTTTCCAGCACTTCGGCCCCTACTTCTCGGTGGGAACGTCATATACGTCTATAACGCTATATATCCTAGCTTAAGGCAACATAACATGTCGAATTTAATATTTTACAACATTCCTGGCGCGTCGGCAACTACTTCTCGGTGGGAACAGTATATACGTCTATAACGTTATATATCCTAGCCTAATGCAATCCTAACATGTCGAATGTAATATTTTACAACATACCTGGCGCGTTGGCACCTACTTCTCGGTGGGAACAGTATATACGTCTATAACGTTATATATCCTAACCTAAGGCAACCTAACATGTCGGATGTAATATTTTACAACATTCCCGGCACTTCGGCCCCTACTTCTCGGTGGGAACGTTATATACGTCTATAACGTTATATATCCTAGCCTAAGGCAACATAACATGTCGAATGTAACATTTTACAACATTCCTGGCGCGTCGGCTACTACTTCTCGGTGGGAACACTATATACGTCTATAACGTATTATATGCTAGCCTATAGCAATCCTGACACGTCGAATGTAATATTTTACAACATTCCTGGCGCGCCGGACCCTACTTCCCCGTGGGAACATTATATACGTCTATATCGCTATGTATTCTAGCCTAAGGCAACCTAAAATGTCGAGCGTAATATTTTACAACATTCCTAGCGCGTCGGCCCCGATTTCTCGGTGGGAATATTATATAAGTCAGTAGCGTTGTATATCCTAACCTAAGGCAACCTAACATCTCTACCGTAATATTTTACAACATTCCTGGCGTGCAAGCACCTATTTCTCTGTGGTAACATTATATACGTCTATAACGTTATATATCCTAGCCTAAGGCAACCTAACATCTCGGATGTAATATTTTATTACATTCCTGGCTCGTTGGCCCCTACTTCACGGTGGGAACATTATATACGTCTATAATGTTACATATCCTAGCCTAAGGCAACCTAACATATCGAATGTAATATTTTACAACATTCCCTGCACTTCGGCCCCTACTTCTCGGTGGGAACGGTATATACGTCTATAACGTTATATGTCCTAGCCTAAGGCAATCCTAACACCTCGGATGTAATATTTTACAACATTCCTGGCGCGTTGGCACCTACTTCTCGATGGGAACAGTATATACGTCTATAGCGTTATATATCCAAGCCTAGGGCAACCTAACATATCGGATGTAATATTTTACTACATTCCTGGCTCGTTGGCCCCTACTTCACGGTGGGAACATTATATACGCCTATAATGTTACATATCCTAGGCTAAGGCAACCTAACACGTCGAATGTAATATTTTACAACATTCCTGGCGCGTGGGCCCCTACTTCTCGGTGGGAACATTATATAAGTCAATAACGTTATATATCCTAACCTATGGCAACCTAACATCTCGGATGTAATATTTTACTACATTCCTGGCGCGCCGGCCCCTACTTCTCGGTGGGAACATTATTTACGTCTATAACGCTATATATCCTAGCTTAAGGCAACCTAACATGTCGAATGTAATATTTTAAAACATTCCTGGCGCGTCGGAACCTACTTCTCGATGGGAACAGTATATACGTCTATAAAGTTATATATCCTAGACTAATGCAATCCTAACATCTCGGATGTAATATTTTACAACATTCCTGGCGCGTCGCTATCCACTTGTCGGTGGGAACATTATATACGTCTGTAACGCTATATATCCTAGCCTAAGGCAACCTAACTTGTCGAGCGTAATATTTTACAACATTCCTGGCGCGTCGGAACCTACTTCTCGGTGGGAACAGTATATACGTCTATAACGTTATATATCCTAGCCTAAGGCAACCTAATATGTCGAGCGTAATATTTTGCAACATTCCTGGCTCGACGGCCCCTACTTCTCGGTGGGAACAGTATATACGTCTATAACGTTATATATCCTAGCCTAAGGCAATCCTAACATCTCGGATGTAATATTTTACAACATTCCTGGCGCGTCGGCACCTACTTCTCGGTGGGAACATTATATACGTCTATAACCTTATATATCCTAACCTAAGGGAACCTAACATCTCGGATGTAATATTTGACAACATTCTTGTCGTGTCGGCCCGTACTCCTCGGTGGGAATATCGTATACGTCTATAACGTTATATATCCTAGCCTAAGGCAACCTAACATCTCGGATGTAATATTTTACTACATTCCTGGCGCGCCGGCCCCTACTTCTCGGTGGGAACGGTATATACGTCTATAACGTTATATATCCTAGCCTAAGGCAACCTAACATGTCGGATGTAATATTTTATAACATTCCACTCACTTCGGCCCCTACTACACGGTGGGAACATTATATAAGTCAATAACGTTATATATCATAACCTAAGGCAACCTAACATGCGGAATGTAATCTTTTACTACATTCCTGGCTCGTTGGCCCCTACTTCACGGTGGGAACATTATACACGCTTATAATTTTACATATCCCAGGCTAAGGCAACCTAACATGTCGAATGTAATATTTTACAACATTCCCGGCACTTCGGCCCCTACTTCTCGGTGGGAACGTTATATACTTCTATAACGCTATATATCCTAGCTTAAGGCAACATAACATGTCGAATGTAACATTTTACAACATTCCTGGCGCGTCGGCTACCACTTCTCGGTGGGAACACTATATACGTCTATGACGTTATATATGCTAGCCTAAGGCAATCCTGACACGTCGAATGTAATATTTTACAACATTCCTGGCGCGCCGGACCCTACTTCCCGGTGGGAACATTATATACGTCTATATCGCTATGTATTCTAGCCTAAGGCAACCTAAAATGTCGACCGTAATATTTTACAACATTCGTAGCGCGTCGGCCCCGATTTCTCGGTGGGAATATTATATAAGTCAGTAGCGTTGTATATCCTAACCTAAGGCAACCTAACATTTCTACCGTAATATTTTACAACAGTCCTGGCGTGCAAGCACCTATTTCTCTGTGGTAACATTATATACGTCTATAACGTTATATATCCTAGCCTAAGGCAACCTAACAGATCGAATGTAATATTTTACAACATTCCCTGCACTTCGGCTCCTACTTCTAGGTGGGAACGTTATATACGTCTATAACGCTATATATCCTAGCTTAAGGCAACATAACATGTCGAATGTAATATTTTACAACATTCCTGGCGCGTCGGCTCCTACTTCACGGTGGGAACGGTATATACGTCTATAACGTTATATGTCCTAGCCTAAGGCAACCTAACATCTCGGATGTAATATTTTACTACAATCGTGGCGCGCCGACCGCTCTTTCTCGATGAGAACATTATATACGTCTATATCGCTATATATCCTAGCCTAAGGCAATCCTAACATGTCGAATGTATAATTTTAAAACATTCCTGGCGAGTCGGCCCCTATTTCTCCGTGGGAAAATTATATACGTCTATAGCGTTATATATCCTAACCTACGGGAACCTAACATCTCGGAACTAATATTTGACAACATTCCTGGCGTGTCGGCACGTACTTCTAGGTGGGAATATCGTATACGTCTATAACGTTATATATGCTAGCCTAGGGCAACCCTAACACGTCGAATGTAATATTTTACAACATTCCTGGCGCGTGGACCCCTACTTCTCGGTGGGAACATTATATAAGTCTATAACGTTATATATCCTAGCCTAAGACAACCTAACATCTCGGATGTTATATTTTACAGCATTCGTGGCGCGTCGGCCCCTACTTCTCGGTGGGAACATTATATACGTCTATAACGCTATATATCCTCGCCTAAGGCAACCTAACACCTCGGATGTAATGTTTTACTACATTCCTGCCACGTCGGCCTCTACTTCTCGGTGGAAACAGTATATACGTCTATAACCTTATATATCCTAGCCTAAGGCAAACCTAACATCTCGGAAGTAATATTTTACAACATTCCTAGCGCGTCGGCACCTACTTCTCGGTGGGAACATTATATACGTCTATAACGTTATATATCCTAACCTGAGGAAACCTAACACCTCGAATGTAATGTTATACAACATTCCTGGCGTGTCGGTCCCTATTTCTCGGTGGGAGCATTATATATGCCTATAACGCTATATGTCCTAGCCTGAGACAACTTAGCATGTCGAATATAATATTTTACAATATTCCTGGCGCGTCGGCAACTACTTCTCGGTGGGAACTGTATATACGTCTATAACGTTATATATCCTAACCTAAGACAACTTAACATGTCGAGCGTAATATTTTACAACATTCCTGGCTCGTCGGCCCCTACTTCTCGGTGGGAACATTATATACGCCTATAACGCTATATATCCGAGCCTAAGGCAAACTAACATGTCGAATGTAATATTTTACAACATTCCCGTCACTTCGGCACCTACTTCTCGGTGGGAACATTATATACGTCTATAACGTTATATATCCTAGCCTAAGGCAACCTAACATCTCGGATGTTATATTTTACTACATTCCTGGCGCGCCGGCCCCTACTTCTCGGTGGGAACAGTATATACGTCTATAACGTTATATATCCTAGCCTAAGGCAATCCTAACATCTCGGAAGTAATATTTTACAACATTCCTAGCGCGTCGGCATCTACTTCTCGGTGGGAACATTATATACGTCTATAACGTTATATATCCTAACCTGAGGAAACCTAACACCTCGAATGTAATGTTATACAACATTCCTGGCGTGTCGGTCCCTATTTCTCGGTGGGAACATTATATATGTCTATAACGCTATATGTCCTAGCCTGAGACAACTTAGCATGTCGAATGTAATATTTTACAATATTCCTGGCGCGTCGGCAACTACTTCTCGGTGGGAACTGTATATACGTCTATAACGTTATATATCCTAGCCTAAGACAACTTAACATGTCGAGCGTAATATTTTACAACATTCCTGGCTCGTCGGCCCCTACTTCTCGGTGGGAACATTATATACGCCTATAACGCTATATATCCGAGCCTAAGGCAACCTAACACCTCGGATGTAATGTTTTACAACATTCCTGGCGTGTCGGCCCCTATTTCTCGGTGGGAACATTATATACGTATTTAACGATATATATCCTAGCCTAAGGCAATCCTAACATGTCGAATGTATAATTTTACAACATTCCTGGCGGGTCGGCCCCAATGTCTCCGTGGGAACATTATATAAGTCAATATCGTTATATATCCTAACCTAAGGTAACCTAACATCTCGGATGTAATATTTTACTACATTCCTGGCTCGTGGGCCCCTACTTCTCGGTGGGAACATTATATATGTCTATAACGCTATATGTCCTAGCCTGAGACAACCTAACATCTCGGATGTAATATTTTACTACATTCGTGGCGCACCGGCCCCTACTTCTCGGTGGGAACATTATATACGTCTATAACGTTATATATCATAGCCTAAGGCAATCCTAACATCTGGGTTGTAATATTTTACAACATTCCTGGCGCGTCGGCACCTACTTCTCGGTGGGAACATTATATACGTCTATAACGTTATATATCCTAACCTGAGGAAACCTAACACCTCGAATGTAATGTTATACAACATTCCTCGCGTGTCGGTCCCTATTTCTCGGTGGGAACATTATATATGTCTGTAACGCTATATGTCCTAGCCTGAGACAACCTAGCATGTCGAATATAATATTTTACAATATTCCTGGCGCGTCGGCAACTACTTCTCGGTGGGAACTGTATATACGTCTATAACGTTATATATCCTAACCTAAGACAACTTAACATGTCGAGCGTAATATTTTACAACATTCGTGGCTCGTCGGCCCCTACTTATCCGTGGGAACATTATATACGCCTATAACGCTATATATACGAGCCTAAGGCAACCTAACACCTCGGATGTAATGTTTTACAACATTCCTGGCGTGTCGGCCCCTATTTCTCGGTGGGAACATTATATACGTCTTTAACGATATATATCCTAGCCTAAGGCAATCCTAACATGTCGAATGTATAATTTTACAACATTCCTGGCGAGTCGGCCCCTATTTCTCCGTGGGAACATTATATACGTCTATAACGTTATATATCCTAGCCTAAGGTAATCCTAACATCTCGGATGTACTATTTTACAACATTCCTGGCGCGTCGGCACCTACTTCTCGGTGGGAACAGTATATAAGTCTATAACGTTATATATCCTAACCTAAGGCAACCTAACATCTTGGATGTAATATTTTACTACATTCCTGGCTCGTCGGCCCCTACTTCTCGGTGTGAACATTATATACACCTATAACGTTACTTATCCTAGCCTAAGGCAACCTAACATCTCGGATGTAATATTTTACAACATTCCTGGCGCGTCGGCACCTACTTCTCGGTGGGAGCATTATATACGCCTATAACGTTATATATCCTAACCTAAGGAAACCTAACACCTCGAATGTAATGTTATACAACATTCCTGGCGTGTCGGTCCCTATTTCTCAATGGGAACATTATATATGTCTATAACGCTATATGTCCTAGCCTGAGACAACCTAGCATGTCGAATATAATATATTACAATATTCCTGCCACGCCGGCCCCTACTTTTCGGTGGGAACAGTATATACGTCTATAACGTTATATATCCTAGCCTAAGGCAACCTAACTTGTCGAGCGTAATATTTTACAACATTCCTGGCTCGTCGGCCTCTACCTCTCGGTGGGAACATTATATACGTCTATAACGTTATATATCCTAACCTAAGGCAACTTAACATGTCGAATGTAATATTTTCCCACATTTCTGGCTCGTTGGCCCCTACTCCTCGGTGGGAACATTATATACGTCTATAAAGTTACATATCCTAGCGTAAGGCAGCCTAACATCTCGGATGTAATATTTTACTACATTCCTGGCGCGCCGACCCCTACTTCTCGGTGGGAAGATTATATACGTCTGTAACGCTATATATCCTAGCCTACGGCAACCTAACTTGTCGAGCGTAATATTTTACAACATTCCTGGCTCGTCGGCCCCTACCTCTCGGTGGGAACATTATATACGTCTATAACGTGATATATCCTAGCCTAAGGCAATTCAAACATCTCGGATGTACTGTTTTACTACATTCGTGGCGCGCCGGCCCCTACTTCTCGGTGGGAAGATTATATACGTCTGTAACGCTATATATCCTAGCCTACGGCATCCTAACTTGTCGAGCGTAATATTTTACAACATTCCTGGCTCGTCGGCCCCTACTTCTCGTTGGGAACATTATATACGCCTATAACGCTATATATCCGAGCCTAAGGCAACCTAACACCTCGGATGTAATGTTTTACAAACATTCCTGGCGTGTCGGCCCCTATTTCTCGGTGGGAACATTATATACGTCTTTAACGATATATATCCTAGCCTAAGGCAATCCTAACATGTCGAATGTATAATTTTACAACATTCCTGGCGAGTCGGCACCTATTTCTCCGTGGGAACAGTATATAAGTCTATAACGTTATATATCCTAACCTAAGGCAACCTAACATCTCGGATGTAATATTTTACAACATTCCTGGCGCGTCGGCACCTACTTCTCGGTGGGAGCATTATATACGCCTATAACGTTATATATCCTAACCTAAGGAAACCTAACACCTCGAATGTAATGTTATACAACATTCCTGGCGTGTCGGTCCCTATTTCTCAATGGGAACATTATATATGTCTATAACGCTATATGTCCTAGCCTGAGACAACGTAGCATGTCGAATATAATATATTACAATATTCCTGGCGCGTCGGCAACTACTTCTCGGTGTGAACTGTATATACGTCTATAACGTTATATATCCTAACCTAAGACAACTTAACATGTCGAGCGTAATATTTTACGACATTCCTGGCTCGACGGCACCTACTTCTCGGTGGGAACATTATATACGTCTATAACGTTATATATCCTAGCCTAAGGCAACCTAACATCTCGGATGTAATATTTTACTACATTCCTGGCACGTCGGCCCCTACTTCTCTGTGGGAACATTATATACGTCTATAACGCTATATATCCTAGCCTAAGGCAAACTAACACCTCGGATGTAATGTTTTACAACATTCCTGGCGTGTCGGCCCCTATTTCTCGGTGGGAACATTATATACGTATTTAACGATATATATCCTAGCCTAAGGCAATCCTAACATGTCGAATGTATAATTTTACAACATTCCTGGCGGGTCGGCCCCAATGTCTCCGTGGGAACATTATATAAGTCAATATCGTTATATATCCTAACCTAAGGTAACCTAACATCTCGGATGTAATATTTTACTACATTCCTGGCTCGTGGGCCCCTACTTCTCGGTGGGAACATTATATATGTCTATAACGCTATATGTCCTAGCCTGAGACAACCTAACATCTCGGATGTAATATTTTACTACATTCGTGGCGCACCGGCCCCTACTTCTCGGTGGGAACATTATATACGTCTATAACGTTATATATCATAGCCTCAGGCAATCCTAACATCTGGGTTGTAATATTTTACAACATTCCTGGCGCGTCGGCACCTACTTCTCGGTGGGAACATTATATACGTCTATAACGATATATATCCTAACCTGAGGAAACCTAACACCTCGAATGTAATGTTATACAACATTCCTCGCGTGTCGGTCCCTATTTCTCGGTGGGAACATTATATATGTCTGTAACGCTATATGTCCTAGCCTGAGACAACCTAGCATGTCGAATATAATATTTTACAATATTCCTGGCGCGTCGGCAACTACTTCTCGGTGGGAACTGTATATACGTCTATAACGTTATATATCCTAACCTAAGACAACTTAAGATGTCGAGCGTAATATTTTACAACATTCGTGGCTCGTCGGCCCCTACTTATCCGTGGGAACATTATATACGCCTATAACGCTATATATACGAGCCTAAGGCAACCTAACACCTCGGATGTAATGTTTTACAACATTCCTGGCGTGTCGGCCCCTATTTCTCGGTGGGAACATTATATACGTCTTTAACGATATATATCCTAGCCTAAGGCAATCCTAACATGTCGAATGTATAATTTTACAACATTCCTGGCGAGTCGGCCCCTATTTCTCCGTGGGAACATTATATAAGTCAATAACGTTATATATCCTAACCTAAGGCAACCTAACGTCTCGGATGTAATATTTTACAACATTCCTGGCGTGTCGGCCCCTATTTCTCGGTGGGAACATTATATACGTATTTAACGATATATATCCTAGCCTAAGGCAATCCTAACATGTCGAATGTATAATTTTACAACATTCCTGGCGGGTCGGCCCCAATGTCTCCGTGGGAACATTATATAAGTCAATATCGTTATATATCCTAACCTAAGGTAACCTAACATCTCGGATGTAATATTTTACTACATTCCTGGCTCGTGGGCCCCTACTTCTCGGTGGGAACATTATATACGTCTATAACGCCATATATCCTAACCTAAGGCAACCTAACATCTCGGATGTAATATTTTGCTACATTCCTGGCGCGTCGGCACCTACTTCTCGGTGGGAACATTATATACGTCTATAACGTTATATATCCTAACCTGAGGAAACCTAACACCTCGAATGTAATGTTATGCAACATTCCTGGCGTGTCGGTCCCTATTTCTCGGTGGGAACATTATATATGTCTATAACGCTATATGTCCTAGCCTGAGACAACCTAACATCTCGGATGTAATATTTTACTACATTCGTGGCGCACCGGCCCCTACTTCTCGGTGGGAACATTATATACGTCTATAACGTTATATATCATAGCCTAAGGCAATCCTAACATCTGGGTTGTAATATTTTACAACATTCCTGGCGCGTCGGCACCTACTTCTCGGTGGGAACATTATATACGTCTATAACGTTATATATCCTAACCTGAGGAAACCTAACACCTCGAATGTAATGTTATACAACATTCCTCGCGTGTCGGTCCCTATTTCTCGGTGGGAACATTATATATGTCTGTAACGCTATATGTCCTAGCCTGAGACAACCTAGCATGTCGAATATAATATTTTACAATATTCCTGGCGCGTCGGCAACTACTTCTCGGTGGGAACTGTATATACGTCTATAACGTTATATATCCTAACCTAAGACAACTTAACATGTCGAGCGTAATATTTTACAACATTCGTGGCTCGTCGGCCCCTACTTATCCGTGGGAACATTATATACGCCTATAACGCTATATATACGAGCCTAAGGCAACCTAACACCTCGGATGTAATGTTTTACAACATTCCTGGCGTGTCGGCCCCTATTTCTCGGTGGGAACATTATATACGTCTTTAACGATATATATCCTAGCCTAAGGCAATCCTAACATGTCGAATGTATAATTTTACAACATTCCTGGCGAGTCGGCCCCTATTTCTCCGTGGGAACATTATATACGTCTATAACGTTATATATCCTAGCCTAAGGTAATCCTAACATCTCGGATGTACTATTTTACAACATTCCTGGCGCGTCGGCACCTACTTCTCGGTGGGAACAGTATATAAGTCTATAACGTTATATATCCTAACCTAAGGCAACCTAACATCTTGGATGTAATATTTTACTACATTCCTGGCTCGTCGGCCCCTACTTCTCGGTGTGAACATTATATACACCTATAACGTTACTTATCCTAGCCTAAGGCAACCTAACATCTCGGATGTAATATTTTACAACATTCCTGGCGCGTCGGCACCTACTTCTCGGTGGGAGCATTATATACGCCTATAACGTTATATATCCTAACCTAAGGAAACCTAACACCTCGAATGTAATGTTATACAACATTCCTGGCGTGTCGGTCCCTATTTCTCAATGGGAACATTATATATGTCTATAACGCTATATGTCCTAGCCTGAGACAACCTAGCATGTCGAATATAATATATTACAATATTCCTGCCACGCCGGCCCCTACTTTTCGGTGGGAACAGTATATACGTCTATAACGTTATATATCCTAGCCTAAGGCAACCTAACTTGTCGAGCGTAATATTTTACAACATTCCTGGCTCGTCGGCCTCTACCTCTCGGTGGGAACATTATATACGTCTATAACGTTATATATCCTAACCTAAGGCAACTTAACATGTCGAATGTAATATTTTCCCACATTTCTGGCTCGTTGGCCCCTACTCCTCGGTGGGAACATTATATACGTCTATAAAGTTACATATCCTAGCGTAAGGCAACCTAACATCTCGGATGTAATATTTTACTACATTCCTGGCGCGCCGACCCCTACTTCTCGGTGGGAAGATTATATACGTCTGTAACGCTATATATCCTAGCCTACGGCAACCTAACTTGTCGAGCGTAATATTTTACAACATTCCTGGCTCGTCGGCCCCTACCTCTCGGTGGGAACATTATATACGTCTATAACGTGATATATCCTAGCCTAAGGCAATTCAAACATCTCGGATGTACTGTTTTACTACATTCGTGGCGCGCCGGCCCCTACTTCTCGGTGGGAAGATTATATACGTCTGTAACGCTATATATCCTAGCCTACGGCATCCTAACTTGTCGAGCGTAATATTTTACAACATTCCTGGCTCGTCGGCCCCTACTTCTCGGTGGGAACATTATATACGCCTATAACGCTATATATCCGAGCCTAAGGCAACCTAACACCTCGGATGTAATGTTTTACAAACATTCCTGGCGTGTCGGCCCCTATTTCTCGGTGGGAACATTATATACGTCTTTAACGATATATATCCTAGCCTAAGGCAATCCTAACATGTCGAATGTATAATTTTACAACATTCCTGGCGAGTCGGCACCTATTTCTCCGTGGGAACAGTATATAAGTCTATAACGTTATATATCCTAACCTAAGGCAACCTAACATCTCGGATGTAATATTTTACAACATTCCTGGCGCGTCGGCACCTACTTCTCGGTGGGAGCATTATATACGCCTATAACGTTATATATCCTAACCTAAGGAAACCTAACACCTCGAATGTAATGTTATACAACATTCCTGGCGTGTCGGTCCCTATTTCTCAATGGGAACATTATATATGTCTATAACGCTATATGTCCTAGCCTGAGACAACGTAGCATGTCGAATATAATATATTACAATATTCCTGGCGCGTCGGCAACTACTTCTCGGTGTGAACTGTATATACGTCTATAACGTTATATATCCTAACCTAAGACAACTTAACATGTCGAGCGTAATATTTTACGACATTCCTGGCTCGACGGCACCTACTTCTCGGTGGGAACATTATATACGTCTATAACGTTATATATCCTAGCCTAAGGCAACCTAACATCTCGGATGTAATATTTTACTACATTCCTGGCGCGCCGACCCCTACTTCTCGGTGGGAAGATTATATACGTCTGTAACGCTATATATTCTAGCCTACGGCAACCTAACTTGTCGAGCGTAATATTTTACAACATTCCTGGCTCGTCGGCCTCTACCTCTCGGTGGGAACATTATATACGTCTATAACGTTATATATCCTAACCTAAGGCAACTTAACACGTCGAATGTAATATTTTCCCACATTTCTGGCTCGTTGGCCCCTATTTCTCGGTGGGAACATTATATACGTCTATAACGTTATATATCTTAACCTAAGGCAACCTAACATCTCGGATGTAATATTTTACTACATTCCTGGCACGTCGGCCCCTACTTCTCTGTGGGAACATTATATACGTCTATAACGCTATATATCCTAGCCTAAGGCAAACTAACATGTCGAATGTAATATTTTACAACATTCCCGTCACTTCGGCCCCTACTTCTCGGTGGGAACATTATATACGTCTATAACGCTATATATCCTAACCTAAGGCAACCTAACATCTCGGATGTAATATTTTACTACATTCCTGGCACGTCGGCCCCTACTTCTCTGTGGGAACATTATATACGTCTATAACGCTATATATCCTAGCCTAAGGCAAACTAACATGTCGAATGTAATATTTTACAACATTCCCGTCACTTCGGCCTCTACTTCTCGGTGGGAACGTTATATACGTCTATAACGTTATATATTCTAGTCTAAGGCAACCTAACATCTCGGATGTAATATTTTACTACATTCGTGGCGCACCGGCCCCTACTTCTCGGTGGGAACATTATATACGTCTATAACGTTATATATCCTAGGCTAAGGCAATCCTAACATCTCAGATGTAATATTTTACAACATTCCTGGCATGTCGGCCACTACTTCTCGGTGGGAACATTATATACGTCTATAACGTTATATATCCTAACCTAAGGCAACCTAACATCTCGGATGTAATATTTTACTACATTCCTGGCACGTCGGCCCCTATTTCTCCGTAGGAACATTATATAAGTCAATAACGTTATATATCCTAACCTAAGGCAACCTATCATCTCGGATATAATATTTTACTATATTCCTGGCGCGCCGGCCCCTACTTCTCGGTGGGACGATTATATACGTCTGTAACGCTATATATCCTAGCCTACGGCAACCTAACTTGTCGAGCGTAATATTTTACAACATTCCTGGCTCGTTGGCCCCTACTTCTCGGTGGGAACATTATATACGTCTATAACGTTATATATCCTAACCTAAGGAAACCTAACACCTCGAATGTAATGTTTTACAACATTCCTGGCGTGTCGGCCCCTATTTCTCGGTGGGAACATTAAATACGTCTATAACGTTATATATCCTAACCTAAGGCAACCTAACATCTCGGATGTAATATTTTACAACATTCCCGTCACTTCGGCCCCTACTTCTCGGTGGGAACATTATATACGTCTATAACGTTATATATTCTAGTCTAAGGCAACCTACAATCTCGGATGTAATATTTTACTACATTCGTGGCGCACCGGCCCCTACTTCTCGGTGGGAACATTATATACGTCTATAACGTTATATATCCTAGGCTAAGGCAATCCTAACATCTCAGATGTAATATTTTACAACATTCCTGCGGCGTCGGCACCTACTTCTCGGTGGGAACATTATATACGTCTATAACGTTATATATCCTAACCTAAGGGAACCTAACACCTCGGATGTACTGTTTTACAACATTCCTGGCTTGTCGGCCCCTATTTCTCGGTGGGAATATTATATACGTCTTTAACTCTATATGTCCTAGCCTGAGACAACCTAACATGTCGAATGTAATATTTTACAATATTCCTGGCGCGTCGGCAACTACTTCTCGGTGGGAACGGTATATACGTCTATAACGTTATATATCCTAACCTAAGGCAACTTAACATGTCGGATGTAATATTTTACAACATTCCTGGCGCGTCGGCACCTCCTTCTCGGTGGGAACATTATTTACGTCTATATCGCTATATATCCTAAATTAAGGGAACCTAACATCTCGGAAGTAATATTTGATAACATTCCTGGCGTGTAGGCCCGTAGTTCTCGGTGGGAATATTATATACGTCTATATCGCTATATATCATAGCCTAAGGCAACCTAACATGTCGAGAGTAATATTTTACAATATTCCTGGCTCGTTGGCCCCTACTTCTCGGTGGGAACATTATATACGTCTATAACGTTATATATCCTAACGTAAGGGAACCTAACATCTCGGATGTAATATTTTACAACATTCCTGGCGTGTCGGCCCCTATTTCTCGGTGGGAACATTATATACGTCTTTAACGCTATTTATCCTAGCCTAAGGCAACCTAACTTGTCGAGCGTAACATTTTACAACATTCCTGGGGCGCCGGCCCCTACTTCTCGGTGGGAACATTATATACGCCTATAACGTGATATATCCTAGCCTAAGGCAATCCCGGATGTAATATCTCGGATGTAATATTTTACTACATTCGTGGCGCGCCGACCGCTATTTCTCGATGGGAACATTATATACGTCTATATCGCTATATATCCTAGCCTAAGGCAACCTAACATGTCGAGCGTAATATTTTACAACATTCCTGGCTCGTCGGCACCTACTTCTCGGTGGGAACTTTATATACGTCTATAACGGTATATATCCTAGCATAAGGCATCCTCACATGTCGAATGTAATATTTTACAATATTCCTGGAGCGTCGGCAACTACTTCTCGGTGGGAACAGTATATCCGTCTATAACGTTATATATCCTAACCTAAGCCGAGTTAACATGTCGAATGTAATGTTTCACCACATTCCTGGCTCGTTGGCCCCTACTTCTCGGTGGGAACATTATGAGCGTCTATAACGTTATATATCCTAACCTAAGGCAACCTAACATCTCGGATGTAATATTTTACTACATTCCTGGCACGTCGGCCCCTACTTCTCGGTGGGAACATTTTATATGTCTATAACGCTATATATCCTAGCATAAGGCATCCTTACATGTCGAATGTAATATTTTACAATATTCCTCGCGCGTCGGCAACTACTTCTCGGTGGGAACAGTATATCCGTCTATAACGTTATACATCCTAACCTAAGGCAACTTAACATGTCGAATGTAATGTTTCACCACATTCCTGGCTCGTTGGCCCCTACTTCTCGGTGGGAACATTATATACGTCTATAACGTTATATATCTTAGCCTAAGGCAATCCTAACACCTCGGATGTAATATTTTACAACATTCCTGGCGCGCCGGCACCTATTTCTCGGTGGGAACATTATATACGCCTATAACGTGATATATCCTAGCCTAAGGCAATCCTAACATCTCGGATGTAATATTTTACTACATTCGTGGCGCGCCGACCGCTATTTCTCGATGGGAACATTATATACGTCTATATCGCTATATATCCTAGCCTAAGGCAACCTAACATGTCGAGCGTAATATTTTACAACATTCCTGGCTCGTCGGCACCTACTTCTCGGTGGGAACTTTATATACGTCTATAACGTTATATATCCTAGCATAAGGCATCCTCACATGTCGAATGTAATATTTTACAATATTCCTGGCGCGTCGGCAACTACTTCTCGGTGGGAACAGTATATCCGTCTATAACGTTATATATCCTAACCTAAGGCAACTTAACATGTCGAATGTAATGTTTCACCACATTCCTGGCTCGTTGGACCCTACTTCTCTGTGGGAACATTATGAGCGTCTATAACGTTATATATCCTAACCTAAGGCAACCTAACATCTCGGATGTAATATTTTACTACATTCCTGGCACGTCGGCCCCTACTTCTCGGTGGGAACATTATATACGTCTATAACGCTATATATCCTAGCCTAAGGCAAACTAACATGTCGATTGTAATATTTTACAACATTCCCGTCACTTCGGCTCCTACTTCTCGGTGGGAACATTATATACGTCTATAACGTTATATATCTTAGCCTAAGGCAATCCTAACATCTCGGATGTAATATTTTACAACATTCCTGGCGCGCCGGCACCTATTTTTCGGTGGGAACATTATATACGTCTATAACTTTACATATCCTAGCCTAAGGCAACCTAACAACTCGGATGTAATATTTTACTACATTCCTGGCGCGCCGGCCCCCACTTCTCGGTGGGAATATTATATACATCTATATCGCTATATATCATAGCCTAAGGCAACCTAATATGTCGAGCTTAATATTTTACAACATTCCTGGCTCGTTGGCCCCTCCTTCTCGGTGGGAACATTATATACGTCTATAACGTTATATATTCTAACCTAAGGGAACCTAACATCTCGGATGTAATATTTTACAACATTCCTGGCGTGTCGGCCCCTATTTCTCGGTGGGAACATTATATACGTCTTTAACGCTATATATCCTAGCCTAAGGCAACCTAACTTGTCGAGCGTAATATTTTACAGCATTCCTGGCGCGCCGGCCCCTACTTCTCGGTGGGAACATTATATACGCCAATAACGTGATATATCCTAGCCTAAGGCAATCCTAACATCTCGGATGTAATATTTTACTACATTCGTGGCGCGCCGACCGCTATTTCTCGATGGGAACATTATATACGTCTATATCGCTATATATCCTAGCCTAAGGCAACCGAACATGTCGGATGTAATATTTTACTACATTCCTGGCACGTCGGCCCCTACTTCTCGGTGGGAACATTATATACGTCTATAACGGTATATATCCTAGCATAAGGCATCCTCATATGTCGAATGTATTATTTTACAATATTCCTGGCGCGTCGGCAACTACTTCTCGGTGGGAACAGTATATCCGTCTATAACGTTATATATCCTAACCTAAGGCAACTTAACATGTCGAATGTAATGTTTCACCACATTCCTGGCTCGTTGGCCCCTACTTCTCGGTGGGAACATTATGAGCGTCTATAACGTTATATATCCTAACCTAAGGCAACCTAACATCTCGGATGTAATATTTTACTGCATTCCTGGCACGTCGGCCCCTACTCCTCGGTGGGAACATTATATATGTCTATAACGCTATATATCCTAACCTAAGGCAACCTAACATCTCGGATGTAATATTTTACTACATTCCTGGCACGTCGGCCCCTACTTCTCGGTGGGAACATTATATACGTCTATAACGCTATATATCCTAGCCTAAGGCAAACTAGCATGTCGAATGTAATATTTTACAACATTCCCGTCACTTCGGCCCCTACTTCTCGGTGGGAACATTATATACGTCTATAACGTTATATATCTTAGCCTAAGGCAATCCTAACATCTCGGGTGTAATGTTTTACAACATTCCTGGCGCGCCGGCACCTATTTCTCGGTGGGAGCATTATATACGTCTATAACTTTGCATATCGTAGCCTAAGGCAACCTAACATCTCGGATGTAATATTTTACTACATTCCTGGCGCGCCGGCCCCCACTTCTCGGTGGGAATATTATATACGTCTATATCGCTATATATCATAGCCTAAGGCAACCTAACATGTCGAGCGTAATATTTTACAACATTCCTGGCTCGTTGGCCCCAACTTCTCGGTGGGAACATTATATACGTCTATAACGTTATATATTCTAACCTAAGGGAACCTAACATCTCGGATGTAATGTTTTACTACATTGGTGGCGCGCCGACCGCTATTTCTCGATGGGAACATTATATACGTCTATATCGCTATATATCCTAGCCTAAGGCAACCTAACATGTCGAGCGTAATATTTTACAACATTCCTGGCTCGTCGGCACCTACTTCTCGGTGGGAACTTTATATACGTCTATAACGTTATATATCCTAGCATAAGGCATCCTTACATGTCGAATGTAATATTTTACAATATTCCTGGCGCGTCGGCAACTACTTCTCGGTGGGAACAGTATATCCGTCTATAACGTTGTATATCCTAACTTAAGGCAACTTAACATGTCGAAAGTAATGTTTCACAACATTCCTGGCTCGTTGGCCCCTACTTCTCGGTGGGAACATTATGAGCGTCTATAACGTTATATATCCTAACCTAAGGCAACCTAACATCTCGGATGTAATATTTTACTACATTCCTGGCACGTCGGCCCCTACTCCTCGGTGGGAACATTATATATGTCTATAACGCTATATATCCTAACCTAAGGCAACCTAACATCTCGGATGTAATATTTTACTACATTCCTGGCACGTCGGCCCCTACTTCTCGGTGGGAACATTATATACGTCTATAACGCTATATATCCTAGCCTAAGGCAAACTAACATGTCGAATGTAATATTTTACAACATTCCCGTCACTTCGGCCCCTACTTCTCGGTGGGAACATTATATACGTCTATAACGTTATATATCTTAGCCTAAGGCAATCCTAACATCTCGGATGTAATATTTTACAACATTCCTGGCGCGCCGGCACCTATTTCTCGGTGGGAACATTATATACGTCTATAACTTTGCATATCCTCGCCTAAGGCAACCTAACATCTCGGATGTAATATTTTACTACATTCCTGGCGCGCCGGCCCCCACTTCTCGGTGGGAATATTATATACGTCTATATCGCTATATATCATAGCCTAAGGCAACCTAACATGTCGAGCGTAATATTTTACAACATTCCTGGCTCGTTGGCCCCTACTTCTCGGTGGGAACATTATATACGTCTATAACGTTATATATTCTAACCTAAGGGAACCTAACATCTCGGATGTAATATTTTACTACATTGGTGGCGCGCCGACCGCTATTTCTCGATGGGAACATTATATACGTCTATATCGCTGTATATCCTAGCCTAAGGCAACCTAACATGTCGAGCGTAATATTTTACAACATTCCTGGCTCGTCGGCACCTACTTTTCCGTGGGAACTTTATATACATCTATAACGTTATATATCCTAGCATAAGGCATTCTTACATGTCGAATGTAATATTTTACAATATTCCTGGCGCGTCGGCAACTACTTCTCGGTGGGAACAGTATATCCGTCTATAACGTTATATATCCTAACCTAAGGCAACTTAACATGTCGAATGTAATGTTTCACCACATTCCTGGCTCGTTGGCCCCTACTTCTCTGTGGGAACATTATGAGCGTCTATAACGTTATATATCCTAACCTAAGGCAACCTAACATCTCGGATGTTATATTTTACTACATACCTGGCACGTCGGCCCCTACTTCTCGGTGGGAACATTATGAGCGTTTATAACGTTATGTATCCTAACCTAAGGCAACCTAACATCTCGGATGTAATATTTTACTACATTCCTGGCACGTCGGCCCCTACTTCTCGGTGGGAACATTATATACGTCTATAACGCTATATATCCTAGCCTAAGGCAAACTAACATATCGAATGTTATATTTTACAACATTACCGTCACTTCGGCACGTACTTCTCGGTGGGAACATTATATACGTCTATAACGCTATATATCTTAGCCTAAGGCAATCCTAACATCTCGGATGTAATATTTTGCAACATTCCTGGCGCGCCGGCACCTATTTCTCGGTGGGAACATTATATACGTCTATAACTTTACATATCCTAGCCTAAGGCAACCTAACTTCTCGGATGTAATATTTTACTACATTCCTGGCGCGCCGGGCCCCACTTTTCGGTGGGAATATTATATACGTCTATAACTTTACATATCCTAACCTAAGGGAACCTAACATCTCGGATGTAATATTTTACAACAATCCTGGCGTGTCGGCCCCTATTTCTCGGTGGGAACATTATATACGTCTTTAACGCTATTTATCCTAGCCTAAGGCAACCTAACTTGTCGAGCGTAATATTTTACAACATTCCTGGGGCGTCGGCCCCTATTTCTCGGTGGGAACATTATATAAGTCAATAACGTTATATATCCTAACCTAAGGCAACCTAACATCTCGGATGTAATATTTTACAACATTCCCGTCACTTCGGCCCCTACTTCTCGGTGGGAACATTATATACGTCTATAACGTTATACATCTTAGCCTAAGGCAACCCTAACTACTCGGATGTAATATTTTACAACATTCCTGGCGCGCCGGCACCTATTTCTCGGTGGGAACATTATATACGTCTATAACTTTACATATCCTATCCTAAGGGAACCTAACATCTCGGATGTAATATTTTACAACATTCCTGGCGTGTCGGCCCCTATTTCTCGTTGGGAACATTATATACGTCTTTAACGCTATATATCCTAGCCTAAGGCAACCTAACTTTTCGAGCGTAATATTTTACAACATTCCTGGGACGTAGGCCCCTATTTCTCGGTGGGAACATTATATAAGTCAATAATGTTATATATCCTAACCTAAGGCAACCTAACATCTCGGATGTAATATTTTACAACATTCCCGTCACTTCGGCCCCTACTTCTCGGTGGGAACATTATATACGTCTATAACGTTATATATCTTAGCCTAAGGCAACCGTAGCTACTCGGATGTAATATTTTACAACATTCCTGGCACGCCGGCACCTATTTCTCGGTGGGAACATTATATACGTCTATAACTTTACATATCCTAGCCTAGGGCAAACTAACATGTCGAATGAAATATTTTACAACATTCCCGTCCCTTCGGCCCCTACTTCTCGGTGGGAACATTATATACGTCTATAACGTTATATATCTTAGCCTAAGGCAATCCTAACATCTCGGATGTAATATTTTACAACATTCCTGGCGCGCCGGCACCTATTTCTCGGTGGGAACATTATATACGTCTATAACTTTGCATATTTCTAGCCTAAGGCAACCTAACATCCCGGATGTAATATTTTACTGCATTCCTGGCGCGTCGGCAACTACTTCTCGGTGGGAACAGTATATCCGTCTATAACGTTATATATCCTAACCTAAGGCAACATAACATGTCGAATGTAATGTTTCACCACTTTCCTGGCTCGTTGGCCCCTACTTCTCGGTGGGAACATTATGAACGTCTATAACGTTATATATCCTAACCTAAGGCAACCTAACATCTCGGATGTTATATTTTACTACATTCCTGGCGCGCCGGCCCCCACTTCTCGGTGGGAACATTATATACGTCTATAACGTGATATATCCTAGCCTAAGGCAATCCTCACATCTCGGATGTAATATTTTACTACATTCGTGGCGCGCCGACCGCTATTTCTCGATGGGAACATTATATACGTCTATATCGCTATATATCCTAGCCTAAGGCAACCTAACATGTCGAGCGTAATATTTTACAACATTCCTGGCTCGTTGGCCCCTACTTCTCGGTGGGAACATTATATACGTCTATAACGTTATATATCTTAGCCTAAGGCAATCCTAACACCTCGGATGTAATATTTTACAACATTCCTGGCGCGCCGGCACCTATTTCTCGGTTGGAACATTACATACGTCTATATCGCTATATATACTAGCATTAAGGCAACCTAACATGTCGAATGTAATATTTTACAGCATTCCTGGCGCGCCGGCCCCTACTTCTCGGTGGCAACATTATATACGTCTATAACGTGATATATCCTAGCCTAAGGCAATCCTAACATCTCGGATGTAATATTTTACTACATTCGTGGCGCGCCGACCACTATTTCTCGATGGGAACATTATATACGTCTATATCGCTATATATCCTAGCCTAAGGCAACCTAACATGTCGAGCGTAATATTTTACAACATTCCTGGCTCGTCGGCACCTACCTCTCGGTGGGAACTTTATATACGTCTATAACGTTATATATCCTAGCATAAGGTATCCTTACATGTCGAATGTAATATTTTACAATATTCCTGGCGCGTCGGCAACTACTTCTCGGTGGGAACAGTATATCCGTCTATAACGTTGTATATCCTAACTTAAGGCAATTTAACATGTCGAAAGTAATGTTTCACAACATTCCTGGCTCGTTGGCCCCTACTTCTCGGTGGGAATATTATGAGCGTCTATAACGTTATATATCCTAACCTAAGGCAACCTAACATCTCGGATGTAATATTTTACTACATTCCTGGCACGTCGGCCCCTACTCCTCGGTGGGAACATTATATATGTCTATAACGTGATATATCCTAGCCTAAGGCAATCCTAACATCTCGGATGTAATATTTTACTACATTCGTGGCGCGCCGACCGCTATTTCTCGATGGGAACATTATATACGTCTATATCGCTATATATCCTAGCCTAAGGCAACCTAACATGTCGAGCGTAATATTTTACAACATTCCTGGCTCGTTGGCCCCTACTTCTCGGTGGGAACATTATATACGTCTATAACGTTATATATCTTAGCCTAAGGCAATCCTAACACCTCGGATGTAATATTTTACAACATTCCTGGCGCGCCGGCACCTATTTCTCGGTTGGAACATTACATACGTCTATATCGCTATATATACTAGCATTAAGGCAACCTAACATGTCGAATGTAATATTTTACAGCATTCCTGGCGCGCCGGCCCCTACTTCTCGGTGGCAACATTATATACGTCTATAACGTGATATATCCTAGCCTAAGGCAATCCTAACATCTCGGATGTAATATTTTACTACATTCGTGGCGCGCCGACCACTATTTCTCGATGGGAACATTATATACGTCTATATCGCTATATATCCTAGCCTAAGGCAACCTAACATGTCGAGCGTAATATTTTACAACATTCCTGGCTCGTCGGCACCTACCTCTCGGTGGGAACTTTATATACGTCTATAACGTTATATATCCTAGCATAAGGTATCCTTACATGTCGAATGTAATATTTTACAATATTCCTGGCGCGTCGGCAACTACTTCTCGGTGGGAACAGTATATCCGTCTATAACGTTGTATATCCTAACTTAAGGCAATTTAACATGTCGAAAGTAATGTTTCACAACATTCCTGGCTCGTTGGCCCCTACTTCTCGGTGGGAATATTATGAGCGTCTATAACGTTATATATCCTAACCTAAGGCAACCTAACATCTCGGATGTAATATTTTACTACATTCCTGGCACGTCGGCCCCTACTCCTCGGTGGGAACATTATATATGTCTATAACGCTATATATCCTAACCTAAGGCAACCTAACATCTCGGATGTAATATTTTACTACATTCCTGGCACGTCGGCCGCTACTTCTCGGTGGGAACATTATATACGTCTATAACGCTATATATCCTAGCCTAAGGCAAACTAACATGTCGAATGTTATATTTTACAACATTCCCGTCACTTCGGCACCTACTTCTCGGTGGGAACATTATATACGTCTATAACGCTATATATCTTAGCCTAAGGCAATCCTAACATCTCGGATGTAATATTTTGCAACATTCCTGGCGCGCCGGCACCTATTTCTCGGTGGGAACATTATATACGTCTATAACTTTACATATCCTAGCCTAAGGCAACCTAACTTCTCGGATGTAATATTTTACTACATTCCTGTTGCGCCGGGCCCCACTTCTCGGTGGGAATATTATATACGTCTATAACTTTACATATCCTAACCTAAGGGAACCTAACATCTCGGATGTAATATTTTACAACATTCCTGGCGTGTCGGCCCCTATTTCTCGGTGGGAACATTATATACGTCTTTAACGCTATTTATCCTAGCCTAAGGCAACCGAACTTGTCGAGCGTAATATTTTACAACATTCCTGGGGCGTCGGCCCCTATTTCTCGGTGGGAACATTATATAAGTCAATAACGTTATATATCCTAACCTAAGGCAACCTAACATCTCGGATGTAATATTTTACAACATTCCCGTCACTTCGGCCCCTACTTCTCGGTGGGAACATTATATACGTCTATAACGTTATATATCTTAGCCTAAGGCAACCCTAACTACTCGGATGTAATATTTTACAACATTCCTGGCACGCCGGCACCTATTTCTCGGTGGGCACATTATATACGTCTATAACTTTACATATCCTATCCTAAGGGAACCTAACATCTCGGATGTAATATTTTACAACATTCCGGCGTGTCGGCCCCTATTTCTCGTTGGGAACATTATATACGTCTTTAAATGCTATATATCTTAGCCTAAGGCAACCGTAGCTACTCGGATGTAATATTTTACAACATTCCTGGCACGCCGGCACCTATTTCTCGGTGGGAACATTATATACGTCTATAACTTTACATATCCTAGCCTAGGGCAAACTAGCATGTCGAATGAAATATTTTACAACATTCCCGTCCCTTCGGCCCCTACTTCTCGGTGGGAACATTATATACGTCTATAACGTTATATATCTTAGCCTAAGGCAATCCTAACATCTCGGATGTAATATTTTACAACATTCCTGGCGCGCCGGCACCTATTTCTCGGTGGGAACATTATATACGTCTATAACTTTGCATATTTCTAGCCTAAGGCAACCTAACATCCCGGATGTAATATTTTACTGCATTCCTGGCGCGTCGGCAACTACTTCTCGGTGGGAACAGTATATCCGTCTATAACGTTATATATCCTAACCTAAGGCAACATAACATGTCGAATGTAATGTTTCACCACTTTCCTGGCTCGTTGGCCCCTACTTCTCGGTGGGAACATTATGAGCGTCTATAACGTTATATATCCTAACCTAAGGCAACCTAACATCTCGGATGTTATATTTTACTACATTCCTGGCGCGCCGGCCCCCACTTCTCGGTGGGAACATTATATACGTCTATAACGTGATATATCCTAGCCTAAGGCAATCCTAACATCTCGGATGTAATATTTTACTACATTCGTGGCGCGCCGACCGCTATTTCTCGATGGGAACATTATATACGTCTATATCGCTATATATCCTAGCCTAAGGCAACCTAACATGTCGAGCGTAATATTTTACAACATTCCTGGCTCGTTGGCCCCTACTTCTCGGTGGGAACATTATATACGTCTATAACGTTATATATCTTAGCCTAAGGCAATCCTAACACCTCGGATGTAATATTTTACAACATTCCTGGCGCGCCGGCACCTATTTCTCGGTTGGAACATTACATACGTCTATATCGCTATATATACTAGCATTAAGGCAACCTAACATGTCGAATGTAATATTTTACAGCATTCCTGGCGCGCCGGCCCCTACTTCTCGGTGGCAACATTATATACGTCTATAACGTGATATATCCTAGCCTAAGGCAATCCTAACATCTCGGATGTAATATTTTACTACATTCGTGGCGCGCCGACCACTATTTCTCGATGGGAACATTATATACGTCTATATCGCTATATATCCTAGCCTAAGGCAACCTAACATGTCCAGCGTAATATTTTACAACATTCCTGGCTCGTCGGCACCTACCTCTCGGTGGGAACTTTATATACGTCTATAACGTTATATATCCTAGCATAAGGTATCCTTACATGTCGAATGTAATATTTTACAATATTCCTGGCGCGTCGGCAACTACTTCTCGGTGGGAACAGTATATCCGTCTATAACGTTGTATATCCTAACTTAAGGCAATTTAACATGTCGAAAGTAATGTTTCACAACATTCCTGGCTCGTTGGCCCCTACTTCTCGGTGGGAATATTATGAGCGTCTATAACGTTATATATCCTAACCAAAGGCAACCTAACATCTCGGATGTAATATTTTACTACATTCCTGGCACGTCGGCCCCTACTCCTCGGTGGGAACATTATATATGTCTATAACGTGATATATCCTAGCCTAAGGCAATCCTAACATCTCGGATGTAATATTTTACTACATTCGTGGCGCGCCGACCGCTATTTCTCGATGGGAACATTATATACGTCTATATCGCTATATATCCTAGCCTAAGGCAACCTAACATGTCGAGCGTAATATTTTACAACATTCCTGGCTCGTTGGCCCCTACTTCTCGGTGGGAACATTATATACGTCTATAACGTTATATATCTTAGCCTAAGGCAATCCTAACACCTCGGATGTAATATTTTACAACATTCCTGGCGCGCCGGCACCTATTTCTCGGTTGGAACATTACATACGTCTATATCGCTATATATACTAGCATTAAGGCAACCTAACATGTCGAATGTAATATTTTACAGCATTCCTGGCGCGCCGGCCCCTACTTCTCGGTGGCAACATTATATACGTCTATAACGTGATATATCCTAGCCTAAGGCGATCCTAACATCTCGGATGTAATATTTTACTACATTCGTGGCGCGCCGACCACTATTTCTCGATGGGAACATTATATACGTCTATATCGCTATATATCCTAGCCTAAGGCAACCTAACATGTCGAGCGTAATATTTTACAACATTCCTGGCTCGTCGGCACCTACCTCTCGGTGGGAACTTTATATACGTCTATAACGTTATATATCCTAGCATAAGGTATCCTTACATGTCGAATGTAATATTTTACAATATTCCTGGCGCGTCGGCAACTACTTCTCGGTGGGAACAGTATATCCGTCTATAACGTTGTATATCCTAACTTAAGGCAATTTAACATGTCGAAAGTAATGTTTCACAACATTCCTGGCTCGTTGGCCCCTACTTCTCGGTGGGAATATTATGAGCGTCTATAACGTTATATATCCTAACCTAAGGCAACCTAACATCTCGGATGTAATATTTTACTACATTCCTGGCACGTCGGCCCCTACTCCTCGGTGGGAACATTATATATGTCTATAACGCTATATATCCTAACCTAAGGCAACCTAACATCTCGGATGTAATATTTTACTACATTCCTGGCACGTCGGCCCCTACTTCTCGGTGGGAACATTATATACGTCTATAACGCTATATATCCTAGCCTAAGGCAAACTAACATATCGAATGTAATATTTTACAACATTCCCGTCACTTCGGCCCCTACTTCTCGGTGGGAACATTATATACGTCTATGACGTTATATATCTTAGCCTAAGGCAATCCTAACATCTCGGATGTAATATTTTACAACATTCCTGGCGCGCCGGCACCTATTTCTCGGTGGGAACATTATATACGTCTATAACTTTGCATATCCTAGCCTAAGGCAACCTAACATCTCGGATGTAATATTTTACTACATTCCTGGCGCGCCGGCCCCCACTTCTCGGTGGGAATATTATATACGTCTATATCGCTATATATCATAGCCTAAGGCAACCTAACATGTCGAGCGTAATATTTTACAACATTCCTGGCTCGTTGGCTCCTACTTCTCGGTGGGAACATTATATACGTCTATAACGTTATATATTCTAACCTAAGGGAACCTAACATCTCGGATGTAATATTTTACTACATTGGTGGCGCGCAGACCGCTATTTCTCGATGGGAACATTATATACGTCTATATCGCTATATATCCTAGCCTAAGGCAACCTAACATGTCGAGCGTAATATTTTACAACATTCCTGGCTCGTCGGCACCTACTTCTCCGTGGGAACTTTATATACGTCTATAACGTTATATATCCTAGCATAAGGCATTCTTACATGTCGAATGTAATATTTTACAATATTCCTGGCGCGTCGGCAACTACTTCTCGGTGGGAACAGTATATCCGTCTATAACGTTATAAATCCTAACCTAAGACAACTTAACATGTCGAATGTAATGTTTCACCACATTCCTGGCTCGTTGGCCCCTACTTCTCTGTGGGAACATTATGAGCGTCTATAACGTTATATATCCTAACCTAAGGCAACCTAACATCTCGGATGTTATATTTTACTACATACCTGGCACGTCGGCCCCTACTTCTCGGTGGGAACATTATGAGCGTTTATAACGTTATGTATCCTAACCTAAGGCAACCTAACATCTCGGATGTAATATTTTACTACATTCCTGGCACGTCGGCCCCTACTTCTCGGTGGGAACATTATATACGTCTATAACGCTATATATCCTAGCCTAAGGCAAACTAACATGTCGAATGTTATATTTTACAACATTCCCGTCACTTCGGCACCTACTTCTCGGTGGGAACATTATATACGTCTATAACGCTATATATCTTAGCCTAAGGCAATCCTAACATCTCGGATGTAATATTTTGCAACATTCCTGGCGCGCCGGCACCTATTTCTCGGTGGGAACATTATATACGTCTATAACTTTACATATCCTAGCCTAAGGCAACCTAACTTCTCGGATGTAATATTTTACTACATTCCTGTTGCGCCGGGCCCCACTTCTCGGTGGGAATATTATATACGTCTATAACTTTACATATCCTAACCTAAGGGAACCTAACATCTCGGATGTAATATTTTACAACATTCCTGGCGTGTCGGCCCCTATTTCTCGGTGGGAACATTATATACGTCTTTAACGCTATTTATCCTAGCCTAAGGCAACCGAACTTGTCGAGCGTAATATTTTACAACATTCCTGGAGCGTCGGCCCCTATTTCTCGGTGGGAACATTATATAAGTCAATAACGTTATATATCCTAACCTAAGGCAACCTAACATCTCGGATGTAATATTTTACAACATTCCCGTCACTTCGGCCCCTACTTCTCGGTGGGAACATTATATACGTCTATAACGTTATATATCTTAGCCTAAGGCAACCCTAACTACTCGGATGTAATATTTTACAACATTCCTGGCGCGCCGGCACCTATTTCTCGGTGGGAACATTATATACGTCTATAACTTTACATATCCTATCCTAAGGGAACCTAACATCTCGGATGTAATATTTTACAACATTCCTGGCGTGTCGGCCCCTATTTCTCGTTGGGAACATTATATACGTCTTTAACGCTATATATCCTAGCCTAAGGCAACCTAACTTTTCGAGCGTAATATTTTACAACATTCCTGGGACGTCGGCCCCTATTTCTCGGTGGGAACATTATATAAGTCAATAATGTTATATATCCTAACCTAAGGCAACCTAACATCTCGGATGTAATATTTTACAACATTCCCGTCACTTCGGCCCCTACTTCTCGGTGGGAACATTATATACGTCTATAACGTTATATATCTTAGCCTAAGGCAACCGTAGCTACTCGGATGTAATATTTTACAACATTCCTGGCACGCCGGCACCTATTTCTCGGTGGGAACATTATATACGTCTATAACTTTACATATCCTAGCCTAGGGCAAACTAACATGTCGAATGAAATATTTTACAACATTCCCGTCCCTTCGGCCCCTACTTCTCGGTGGGAACATTATATACGTCTATAACGTTATATATCTTAGCCTAAGGCAATCCTAACATCTCGGATGTAATATTTTACAACATTCCTGGCGCGCCGGCACCTATTTCTCGGTGGGAACATTATATACGTCTATAACTTTGCATATTTCTAGCCTAAGGCAACCTAACATCCCGGATGTAATATTTTACTACATTCCTGTCGCGCCGGCCCCCACTTCTCGGTGGGAACATTATATACGTCTATATCGCTATATATCATAGCCTAAGGCAACCTAACATGTCGAGCGTAATATTTTACAGCATTCCTGGGGCGTCGGCCCCTATTCCTCGGTGGGAACATTATATAAGTCAATAATGTTATATATCCTAACCTAAGGCAACCTAACATCTCGGATGTAATATTTTACAACATTCCTGGCGCGCCGGCACCTATTTCTCGGTGGGAACATTATATACGTCTATAACTTTGCATATCCTAGCCTAAGGCAACCTAACATCTCGGATGTAATATTTTACTACATTCCTGGCGGGCCGGCCCCCACTTCTCGGTGGGAATATTATATACGTCTATATCGCTATATATCATAGCCTAAGGCAACCTAACATGTCGAGCGTAATATTTTACAACATTCCTGGCTCGTTGGCCCCTACTTCTCGGTGGGAACATTATATACGTCTATAACTTTACATATCCTAGCCTAAGGCAACCTAACTTCTCGGATGTAATATTTTACTACATTCCTGGCGCGCCGGGCCCCACTTCTCGGTGGGAATATTATATACGTCTATAACTTTACATATCCTAACCTAAGGGAACCTAACATCTCGGATGTAATATTTTACAACATTCCTGGCGTGTCGGCCCCTATTTCTCGGTGGGAACATTATATACGTCTTTAACGCTATTTATCCTAGCCTAAGGCAACCTAACTTGTCGAGCGTAATATTTTACAACATTCCTGGGGCGTCGGCCCCTATTTCTCGGTGGGAACATTATATAAGTCAATAACGTTATATATCCTAACCTAAGGCAACCTAACATCTCGGATGTAATATTTTACAACATTCCCGTCACTTCGGCCCCTACTTTTCGGTGGGAACATTATATACGTCTATAACGTTATATATCTTAGCCTAAGGCAACCCTAACTACTCGGATGTAATATTTTACAACATTCCTGGCGCGCCGGCACCTATTTCTCGGTGGGAACATTATATACGTCTATAACTTTACATATCCTATCCTAAGGGAACCTAACATCTCGGATGTAATATTTTACAACATTCCTGGCGTGTCGGCCCCTATTTCTCGTTGGGAACATTATATACGTCTTTAACGCTATATATCCTAGCCTAAGGCAACCTAACTTTTCGAGCGTAATATTTTACAACATTCCTGGGACGTCGGCCCCTATTTCTCGGTGGGAACATTATATAAGTCAATAATGTTATATATCCTAACCTAAGGCAACCTAACATCTCGGATGTAATATTTTACAACATTCCCGTCACTTCGGCCCCTACTTCTCGGTGGGAACATTATATACGTCTATAACGTTATATATCTTAGCCTAAGGCAACCGTAGCTACTCGGATGTAATATTTTACAACATTCCTGGCACGCCGGCACCTATTTCTCGGTGGGAACATTATATACGTCTATAACTTTACATATCCTAGCCTAAGGCAAACTAACATGTCGATTGAAATATTTTACAACATTCCCGTCCCTTCGGCCCCTACTTCTCGGTGGGAACATTATATACGTCTATAACGTTATATATCTTAGCCTAAGGCAATCCTAACATCTCGGATGTAATATTTTACAACATTCCTGGCGCGCCGGCACCTATTTCTCGGTGGGAACATTATATACGTCTATAACTTTGCATATTTCTAGCCTAAGGCAACCTAACATCCCGGATGTAATATTTTACTACATTCCTGTCGCGCCGGCCCCCACTTCTCGGTGGGAACATTATATACGTCTATATCGCTATATATCATAGCCTAAGGCAACCTAACATGTCGAGCGTAATATTTTACAGCATTCCTGGGGCGTCGGCCCCTATTCCTCGGTGGGAACATTATATAAGTCAATAATGTTATATATCCTAACCTAAGGCAACCTAACATCTCGGATGTAATATTTTACAACATTCCTGGCGCGCCGGCACCTATTTCTCGGTGGGAACATTATATACGTCTATAACTTTGCATATCCTAGCCTAAGGCAACCTAACATCTCGGATGTAATATTTTACTACATTCCTGGCGCGCCGGCCCCCACTTCTCGGTGGGAATATTATATACGTCTATATCGCTATATATCATAGCCTAAGGCAACCTAACATGTCGAGCGTAATATTTTACAACATTCCTGGCTCGTTGGCCCCTACTTCTCGGTGGGAACATTATATACGTCTATAACTTTACATATCCTAGCCTAAGGCAACCTAACTTCTCGGATGTAATATTTTACTACATTCCTGGCGCGCCGGGCCCCACTTCTCGGTGGGAATATTATATACGTCTATAACTTTACATATCCTAACCTAAGGGAACCTAACATCTCGGATGTAATATTTTACAACATTCCTGGCGTGTCGGCCCCTATTTCTCGGTGGGAACATTATATACGTCTTTAACGCTATTTATCCTAGCCTAAGGCAACCTAACTTGTCGAGCGTAATATTTTACAACATTCCTGGGGCGTCGGCCCCTATTTCTCGGTGGGAACATTATATAAGTCAATAACGTTATATATCCTAACCTAAGGCAACCTAACATCTCGGATGTAATATTTTACAACATTCCCGTCACTTCGGCCCCTACTTTTCGGTGGGAACATTATATACGTCTATAACGTTATATATCTTAGCCTAAGGCAACCCTAACTACTCGGATGTAATATTTTACAACATTCCTGGCGCGCCGGCACCTATTTCTCGGTGGGAACATTATATACGTCTATAACTTTACATATCCTATCCTAAGGGAACCTAACATCTCGGATGTAATATTTTACAACATTCCTGGCGTGTCGGCCCCTATTTCTCGTTGGGAACATTATATACGTCTTTAACGCTATATATCCTAGCCTAAGGCAACCTAACTTTTCGAGCGTAATATTTTACAACATTCCTGGGACGTCGGCCCCTATTCCTCGGTGGGAACATTATATAAGTCAATAATGTTATATATCCTAACCTAAGGCAACCTAACATCTCGGATGTAATATTTTACAACATTCCCGTCACTTCGGCCCCTACTTCTCGGTGGGAACATTATATACGTCTATAACGTTATATATCTTAGCCTAAGGCAACCGTAACTACTCGCATGTAATATTTTACAACATTCCTGGCACGCCGGCACCTATTTCTCGGTGGGAACATTATATACGTCTATAACTTTACATATCCTAGCCTAAGGCAACCTAACATCTCGGATGTAATATTTTACTACATTCCTGGCGCGCCGGCCCCCACTTTTCGGTGGGAATATTATATACGTCTATATCGCTATATATCATAGCCTAAGGCAACCTAACATGTCGAGCGTAATATTTTACAACATTCCTGCCTCGTCGGCCCCTACTTCTCGGTGGGAACATTATATACGTATATAACGTTATATATCCTAACCTAAGGGAACCTAACATCTCGGATGTAATATTTTACTACATTCGTGGCGCGCCGACCGCTATTTCTCGATGGGAACATTATATACGTCTATATCGCTATATATCCTAGCCTAAGGCAACCTAACATCTCGGATGTAATATTTGATAACATTCCTGGCGTGTAGGCTCGTAGTTCTCGGTGGGAATATCATATACGTCTATAATGTTATATATCCTAGCCTAAGGCAATCCTAACATGTCGAATGTAATATTTTACAGCATTCCTGGCGCGTCGGCCCCTACTTCTCGGGTGGAACATTATATACGTCTATAACGTTATATATCCTAACTTAAGGCAACCTAACATCTCGGATGTAATATTTTACAACATTCCTGGCTCGTCGGCACCTACTTCTCGGTGGGAACATTATATACGTCTATAACGTTATATATTCTAACCTAAGGGAACCTAACATCTCGGATGTAATATTTTACTACATTCGTGGCGCGCCGACCGCTATTTCTCGATGGGAACATTATATACGTCTATATCGCTATATATCCTAGCCTAAGGCAACCTAACATGTCGAGCGTAAGATTTTACAACATTCCTGGCTCGTCGGCACCTACTTCTCGGTGGGAACTTTATATACGTCTATAACGTTATATATCCTAGCATAAGGCATCCTTACATGTCGAATGTAATATTTTACAATATTCCTGGCGCGTCGGCCCCCACTTCCCGGTGGGAATATTATATACGTCTATATCGCTATATATCATAGCCTAAGGCAACCGAACATGTCGAGCGTAATATTTTACAACATTCCTGGCTCGTTGGCCCCTACTACTCGGTAGGAACATTATATACGTCTATAACGTTATATATTCTAACCTAAGGGAACCTAACATCTCGGATGTAATATTTTACTACATTCGTGGCGCGCCGACCGCTATTTCTCGGTGGGAACATTATATATGTCTATAACGCTATATATACTAACCTAAGGCAACCTAACATCTCGGATGTAATATTTTACTACATTCCTGGCACGTCGGCCCCTACTTCTCGGTGGGAACATTATATACGTCTATAACGCTATATATCCTAGCCTAAGGCAAACTAACATGTCGAATGTAATATTTTACAACATTCCCGTCACTTCGGCCCCTACTTCTCGGTGGGAACATTATATACGTCTATAACGTTATATATTCTAACCTAAGGGAACCTAACATCTCGGATGTAATATTTTACAACATTCCTGGCGTGTCGGCCCCTATTTCTCGGTGGGAACATTATATACGTCTATAAAGTTATATATCCTAACCTAAGGGAACCTAACATCTCGGATGTAATATTTGACAACGTTCTTGTCGTCTCGACCGGTACTCCTCGGTGGGAATATCGTATACGTCTATAACGTTATATATCTTAGCCTAAGGCAATCCTAAGATCTAGGATGTAATATTTTACAACATTCCTGGCGCGCCGGCACCTATTTTTCGGCGGGAACATTATATACGTCTATAACTTTACATATCCCAGCCTAAGGCAACCTAACATCTCGGATGTAATATTTTACTACATTCCTGGCGCGCCGGCCCCCACTTCTCGGTGGGAATATTATATACGTCTATATCGCTATATATCATAGCCTAAGGCAACCTATCACGTCGAGCGTACTATTTTACAACATTCCTGGCTCGTTGGCCCCTACTTCTCGGAGGGAACATTATATACGTCTATAACGTTATATATTCTAACCTAAGGGAACCTAACATCTCGGATGTAATATTTTACAACATTCCTGGCGTGTCGGCCCCTATTTCTCGGTGGGAACATTATGTACGACTTTAACGCTATATATCCTAGCCTAAGGCAACCTAACCTGTCGAGCGTAATATTTAACAGCATTCCTGGCGCGCCGGCCCCTACTTCTCGGTGGGAACATTATATACGCCTATAACGTGATATATCCTAGCCTAAGGCAATCCTAACATCTCGGATGTAATATTTTACTACATTCGTGGCGCGCCGACCGCTATTTCTCGATGGGAACATTATATACGTCTATATCGCTATATATCCTAGCCTAAGGCAACCGAACAACTCGGATGTAATATTTTACTACATTCCTGGCACGTCGGCCCCTACTTCTCAGTGGGAACATTATATACGTCTATAACGCTATATATCCTAGCCTAAGGCAAACTAACATGTCGAATGTAATATTTTACAACATTCCCGTCACTTCGGCCCCTACTTCTCGGTGGGAACATTATATACGTCTATAGCGGTATATATCTTAGCCTAAGGCAATCCTAACATCTCGGATGTAATATTTTACAACATTCCTGGCGCGTCGGCACCTACTTCTCGGTGGGAGCATTATATACGCCTATAACGTTATATATCCTAACCTAAGGAAACCTAACACCTCGAATGTAATGTTATACAACATTCCTGGCGTGTCGGTCCCTATTTCTCAATGGGAACATTATATATGCCTATATCGCTATATGTCCTACCCTGAGACAACCTAGCATGTCGATTATAATATATTACAATATTCCTGGCGCGTCGGCAACTACTTCTCGGTGAGAACTGTATATACGTCTATAACGTTATATATCCTAACCTAAGACAACTTAACATGTCGAGCGTAATATTTTACGACATTCCTTGCTCGACGGCACCTACTTCTCGGTGGGAACATTATATACGTCTATAACGTTATATATCCTAGCCTAAGGCAACCTAACATCTCGGATGTAATATTTTACTACATTCCTGGCGCGCCGACCCCTACTTCTCGGTGGGAAGATTATATACGTCTGTAACGCTATATATGCTAGCCTACGGCAACCTAACTTGTCGAGCGTAATATCTTACAACATTCCTGGCTCGTCGGCCTCTACCTCTCGGTGGGAACATTATATACGTCTATAACGTTATATATCCTAACCTAAGGCAACTTAACATGTCGAATGTAATATTTTCCCACATTTCTGGCTCGTTGGCCCCTACTCCTCGGTGGGAACATTATATACGTCTATAAAGTTACATATCCTAGCGTAAGGCAACCTAACATCTCGGATGTAATATTTTACTACATTCCTGGCGCGCCGACCCCTACTTCTCGGTGGGAAGATTATATACGTCTGTAACGCTATATATCCTAGCCTACGGCAACCTAACTTGTCGAGCGTAATATTTTACAACATTCCTGGCTCGTCGGCCCCTACCTCTCGGTGGGAACATTATATACGTCTATAACGTGATATATCCGAGCCTAAGGCAACCTAACGCATCGGATGTAATGTTTTACAACATTTCTGGCGTGTCGGCCCCTATTTCTCGGTGGGAACATTATATACGTCTTTAACGATATATATCCTAGCCTAAGGCAATCCTAACATGTCGAATGTATAATTTTACAACATTCCTGGCGAGTCGGCCCATATTTCTCCGTGGGAACATTATATAAGACAATAACGTTATATATCCTAACCTAAGGCAACCTAACATCTCGGATGTAATATTTTGCTACATTCCTGGCGCGCTGGCCCTTACTTCTCGGTGGGAACATTGTATACGTCTATAACGCCATATATCCTAACCTAAGGCAACCTAACATCTCGGATGTAATATTTTGCTACATTCCTGGCACGTCGGCCCCTACTTCTCGGTGGGAACATTATATACGTCTATAACGCTATATATCCTAACCTAAGGCAACCTAACATCTCGGATGTCATATTTTACTACATTCCTGGCACGTCGGCCACTACTTCTCGGTGGGAACATTATATAAGTCTATAACGCTATATATCCTAGCCTAAGGCATACTAACATGTCGAATGTAATATTTTACAACATTCCCGTCACTTCGGCACCTACTTCTCGGTGGGAACATTATATACGTCTATAACGTTATATATCCTAGCCTAAGGCAACCTAACATCTCGGATATAATATTTTACTACATTCGTGGCGCACCGGCCCCTACTTCTCGGTGGGAACATTATTTACGTCTATAACGTTATATATCCTAGCCTAAGGCAATCCTAACATCTCGGATGTAATATTTTACAACATTCCTGGCGTGTCGGCCCCTATTTCTCGGTGGGAACATTATATACGTATTTAACGATATATATCCTAGCCTAAGGCAATCCTAACATGTCGAATGTATAATTTTACAACATTCCTGGCGGGTCGGCCCCTATGTCTCCGTGGGAACATTATATAAGTCAATAACGTTATATATCCTAACCTAAGGTAACCTAACATCTCGGATGTAATATTTTACTACATGCCTGGCTCGTGGGCCCCTACTTCTCGGTGGGAACATTGTATACGTCTATAACGCCATATATCCTAACCTAAGGCAACCTAACATCTCGGATGTAATGTTTTACAACATTCCTGGCGTGTCGGGCCCTATTTCTCGGTGGGAACATTATATACGTCTTTAACGACATATATCCTAGCCTAAGGCAAACTAACATGTCAAATGTAATATTTTACAACATTCCCGTCACTTCGGCCCCTACTTCTCGGTGGGAACATTATATACGTCTATAACGTTATATATCCTAGCATAAGGCATCCTTACAAGTCGAATGTAATATTTTACAATATTGCTGGCGCGTCGGAAAGTACTTCTCGGTGGGAACAGTATATCCGTCTATAACGTTGTATATCCTAACCTAAGGTAACCTAACACCTCGGATGTAATGTTTTACAACATTCCTGGCGTGTCGGCCCCTATTTCTCGGTGGGAACATTATATACGTCTTTAACGATATATATCCTAGCCTAAGGCAACCTAACACCTCGGATGTAATGTTTTACAACATTCCTGGCGCGTCGGCACCTCCTTCTCGGTGGGAACATTATATACGTCTATAAAGTTATATATCCTAACCTAAGGGAACCTAACATCTCGGATGTAATATTTGACAACGTTCTTGTCGTCTCGACCGGTACTCCTCGGTGGGAATATCGTATACGTCTATAACGTTATATATCTTAGCCTAAGGCAATCCTAAGATCTAGGATGTAATATTTTACAACATTCCTGGCGCGCCGGCACCTATTTTTCGGCGGGAACATTATATACGTCTATAACTTTACATATCCCAGCCTAAGGCAACCTAACATCTCGGATGTAATATTTTACTACATTCCTGGCGCGCCGGCCCCCACTTCTCGGTGGGAATATTATATACGTCTATATCGCTATATATCATAGCCTAAGGCAACCTATCACGTCGAGCGTACTATTTTACAACATTCCTGGCTCGTTGGCCCCTACTTCTCGGTGGGAACATTATATACGTCTATAACGTTATATATTCTAACCTAAGGGAACCTAACATCTCGGATGTAATATTTTACAACATTCCTGGCGTGTCGGCCCCTATTTCTCGGTGGGAACATTATGTACGACTTTAACGCTATATATCCTAGCCTAAGGCAACCTAACCTGTCGAGCGTAATATTTTACAGCATTCCTGGCGCGCCGGCCCCTACTTCTCGGTGGGAACATTATATACGCCTATAACGTGATATATCCTAGCCTAAGGCAATCCTAACATCTCGGATGTAATATTTTACTACATTCGTGGCGCGTCGGCACCTACTTCTCGGTGGGAGCATTATATACGCCTATAACGTTATATATCCTAACCTAAGGAAACCTAACACCTCGAATGTAATGTTATACAACATTCCTGGCGTGTCGGTCCCTATTTCTCAATGGGAACATTATATATGCCTATATCGCTATATGTCCTACCCTGAGACAACCTAGCATGTCGATTATAATATATTACAATATTCCTGGCGCGTCGGCAACTACTTCTCGGTGAGAACTGTATATACGTCTATAACGTTATATATCCTAACCTAAGACAACTTAACATGTCGAGCGTAATATTTTACGACATTCCTTGCTCGACGGCACCTACTTCTCGGTGGGAACATTATATACGTCTATAACGTTATATATCCTAGCCTAAGGCAACCTAACATCTCGGATGTAATATTTTACTACATTCCTGGCGCGCCGACCCCTACTTCTCGGTGGGAAGATTATATACGTCTGTAACGCTATATATGCTAGCCTACGGCAACCTAACTTGTCGAGCGTAATATCTTACAACATTCCTGGCTCGTCGGCCTCTACCTCTCGGTGGGAACATTATATACGTCTATAACGTTATATATCCTAACCTAAGGCAACTTAACATGTCGAATGTAATATTTTCCCACATTTCTGGCTCGTTGGCCCCTACTCCTCGGTGGGAACATTATATACGTCTATAAAGTTACATATCCTAGCGTAAGGCAACCTAACATCTCGGATGTAATATTTTACTACATTCCTGGCGCGCCGACCCCTACTTCTCGGTGGGAAGATTATATACGTCTGTAACGCTATATATCCTAGCCTACGGCAACCTAACTTGTCGAGCGTAATATTTTACAACATTCCTGGCTCGTCGGCCCCTACCTCTCGGTGGGAACATTATATACGTCTATAACGTGATATATCCGAGCCTAAGGCAACCTAACGCATCGGATGTAATGTTTTACAACATTTCTGGCGTGTCGGCCCCTATTTCTCGGTGGGAACATTATATACGTCTTTAACGATATATATCCTAGCCTAAGGCAATCCTAACATGTCGAATGTATAATTTTACAACATTCCTGGCGAGTCGGCCCATATTTCTCCGTGGGAACATTATATAAGACAATAACGTTATATATCCTAACCTAAGGCAACCTAACATCTCGGATGTAATATTTTGCTACATTCCTGGCGCGCTGGCCCTTACTTCTCGGTGGGAACATTGTATACGTCTATAACGCCATATATCCTAACCTAAGGCAACCTAACATCTCGGATGTAATATTTTGCTACATTCCTGGCACGTCGGCCCCTACTTCTCGGTGGGAACATTATATACGTCTATAACGCTATATATCCTAACCTAAGGCAACCTAACATCTCGGATGTCATATTTTACTACATTCCTGGCACGTCGGCCACTACTTCTCGGTGGGAACATTATATAAGTCTATAACGCTATATATCCTAGCCTAAGGCATACTAACATGTCGAATGTAATATTTTACAACATTCCCGTCACTTCGGCACCTACTTCTCGGTGGGAACATTATATACGTCTATAACGTTATATATCCTAGCCTAAGGCAACCTAACATCTCGGATATAATATTTTACTACATTCGTGGCGCACCGGCCCCTACTTCTCGGTGGGAACATTATTTACGTCTATAACGTTATATATCCTAGCCTAAGGCAATCCTAACATCTCGGATGTAATATTTTACAACATTCCTGGCGTGTCGGCCCCTATTTCTCGGTGGGAACATTATATACGTATTTAACGATATATATCCTAGCCTAAGGCAATCCTAACATGTCGAATGTATAATTTTACAACATTCCTGGCGGGTCGGCCCCTATGTCTCCGTGGGAACATTATATAAGTCAATAACGTTATATATCCTAACCTAAGGTAACCTAACATCTCGGATGTAATATTTTACTACATGCCTGGCTCGTGGGCCCCTACTTCTCGGTGGGAACATTGTATACGTCTATAACGCCATATATCCTAACCTAAGGCAACCTAACATCTCGGATGTAATGTTTTACAACATTCCTGGCGTGTCGGGCCCTATTTCTCGGTGGGAACATTATATACGTCTTTAACGACATATATCCTAGCCTAAGGCAAACTAACATGTCAAATGTAATATTTTACAACATTCCCGTCACTTCGGCCCCTACTTCTCGGTGGGAACATTATATACGTCTATAACGTTATATATCCTAGCATAAGGCATCCTTACAAGTCGAATGTAATATTTTACAATATTGCTGGCGCGTCGGAAAGTACTTCTCGGTGGGAACAGTATATCCGTCTATAACGTTGTATATCCTAACCTAAGGTAACCTAACACCTCGGATGTAATGTTTTACAACATTCCTGGCGTGTCGGCCCCTATTTCTCGGTGGGAACATTATATACGTCTTTAACGATATATATCCTAGCCTAAGGCAACCTAACACCTCGGATGTAATGTTTTACAACATTCCTGGCGCGTCGGCACCTCCTTCTCGGTGGGAACATTATATACGTCTATAAAGTTATATATCCTAACCTAAGGGAACCTAACATCTCGGATGTAATATTTGACAACGTTCTTGTCGTCTCGACCGGTACTCCTCGGTGGGAATATCGTATACGTCTATAACGTTATATATCTTAGCCTAAGGCAATCCTAAGATCTAGGATGTAATATTTTACAACATTCCTGGCGCGCCGGCACCTATTTTTCGGCGGGAACATTATATACGTCTATAACTTTACATATCCCAGCCTAAGGCAACCTAACATCTCGGATGTAATATTTTACTACATTCCTGGCGCGCCGGCCCCCACTTCTCGGTGGGAATATTATATACGTCTATATCGCTATATATCATAGCCTAAGGCAACCTATCACGTCGAGCGTACTATTTTACAACATTCCTGGCTCGTTGGCCCCTACTTCTCGGTGGGAACATTATATACGTCTATAACGTTATATATTCTAACCTAAGGGAACCTAACATCTCGGATGTAATATTTTACAACATTCCTGGCGTGTCGGCCCCTATTTCTCGGTGGGAACATTATGTACGACTTTAACGCTATATATCCTAGCCTAAGGCAACCTAACCTGTCGAGCGTAATATTTTACAGCATTCCTGGCGCGCCGGCCCCTACTTCTCGGTGGGAACATTATATACGCCTATAACGTGATATATCCTAGCCTAAGGCAATCCTAACATCTCGGATGTAATATTTTACTACATTCGTGGCGCGCCGACCGCTATTTCTCGATGGGAACATTATATACGTCTATATCGCTATATATCCTAGCCTAAGGCAACCGAACAACTCGGATGTAATATTTTACTACATTCCTGGCACGTCGGCCCCTACTTCTCAGTGGGAACATTATATACGTCTATAACGCTATATATCCTAGCCTAAGGCAAACTAACATGTCGAATGTAATATTTTACAACATTCCCGTCACTTCGGCCCCTACTTCTCGGTGGGAACATTATATACGTCTATAGCGGTATATATCTTAGCCTAAGGCAATCCTAACATCTCGGATGTAATATTTTACAACATTCCTGGCGCGTCGGCACCTACTTCTCGGTGGGAGCATTATATACGCCTATAACGTTATATATCCTAACCTAAGGAAACCTAACACCTCGAATGTAATGTTATACAACATTCCTGGCGTGTCGGTCCCTATTTCTCAATGGGAAAATTATATATGCCTATATCGCTATATGTCCTACCCTGAGACAACCTAGCATGTCGATTATAATATATTACAATATTCCTGGCGCGTCGGCAACTACTTCTCGGTGAGAACTGCATATACGTCTATAACGTTATATATCCTAACCTAAGACAACTTAACATGTCGAGCGTAATATTTTACGACATTCCTTGCTCGACGGCACCTACTTCTCGGTGGGAACATTATATACGTCTATAACGTTATATATCCTAGCCTAAGGCAACCTAACATCTCGGATGTAATATTTTACTACATTCCTGGCGCGCCGACCCCTACTTCTCGGTGGGAAGATTATATACGTCTGTAACGCTATATATGCTAGCCTACGGCAACCTAACTTGTCGAGCGTAATATCTTACAACATTCCTGGCTCGTCGGCCTCTACCTCTCGGTGGGAACATTATATACGTCTATAACGTTATATATCCTAACCTAAGGCAACTTAACATGTCGAATGTAATATTTTCCCACATTTCTGGCTCGTTGGCCCCTACTCCTCGGTGGGAACATTATATACGTCTATAAAGTTACATATCCTAGCGTAAGGCAACCTAACATCTCGGATGTAATATTTTACTACATTCCTGGCGCGCCGACCCCTACTTCTCGGTGGGAAGATTATATACGTCTGTAACGCTATATATCCTAGCCTACGGCAACCTAACTTGTCGAGCGTAATATTTTACAACATTCCTGGCTCGTCGGCCCCTACCTCTCGGTGGGAACATTATATACGTCTATAACGTGATATATCCGAGCCTAAGGCAACCTAACGCATCGGATGTAATGTTTTACAACATTTCTGGCGTGTCGGCCCCTATTTCTCGGTGGGAACATTATATACGTCTTTAACGATATATATCCTAGCCTAAGGCAATCCTAACATGTCGAATGTATAATTTTACAACATTCCTGGCGAGTCGGCCCATATTTCTCCGTGGGAACATTATATAAGACAATAACGTTATATATCCTAACCTAAGGCAACCTAACATCTCGGATGTAATATTTTGCTACATTCCTGGAGCGCTGGCCCTTACTTCTCGGTGGGAACATTGTATACGTCTATAACGCCATATATCCTAACCTAAGGCAACCTAACATCTCGGATTTAATATTTTGCTACATTCCTGGCACGTCGGCCCCTACTTCTCGGTGGGAACATTATATACGTCTATAACGCTATATATCCTAACCTAAGGCAACCTAACATCTCGGATGTCATATTTTACTACATTCCTGGCACGTCGGCCACTACTTCTCGGTGGGAACATTATATAAGTCTATAACGCTATATATCCTAGCCTAAGGCATACTAACATGTCGAATGTAATATTTTACAACATTCCCGTCACTTCGGCACCTACTTCTCGGTGGGAACATTATATACGTCTATAACGTTATATATCCTAGCCTAAGGCAACCTAACATCTCGGATGTAATATTTTACTACATTCGTGGCGCACCGGCCCCTACTTCTCGGTGGGAACATTATTTACGTCTATAACGTTATATATCCTAGCCTAAGGCAATCCTAACATCTCGGATGTAATATTTTACAACATTCCTGGCGTGTCGGCCCCTATTTCTCGGTGGGAACATTATATACGTATTTAACGATATATATCCTAGCCTAAGGCAATCCTAACATGTCGAATGTATAATTTTACAACATTCCTGGCGGGTCGGCCCCTATGTCTCCGTGGGAACATTATATAAGTCAATAACGTTATATATCCTAACCTAAGGTAACCTAACATCTCGGATGTAATATTTTACTACATGCCTGGCTCGTGGGCCCCTACTTCTCGGTGGGAACATTGTATACGTCTATAACGCCATATATCCTAACCTAAGGCAACCTAACATCTCGGATGTAATGTTTTACAACATTCCTGGCGTGTCGGGCCCTATTTCTCGGTGGGAACATTATATACGTCTTTAACGACATATATCCTAGCCTAAGGCAAACTAACATGTCAAATGTAATATTTTACAACATTCCCGTCACTTCGGCCCCTACTTCTCGGTGGGAACATTATATACGTCTATAACGTTATATATCCTAGCATAAGGCATCCTTACAGGTCGAATGTAATATTTTACAATATTGCTGGCGCGTCGGAAAGTACTTCTCGGTGGGAACAGTATATCCGTCTATAACGTTGTATATCCTAACCTAAGGCAACCTAACACCTCGGATGTAATGTTTTACAACATTCCTGGCGTGTCGGCCCCTATTTCTCGGTGGGAACATTATATACGTCTTTAACGATATATATCCTAGCCTAAGGCAACCTAACACCTCGGATGTAATGTTTTACAACATTCCTGGCGTGTCGGCCCCTATTTCTCGGTGGGAACATTATATACGTCTTTAACGACATATATCCTAGCCTAAGGCCATCCTGACATGTCGAATGTATAATTTTACAACATTCCCGTCACTTCGGCCCCTATTTCTCGGTGGGAACATTATATACGTCTATAACGTTATATATCCTAGTCTAAGGCAACCTAACATTTCGGATGTAATATTTTACTACATTCCTGGCGCGCCGGCCCCTACTTCTCGGTGGGAACGTTATATACGTCTATAACGTTATATATCCTGACCTAAGGCAACTTTACATGTCGGATGTAATATTTTACAACATTCCTGGCGCGTCGGCACCTCCTTCTCGGTGGGAACATTATATACGTCTATAAAGTTATATATCCTAACCTAAGGGAACCTAACATCTCGAATGTAATATTTGACAACGTTCTTGTCGTCTCGACCGGTACTCCTCGGTGGGAATATCGTATACGTCTATAACGTTATATATCTTAGCCTAAGACAATCCTAACATCTCGGATGTAATATTTTACAACATTCCTGGCGCGCCGGCACCTATTTTTCGGCGGGAATATTATATACGTCTATAACTTTACATATCCTAGCCTAAGGCAACCTAACATCTCGGATGTAATATTTTACTACATTCCTGGCGCGCCGGCCCCCACTTCTCGGTGGGAATATTATATACGTCTATATCGCTATATATCATAGCCTAAGGCAACCTATCACGTCGAGCGTAATATTTTACAACATTCCTGGCTCGTTGGCCCCTACTTCTCGGTGGGAACATTATATACGTCTATAACGTTATATATTCTAACCTAAGGGAACCTAACATCTCGGATGTAATATTTTACAACATTCCTGGCGTGTCGGCCCCTATTTCTCGGTAGGAACATTATGTACGACTTTAACGCTATATATCCTAGCCTAAGGCAACCTAACCTGTCGAGCGTAATATTTTACAGCATTCCTGGCGCGCCGGCCCCTACTTCTCGGTGGGAACATTATATACGCCTATAACGTGATATATCCTAGCCTAAGGCAATCCTAACATCTCGGATGTAATATTTTACTACATTCGTGGCGCGCCGACCGCTATTTCTCGATGGGAACATTATATACGTCTATATCGCTATATATCCTAGCCTAAGGCAACCGAACAACTCGGATGTAATATTTTACTACATTCCTGGCACGTCGGCCCCTACTTCTCAGTGGGAACATTATATACGTCTATAACGCTATATATCCTAGCCTAAGGCAAACTAACATGTCGAATGTAATATTTTACAACATTCCCGTCACTTCGGCCCCTACTTCTCGGTGGGAACATTATATACGTCTATAGCGGTATATATCTTAGCCTAAGGCAATCCTAACATCTCGGATGTAATATTTTACAACATTCCTGGCGCGTCGGCACCTACTTCTCGGTGGGAGCATTATATACGCCTATAACGTTATATATCCTAACCTAAGGAAACCTAACACCTCGAATGTAATGTTATACAACATTCCTGGCGTGTCGGTCCCTATTTCTCAATGGGAACATTATATATGCCTATATCGCTATATGTCCTACCCTGAGACAACCTAGCATGTCGATTATAATATATTACAATATTCCTGGCGCGTCGGCAACTACTTCTCGGTGAGAACTGTATATACGTCTATAACGTTATATATCCTAACCTAAGACAACTTAACATGTCGAGCGTAATATTTTACGACATTCCTTGCTCGACGGCACCTACTTCTCGGTGGGAACATTATATACGTCTATAACGTTATATATCCTAGCCTAAGGCAACCTAACATCTCGGATGTAATATTTTACTACATTCCTGGCGCGCCGACCCCTACTTCTCGGTGGGAAGATTATATACGTCTGTAACGCTATATATGCTAGCCTACGGCAACCTAACTTGTCGAGCGTAATATCTTACAACATTCCTGGCTCGTCAGCCTCTACCTCTCGGTGGGAACATTATATACGTCTATAACGTTATATATCCTAACCTAAGGCAACTTAACATGTCGAATGTAATATTTTCCCACATTTCTGGCTCGTTGGCCCCTACTCCTCGGTGGGAACATTATATACGTCTATAAAGTTACATATCCTAGCGTAAGGCAACCTAACATCTCGGATGTAATATTTTACTACATTCCTGGCGCGCCGACCCCTACTTCTCGGTGGGAAGATTATATACGTCTGTAACGCTATATATCCTAGCCTACGGCAACCTAACTTGTCGAGCGTAATATTTTACAACATTCCTGGCTCGTCGGCCCCTACCTCTCGGTGGGAACATTATATACGTCTATAACGTGATATATCCTAGCCTAAGGCAATCCTAACATCTCGGATGTACTGTTTTACTACATTCGTGGCGCGCCGACCGCTATTTCGCGATGGGAACATTATATACGTCTATATCGCTATATATCCTAGCCTAAGGCAACCTAACATGTCGAGCGTAATATTTTACAACATTCCTGGCTCGTTGGCCCCTACTTCTCGGTGGGAACATTATATACGCCTATAACGCTATATATCCGAGCCTAAGGCAACCTAACGCATCGGATGTAATGTTTTACAACATTCCTGGCGTGTCGGGCCCTATTTCTCGGTGGGAACATTATATACGTCTTTAACGATATATATCCTAGCCTAAGGCAATCCTAACATGTCGAATGTATAATTTTACAACATTCCTGGCGAGTCGGCCCATATTTCTCCGTGGGAACATTATATAAGTCAATAACGTTATATATCCTAACCTAAGGCAACCTAACATCTCGGATGTAATATTTTGCTACATTCCTGGCGCGCTGGCCCTTACTTCTCGGTGGGAACATTGTATACGTCTATAACGCCATATATCCTAACCTAAGGCAACCTAACATCTCGGATGTAATATTTTGCTACATTCCTGGCACGTCGGCCCCTACTTCTCGGTGGGAACATTATATACGTCTATAACGCTATATATCCTAACCTAAGGCAACCTAACATCTCGGATGTCATATTTTACTACATTCCTGGCACGTCGGCCACTACTTCTCGGTGGGAACATTATATAAGTCTATAACGCTATATATCCTAGCCTAAGGCATACTAACATGTCGAATGTAATATTTTACAATATTCCTGGCGCGTCGGCAACTACTTCTCGGTGGGAACTGTATATACGTCTATAACGTTATATATCCTAACCTAAGACAACTTAACATGTCTAGCGTAATATTTTACAACATTCGTGGCTCGTTGGCCCCTACTTCTCGGTGGGAACATTATATACGCCTATAACGCTATATATACGAGCCTAAGGCAACCTAACACCTCGGATGTAATGTTTTACAACATTCCTGGCGTGTCGGCCCCTATTTCTCGGTGGGAACATTATATACGTCTTTAACGATATATATCCTAGCCTAAGGCAATCCTAACATGTCGAATGTATAATTTTACAACATTCCTGGCGAGTCGGCCCCTATTTCTCCGTGGGAACATTATATAAGTCAATAACGTTATATATCCTAACCTAAGGCAACCTAACATCTCGGATGTAATATTTTACTACATTCCTGGCACGTCGGCCACTACTTCTCGGTGGGAACATTATATAAGTCTATAACGCTATATATCCTAGCCTAAGGCATACTAACATGTCGAATGTTATATTTTACAACATTCCCGTCTCGTCGGCACCTACTTCTCGGTGGGAACATTATATACACCTATAACGTTACTTATCCTAGCCTAAGGCAACCTAACATCTCGGATGTAATATTTTACTACATTCGTGGCGCACCGGCCCCTACTTCTCGGTGGAAACATTATATACGTCTATAACGTTATATATCCTAGCCTAAGGCAGTCCTAACATCTCGGATGTAATATTTTACAACATTCCTGGCGCGTCGGCACCTACTTCTCGGTGGGAGCATTATATACGCCTATAACGTTATATATCCTAACCTAAGGAAACCTAACACCTCGAATGTAATGTTATACAACATTCCTGGCGTGTCGGTCCCTATTTCTCAATGGGAACATTATATATGTCTATGACGCTATATGTCCTAGCCTGAGACAACCTAGCATGTCGAATATAATATATTACAATATTCCTGGCGCGTCGGCAACTACTTCTCGGTGTGAACTGTATATACGTCTATAACGTTATATATCCTAACCTAAGACAACTTAACATGTCGAGCGTAATATTTTACGACATTCCTGGCTCGACGGCACCTACTTCTCGGTGGGAACATTATATACGTCTATAACGTTATATATCCTAGCCTAAGGCAACCTAACATCTCGGATGTAATATTTTACTACATTCGTGGCGCGCCGACCCCTACTTCTCGGTGGGAAGATTATATACGTCTGTAACGCTATATATCCTAGCCTACGGCAACCTAACATCTCGGATGTTATATTTTACTACATTCCTGGCTCGTCGGCCTCTACCTCTCGGTGGGAACATTATATACGTCTATAACGTTATATATCCTAACCTAAGGCAACTTAACATGTCGAATGTAATATTTTCCCACATTTCTGGCTCGTTGGCCCCTACTCCTCGGTGGGAACATTATATACGTCTATAAAGTTACATATCCTAGCGTAAGGCAACCTAACATCTCGGATGTAATATTTTACTACATTCCTGGCGCGCCGGCCCCTACTTCTCGGTGGGAAGATTATATACGTCTGTAACGCTATATATCCTAGCCTACGGCAACCTAACTTGTCGAGCGTAATATTTTACAACATTCCTGGCTCGTTGGCCCCTACTTCTCGGTGGGAACATTATATACGTCTATAACGTTATATATCCTAACCTAAGGAAACCTAACACCTCGAATGTAATGTTTTACAACATTCCTGGCGTGTCGGCCCCTATTTCTCGGTGGGAACATTATATACGTCTATAACGTTATATATCCTAACCTAAGGCAACCTAACATCTCGGATGTAATATTTTACTACATTCCTGGCACGTCGGCCCCTACTTCTCTGTGGGAACATTATATACGTCTATAACGCTATATATCCTAGCCTAAGGCAAACTAACATGTCGAATGTAATATTTTACAACATTCCCGTCACTTCGGCCCCCACTTCTCGGTGGGAACATTATATACGTCTATAACGCTATATATCCTAACCTAAGGCAACCTAACATCTCGGATGTAATATTTTACTACATTCCTGGCACGTCGGCCCCTACTTCTCGGTGGGAACATTATATACGTCTATAACGTTATATATTCTAACCTAAGGGAACCTAACATCTCGGATGTAATATTTTACAACATTCCTGGCGTGTCGGCCCCTACTTCTCGGTGGGAACATTATATACGTCTATAACGTTATATATCCTAACCTAAGGCAACTTAACATGTCGGATGTAATATTTTACAACATTCCTGGCGCGTCGGCACCTCCTTCTCGGTGGGAACATTATTTACGTCTATATCGTTATATATCCTAAATTAAGGGAACCTAACATCTCGGAAGTAATATTTGATAACATTCCTGGCGTGTAGGCCCGTAGTTCTCGGTGGGAATATCATATACGTCTATAACGTTATATATCCTAGCCTAAGGCAATCCTAACATGTCGAATGTAATATTTTACAGCATTCCTGGCGCGTCGGCACCTACTCCTCGGGTGGAACATTATATACGTCTGTAACGTTATATATGCTAACCTAAGGCAACCTAACATCTCGGATGTAATATTTTACTACATTCCTGGCACGTCGGCCCCTACTTCTCGGTGGGAACATTATATACGTCTATGACGCTATATATCCTAGCCTAATGCAAAATAACATGTCGAATGTAACATTTTACAACATTCCCGTCACTTCGGCCCCCACTTCTCGGTGGGAACTGTATATACGTCTATAACGTTATATATCCTAACCTAAGACAACTTAACATGTCGAATGTAATATTTTACCACATTCCTGGCTCGTTGGCCCCTACTTCTCGGTGGGAACATTATATACGTCTATAACGTTATATATCCTAACCTAAGGCAACCTAACATCTCGGATGTAATATTTTACTACATTCCTGGCACGTCGGCCCCTACTTCTCTGTGGGAACATTATATACGTCTATAACGCTATATATCCTAGCCTAAGGCAAACTAACATGTCGAATGTAATATTTTACAACATTCCCGTCACTTCGGCCCCCACTTCTCGGTGGGAACATTATATACGTCTATAACGCTATATATCCTAACCTAAGGCAACCTAACATCTCGGATGTAATATTTTACTACATTCCTGGCACGTCGGCCCCTACTTCTCGGTGGGAACATTATATACGTCTATAACGTTATATATTCTAACCTAAGGGAACCTAACATCTCGGATGTAATATTTTACAACATTCCTGGCGTGTCGGCCCCTACTTCTCGGTGGGAACATTATATACGTCTATAACGTTATATATCCTAACCTAAGGCAACTTAACATGTCGGATGTAATATTTTACAACATTCCTGGCGCGTCGGCACCTCCTTCTCGGTGGGAACATTATTTACGTCTATATCGTTATATATCCTAAATTAAGGGAACCTAACATCTCGGAAGTAATATTTGATAACATTCCTGGCGTGTAGGCCCGTAGTTCTCGGTGGGAATATCATATACGTCTATAACGTTATATATCCTAGCCTAAGGCAATCCTAACATGTCGAATGTAATATTTTACAGCATTCCTGGCGCGTCGGCACCTACTCCTCGGGTGGAACATTATATACGTCTGTAACGTTATATATGCTAACCTAAGGCAACCTAACATCTCGGATGTAATATTTTACTACATTCCTGGCACGTCGGCCCCTACTTCTCGGTGGGAACATTATATACGTCTATGACGCTATATATCCTAGCCTAATGCAAAATAACATGTCGAATGTAACATTTTACAACATTCCCGTCACTTCGGCCCCCACTTCTCGGTGGGAACTGTATATACGTCTATAACGTTATATATCCTAACCTAAGACAACTTAACATGTCGAATGTAATATTTTACCACATTCCTGGCTCGTTGGCCCCTACTTCTCGGTGGGAACATTATATACGTCTATAACGTTATATATCCTAACCTAAGGGAACCTAACATCTCGGATGTAATATTTCACAACATTCCTGGCGTGTCGGCCCCTATATCTCGGTGGGAACATTATATACGTCTATAACGATATATATCCTAGGCTAAGGCAAACTAACATGTCGAATGTAATATTTTACAACATTCCCGTCACTTCGGCCCCTACTTCTCGGTGGGAACATTATATACGTCTATAACGTTATATATTCTAGTCTAAGTCAACCTAACATCTCGGATGTAATATTTTACTACATTCGTGGCGCACCGGCCCCTACTTCTCGGTGGGAACATTATATACGTCTATAACGTTATATACCCTAGGCTAAGGCAATCCTAACATCTCAGATGTAATATTTTACAACATTCCTGGCTCGTTGGCCCCTACTTCTCGGTGGGAACATTATATACGTCTATAACGTTATATATCCTAACGTAAGGGAACCTAACATCTCGGATGTAATATTTTACAACATTCCTGGCGTGTCGGCCCCTATTTCTCGGTGGGAACATTATATACGTCTTTAACGCTATTTATCCTAGCCTAAGGCAACCTAACTTGTCGAGCGTAACATTTTACAACATTCCTGGGGCGTCGGCCCCTATTTCTCGGTGGGAACATTATATAAGTCAATAACGTAATATATCCTAACCTAAGGCAACCTAACATCTCGGATGTAATATTTTACAACATTCCCGTCACTTCGGCCCCTACTTCTCGGTGGGGACCTTATATACGTCTATAACGTTATATATCTTAGCCTAAGGCAACCCTAACTACTCGGATGTAATATTTTACAATATTCCTGGCGCGCCGGCACCTATTTCTCGGTGGGAACATTATACACGTCTATAACTTTACATATCCTAACCTAAGGGAACCTAACATCTCGGATGTAATATTTTACAACATTCCTGGCGCGCCGGCCCCCACTTCTCGGTGGGAATATTATATACGTCTATATCGCTATATATCATAGCCTAAGGCAACCTATCACGTCGAGCGTAATATTTTACAACATTCCTGGCTCGTTGGCCCCTACTTCTCGGTGGGAACATTATATACGTCTATAACGTTATATATTCTAACCTAAGGGAACCTAACATCTCGGATGTAATATTTTACAACATTCCTGGCGTGTCGGCCCCTATTTCTCGGTGGGAACATTATGTACGACTTTAACGCTATATATCCTAGCCTAAGGCAACCTAACATGTCGAATGTAATATTTTACAACATTCCCGTCACTTCGGCCCCTATTTCTCGGTGGGAAGATTATATACGTCTATAACTTTACATATCCTAGCCTAAGGCAACCTAACAACTCGGATGTAATATTTTACTACATTCCTGGCGCGCCGGCCCCCACTTCTCGGTGGGAATATTATATACGTCTATATCGCTATATATCATAGCCTAAGGCAACCTAACATGTCGAGCGTAATATTTTACAACATTCCTGTCTCGTTGGCCCCTACTTCTCGGTGGGAACATAATATACGTCTATAACGTTATATATCCTAACCTAAGGCAACCTAACATCTCGGATGTAATATTTTACTACATTCCTTGCACGTCGGCCACTACGTCTTGGCGGGAACATTATATAAGTCTATAACGCTATATATCCTAGCCTAAGGCAAACTAACATGTCGAATGTAATATTTTACAACATTCCCGTCACTTCGGCACCTACTTCTCGGTGGGAACATTATATACGTCTATAACGTTATATATCCTAGCCTAAGGCAACCTAACATCTCGGTTGTTATATTTTACTACATTCCCGGCGCGCCGGACCCTACTTCTCGGTGGGAATATTATATACGTCTATATCGCTATATATCATAGCCTAAGGCAACCTAATATGTCGAGCGTAATATTTTACAACATTCCTGGATCGTTGGCCCCTCCTTCTCGGTGGGAACATTATATACGTCTATAACGTTATATATTCTAACCTAAGGGAACCTAACATCTCGGATGTAATATTTTACAACATTCCTGGCGTGTCGGCCCCTATTTCTCGGTGGGAACATTATATACGTCTTTAACGCTATATATCCTAGCCTAACGCAACCTAACTTGTCGAGCGTAATATTTTACAGCATTCCTGGCGCGTCGGCCCCTACTTCTCGGTGGGAACATTATATACGCCTATAACGTGATATATCCTAGCCTAAGGCAATCCTAACATCTCGGATGTAATATTTTACTACATTCGTGGCGCGCCGACCGCTATTTCTCGATGGGAACATTATATACGTCTATATCGCTATATATCCTAGCCTAAGGCAACCTAACATGTCGAGCGTAATATTTTACAACATTCCTGGCTCGTCGGCACCTACTTCTCGGTGGGAACTTTATATACGTCTATAACGTTATATATCCTAGCATAAGGCATCCTTACATGTCGAATGTAATATTTTACAATATTCCTGGCGCGTCGGCAACTACTTCTCGGTGGGAACAGTATATACGTCTATAACGTTGTATATCCTAACTTAAGGCAACTTAGCATGTCGAAAGTAATGTTTCACAACATTCCTGGCTCGTTGGCCCCTACTTCTCGGTGGGAACATTATGAGCGTCTATAACGTTATATATCCTAACCTAAGGCAACCTAACATCTCGGATGTAATATTTTACTACATTCCTGGCACGTCGGCCCCTACTTCTCGGTGGGAACATTATATACGTCTATAACGCTATATATCCTAGCCTAAGGCAAACTAACATGTCGAATGTAATATTTTACAACATTCCCGTCACTTCGGCCCCTACTTCTCGGTGGGAACATTATATACGTCTATAACGTTATATATCTTAGCCTAAGGCAATCCTAACATCTCGGGTGTAATATTTTACAACATTCCTGGCGCGCCGGCACCTATTTCTCGGTGGGAACATTATATACGTCTATAACTTTGCATATCGTAGCCTAAGGCAACCTAACATCTCGGATGTAATATTTTACTACATTCCTGGCGCGCCGGCCCCCAGTTCTCGGTGGGAACATTATATACGTCTATAACGTGATATATCCTAGCCTAAGGCAGTCCTAACATCTCGGATGTAATATTTTACTACATTCGTGGCGCGCCGACCGCTATTTCTCGATGGGAACATTGTATACGTCTATATCGCTATATATCCTAGCCTAAGGCAACCTAACATGTCGAGCGTAATATTTTACAACATTCCTGGCTCGTTGGCCCCTACTTCTCGGTGGGAACATTATGTACGTCAATAACGTTATATATCCTAACCTAAGGCAACCTAACATCTCGGATGTAATATTTTACAACATTCCCGTCACTTCGGCCCCTACTTCTCGGTGGGAACATTATATACGTCTATAACGTTATATATCTTAGCCTAAGGCAATCCTAACACCTCGGATGTAATATTTTACAACATTCCTGGCGCGCCGGCACCTATTTCTCGGTGGGAACATTACATACGTCTATATCGCTATATATACTAGCATTAAGGCAACCTAACATGTCGAATGTAATATTTTACAGCATTCCTGGCGCGCCGGCCCCTACTTCTCGGTGGCAACATTATATACGTCTATAACGTGATATATCCTAGCCTAAGGCAATCCTAACATCTCGGATGTAATATTTTACTACATTCGTGGCGCGCCGACCGCTATTTCTCGATGGGAACATTATATACGTCTATATCGCTATATATCCTAGCCTAAGGCAACCTAACATGTCGAGCGTAATATTTTACAGCATTCCTGGCTCGTCGGCACCTACTTCTCGGTGGGAACTTTATATACGTCTATAACGTTATATATCCTAGCATAAGGCATCCTTACATGTCGAATGTAATATTTTACAATATTCCTGGCGCGTCGGCAACTACTTCTCGGTGGGAACAGTATATCCGTCTATAACGTTGTATATCCTAGCCTAAGGCAAACTAACATGTCGAATGTAATATTTTACAACATTCCCGTCACTTCGGCCCCTACTTCTCGGTGGGAACATTATATACGTCTATAACGTTATATATCTTAGCCTAAGGCAATCCTAACATCTCGGATGTAATATTTTACAACATTCCTGGCGCGCCGGCACCTATTTCTCGGTGGGAACATTATATACGTCTATAACGTTGCATATCCTAGCCTAAGGCAACCTAACATCTCGGATGTAATATTTTACTACATTCCTGGCGCGCCGGCCCCCACTTCTCGGTGGGAATATTATATACGTCTATATCGCTATATATCATAGCCTAAGGCAACCTAACATGTCGAGCGTAATATTTTACAACATTCCTGGCTCGTTGGCCCCTACTTCTCGGTGGGAACATTATATACGTCCATAACGTTATATATTCTAACCTAAGGGAACCTAACATCTCGGATGTAATATTTTACTACATTGGTGGCGCGCCGACCGCTATTTCTCGATGGGAACATTATATACGTCTATATCGCTATATATCCTAGACTAAGGCAACCTAACATGTCGAGCGTAATATTTTACAACATTCCTGGGGCGTCGGCCCCTATTTCTCGGTGGGAACATTATATAAGTCAATAACGTTATATATCCTAACCTAAGGCAACCTAACATCTCGGATGTAATATTTTACAACATTCCCGTCACTTCGGCCCCTACTTCTCGGTGGGAACATTATATACGTCTATAACGTTATATATCTTAGCCTAAGGCAACCCTAACTACTCGGATGTAATATTTTACAACATTCCTGGCGCGCCGGCACCTATTTCTCGGTGGGAACATTATATACGTCTATAACTTTACATATCCTATCCTAAGGGAACCTAACATCTCGGATGTAATATTTTACAACATTCCTGGCGTGTCGGCCCCTATTTCTCGTTTGGAACATTATATACGTCCTTAACGCTATATATCCTAGCCTAAGGCAACCTAACCTTTCGAGCGTAATATTTTACAACATTCCTGGGACGTCGGCCCCTATTTCTCGGTGGGAACATTATATAAGTCAATAATGTTATATATCCTAACCTAAGGCAACCTAACATCTCGGATGTAATATTTTACAACATTCCCGTCACTTCGGCCCCTACTTCTCGGTGGGAACATTATATACGTCTATAACGTTATATATCTTAGCCTAAGGCAACCGTAACTACTCGGATGTAATATTTTACAACATTCCTGGCACGCCGGCACCTATTTCTCGGTGGGAACATTATATACGCCTATAACTTTACACATCCTAGCCTAAGGCAAACTAACATGTCGAATGTAATATTTTACAACATTCCCGTCCCTTCGGCCCCTACTTCTCGGTGGGAACATTATATACGTCTATAACGTTATATATCTTAGCCCAAGGCAATCCTAACATCTCGGATGTAATATTTTACAACATTCCTGGCGCGCCGGCACCTATTTCTCGGTGGGAACATTATATACGTCTATAACTTTGGATATTTCTAGCCTAAGGCAACCTAACATCTCGGATGTAATATTTTACTACATTCCTGGCGCGCCGGCCCCCACTTCTCGGTGGGAATATTATATACGTCTATATCGCTATATATCATAGCCTAAGGCAACCTAACATGTCGAGCGTAATATTTTACAACATTCCTGCCTCGTCGGCCCCTACTTCTCGGTGGGAACATTATATACGTCTATAACGTTATATATCCTAACCTAAGGGAACCTATCATCTCGGAAGTAATATTTGATAACATTCCTGGCGTGTAGGCCCGTAGTTCTCGGTGGGAATATCATATACGTCTATAACGTTATATATACTAGCCTAAGGCAATCCTAACATGTCGAATGTAATATTTTACAGCATTCCTGGCGCGTCGGCCCCTACTTCTCGGGTGGAACATTATATACGTCTATAACGTTATATATCCTAACCTAAGGCAACCTAACATCTCGGATGTAATATTTTACTACATTCGTGGCGCGCCGACAGCTATTTCTCGATGGGAACATTATATACGTCTATATCGCTATATATCCTAGCCTAAGGCAACCTAACATGTCGAGCGTAATATTTTACAGCATTCCTGGCTCGTCGGCACCTACTTCTCGGTGGGAACTTTATATACGTCTATAACGTTATATATCCTAGCATAAGGCATCCTTACATGTCGAATGTAATATTTTACAATATTCCTGGCGCGTCGGCAACTACTTCTCGGTGGGAACAGTATATCCGTCTATAACGTTGTATATCCTAACTTAAGGCAACTTAACATGTCGAAAGTAATGTTTCACAACATTCCTGGCTCGTTGGCCCCTACTTCTCGGTGGGAACATTATGAGCGTCTATAACGTTATATATCCTAACCTAAGGCAACCTAACATCTCGGATGTAATATTTTACAACATTCCCGTCACTTCGGCCCCTACTTCTCGGTGGGAACATTATATACGTCTATAACGTTATATATCTTAGCCTAAGGCAACCGTAACTACTCGGATGTAATATTTTACAACATTCCTGGCACGCCGGCACCTATTTCTCGGTGGGAACATTATATACGCCTATAACTTTACACATCCTAGCCTAAGGCAAACTAACATGTCGAATGTAATATTTTACAACATTCCCGTCCCTTCGGCCCCTACTTCTCGGTGGGAACATTATATACGTCTATAACGTTATATATCTTAGCCCAAGGCAATCCTAACATCTCGGATGTAATATTTTACAACATTCCTGGCGCGCCGGCACCTATTTCTCGGTGGGAACATTATATACGTCTATAACTTTGGATATTTCTAGCCTAAGGCAACCTAACATCTCGGATGTAATATTTTACTACATTCCTGGCGCGCCGGCCCCCACTTCTCGGTGGGAATATTATGTACGTCTATATCGCTATATATCATAGCCTAAGGCAACCTAACATGTCGAGCGTAATATTTTACAACATTCCTGCCTCGTCGGCCCCTACTTCTCGGTGGGAACATTATATACGTCTATAACGTTATATATCCTAACCTAAGGGAACCTATCACCTCGGAAGTAATATTTGATAACATTCCTGGCGTGTAGGCCCGTAGTTCTCGGTGGGAATATCATATACGTCTATAACGTTATATATACTAGCCTAAGGCAATCCTAACATGTCGAATGTAATATTTTACAGCATTCCTGGCGCGTCGGCCCCTACTTCTCGGGTGGAACATTATATACGTCTATAACGTTATATATCCTAACCTAAGGCAACCTAACATCTCGGATGTAATATTTTACTACATTCCTGGCACTTCGGCCACTACTTCTCGGTGGGAACATTATATACGTCTATAACGTTATATATCCTAACCTAAGGGAACCTAACATCTCGGAAGTAATATTTGATAACATTCCTGGCGTGTAGGCTCGTAGTTCTCGGTGGGAATATCATATACGTCTATAACGTTATATATCCTAGCCTAAGGCAATCCTAACATGTCGAATGTAATATTTTACAACATTCCCGTCACTTCGGCCCCTACTTCTCGGTGGGAACATTATATACGTCTATAACGTTATATATCTTAGCCTAAGGCAACCCTAACTACTCGGATGTAATATTTTACATTCCTGGCGCGCCGGCACCTATTTCTCGGTGGGAACATTATATACGTCTATAACTTTACATATCCTATCCTAAGGGAACCTAACATCTCGGATGTAATATTTTACAACATTCCTGGCGTGTCGGCCCCTATTTCTCGTTTGGAACATTATATACGTCCTTAACGCTATATATCCTAGCCTAAGGCAACCTAACCTTTCGAGCGTAATATTTTACAACATTCCTGGGACGTCGGCCCCTATTTCTCGGTGGGAACATTATATAAGTCAATAATGTTATATATCCTAACCTAAGGCAACCTAACATCTCGGATGTAATATTTTACAACATTCCCGTCACTTCGGCCCCTACTTCTCGGTGGGAACATTATATACGTCTATAACGTTATATATCTTAGCCTAAGGCAACCGTAACTACTCGGATGTAATATTTTACAACATTCCTGGCACGCCGGCACCTATTTCTCGGTGGGAACATTATATACGCCTATAACTTTACACATCCTAGCCTAAGGCAAACTAACATGTCGAATGTAATATTTTACAACATTCCCGTCCCTTCGGCCCCTACTTCTCGGTGGGAACATTATATACGTCTATAACGTTATATATCTTAGCCCAAGGCAATCCTAACATCTCGGATGTAATATTTTACAACATTCCTGGCGCGCCGGCACCTATTTCTCGGTGGGAACATTATATACGTCTATAACTTTGGATATTTCTAGCCTAAGGCAACCTAACATCTCGGATGTAATATTTTACTACATTCCTGGCGCGCCGGCCCCCACTTCTCGGTGGGAATATTATATACGTCTATATCGCTATATATCATAGCCTAAGGCAAACTAACATGTCGAATGTAATATTTTACAACATTCCCGTCACTTCGGCCCCTACTTCTCGGTGGGAACATTATATACGTCTATAGCGGTATATATCTTAGCCTAAGGCAATCCTAACATCTCGGATGTAATATTTTACAACATTCCTGGCGCGCCGGCACCTATTTCTCGGTGGGAACATTATATACGTCTATAACTTTGCATATCCTAGCCTAAGGCAACCTAACATCTCGGATGTAATATTTTACTACATTCCTGGCGCGCCGGCCTCCACTTCCCGGTGGGAATATTATATACGTCTATATCGCTATATATCATAGCTTAAGGCAACCTAACATGTCGAGCGTAATATTTTACAGCATTCCTGGCTCGTCGGCACCTACTTCTCGGTGGGAACTTTATATACGTCTATAACGTTATATATCCTAGCATAAGGCATCCTTACATGTCGAATGTAATATTTTACAATATTCCTGGCGCGTCGGCAACTACTTCTCGGTGGGAACAGTATATCCGTCTATAACGTTGTATATCCTAACTTAAGGCAACTTAACATGTCGAAAGTAATGTTTCACAACATTCCTGGCTCGTTGGCCCCTACTTCTCGGTGGGAACATTATGAGCGTCTATAACGTTATATATCCTAACCTAAGGCAACCTAACATCTCGGATGTAATATTTTACAACATTCCCGTCACTTCGGCCCCTACTTCTCGGTGGGAACATTATATACGTCTATAACGTTATATATCTTAGCCTAAGGCAACCGTAACTACTCGGATGTAATATTTTACAACATTCCTGGCACGCCGGCACCTATTTCTCGGTGGGAACATTATATACGCCTATAACTTTACACATCCTAGCCTAAGGCAAACTAACATGTCGAATGTAATATTTTACAACATTCCCGTCCCTTCGGCCCCTACTTCTCGGTGGGAACATTATATACGTCTATAACGTTATATATCTTAGCCCAAGGCAATCCTAACATCTCGGATGTAATATTTTACAACATTCCTGGCGCGCCGGCACCTATTTCTCGGTGGGAACATTATATACGTCTATAACTTTGGATATTTCTAGCCTAAGGCAACCTAACATCTCGGATGTAATATTTTACTACATTCCTGGCGCGCCGGCCCCCACTTCTCGGTGGGAATATTATGTACGTCTATATCGCTATATATCATAGCCTAAGGCAACCTAACATGTCGAGCGTAATATTTTACAACATTCCTGCCTCGTCGGCCCCTACTTCTCGGTGGGAACATTATATACGTCTATAACGTTATATATCCTAACCTAAGGGAACCTATCACCTCGGAAGTAATATTTGATAACATTCCTGGCGTGTAGGCCCGTAGTTCTCGGTGGGAATATCATATACGTCTATAACGTTATATATACTAGCCTAAGGCAATCCTAACATGTCGAATGTAATATTTTACAGCATTCCTGGCGCGTCGGCCCCTACTTCTCGGGTGGAACATTATATACGTCTATAACGTTATATATCCTAACCTAAGGCAACCTAACATCTCGGATGTAATATTTTACTACATTCCTGGCACTTCGGCCACTACTTCTCGGTGGGAACATTATATACGTCTATAACGTTATATATCCTAACCTAAGGGAACCTAACATCTCGGAAGTAATATTTGATAACATTCCTGGCGTGTAGGCTCGTAGTTCTCGGTGGGAATATCATATACGTCTATAACGTTATATATCCTAGCCTAAGGCAATCCTAACATGTCGAATGTAATATTTTACAACATTCCCGTCACTTCGGCCCCTACTTCTCGGTGGGAACATTATATACGTCTATAACGTTATATATCTTAGCCTAAGGCAACCCTAACTACTCGGATGTAATATTTTACATTCCTGGCGCGCCGGCACCTATTTCTCGGTGGGAACATTATATACGTCTATAACTTTACATATCCTATCCTAAGGGAACCTAACATCTCGGATGTAATATTTTACAACATTCCTGGCGTGTCGGCCCCTATTTCTCGTTTGGAACATTATATACGTCCTTAACGCTATATATCCTAGCCTAAGGCAACCTAACCTTTCGAGCGTAATATTTTACAACATTCCTGGGACGTCGGCCCCTATTTCTCGGTGGGAACATTATATAAGTCAATAATGTTATATATCCTAACCTAAGGCAACCTAACATCTCGGATGTAATATTTTACAACATTCCCGTCACTTCGGCCCCTACTTCTCGGTGGGAACATTATATACGTCTATAACGTTATATATCTTAGCCTAAGGCAACCGTAACTACTCGGATGTAATATTTTACAACATTCCTGGCACGCCGGCACCTATTTCTCGGTGGGAACATTATATACGCCTATAACTTTACACATCCTAGCCTAAGGCAAACTAACATGTCGAATGTAATATTTTACAACATTCCCGTCCCTTCGGCCCCTACTTCTCGGTGGGAACATTATATACGTCTATAACGTTATATATCTTAGCCCAAGGCAATCCTAACATCTCGGATGTAATATTTTACAACATTCCTGGCGCGCCGGCACCTATTTCTCGGTGGGAACATTATATACGTCTATAACTTTGGATATTTCTAGCCTAAGGCAACCTAACATCTCGGATGTAATATTTTACTACATTCCTGGCGCGCCGGCCCCCACTTCTCGGTGGGAATATTATATACGTCTATATCGCTATATATCATAGCCTAAGGCAACCTAACATGTCGAGCGTAATATTTTACAACATTCCTGCCTCGTCGGCCCCTACTTCTCGGTGGGAACATTATATACGTCTATAACGTTATATATCCTAACCTAAGGGAACCTATCATCTCGGAAGTAATATTTGATAACATTCCTGGCGTGTAGGCCCGTAGTTCTCGGTGGGAATATCATATACGTCTATAACGTTATATATACTAGCCTAAGGCAATCCTAACATGTCGAATGTAATATTTTACAGCATTCCTGGCGCGTCGGCCCCTACTTCTCGGGTGGAACATTATATACGTCTATAACGTTATATATCCTAACCTAAGGCAACCTAACATCTCGGATGTAATATTTTACTACATTCGTGGCGCGCCGACAGCTATTTCTCGATGGGAACATTATATACGTCTATATCGCTATATATCCTAGCCTAAGGCAACCTAACATGTCGAGCGTAATATTTTACAGCATTCCTGGCTCGTCGGCACCTACTTCTCGGTGGGAACTTTATATACGTCTATAACGTTATATATCCTAGCATAAGGCATCCTTACATGTCGAATGTAATATTTTACAATATTCCTGGCGCGTCGGCAACTACTTCTCGGTGGGAACAGTATATCCGTCTATAACGTTGTATATCCTAACTTAAGGCAACTTAACATGTCGAAAGTAATGTTTCACAACATTCCTGGCTCGTTGGCCCCTACTTCTCGGTGGGAACATTATGAGCGTCTATAACGTTATATATCCTAACCTAAGGCAACCTAACATCTCGGATGTAATATTTTACAACATTCCCGTCACTTCGGCCCCTACTTCTCGGTGGGAACATTATATACGTCTATAACGTTATATATCTTAGCCTAAGGCAACCGTAACTACTCGGATGTAATATTTTACAACATTCCTGGCACGCCGGCACCTATTTCTCGGTGGGAACATTATATACGCCTATAACTTTACACATCCTAGCCTAAGGCAAACTAACATGTCGAATGTAATATTTTACAACATTCCCGTCCCTTCGGCCCCTACTTCTCGGTGGGAACATTATATACGTCTATAACGTTATATATCTTAGCCCAAGGCAATCCTAACATCTCGGATGTAATATTTTACAACATTCCTGGCGCGCCGGCACCTATTTCTCGGTGGGAACATTATATACGTCTATAACTTTGGATATTTCTAGCCTAAGGCAACCTAACATCTCGGATGTAATATTTTACTACATTCCTGGCGCGCCGGCCCCCACTTCTCGGTGGGAATATTATATACGTCTATATCGCTATATATCATAGCCTAAGGCAACCTAACATGTCGAGCGTAATATTTTACAACATTCCTGCCTCGTCGGCCCCTACTTCTCGGTGGGAACATTATATACGTCTATAACGTTATATATCCTAACCTAAGGGAACCTATCACCTCGGAAGTAATATTTGATAACATTCCTGGCGTGTAGGCCCGTAGTTCTCGGTGGGAATATCATATACGTCTATAACGTTATATATACTAGCCTAAGGCAATCCTAACATGTCGAATGTAATATTTTACAGCATTCCTGGCGCGTCGGCCCCTACTTCTCGGGTGGAACATTATATACGTCTATAACGTTATATATCCTAACCTAAGGCAACCTAACATCTCGGATGTAATATTTTACTACATTCCTGGCACTTCGGCCACTACTTCTCGGTGGGAACATTATATACGTCTATAACGTTATATATCCTAACCTAAGGGAACCTAACATCTCGGAAGTAATATTTGATAACATTCCTGGCGTGTAGGCTCGTAGTTCTCGGTGGGAATATCATATACGTCTATAACGTTATATATCCTAGCCTAAGGCAATCCTAACATGTCGAATGTAATATTTTACAGCATTCCTGGCGCGTCGGCCCCTACTTCTCGGGTGGAACATTATATACGTCTATAACGTTATATATCCTAACCTAAGGCAACCTAACATCTCGGATGTAATATTTTACTACATTCCTGGCACGTCGGCCACTACTTCTCGGTGGGAACATTATATACGTCTATGACGTTATATATCCTAACCTAAGGCAACCTAACATCTCGAATGTAATATTTTACAACATTCCCGTCACTTCGGCACCTACATCTCGGTGGGAACATTATATACGTCTATAACGTTATATATCCTAGCCTAAGGCAACCTAACATCTCGGATGTTATATTTTACTACATTCCCGGCGCGCCGGACCCTACTTCTCGGTGGGAACATTATGTACGTCTATAATGTTATATATCCTAGCCTAAGGTAATCCTAACATCTCGGATGTAATATTTTACTACATTCCTGGCACGTCGGCCCCTGCTTCTCGGCGGGAACAGTATATAAGTCTATAACGTTATATATCCTAACCTAAGGCAACCTAACACCTCGGATGTAATATTTTACAACATTCCTGGCACGCCGGCACCTATTTCTCGGTGGGAACATTATATACGTCTATAACTTTACATATCCTAGCCTAAGGCAACCTAACATCTCGGATGTAATATTTTACTACATTCCTGGCGCGCCGGCCCCCACTTCTCGGTGGGAATATTATATACGTCTATATCGCTATATATCCTAGCCTAAGGCAACCTAACACCTCGGATGGAATGTTTTACAGCATTCCTGGCGTGTCGGCCCCTATTTCTCGGTGGGAACATTATATACGTCTTTAACGATATATATCCTAGCCTAAGGCAACCTAACACCTCGGATGTAATGTTTTACAACATTCCTGGCGTGACGGCCCCTATTTCTCGGTGGGAACATTATATACGTCTATAACTTTACATATCCTAGCCTAAGGCAACCTAACATCTCGGATGTAATATTTTACAACATTCCTGGCGTGTCGGCCCCTATTTCTCGGTGGGAACATTATATACGTCTTTAACGCTATATATCTTAGCCTAAGGCAACCTAACATGTCGAGCGTAATATTTTACAACATTCCTGGCTCGTCGGCACCTACTTCTCGGTGGGAACTTTATATACGTCTATAACGTTATATATCCTAACCTAAGGCAACCTAACATCTCGGATGTAATATTTTACAACATTCCCGTCACCTCGGCCCCTACTTCTCGGTGGGAACATTATATATGTCTATAACGTTATATATTCTAACCTAAGGGAACCTAACATCTCGGATGTAATATGTCACAACATTCCCGTCACATCGGCCCCTACTTCTCGGTGGGAACATTATATACGTCTGTAACGTTATATATCTTAGCCTAAGGCAATCCTAACATCTCGGATGTAATATTTTACAACATTCCTGGCGCGCCGGCACCTATTTCTCGGTGGGAACATTATATACGTCTATAACTTTGCATATCCTAGCCTAAGGCAGCATAACAACTCGGATGTAATATTTTACTACATTCCTGGCGCGCCGGCCCCCACTTCTCGGTGGGAATATTATATACGTCTATATCGCTATATATCATAGCCTAAGGCAACCTAACATGTCGAGCTTAATATTTTACAACATTCCTGGCTCGTTGGCCCCTACTTCTCGGTGGGAACATTATATACGTCTATAACGTTATATATTCTAACCTAAGGGAACCTAACATCTCGGATGTAATATTTTACTACATTCGTGGCGCGCCGACCGCTATTTCTCGATGGGAACATTATATACGTCTATATCGCTATATATCCTAGCCTAAGGCAACCTAACATCTCGGATGTAATATTTTACTACATTCCTGGCACGTCGGCCCCTACTTCTCAGTGGGAACATTATATACGTCTATAACGCTATATATCCTAGCCTAAGGGAACCTAACATCTCGGATGTAATATGTCACAACATTCCCGTCACATCGGCCCCTACTTCTCGGTGGGAACATTATATACGTCTGTAACGTTATATATCTTAGCCTAAGGCAATCCTAACATCTCGGATGTAATATTTTACAACATTCCTGGCGCGCCGGCACCTATTTCTCGGTGGGAACATTATATACGTCTATAACTTTGCATATCCTAGCCTAAGGCAGCATAACAACTCGGATGTAATATTTTACTACATTCCTGGCGCGCCGGCCCCCACTTCTCGGTGGGAATATTATATACGTCTATATCGCTATATATCATAGCCTAAGGCAACCTAACATGTCGAGCTTAATATTTTACAACATTCCTGGCTCGTTGGCCCCTACTTCTCGGTGGGAACATTATATACGTCTATAACGTTATATATTCTAACCTAAGGGAACCTAACATCTCGGATGTAATATTTTACTACATTCGTGGCGCGCCGACCGCTATTTCTCGATGGGAACATTATATACGTCTATATCGCTATATATCCTAGCCTAAGGCAACCTAACATCTCGGATGTAATATTTTACTACATTCCTGGCACGTCGGCCCCTACTTCTCAGTGGGAACATTATATACGTCTATAACGCTATATATCCTAGCCTAAGGCAAACTAACATGTCGAATGTAATATTTTACAACATTCCCGTCACTTCGGCCCCTACTTCTCGGTGGGAACATTATATACGTCTATAGCGGTATATATCTTAGCCTAAGGCAATCCTAACATCTCGGATGTAATATTTTACAACATTCCTGGCGCGCCGGCACCTATTTCTCGGTGGGAACATTATATACGTCTATAACTTTGCATATCCTAGCCTAAGGCAACCTAACATCTCGGATGTAATATTTTACTACATTCCTGGCGCGCCGGCCTCCACTTCCCGGTGGGAATATTATATACGTCTATATCGCTATATATCATAGCTTAAGGCAACCTAACATGTCGAGCGTAATATTTTACAACATTCCTGGCTCGTTGGCCCCTACTTCTCGGTGGGAACATTATATACGTCTATAACGTTATATATTCTAACCTAAGGGAACCTAACATCTCGGATGTAATATTTTACTACATTCGTGGCGCGCCGACCGCTATTTCTCGATGGGAACATTATATACGTCTATATCGCTATATATCCTAGCCTAAGGCAACCTAACATCTCGGATGTAATATTTTACTACATTCCTGGCACGTCGGCCCCTACTTCTCAGTGGGAACATTATATACGTCTATAACGCTATATATCCTAGCCTAAGGCAAACTAACATGTCGAATGTAATATTTTACAACATTCCCGTCACTTCGGCCCCTACTTCTCGGTGGGAACATTATATACGTCTATAGCGGTATATATCTTAGCCTAAGGCAATCCTAACATCTCGGATGTAATATTTTACAACATTCCTGGCGTGCCGGCACCTATTTCTCGGTGGGAACATTATGTACGTCTTTAACGCTATATATCCTAGCATAAGGCAACCTAACTTGTCGAGCGTAATATTTTACAGCATTCCTGGCGCGCCGGCCCCTACTTCTCGGTGGGAACATTATATACGCCTATAACGTGATATATCCTAGCCTAAGGCAATCCTAACATCTCGGATGTAATATTTTACTACATTCGTGGCGCGCCGACCGCTATTTCTCGATGGGAACATTATATACGTCTATATCGCTATATATCCTGGCCTAAGGCAACGTAACATGTCGAGCGTAATATTTTACAACATTCCTGGCCCGTCGGCACCTACTTCTCGGTGGGAACTTTATATACGTCTATAACGTTATATATACTAGCATAAGGCATCCTTACATGTCGAATGTAATATTTTACAATATTCCTGGCGCGTCGGCAAGTACTTCTCGGTGGGAACAGTATATCCGTCTATAACGTTGTATATCCTAACCTAAGGCAACTTAACATGTCGAATGTAATGTTTCACCACATTCCTGGCTCGTTGGCCCCTACTTCTCGGTGGGAACATTATGAGCGTCTATAGCGTTATATATCCTAACCTAAGGCAACCTAACATCTCGGATGTAATATTTTACTACATTCCTGGCACGTCGGCCCCTAATCCTCGGTGGGAACATTATATATGTCTATAACGCTATATATCCTAACCTAAGGCAACCTAACATCTCGGATGTAATATTTTACTACATTCCTGGCACGTCGGCCCCTACTTCTCGGTGGGAACATTATATACGTCTATAACGCTATATGTCCTAGCCTAAGGCAAACTAACATGTCGAATGTAATATTTTACAACATTCCCGTCACTTCGGCCCCTACTTCTCGGTGGGAACATTATATACGTCTATAACGTTATATATCTTAGCCTAAGGCAATCCTAACATCTCGGATGTAATATTTTACAACATTCCTGGCGCACCGGCACCTATTTCTCGGTGGGAACATTATATACGTCTATAACATTACATATCCTAGCCTAAGGCAACCTAACATCTCGGATGTAATATTTTACTACATTCCTGGCGCGCCGGCCCCCACTTCTCGGTGGGAATATTATATACGTCTATATCGCTATATATCATAGCCTAAGGCAACCTAACATGTCGAGCGTAATATTTTACAACATTCCTGGCTCGTTGGCCCCTACTTCTCGGTGGGAACATTATATACGTCTATAACGTTATATATTCTAACCTAAGGGAACCTAACATCTCGGATGTAATATTTTACTACATTCGTGGCGCGACGACCGCTATTTCTCGGTGGGAACATTATATATGTCTATAACGCTATATATCCTAACCTAAGGCAACCTAACATCTCGGATGTAATATTTTACAACATTCCTGGCGCGCCCGCACCTATTTCTCAGTGGGAACATTATATACGTCTATTACTTTCATTATCCTAGCCTAAGGCAACCTAACATCTCGGATGTAATATTTTACTACATTCCTGGCGCGCCGGCCCCCACTTCTCGGTGGGAATATTATATACGTCTATATCGCTATATATCATAGCCTAAGGCAACCTAACATGTCGAGCGTAATATTTTACAACATTCCTGGCTCGTTGGCCCCTACTTCTCGGTGGGAACATTATATACGTCTATAACGTTATATATTCTAACCTAAGGGAACCTAACATCTCGGATGTAATATTTTACTACATTCCTGGCACGTCGACCCCTACTTCTCGTTGGGAACATTATATACGTCTATAACGCTATATATCCTAGCCTAAGGCAAACTAACATGTCGAATGTAATATTTTACAACATTCCCGTTACTTCGGCCCCTACTTCTCGGTGGGAACATTATATACGTCTATAACGTTATATATCCTAGCATAAGGCATCCTTACAAGTCGAATGTAATATTTTACAATATTCCTGGCGCGTCGGCAACTACTTCTCGGTGGGAACAGTATATCCGTCTATAACGTTATATATCCTAACCTAAGGCAACTTAACATGTCGAATGTAATGTTTCACCACATTCCTGGCTCGTTGGCACCTACTTCTCGCTGGGAACATTATGAGCGTCTATAACGTTATATATCCTAACCTAAGGCAACCTAACATCTCGGACGTAATATATTACTACATTCCTGGCACGTCGGCCCCTACTTCTCGGTGGGAACATTTTATATGTCTATATCGCTATATATCCTAACCTAAGGCAACCTAACATCTCGGATGTAATATTTTACTACATTCCTGGCACGTCGGCCCCTACTTCTCGGTGGGAACATTATATACGTCTATAACGCTATATATCCTAGCCTAAGGCAAACTAACATGTCGAATGTAATATTTTACAACATTCCCGTCACTTCGGCCCCTACTTCTCGGTGGGAACATTATATACGTCTATAACGTTACATATCTTAGCCTAAGGCAATCCTAACATCTCGGATGTAATATTTTACAACATTCCTGGCGCGCCGGCACCTATTTCTCGGTGGGAACATTATATACGTCTATAACGTTGCATATCCTAGCCTAAGGCAACCTAACAACTCGGATGTAATATTTTACTACATTCCTGGCGCGCCGGCCCCCACTTCTCGGTGGGAACATTATATACGTCTATAACGTTATATATTCTAACCTAAGGGAACCTAACATCTCGGATGTAATATTTTACTACATTCGTGGCGCGCCGACCGCTATTTCTCGGTGGGAACATTATATATGTCTATAACGCTATATATCCTAACCTAAGGGAACCTAACATCTCGGATGTAATATTTTACTACATTCGTGGCGCGCCGACCGCTATTTCTCGATGGGAACATTATATACGTCTATATCGCTATATATCCTAGCCTAAGGCAACGTAACATGTCGAGCGTAATATTTTACAACATTCCTGGCTCGTCGGCACCTACTTCTCGGTGGGAACTTTATATACGTCTATAACGTTATATATCCTAGCATAAGGCATCCTTACATGTCGAATGTAATATTTTACAATATTCCTGGCGCGTCGGCAAGTACTTCTCGGTGGGAACAGTATATACGTCTATAACGTTGTATATCCTAACCTAAGGCAACCTAACATCTCGGATGTAATATTTTACTACATTCCTGGCACGTCGGCCCCTAATCCTCGGTGGGAACATTATATATGTCTATAACGCTATATATCCTAACCTAAGGCAACCTAACATCTCGGATGTAATATTTTACTACATTCCTGGCACGTCGGCCCCTACTTCTCGGTGGGAACATTATATACGTCTATAACGCTATATATCCTAGCCTAAGGCAAACTAACATGTCGAATGTAATATTTTACAACATTCCCGTCACTTCGGCCCCTACTTCTCGGTGGGAACATTATATACGTCTATAACGTTATATATCTTAGCCTAAGGCAATCCTAACATCTCGGATGTAATATTTTACAACATTCCTGGCGCACCGGCACCTATTTCTCGGTGGGAACATTATATACGTCTATAACATTACATATCCTAGCCTAAGGCAACCTAACATCTCGGATGTAATATTTTACTACATTCCTGGCGCGCCGGCCCCCACTTCTCGGTGGGAATATTATATACGTCTATATCGCTATATATCATAGCCTAAGGCAACCTAACATGTCGAGCGTAATATTTTACAACATTCCTGGCTCGTTGGCCCCTACTTCTCGGTGGGAACATTATATACGTCTATAACGTTATATATTCTAACCTAAGGGAACCTAACATCTCGGATGTAATATTTTACTACATTCGTGGCGCGCCGACCGCTATTTCTCGGTGGGAACATTATATATGTCTATAACGCTATATATCCTAACCTAAGGCAACCTAACATCTCGGATGTAATATTTTACTACATTCCTGGCACGTCGGCCCCTACTTCTCGGTGGGAACATTATATACGTCTATAACGCTATATATCCTAGCCTAAGGCAAACTAACATGTCGAATGTAATATTTTACAACATTCCCGTCACTTCGGCCCCTACTTCTCGGTGGGAACATTATATACGTCTATAACGCTATATATCTTAGCCTAAGGCCATCCTAACATCTCGGATGTAATATTTTACAACATTCCTGGCGCGCCGGCACCTATTTCTCAGTGGGAACATTATATACGTCTATTACTTTCATTATCCTAGCCTAAGGCAACCTAACATCTCGGATGTAATATTTTACTACATTCCTGGCGCGCCGGCCCCCACTTCTCGGTGGGAATATTATATACGTCTATATCGCTATATATCATAGCCTAAGGCAACCTAACATGTCGAGCGTAATATTTTACAACATTCCTGGCTCGTTGGCCCCTACTTCTCGGTGGGAACATTATATACGTCTATAACGTTATATATTCTAACCTAAGGGAACCTAACATCTCGGATGTAATATTTTACTACATTCCTGGCACGTCGACCCCTACTTCTCGTTGGGAACATTATATACGTCTATAACGCTATATATCCTAGCCTAAGGCAAACTAACATGTCGAATGTAATATTTTACAACATTCCCGTCACTTCGGCCCCTACTTCTCGGTGGGAACATTATATACGTCTATAACGTTATATATCCTAGCATAAGGCATCCTTACAAGTCGAATGTAATATTTTACAATATTCCTGGCGCGTCGGCAACTACTTCTCGGTGGGAACAGTATATCCGTCTATAACGTTATATATCCTAACCTAAGGCAACTTAACATGTCGAATGTAATGTTTCGCCACATTCCTGGCTCGTTGGCACCTACTTCTCGCTGGGAACATTATGAGCGTCTATAACGTTATATATCCTACCCTAAGGCAACCTAACATCTCAGACGTAATATTTTACTACATTCCTGGCACGTCGGCCCCTACTTCTCGGTGGGAACATTTTATATGTCTATATCGCTATATATCCTAACCTAAGGCAACCTAACATCTCGGATGTAATATTTTACTACATTCCTGGCACGTCGGCCCCTACTTCTCGGTGGGAACATTATATACGTCTATAACGCTATACATCCTAGCCTAAGGCAAACTAACATGTCGAATGTAATATTTTACAACATTCCCGTCACTTCGGCCCCTACTTCTCGGTGGGAACATTATATACGTCTATAACGTTATATATCTTAGCCTAAGGCAATCCTAACATCTCGGATGTAATATTTTACAACATTCCTGGCGCGCCGGCACCTATTTCTCGGTGGGAACATTATATACGTCTATAACGTTGCATATCCTAGCCTAAGGCAACCTAACATCTCGGATGTAATATTTTACTACATTCCTGGCGCGCCGGCCCCCACTTCTCGGTGGGAATATTATATACGTCTATATCGCTATATATCATAGCCTAAGGCAACATAACATGTCGAGCGTAATATTTTACAACATTCCTGGCTCGTTGGCCCCTACTTCTCGGTGGGAACATTATATACGTCTATAACGTTATATATTCTAACCTAAGGGAACCTAACATCTCGGATGTAATATTTTACTACATTCGTGGCGCGCCGACCGCTATTTCTCGGTGGGAACATTATATATGTCTATAACGCTATATATCCTAACCTAAGGCAACCTAACATCTCGGATGTAATATTTTACTACATTCCTGGCACGTAGGCCCCTACTTCTCGGTGGGAACATTATATACGTCTATAACGCTATATATCCTAGCCTAAGGCAAACTAACATGTCGAATGTAATATTTTACTACATTCGTGGCGCGCCGACCGCTATTTCTCGGTGGGAACATTATATATGTCTATAACGCTATATATCCTAACCTAAGGCAACCTAACATCTCGGATGTAATATTTTACTACATTCCTGGCACGTCGGCCCCTACTTCTCGGTGGGAACATTATATACGCCTATAACGTGATATATCCTAGCCTAAGGCAATCCTAACATCTCGGATGTAATATTTTACTACATTCGTGGCGCGCCGACCGCTATTTCTCGATGGGAACATTATATACGTCTATATCGCTATATATCCTGGCCTAAGGCAACGTAACATGTCGAGCGTAATATTTTACAACATTCCTGGCCCGTCGGCACCTACTTCTCGGTGGGAACTTTATATACGTCTATAACGTTATATATACTAGCATAAGGCATCCTTACATGTCGAATGTAATATTTTACAATATTCCTGGCGCGTCGGCAAGTACTTCTCGGTGGGAACAGTATATCCGTCTATAACGTTGTATATCCTAACCTAAGGCAACTTAACATGTCGAATGTAATGTTTCACCACATTCCTGGCTCGTTGGCCCCTACTTCTCGGTGGGAACATTATGAGCGTCTATAGCGTTATATATCCTAACCTAAGGCAACCTAACATCTCGGATGTAATATTTTACTACATTCCTGGCACGTCGGCCCCTAATCCTCGGTGGGAACATTATATATGTCTATAACGCTATATATCCTAACCTAAGGCAACCTAACATCTCGGATGTAATATTTTACTACATTCCTGGCACGTCGGCCCCTACTTCTCGGTGGGAACATTATATACGTCTATAACGCTATATGTCCTAGCCTAAGGCAAACTAACATGTCGAATGTAATATTTTACAACATTCCCGTCACTTCGGCCCCTACTTCTCGGTGGGAACATTATATACGTCTATAACGTTATATATCTTAGCCTAAGGCAATCCTAACATCTCGGATGTAATATTTTACAACATTCCTGGCGCACCGGCACCTATTTCTCGGTGGGAACATTATATACGTCTATAACATTACATATCCTAGCCTAAGGCAACCTAACATCTCGGATGTAATATTTTACTACATTCCTGGCGCGCCGGCCCCCACTTCTCGGTGGGAATATTATATACGTCTATATCGCTATATATCATAGCCTAAGGCAACCTAACATGTCGAGCGTAATATTTTACAACATTCCTGGCTCGTTGGCCCCTACTTCTCGGTGGGAACATTATATACGTCTATAACGTTATATATTCTAACCTAAGGGAACCTAACATCTCGGATGTAATATTTTACTACATTCGTGGCGCGACGACCGCTATTTCTCGGTGGGAACATTATATATGTCTATAACGCTATATATCCTAACCTAAGGCAACCTAACATCTCGGATGTAATATTTTACAACATTCCTGGCGCGCCCGCACCTATTTCTCAGTGGGAACATTATATACGTCTATTACTTTCATTATCCTAGCCTAAGGCAACCTAACATCTCGGATGTAATATTTTACTACATTCCTGGCGCGCCGGCCCCCACTTCTCGGTGGGAATATTATATACGTCTATATCGCTATATATCATAGCCTAAGGCAACCTAACATGTCGAGCGTAATATTTTACAACATTCCTGGCTCGTTGGCCCCTACTTCTCGGTGGGAACATTATATACGTCTATAACGTTATATATTCTAACCTAAGGGAACCTAACATCTCGGATGTAATATTTTACTACATTCCTGGCACGTCGACCCCTACTTCTCGTTGGGAACATTATATACGTCTATAACGCTATATATCCTAGCCTAAGGCAAACTAACATGTCGAATGTAATATTTTACAACATTCCCGTTACTTCGGCCCCTACTTCTCGGTGGGAACATTATATACGTCTATAACGTTATATATCCTAGCATAAGGCATCCTTACAAGTCGAATGTAATATTTTACAATATTCCTGGCGCGTCGGCAACTACTTCTCGGTGGGAACAGTATATCCGTCTATAACGTTATATATCCTAACCTAAGGCAACTTAACATGTCGAATGTAATGTTTCACCACATTCCTGGCTCGTTGGCACCTACTTCTCGCTGGGAACATTATGAGCGTCTATAACGTTATATATCCTAACCTAAGGCAACCTAACATCTCGGACGTAATATATTACTACATTCCTGGCACGTCGGCCCCTACTTCTCGGTGGGAACATTTTATATGTCTATATCGCTATATATCCTAACCTAAGGCAACCTAACATCTCGGATGTAATATTTTACTACATTCCTGGCACGTCGGCCCCTACTTCTCGGTGGGAACATTATATACGTCTATAACGCTATATATCCTAGCCTAAGGCAAACTAACATGTCGAATGTAATATTTTACAACATTCCCGTCACTTCGGCCCCTACTTCTCGGTGGGAACATTATATACGTCTATAACGTTACATATCTTAGCCTAAGGCAATCCTAACATCTCGGATGTAATATTTTACAACATTCCTGGCGCGCCGGCACCTATTTCTCGGTGGGAACATTATATACGTCTATAACGTTGCATATCCTAGCCTAAGGCAACCTAACAACTCGGATGTAATATTTTACTACATTCCTGGCGCGCCGGCCCCCACTTCTCGGTGGGAACATTATATACGTCTATAACGTTATATATTCTAACCTAAGGGAACCTAACATCTCGGATGTAATATTTTACTACATTCGTGGCGCGCCGACCGCTATTTCTCGGTGGGAACATTATATATGTCTATAACGCTATATATCCTAACCTAAGGGAACCTAACATCTCGGATGTAATATTTTACTACATTCGTGGCGCGCCGACCGCTATTTCTCGATGGGAACATTATATACGTCTATATCGCTATATATCCTAGCCTAAGGCAACGTAACATGTCGAGCGTAATATTTTACAACATTCCTGGCTCGTCGGCACCTACTTCTCGGTGGGAACTTTATATACGTCTATAACGTTATATATCCTAGCATAAGGCATCCTTACATGTCGAATGTAATATTTTACAATATTCCTGGCGCGTCGGCAAGTACTTCTCGGTGGGAACAGTATATACGTCTATAACGTTGTATATCCTAACCTAAGGCAACCTAACATCTCGGATGTAATATTTTACTACATTCCTGGCACGTCGGCCCCTAATCCTCGGTGGGAACATTATATATGTCTATAACGCTATATATCCTAACCTAAGGCAACCTAACATCTCGGATGTAATATTTTACTACATTCCTGGCACGTCGGCCCCTACTTCTCGGTGGGAACATTATATACGTCTATAACGCTATATATCCTAGCCTAAGGCAAACTAACATGTCGAATGTAATATTTTACAACATTCCCGTCACTTCGGCCCCTACTTCTCGGTGGGAACATTATATACGTCTATAACGTTATATATCTTAGCCTAAGGCAATCCTAACATCTCGGATGTAATATTTTACAACATTCCTGGCGCACCGGCACCTATTTCTCGGTGGGAACATTATATACGTCTATAACATTACATATCCTAGCCTAAGGCAACCTAACATCTCGGATGTAATATTTTACTACATTCCTGGCGCGCCGGCCCCCACTTCTCGGTGGGAATATTATATACGTCTATATCGCTATATATCATAGCCTAAGGCAACCTAACATGTCGAGCGTAATATTTTACAACATTCCTGGCTCGTTGGCCCCTACTTCTCGGTGGGAACATTATATACGTCTATAACGTTATATATTCTAACCTAAGGGAACCTAACATCTCGGATGTAATATTTTACTACATTCGTGGCGCGCCGACCGCTATTTCTCGGTGGGAACATTATATATGTCTATAACGCTATATATCCTAACCTAAGGCAACCTAACATCTCGGATGTAATATTTTACTACATTCCTGGCACGTCGGCCCCTACTTCTCGGTGGGAACATTATATACGTCTATAACGCTATATATCCTAGCCTAAGGCAAACTAACATGTCGAATGTAATATTTTACAACATTCCCGTCACTTCGGCCCCTACTTCTCGGTGGGAACATTATATACGTCTATAACGCTATATATCTTAGCCTAAGGCCATCCTAACATCTCGGATGTAATATTTTACAACATTCCTGGCGCGCCGGCACCTATTTCTCAGTGGGAACATTATATACGTCTATTACTTTCATTATCCTAGCCTAAGGCAACCTAACATCTCGGATGTAATATTTTACTACATTCCTGGCGCGCCGGCCCCCACTTCTCGGTGGGAATATTATATACGTCTATATCGCTATATATCATAGCCTAAGGCAACCTAACATGTCGAGCGTAATATTTTACAACATTCCTGGCTCGTTGGCCCCTACTTCTCGGTGGGAACATTATATACGTCTATAACGTTATATATTCTAACCTAAGGGAACCTAACATCTCGGATGTAATATTTTACTACATTCCTGGCACGTCGACCCCTACTTCTCGTTGGGAACATTATATACGTCTATAACGCTATATATCCTAGCCTAAGGCAAACTAACATGTCGAATGTAATATTTTACAACATTCCCGTCACTTCGGCCCCTACTTCTCGGTGGGAACATTATATACGTCTATAACGTTATATATCCTAGCATAAGGCATCCTTACAAGTCGAATGTAATATTTTACAATATTCCTGGCGCGTCGGCAACTACTTCTCGGTGGGAACAGTATATCCGTCTATAACGTTATATATCCTAACCTAAGGCAACTTAACATGTCGAATGTAATGTTTCGCCACATTCCTGGCTCGTTGGCACCTACTTCTCGCTGGGAACATTATGAGCGTCTATAACGTTATATATCCTACCCTAAGGCAACCTAACATCTCAGACGTAATATTTTACTACATTCCTGGCACGTCGGCCCCTACTTCTCGGTGGGAACATTTTATATGTCTATATCGCTATATATCCTAACCTAAGGCAACCTAACATCTCGGATGTAATATTTTACTACATTCCTGGCACGTCGGCCCCTACTTCTCGGTGGGAACATTATATACGTCTATAACGCTATACATCCTAGCCTAAGGCAAACTAACATGTCGAATGTAATATTTTACAACATTCCCGTCACTTCGGCCCCTACTTCTCGGTGGGAACATTATATACGTCTATAACGTTATATATCTTAGCCTAAGGCAATCCTAACATCTCGGATGTAATATTTTACAACATTCCTGGCGCGCCGGCACCTATTTCTCGGTGGGAACATTATATACGTCTATAACGTTGCATATCCTAGCCTAAGGCAACCTAACATCTCGGATGTAATATTTTACTACATTCCTGGCGCGCCGGCCCCCACTTCTCGGTGGGAATATTATATACGTCTATATCGCTATATATCATAGCCTAAGGCAACATAACATGTCGAGCGTAATATTTTACAACATTCCTGGCTCGTTGGCCCCTACTTCTCGGTGGGAACATTATATACGTCTATAACGTTATATATTCTAACCTAAGGGAACCTAACATCTCGGATGTAATATTTTACTACATTCGTGGCGCGCCGACCGCTATTTCTCGGTGGGAACATTATATATGTCTATAACGCTATATATCCTAACCTAAGGCAACCTAACATCTCGGATGTAATATTTTACTACATTCCTGGCACGTAGGCCCCTACTTCTCGGTGGGAACATTATATACGTCTATAACGCTATATATCCTAGCCTAAGGCAAACTAACATGTCGAATGTAATATTTTACTACATTCGTGGCGCGCCGACCGCTATTTCTCGGTGGGAACATTATATATGTCTATAACGCTATATATCCTAACCTAAGGCAACCTAACATCTCGGATGTAATATTTTACTACATTCCTGGCACGTCGGCCCCTACTTCTCGGTGGGAACATTATATACGCCTATAACGTGATATATCCTAGCCTAAGGCAATCCTAACATCTCGGATGTAATATTTTACTACATTCGTGGCGCGCCGACCGCTATTTCTCGATGGGAACATTATATACGTCTATATCGCTATATATCCTAGCCTAAGGCAACGTAACATGTCGAGCGTAATATTTTACAACATTCCTGGCTCGCCGGCACCTACTTCTCGGTGGAAACTTTATATACGTCTATAACGTTATATATCCTAGCATAAGGCATCCTTACATGTCGAATGTAATATTTTACAATATTCCTGGCGCGTCGGCAAGTACTTCTCGGTGGGAACAGTATATCCGTCTATAACGTTGTATATCCTAACCTAAGGCAACTTAACATGTCGAATGTAATGTTTCACCACATTCCTGGCTCGTTGGCCCCTACTTCTCGGTGGGAACATTATGAGCGTCTATAGCGTTATATATCCTAACCTAAGACAACCTAACATCTCGGATGTAATATTTTACTACATTCCTGGCACGTCGGCCCCTAATCCTCGGTGGGAACATTATATATGTCTATAACGCTATATATCCTAACCTAAGGCAACCTAACATCTCGGATGTAATATTTTACTACATTCCTGGCACGTCGACCCCTACTTCTCGTTGGGAACATTATATACGTCTATAACGCTATATATCCTAGCCTAAGGCAAACTAACATGTCGAATGTAATATTTTACAACATTCCCGTCACTTCGGCCCCTACTTCTCGGTGGGAACATTATATACGTCTATAACGTTATATATCCTAGCATAAGGCATCCTTACAAGTCGAATGTAATATTTTACAATATTCCTGGCGCGTCGGCAAGTACTTCTCGGTGGGAACAGTATATCCGTCTATAACGTTATATATCCTAACCTAAGGCAACTTAACATGTCGAATGTAATGTTTCACCACATTCCTGGCTCGTTGGCACCTACTTCTCGCTGGGAACATTATGAGCGTCTATAACGTTATATATCCTAACCTAAGGCAACCTAACATCTCAGACGTAATATTTTACTACATTCCTGGCACGTCGGCCCCTACTTCTCGGTGGGAACATTTTATATGTCTATATCGCTATATATCCTAACCTAAGGCAACCTAACATCTCGGATGTAATATTTTACTACATTCCTGGCACGTCGGCCCCTACTTCTCGGTGGGAACATTATATACGTCTATAACGCTATACATCCTAGCCTAAGGCAAACTAACATGTCGAATGAAATATTTTACAACATTCCCGTCACTTCGGCCCCTACTTCTCGGTGGGAACATTATATACGTCTATAACGTTATATATCTTAGCCTAAGGCAATCCTAACATCTCGGATGTAATATTTTACAACATTCCTGGCGCGCCGGCACCTATTTCTCGGTGGGAACATTATATACGTCTATAACGTTGCATATCCTAGCCTAAGGCAACCTAACATCTCGGATGTAATATTTTACTACATTCCTGGCGCGCCGGCCCCCACTTCTCGGTGGAAATATTATATACGTCTATATCGCTATATATCATAGCCTAAGGCAACATAACATGTCGAGCGTAATATTTTACAACATTCCTGGCTCGTTGGCCCCTACTTCTCGGTGGGAACATTATATACGTCTATAACGTTATATATTCTAACCTAAGGGAACCTAACATCTCGGATGTAATATTTTACTACATTCGTGGCGCGCCGACCGCTATTTCTCGGTGGGAACATTATATATGTCTATAACGCTATATATCCTAACCTAAGGCAACCTAACATCTCGGATGTAATATTTTACTACATTCCTGGCACGTCGGCCCCTACTTCTCGGTGGGAACATTATATACGTCTATAACGCTATATATCCTAGCCTAAGGCAAACTAACATGTCGAATGTAATATTTTACTACATTCGTGGCGCGCCGACCGCTATTTCTCGGTGGGAACATTATATATGTCTATAACGCTATATATCCTAACCTAAGGCAACCTAACATCTCGGATGTAATATTTTACTACATTCCTGGCACGTCGGCCCCTACTTCTCGGTGGGAACATTATATACGCCTATAACGTGATATATCCTAGCCTAAGGCAATCCTAACATCTCGGATGTAATATTTTACTACATTCGTGGCGCGCCGACCGCTATTTCTCGATGGGAACATTATATACGTCTATATCGCTATATATCCTAGCCTAAGGCAACGTAACATGTCGAGCGTAATATTTTACAACATTCCTGGCTCGCCGGCACCTACTTCTCGGTGGAAACTTTATATACGTCTATAACGTTATATATCCTAGCATAAGGCATCCTTACATGTCGAATGTAATATTTTACAATATTCCTGGCGCGTCGGCAAGTACTTCTCGGTGGGAACAGTATATCCGTCTATAACGTTGTATATCCTAACCTAAGGCAACTTAACGTGTCGAATGTAATGTTTCACCACATTCCTGGCTCGTTGGCCCCTACTTCTCGGTGGGAACATTATGAGCGTCTATAGCGTTATATATCCTAACCTAAGGCAACCTAACATCTCGGATGTAATATTTTACTACATTCCTGGCACGTCGGCCCCTAATCCTCGGTGGGAACATTATATATGTCTATAACGCTATATATCCTAACCTAAGGCAACCTAACATCTCGGATGTAATATTTTACTACATTCCTGGCACGTCGGCCCCTACTTCTCGGTGGGAACATTATATACGTCTATAACGCTATATATCCTAGCCTAAGGCAAACTAACATGTCGAATGTAATATTTTACAACATTCCCGTCACTTCGGCCCCTACTTCTCGGTGGGAACATTATATACGTCTATAACGTTATATATTCTAACCTAAGGGAACCTAACATCTCGGATGTAATATTTTACAACATTCCTGGCGTGTCGGCCCCTATTTCTCGGTGGGAACATTATATACGTCTTTAACGCTATATATCCTAGCCTAAGGCAACCTAACTTGTCGAGCGTAATATTTTACAACATTCCTGGGGCGTCGGCCCCTATTTCTCGGTGGGAACATTATATACGTCTATAACGCTATATATCCTAACCTAAGGCAACCTAACATCTCGGATGTAATATTTTACTACATTCCTGGCACGTCGACCCCTACTTCTCGGTGGGAACATTATATACGTCTATAACGCTATATATCCTAGCCTAAGGCAAACTAACATCTCGAATGTAATATTTTACAACATTCCCGTCACTTCGGCCCCTATTTCTCGGTGGGAACATTATATACGTCTATAACGTTGCATATCCTAGCCTAAGGCAACCTAACATCTCGGATGTAATATTTTACTACATTCCTGGCGCGCCGGCCCCCACTTCTCGGTGGGAATATTATATACGTCTATATCGCTATATATCATAGCCTAAGGCAACCTAACATGTCGAGCGTAATATTTTACAACGTTCCTGGCTCGTTGGCCCCTACTTCTCGGTGGGAACATTATATACGTCTATAACGTTATATATTCTAACCTAAGGGAACCTAACATCTCGGATGTAATATTTTACTACATTCGTGGCGCGCCGACCGCTATTTCTCGGTGGGAACATTATATATGTCTATAACGCTATATATCCTAACCTAAGGCAACCTAACATCTCGGATGTAATATTTTACTACATTCCTGGCACGTCGGCCCCTACTTCTCGGTGGGAACATTATATACGTCTATAATGCTATATATCCTAGCCTAAGGCAAACTAACATGTCGAATGTAATATTTTACAACATTCCCGTCACTTCGGCCCCTACTTCTCGGTGGGAACATTATATACGTCTACAACGCTATATATCTTAGCCTAAGGCAATCCTAACATCTCGGATGTAATATTTTACAACATTCCTGGCGCGCCGGCACCTATTTCTCAGTGGGAATATTATATACGTCTATATCGCTATATATCATAGCCTAAGGCAACCTAACATGTCGAGCGTAATATTTTACAACATTCCTGGCTCGTTGGCCCCTACTTCTCGGTCGGAACAGTATATACGTCTATAACGTTATATATCCTAGCCTAAGGCAATCCTAACATGTCGAATGTAAAATTTTACATCATTCCTGGGGCGTCGGCCCCTATTTCTCGGTGGGAACATTATATATGTCTATAACGCTATATATCCTAACCTAAGGCAACCTAACATCTCGGATGTAATATTTTACTACATTCCTGGCACGTCGGCCCCTACTTCTCGGTGGGAACATTATATACGTCTATAACGCTATATATCCTAGCTTAAGGCAAACTAACATGTCGAATGTAATATTTTACTACATTCCTGGCTCGTTGGCCGCTACTTCTCGGTGGGAACATTATATACGTCTATAACGCTATATATCTTAGCCTAAGGCAATCCTAACATCTCGGATGTAATATTTTACAACATTCCTGGCGCGCCGGCACCTATTTCTCGGTGGGAACATTATATACGTCTATAACTTTGCATATCCTAGCCTAAGGCAACCTAACATCTCGGATGTAATATTTTACTACATTCCTGGCGCGCCGGCCCCCACTTCTCGGTGGGAATATTATATACGTCTATATCGCTATATATCATAGCCTAAGGCAACCTAACATGTCGAGCGTAATATTTTACAACATTCCTGGCTCGTTGGCCCCTACTTCTCGGTGGGAACATTATATACGTCTATAACGTTATATATTCTAACCTAAGGGAACCTAACATCTCGGATGTAATATTTTACTACATTCGTGGCGCGCCGACGGCTATTTCTCGATGGGAACATTATATATGTCTATAACGCTATATATCCTAACCTAAGGCAACCTAACATCTCGGATGTAATATTTTACTACATTCCTGGCACGTCGGCCCCTACTTCTCGGTGGGAACATTATATATGTCTATAACGCTATATATCCTAACCTAAGGCAACCTAACATCTCGGATGTAATATTTTACTACATTCCTGGCACGTCGGCCCCTACTTCTCGGTGGGAACATTATATACGTCTATAACGCTATATATCCTAGCCTAAGGCAAACTAACATGTCGAATGTAATATTTTACTACATTCGTGGCGCGCCGACCGCTATTTCTCGGTGGGAACATTATATATGTCTATAACGCTATATATCCTAACCTAAGGCAACCTAACATCTCGGATGTAATATTTTACTACATTCCTGGCACGTCGGCCCCTACTTCTCGGTGGGAACATTATATACGCCTATAACGTGATATATCCTAGCCTAAGGCAATCCTAACATCTCGGATGTAATATTTTACTACATTCGTGGCGCGCCGACCGCTATTTCTCGATGGGAACATTATATACGTCTATATCGCTATATATCCTAGCCTAAGGCAACGTAACATGTCGAGCGTAATATTTTACAACATTCCTGGCTCGCCGGCACCTACTTCTCGGTGGAAACTTTATATACGTCTATAACGTTATATATCCTAGCATAAGGCATCCTTACATGTCGAATGTAATATTTTACAATATTCCTGGCGCGTCGGCAGGTACTTCTCGGTGGGAACAGTATATCCGTCTATAACGTTGTATATCCTAACCTAAGGCAACTTAACATGTCGAATGTAATGTTTCACCACATTCCTGGCTCGTTGGCCCCTACTTCTCGGTGGGAACATTATGAGCGTCTATAGCGTTATATATCCTAACCTAAGGCAACCTAACATCTCGGATGTAATATTTTACTACATTCCTGGCACGTCGGCCCCTAATCCTCGGTGGGAACATTATATATGTCTATAACGCTATATATCCTAACCTAAGGCAACCTAACATCTCGGATGTAATATTTTACTACATTCCTGGCACGTCGGCCCCTACTTCTCGGTGGGAACATTATATACGTCTATAACGCTATATATCCTAGCCTAAGGCAAACTAACATGTCGAATGTAATATTTTACAACATTCCCGTCACTTCGGCCCCTACTTCTCGGTGGGAACATTATATACGTCTATAACGTTATATATTCTAACCTAAGGGAACCTAACATCTCGGATGTAATATTTTACAACATTCCTGGCGTGTCGGCCCCTATTTCTCGGTGGGAACATTATATACGTCTTTAACGCTATATATCCTAGCCTAAGGCAACCTAACTTGTCGAGCGTAATATTTTACAACATTCCTGGGGCGTCGGCCCCTATTTCTCGGTGGGAACATTATATACGTCTATAACGCTATATATCCTAACCTAAGGCAACCTAACATCTCGGATGTAATATTTTACTACATTCCTGGCACGTCGACCCCTACTTCTCGGTGGGAACATTATATACGTCTATAACGCTATATATCCTAGCCTAAGGCAAACTAACATCTCGAATGTAATATTTTACAACATTCCCGTCACTTCGGCCCCTATTTCTCGGTGGGAACATTATATACGTCTATAACGTTGCATATCCTAGCCTAAGGCAACCTAACATCTCGGATGTAATATTTTACTACATTCCTGGCGCGCCGGCCCCCACTTCTCGGTGGGAATATTATATACGTCTATATCGCTATATATCATAGCCTAAGGCAACCTAACATGTCGAGCGTAATATTTTACAACGTTCCTGGCTCGTTGGCCCCTACTTCTCGGTGGGAACATTATATACGTCTATAACGTTATATATTCTAACCTAAGGGAACCTAACATCTCGGATGTAATATTTTACTACATTCGTGGCGCGCCGACCGCTATTTCTCGGTGGGAACATTATATATGTCTATAACGCTATATATCCTAACCTAAGGCAACCTAACATCTCGGATGTAATATTTTACTACATTCCTGGCACGTCGGCCCCTACTTCTCGGTGGGAACATTATATACGTCTATAATGCTATATATCCTAGCCTAAGGCAAACTAACATGTCGAATGTAATATTTTACAACATTCCCGTCACTTCGGCCCCTACTTCTCGGTGGGAACATTATATACGTCTACAACGCTATATATCTTAGCCTAAGGCAATCCTAACATCTCGGATGTAATATTTTACAACATTCCTGGCGCGCCGGCACCTATTTCTCAGTGGGAATATTATATACGTCTATATCGCTATATATCATAGCCTAAGGCAACCTAACATGTCGAGCGTAATATTTTACAACATTCCTGGCTCGTTGGCCCCTACTTCTCGGTCGGAACAGTATATACGTCTATAACGTTATATATCCTAGCCTAAGGCAATCCTAACATGTCGAATGTAAAATTTTACATCATTCCTGGGGCGTCGGCCCCTATTTCTCGGTGGGAACATTATATATGTCTATAACGCTATATATCCTAACCTAAGGCAACCTAACATCTCGGATGTAATATTTTACTACATTCCTGGCACGTCGGCCCCTACTTCTCGGTGGGAACATTATATACGTCTATAACGCTATATATCCTAGCCTAAGGCAAACTAACATGTCGAATGTAATATTTTACTACATTCCTGGCTCGTTGGCCGCTACTTCTCGGTGGGAACATTATATACGTCTATAACGCTATATATCTTAGCCTAAGGCAATCCTAACATCTCGGATGTAATATTTTACAACATTCCTGGCGCGCCGGCACCTATTTCTCGGTGGGAACATTATATACGTCTATAACTTTGCATATCCTAGCCTAAGGCAACCTAACATCTCGGATGTAATATTTTACTACATTCCTGGCGCGCCGGCCCCCACTTCTCGGTGGGAATATTATATACGTCTATATCGCTATATATCATAGCCTAAGGCAACCTAACATGTCGAGCGTAATATTTTACAACATTCCTGGCTCGTTGGCCCCTACTTCTCGGTGGGAACATTATATACGTCTATAACGTTATATATTCTAACCTAAGGGAACCTAACATCTCGGATGTAATATTTTACTACATTCGTGGCGCGCCGACGGCTATTTCTCGATGGGAACATTATATATGTCTATAACGCTATATATCCTAACCTAAGGCAACCTAACATCTCGGATGTAATATTTTACTACATTCCTGGCACGTCGGCCCCTACTTCTCGGTGGGAACATTATATATGTCTATAACGCTATATATCCTAACCTAAGGCAACCTAACATCTCGGATGTAATATTTTACTACATTCCTGGCACGTCGGCCCCTACTTCTCGGTGGGAACATTATATACGTCTATAACGCTATATATCCTAGCCTAAGGCAAACTAACATGTCGAATGTAATATTTTACTACATTCGTGGCGCGCCGACCGCTATTTCTCGGTGGGAACATTATATATGTCTATAACGCTATATATCCTAACCTAAGGCAACCTAACATCTCGGATGTAATATTTTACTACATTCCTGGCACGTCGGCCCCTACTTCTCGGTGGGAACATTATATACGCCTATAACGTGATATATCCTAGCCTAAGGCAATCCTAACATCTCGGATGTAATATTTTACTACATTCGTGGCGCGCCGACCGCTATTTCTCGATGGGAACATTATATACGTCTATATCGCTATATATCCTAGCCTAAGGCAACGTAACATGTCGAGCGTAATATTTTACAACATTCCTGGCTCGCCGGCACCTACTTCTCGGTGGAAACTTTATATACGTCTATAACGTTATATATCCTAGCATAAGGCATCCTTACATGTCGAATGTAATATTTTACAATATTCCTGGCGCGTCGGCAGGTACTTCTCGGTGGGAACAGTATATCCGTCTATAACGTTGTATATCCTAACCTAAGGCAACTTAACATGTCGAATGTAATGTTTCACCACATTCCTGGCTCGTTGGCCCCTACTTCTCGGTGGGAACATTATGAGCGTCTATAGCGTTATATATCCTAACCTAAGGCAACCTAACATCTCGGATGTAATATTTTACTACATTCCTGGCACGTCGGCCCCTAATCCTCGGTGGGAACATTATATATGTCTATAACGCTATATATCCTAACCTAAGGCAACCTAACATCTCGGATGTAATATTTTACTACATTCCTGGCACGTCGGCCCCTACTTCTCGGTGGGAACATTATATACGTCTATAACGCTATATATCCTAGCCTAAGGCAAACTAACATGTCGAATGTAATATTTTACAACATTCCCGTCACTTCGGCCCCTACTTCTCGGTGGGAACTTTATATACGTCTATAACGTTATATATTCTAACCTAAGGGAACCTAACATCTCGGATGTAATATTTTACAACATTCCTGGCGTGTCGGCCCCTATTTCTCGGTGGGAACATTATATACGTCTTTAACGCTATATATCCTAGCCTAAGGCAACCTAACTTGTCGAGCGTAATATTTTACAACATTCCTGGGGCGTCGGCCCCTATTTCTCGGTGGGAACATTATATACGTCTATAACGCTATATATCCTAACCTAAGGCAACCTAACATCTCGGATGTAATATTTTACTACATTCCTGGCACGTCGACCCCTTCTTCTCGGTGGGAACATTATATACGTCTATAACGCTATATATCCTAGCCTAAGGCAAACTAACATGTCGAATGTAATATTTTACAACATTCCCGTCACTTCGGCCCCTATTTCTCGGTGGGAACATTATATACGTCTATAACGTTGCATATCCTAGCCTAAGGCAACCTAACATCTCGGATGTAATATTTTACTACATTCCTGGCGCGCCGGCCCCCACTTCTCGGTGGGAATATTATATACGTCTATATCGCTATATATCATAGCCTAAGGCAACCTAACATGTCGAGCGTAATATTTTACAACGTTCCTGGCTCGTTGGCCCCTACTTCTCGGTGGGAACATTATATACGTCTATAACGTTATATATTCTAACCTAAGGGAACCTAACATCTCGGATGTAATATTTTACTACATTCGTGGCGCGCCGACCGCTATTTCTCGGTGGGAACATTATATATGTCTATAACGCTATATATCCTAACCTAAGGCAACCTAACATCTCGGATGTAATATTTTACTACATTCCTGGCACGTCGGCCCCTACTTCTCGGTGGGAACATTATATACGTCTATAATGCTATATATCCTAGCCTAAGGCAAACTAACATGTCGAATGTAATATTTTACAACATTCCCGTCACTTCGGCCCCTACTTCTCGGTGGGAACATTATATACGTCTACAACGCTATATATCTTAGCCTAAGGCAATCCTAACATCTCGGATGTAATATTTTACAACATTCCTGGCGCGCCGGCACCTATTTCTCAGTGGGAATATTATATACGTCTATATCGCTATATATCATAGCCTAAGGCAACCTAACATGTCGAGCGTAATATTTTACAACATTCCTGGCTCGTTGGCCCCTACTTCTCGGTCGGAACAGTATATACGTCTATAACGTTATATATCCTAGCCTAAGGCAATCCTAACATGTCGAATGTAAAATTTTACATCATTCCTGGGGCGTCGGCCCCTATTTCTCGGTGGGAAAATTATATAAGTCAATAACGTTATATATCTTAACCTAAGGCAACCTAACATCTCGGATGTAATATTTTAAAACATTCCCGTCACTTCGGCACCTACTTCTCGGTGGGAACATTATATACGTCTTTAACGCTATATATCCTAGCCTAAGGCAACCTAACTTGCCGAGCGTAATATTTTACAACATTCCTGGGGCGTCGGTCCCTACTTCTCGGTGGGAACATTATATACGTCTATAACGCTATATATCCTCGCCTAAGGCAACCTAACACCTCGGATGTAATGTTTTACAACATTCCTGGCGTGTCGGCCCCTATTTCTCGGTGGGAACATTATATACGTCTTTAACAATATATATCCTAGCCTAAGGCAATCCTAACATGTCGAATGTATAATTTTACAACATTCCCGTCACTTCGACCCCTACTTCTCGGTGGGAACATTATATACGTCTATATCGCTATATATCATAGCCTAAGGCAACCTAACATGTCGAGCGTAATATTTTACAACATTCCTGGCTCGTCGGCACCTACTTCTCGGTGGGAACATTATATACGTCTATAACGCTATATATCCTAACCTAAGGCAACCTAACATCTCGGATGTAATATTTTACAACATTCCCGTCACTTCGGCCCCTGCTTCTCGGTGGGAACATTATATACGTCTATAACGATATATATTCTAGCCTAAGGCAATCCTAACATCTCGGATGTAATATTTTACAACATTCCTGGCGCGCCGGCACCTATTTCTCGGTGGGAACATTATATACGTCTATAACTTTACATATTCTAGCCTAAGGCAACCTAACATCTCGGATGTAATATTTCACTACATTCCTGGCGCGCCGGCCCCCACTTCTCGGTGGGAACATTATATACGTCTATATCGCTATATATCATAGCCTAAGGCAACCTAACATCTCGGATGTAATATTTCACTACATTCCTGGCGCGCCGGCCCCTACTTCTCGGTGGGAACATTATATACGTCTATATCGCTATATATCATAGCCTAAGGCAACCTAACATCTCGGATGTAACATTTTACTACATTCGTGGCGCGCCGGCCCCTACTTCTCGGTGGGAACATTATATACGTCTATAACGCAATATATCCAAACCTAAGGCAACCTAACATCTCGGATGTAATATTTTACTACATTCCTGGCACGACGGCACCTACTTCTCGGTGGGAACATTATATACGTCTATAACGCTATATATCCTAACCTAAGGCAACCTAACATCTCGGATGTAATATTTTACTACATTCCTGGCACCTCGGCCCCTACTTCTCGGTGGGTACATTATATACGTCTATAACGCTATATGTCGTAGCCTGAGACAACCTAACATGTCGAATGTAATATTTTAGAACATTCCTGGCGCGTTGGCCCCTGTTTCTCCGTGGGAACATTATATACGTCTATAACGTTATATATCTTAGCCTAAGGCAATCCTAACATCTCGCATGTAATATTTTACAAGATTGCTGGCGCGCCGGCACCTATTTCTCGGTGGGAACATTATATACGTCTACAACTTTACATATCCTATCCTAAGGCAACCTAACATCTCGGATGTAATATTTTACCACATTCCTGGCGCGCCGGCCCCTACTTTTCGGTGGGAACATTATATACGTCTGTAACGCTATATATCCTAGCCTAAGGCAATCCTAACATCTCGGAAGTAATATTTTACAACATTCCTAGCGCGTCGGCAACTACTTCTCGGTGGGAACAGTATATACGTCTATAACGTTATATATCCTAACCTAAGGCAACTTAACATGCCGGATGTAATATTTTACAACATTCCTGGCGCGTCGGCACCTCCTTCTCGGTGGGAACATTATATATGTCTATAACGCTACATATCCTAACCTAAGGCAACCTAACATCTCGGATGTAATATTTTACTACATTCCTGGCACGTCGGCCCCTACTTCTCGGTGGGAACATTATATATGTCTATAACGCTATATATCCTAACCTAAGGCAACCTAACATCTCGGATGTAATATTTTACTACATTCCTGGCACGTCGGCCCCTACTTCTCGGTGGGAACATTATATACGTCTATAACGCTATATATCCTAGCCTAAGGCAAACTAACATGTCGAATGTAATATTTTACAACATTCCCGTCACTTCGGCCCCTACTTCTCGGTGGGAACATTATATACGTCTATAACGCTATATATCTTAGCCTAAGGCAATCCTAACATCTCGGATGTAATATTTTACAACATTCCTGGCGCGCCGGCACCTATTTCTCGGTGGGAGCATTATATACGTCTATAACTTTACATATCCTAGCCTAAGGCAACCTAACATCTCGGATGTAATATTTTACTACATTCCTGGCGCGCCGGCCCCCACTTCTCGGTGGGAACATTATATACGTCTGTAACGCTATATATCCTAGCCTAAGGCAATCCTAACATCTCGGAAGTAATATTTTACAACATTCCTAGCGCGTCGGCAACTACTTCTCGGTGGGAACAGTATATACGTCTATAACGTTATATATCCTAACCTAAGGCAACTTAACATGCCGGATGTAATATTTTACAACATTCCTGGCGCGTCGGCACCTCCTTCTCGGTGGGAACATTATATATGTCTATAACGCTATATATCCTAACCTAAGGCAACCTAACATCTCGGATGTAATATTTTACTACATTCCTGGCACGTCGGCCCCTACTTCTCGGTGGGAACATTATATATGTCTATAACGCTATATATCCTAACCTAAGGCAACCTAACATCTCGGATGTAATATTTTACTACATTCCTGGCACGTCGGCCCCTACTTCTCGGTGGGAACATTATATACGTCTATAACGCTATATATCCTAGCCTAAGGCAAACTAACATGTCGAATGTAATATTTTACAACATTCCCGTCACTTCGGCCCCTACTTCTCGGTGGGAACATTATATACGTCTATAACGCTATATATCTTAGCCTAAGGCAATCCTAACATCTCGGATGTAATATTTTACAACATTCCTGGCGCGCCGGCACCTATTTCTCGGTGGGAACATTATATACGTCTATAACTTTACATATCCTAGCCTAAGGCAACCTAACATCTCGGATGTAATATTTTACTACATTCCTGGCGCGCCGGCCCCCACTTCTCGGTGGGAATATTATATACGTCTATATCGCTATATATCATAGCCTAAGGCAACCTAACATGTCGAGCGTAATATTTTACAACATTCCTGGCTCGTTGGCCCCTACTTCTCGGTGGGAACATTATATACGTCTATAACGTTATATATTCTAACCTAAGGGAACCTAACATCTCGGATGTAATATTTTACAACATTCCTGGCGTGTCGGCCCCTATTTCTCGGTGGGAACATTATAAACGTCTTTAACGCTATATATCCTAGCCTAAGGCAACCTAACTTGTCGAGCGTAATATTTTATAACATTCCTGGGGCGTCGGCCCCTATTTCTCGGTTGGAACATTATATAAGTCTATAACGCTATATATCCTAACCTAAGGCAACCTAACACCTCGGATGTAATGTTTTACAACATTCCTGGCGTGTCGGCCCCTATTTCTCGGTGGGAACATTATATACGTCTTTAACAATATATATCCTAGCCTAAGGCAATCCTAACATGTCGAATGTATAATTTTACAACATTCCCGTCACTTCGGCCCCTACTTCTCTGTGGGAACATTATATACGTCTATAACGTTATATATCCCAGTCTAAGGCAACCTAACATCTCGGATGTAATATTTTACTACATTCGTGTCGCACCGGCCCCTACTTCTCGGTGGGAACATTATATACGTCTATAACGTTATATATCCTAGCCTAAGGCAACCTAACATCTCGGATGTAATATTTTACAACATTCCCGTCACTTCGGCCCCTGCTTCTCGGTGGGAACATTATATACGTCTATAACGATATATATCCTAGCCTAAGGCAATCCTAACATCTCGGATGTAATATTTTACAACATTCCTGGCGCGCCGGCACCTATTTCTCGGTGGGAACATTATATACGTCTATAACGCTATATATCCTAGCCTAAGGCAAACTAACATGTCGAATGTAATATTTTACAACATTCCCGTCACTTCGGCCCCTACCTCTCGGTGGGAACATTATATACGTCTATAACGCTATATATCTTAGCCTAAGGCAATCCTAACATCTCGGATGTAATATTTTACAACATTCCTGGCGCGCCGGCACCTATTTCTCGGTGGGAACATTATATACGTCTATAACGTTATATATTCTAACCTAAGGGAACCTAACATCTCGGATGTAATATTTTACAACATTCCTGGCGTGTCGGCCCCTATTTCTCGGTGGGAACATTATATACGTCTTTAACGCTATATATCCTAGCCTAAGGCAACCTAACTTGTCGAGCGTAATATTTTATAACATTCCTGGGGCGTCGGCCCCTATTTCTCGGTTGGAACATTATATAAGTCTATAACGCTATATATCCTAACCTAAGGCAACCTAACACCTCGGATGTAATGTTTTACAACATTCCTGGCGTGTCGGCCCCTATTTCTCGGTGGGAACATTATATACGTCTTTAACAATATATATCCTAGCATAAGGCAATCCTAACATGTCGAATGTATAATTTTACAACATTCCCGTCACTTCGGCCCCTACTTCTCGGTGGGAACATTATATTCGTCTATAACGTTATATATCCTAGTCTAAGGCAACCTAACATCTCGGATGTAATATTTCACTACATTCCTGGCGCGCCCGCCCCCACTTCTCGGTGGGAACATTATATACGTCTATATCGCTATATATCATAGCCCAAGGCAACCTAACATCTCGGATGTAATATTTTACTACATTCGTGGCGCGCCGGCCCCTACTTCTCGGTGGGAACATTATATACGTCTATAACGCCATATATCCTAACCTAAGGCAACCTAACATCTCGGATGTAATATGTTACTACATTCCTGGCACGTCGGCACCTACTTCTCGGTGGGAACATTATATACGTCTATAACGCTATATATCCTAACCCAAGGCAACCTAACATCTCGGATGTAATATTTTACTACATTCCTGGCACGTCGGCCCCTACTTCTCGGTGGGAACATTATATACGTCTATAACGCTATATATCCTAGCCTAAGGCAAACTAACATCTCGGATGTAATATTTTACTACATTCCTGGCGCGCCGGCCCCTACTTTTCGGTGGGAACATTATATACGTCTGTAACGCTATATATCCTAGCCTAAGGCAATCCTAACATCTGGGAAGTAATATTTTACAACATTCCTAGCGCGTCGGCAACTACTTCTCGGTGGGAACAGTATATACGTCTATAACGTTATATATCCTAACCTAAGGCAACTTAACATGTCGGATGTAATATTTTAATACATTCCTGGCGCGCCGGCCCCTACTTTTCGGTGGGAACATTATATACGTCTGTAACGCTATATATCCTAGCCTAAGGCAACCTAACTTGTCGAGCGTAATATTTTACAACATTCCTGGGGCGTCGGCCCCTATTTCTCGGTGGGAACATTATATAAGTCTATAACGCTATATATCCTAACCTAAGGCAACCTAACACATCGGATGTAATGTTTTACAACATTCCTGGCGTGTCGGCCCCTATTTCTCGGTGGGAACATTATATACGTCTTTAACAATATATATCCTAGCCTAAGGCAATCCTAACATGTCGAATGTATAATTTTACAACATTCCCGTCACTTCGGCCCCTACTTCTCTGTGGGAACATTATATACGTCTATAACGTTATATATCCCAGTCTAAGGCAACCTAACATCTCGGATGTAATATTTTACTACATTCGTGTCGCGCCGGCCCCTACTTCTCGGTGGGAACATTATATACGTCTATAACGTTATATATCCTAGCCTAAGGCAACCTAACATCTCGGATGTAATATTTTACAACATTCCCGTCACTTCGGCCCCTGCTTCTCGGTGGGAACATTATATACGTCTATAACGATATATATTCTAGCCTAAGGCAATCCTAACATCTCGGATGTAATATTTTACAACATTCCTGGCGCGCCGGCACCTATTTCTCGGTGGGAACATTATATACGTCTATAACTTTACATATTCTAGCCTAAGGCAACCTAACATCTCGGATGTAATATTTCACTCCATTCCTGGCGCGCCGGCCCCCACTTCTCGGTGGGAACATTATATACGTCTATATCGCTATATATCATAGCCTAAGGCAACCTAACATCTCGGATGTAACATTTTACTACATTCGTGGCGCGCCGGCCCCTACTTCTCGGTGGGAACATTATATACGTCTATAACGCAATATATCCTAACCTAAGGCAACCTAACATCTCGGATGTAATATTTTACTACATTCCTGGCACGACGGCACCTACTTCTCGGTGGGAACATTATATACGTCTATAACGCTATATATCCTAACCTAAGGCAACCTAACATCTCGGATGTAATATTTTACTACATTCCTGGCACGTCGGCCCCTACTTCTCGGTGGGAACATTATATACGTCTATAACGCTATATGTCGTAGCCTGAGACAACCTAACATGTCGAATGTAATATTTTAGAACATTCCTGGCGCGTTGGCCCCTATTTCTCCGTGGGAACATTATATACGTCTATAACGTTATATATCTTAGCCTAAGGCAATCCTAACATCTCGCATGTAATATTTTACAAGATTGCTGGCGCGCCGGCACCTATTTCTCGGTGGGAACATTATATACGTCTACAACTTTACATATCCTATCCTAAGGGAACCTAACATCTCGGATGTAATATTTTACCACATTCCTGGCGCGCCGGCCCCTACTTTTCGGTGGGAACATTATATACGTCTGTAACGCTATATATCCTAGCCTAAGGCAATCCTAACATCTCGGAAGTAATATTTTACAACATTCCTAGCGCGTCGGCAACTACTTCTCGGTGGGAACAGTATATACGTCTATAACGTTATATATCCTAACCTAAGGCAACTTAACATGCCGGATGTAATATTTTACAACATTCCTGGCGCGTCGGCACCTCCTTCTCGGTGGGAACATTATATATGTCTATAACGCTATATATCCTAACCTAAGGCAACCTAACATCTCGGATGTAATATTTTACTACATTCCTGGCACGTCGGCCCCTACTTCTCGGTGGGAACATTATATATGTCTATAACGCTATATATCCTAACCTAAGGCAACCTAACATCTCGGATGTAATATTTTACTACATTCCTGGCACGTCGGCCCCTACTTCTCGGTGGGAACATTATATACGTCTATAACGCTATATATCCTAGCCTAAGGCAAACTAACATGTCGAATGTAATATTTTACAACATTCCCGTCACTTCGGCCCCTACTTTTCGGTGGGAACATTATATACGTCTATAACGCTATATATCTTAGCCTAAGGCAATCCTAACATCTCGGATGTAATATTTTACAACATTCCTGGCGCGCCGGCACCTATTTCTCGGTGGGAACATTATATACGTCTATAACTTTACATATCCTAGCCTAAGGCAACCTAACATCTCGGATGTAATATTTTACTACATTCCTGGCGCGCCGGCCCCCACTTCTCGGTGGGAATATTATATACGTCTATATCGCTATATATCATAGCCTAAGGCAACCTAACATGTCGAGCGTAATATTTTACAACATTCCTGGCTCGTTGGCCCCTACTTCTCGGTGGGAACATTATATACGTCTATAACGTTATATATTCTAACCTAAGGGAACCTAACATCTCGGATGTAATATTTTACAACATTCCTGGCGTGTCGGCCCCTATTTCTCGGTGGGAACATTATAAACGTCTTTAACGCTATATATCCTAGCCTAAGGCAACCTAACTTGTCGAGCGTAATATTTTATAACATTCCTGGGGCGTCGGCCCCTATTTCTCGGTTGGAACATTATATAAGTCTATAACGCTATATATCCTAACCTAAGGCAACCTAACACCTCGGATGTAATGTTTTACAACATTCCTGGCGTGTCGGCCCCTATTTCTCGGTGGGAACATTATATACGTCTTTAACAATATATATCCTAGCCTAAGGCAATCCTAACATGTCGAATGTATAATTTTACAACATTCCCGTCACTTCGGCCCCTACTTCTCTGTGGGAACATTATATACGTCTATAACGTTATATATCCCAGTCTAAGGCAACCTAACATCTCGGATGTAATATTTTACTACATTCGTGTCGCACCGGCCCCTACTTCTCGGTGGGAACATTATATACGTCTATAACGTTATATATCCTAGCCTAAGGCAACCTAACATCTCGGATGTAATATTTTACAACATTCCCGTCACTTCGGCCCCTGCTTCTCGGTGGGAACATTATATACGTCTATAACGATATATATCCTAGCCTAAGGCAATCCTAACATCTCGGATGTAATATTTTACAACATTCCTGGCGCGCCGGCACCTATTTCTCGGTGGGAACATTATATACGTCTATAACGTTATATATCTTAGCCTAAGGCAATCCTAACATCTCGGATGTAATATTTTACAAGATTGCTGGCGCGCCGGCACCTATTTCTCGGTGGGAACATTATATACGTCTACAACTTTACATATCCTAGCCTAAGGCAACCTAACATCTCGGATGTAATATTTTACCACATTCCTGGCGCGCCGGCCCCTACTTTTCGGTGGGAACATTATATACGTCTGTAACGCTATATATCCTAGCCTAAGGCAATCCTAACATCTCGGAAGTAATATTTTACAACATTCCTAGCGCGTCGGCAACTACTTCTCGGTGGGAACAGTATATACGTCTATAACGTTATATATCCTAACCTAAGGCAACTTAACATGTCGGATGTAATATTTTACAACATTCCTGGCGCGTCGGCACCTCCTTCTCGGTGGGAACATTATATATGTCTATAACGCTATATATCCTAACCTAAGGCAACCTAACATCTCGGATGTAATATTTTACTACATTCCTGGCACGTCGGCCCCTACTTCTCGGTGGGAACATTATATACGTCTATAACGCTATATATCTTAGCCTAAGGCAATCCTAACATCTCGGATGTAATATTTTACAACATTCCTGGCGCGCCGGCACCTATTTCTCGGTGGGAACATTATATACGTCTATAACTTTACATATCCTAGCCTAAGGCAACCTAACATCTCGGATGTAATATTTTACTACATTCCTGGCGCGCCCGCCCCCACTTCTCGGTGGGAACATTATATACGTCTATATCGCTATATATCATAGCCCAAGGCAACCTAACATCTCGGATGTAATATTTTACTACATTCGTGGCGCGCCGGCCCCTACTTCTCGGTGGGAACATTATATACGTCTATAACGCCATATATCCTAACCTAAGGCAACCTAACATCTCGGATGTAATATGTTACTACATTCCTGGCACGTCGGCACCTACTTCTCGGTGGGAACATTATATACGTCTATAACGCTATATATCCTAACCCAAGGCAACCTAACATCTCGGATGTAATATTTTACTACATTCCTGGCACGTCGGCCCCTACTTCTCGGTGGGAACATTATATACGTCTATAACGCTATATATCCTAGCCTAAGGCAAACTAACATCTCGGATGTAATATTTTACTACATTCCTGGCGCGCCGGCCCCTACTTTTCGGTGGGAACATTATATACGTCTGTAACGCTATATATCCTAGCCTAAGGCAATCCTAACATCTGGGAAGTAATATTTTACAACATTCCTAGCGCGTCGGCAACTACTTCTCGGTGGGAACAGTATATACGTCTATAACGTTATATATCCTAACCTAAGGCAACTTAACATGTCGGATGTAATATTTTAATACATTCCTGGCGCGCCGGCCCCTACTTTTCGGTGGGAACATTATATACGTCTGTAACGCTATATATCCTAGCCTAAGGCAACCTAACTTGTCGAGCGTAATATTTTACAACATTCCTGGGGCGTCGGCCCCTATTTCTCGGTGGGAACATTATATAAGTCTATAACGCTATATATCCTAACCTAAGGCAACCTAACACATCGGATGTAATGTTTTACAACATTCCTGGCGTGTCGGCCCCTATTTCTCGGTGGGAACATTATATACGTCTTTAACAATATATATCCTAGCCTAAGGCAATCCTAACATGTCGAATGTATAATTTTACAACATTCCCGTCACTTCGGCCCCTACTTCTCTGTGGGAACATTATATACGTCTATAACGTTATATATCCCAGTCTAAGGCAACCTAACATCTCGGATGTAATATTTTACTACATTCGTGTCGCACCGGCCCCTACTTCTCGGTGGGAACATTATATACGTCTATAACGTTATATATCCTAGCCTAAGGCAACCTAACATCTCGGATGTAATATTTTACAACATTCCCGTCACTTCGGCCCCTGCTTCTCGGTGGGAACATTATACACGTCTATAACGATATATATTCTAGCCTAAGGCAATCCTAACATCTCGGATGTAATATTTTACAACATTCCTGGCGCGCCGGCACCTATTTCTCGGTGGGAACATTATATACGTCTATAACTTTACATATTCTAGCCTAAGGCAACCTAACATCTCGGATGTAATATTTCACTACATTCCTGGCGCGCCGGCCCCCACTTCTCGGTGGGAACATTATATACGTCTATATCGCTATATATCATAGCCTAAGGCAACCTAACATCTCGGATGTAACATTTTACTACATTCGTGGCGCGCCGGCCCCTACTTCTCGGTGGGAACATTATATACGTCTATAACGCAATATATCCTAACCTAAGGCAACCTAACATCTCGGATGTAATATTTTACTACATTCCTGGCACGACGGCACCTACTTCTCGGTGGGAACATTATATACGTCTATAACGCTATATATCCTAACCTAAGGCAACCTAACATCTCGGATGTAATATTTTACTACATTCCTGGCACGTCGGCCCCTACTTCTCGGTGGGAACATTATATACGTCTATAACGCTATATGTCGTAGCCTGAGACAACCTAACATGTCGAATGTAATATTTTACAACATTCCTAGCGCGTCGGCAACTACTTCTCGGTGGGAACAGTATATACGTCTATAACGTTATATATCCTAACCTAAGGCAACTTAACATGCCGGATGTAATATTTTACAACATTCCTGGCGCGTCGGCCCCTACTTCTCGGTGGGAACATTATATCCGTCTATAACGCTATATATCCTAGCCTAAGGCAAACTAACATGTCGAATGTAATATTTTACAACATTCCCGTCACTTCGGCCCCTACTTCTCGGTGGGAACATTATATACGTCTATAACGCTATATATCTTAGCCTAAGGCAATCCTAACATCTCGGATGTAATATTTTACAACATTCCTGGCGCGCCGGCACCTATTTCTCGGTGGGAACATTATATACGTCTATAACTTTACATATCCTAGCCTAAGGCAACCTAACATCTCGGATGTAATATTTTACTACATTCCTGGCACGACGGCACCTACTTCTCGGTGGGAACATTATATACGTCTATAACGCTATATATCCTAACCTAAGGCAACCTAACACATCGGATGTAATGTTTTACAACATTCCTGGCGTGTCGGCCCCTATTTCTCGGTGGGAACATTATATACGTCTTTAACAATATATATCCTAGCCTAAGGCAATCCTAACATGTCGAATGTATAATTTTACAACATTCCCGTCACTTCGGCCCCTACTTCTCTGTGGGAACATTATATACGTCTATAACGTTATATATCCCAGTCTAAGGCAACCTAACATCTCGGATGTAATATTTTACTACATTCGTGTCGCACCGGCCCCTACTTCTCGGTGGGAACATTATATACGTCTATAACGTTATATATCCTAGCCTAAGGCAACCTAACATCTCGGATGTAATATTTTACAACATTCCCGTCACTTCGGCCCCTGCTTCTCGGTGGGAACATTATATACGTCTATAACGATATATATTCTAGCCTAAGGCAATCCTAACATCTCGGATGTAATATTTTACAACATTCCTGGCGCGCCGGCACCTATTTCTCGGTGGGAACATTATATACGTCTATAACTTTACATATTCTAGCCTAAGGCAACCTAACATCTCGGATGTAATATTTCACTACATTCCTGGCGCGCCGGCCCCCACTTCTCGGTGGGAACATTATATACGTCTATATCGCTATATATCATAGCCTAAGGCAACCTAACATCTCGGATGTAACATTTTACTACATTCGTGGCGCGCCGGCCCCTACTTCTCGGTGGGAACATTATATACGTCTATAACGCAATATATCCTAACCTAAGGCAACCTAACATCTCGGATGTAATATTTTACTACATTCCTGGCACGACGGCACCTACTTCTCGGTGGGAACATTATATACGTCTATAACGCTATATATCCTAACCTAAGGCAACCTAACATCTCGGATGTAATATTTTACTACATTCCTGGCACGTCGGCCCCTACTTCTCGGTGGGAACATTATATACGTCTATAACGCTATATGTCGTAGCCTGAGACAACCTAACATGTCGAATGTAATATTTTAGAACATTCCTGGCGCGTTGGCCCCTATTTCTCCGTGGGAACATTATATACGTCTATAACGTTATATATCTTAGCCTAAGGCAATCCTAACATCTCGCATGTAATATTTTACAAGATTGCTGGCGCGCCGGCACCTATTTCTCGGTGGGAACATTATATACGTCTACAACTTTACATATCCTATCCTAAGGCAACCTAACATCTCGGATGTAATATTTTACCACATTCCTGGCGCGCCGGCCCCTACTTTTCGGTGGGAACATTATATACGTCTGTAACGCTATATATCCTAGCCTAAGGCAATCCTAACATCTCGGAAGTAATATTTTACAACATTCCTAGCGCGTCGGCAACTACTTCTCGGTGGGAACAGTATATACGTCTATAACGTTATATATCCTAACCTAAGGCAACTTAACATGCCGGATGTAATATTTTACAACATTCCTGGCGCGTCGGCACCTCCTTCTCGGTGGGAACATTATATATGTCTATAACGCTATATATCCTAACCTAAGGCAACCTAACATCTCGGATGTAATATTTTACTACATTCCTGGCACGTCGGCCCCTACTTCTCGGTGGGAACATTATATATGTCTATAACGCTATATATCCTAACCTAAGGCAACCTAACATCTCGGATGTAATATTTTACTACATTCCTGGCACGTCGGCCCCTACTTCTCGGTGGGAACATTATATACGTCTATAACGCTATATATCCTAGCCTAAGGCAAACTAACATGTCGAATGTAATATTTTACAACATTCCCGTCACTTCGGCGCCTACTTCTCGGTGGGAACATTATATACGTCTATAACGCTATATATCTTAGCCTAAGGCAATCCTAACATCTCGGATGTAATATTTTACAACATTCCTGGCGCGCCGGCACCTATTTCTCGGTGGGAACATTATATACGTCTATAACTTTACATATCCTAGCCTAAGGCAACCTAACATCTCGGATGTAATATTTTACTACATTCCTGGCGCGCCGGCCCCCACTTCTCGGTGGGAATATTATATACGTCTATATCGCTATATATCATAGCCTAAGGCAACCTAACATGTCGAGCGTAATATTTTACAACATTCCTGGCTCGTTGGCCCCTACTTCTCGGTGGGAACATTATATACGTCTATAACGTTATATATTCTAACCTAAGGGAACCTAACATCTCGGATGTAATATTTTACAACATTCCTGGCGTGTCGGCCCCTATTTCTCGGTGGGAACATTATAAACGTCTTTAACGCTATATATCCTAGCCTAAGGCAACCTAACTTGTCGAGCGTAATATTTTATAACATTCCTGGGGCGTCGGCCCCTATTTCTCGGTTGGAACATTATATAAGTCTATAACGCTATATATCCTAACCTAAGGCAACCTAACACCTCGGATGTAATGTTTTACAACATTCCTGGCGTGTCGGCCCCTATTTCTCGGTGGGAACATTATATACGTCTTTAACAATATATATCCTAGCCTAAGGCAATCCTAACATGTCGAATGTATAATTTTACAACATTCCCGTCACTTCGGCCCCTACTTCTCTGTGGGAACATTATATACGTCTATAACGTTATATATCCCAGTCTAAGGCAACCTAACATCTCGGATGTAATATTTTACTACATTCGTGTCGCACCGGCCCCTACTTCTCGGTGGGAACATTATATACGTCTATAACGTTATATATCCTAGCCTAAGGCAACCTAACATCTCGGATGTAATATTTTACAACATTCCCGTCACTTCGGCCCCTGCTTCTCGGTGGGAACATTATATACGTCTATAACGATATATATTCTAGCCTAAGGCAATCCTAACATCTCGGATGTAATATTTTACAACATTCCTGGCGCGCCGGCACCTATTTCTCGGTGGGAACATTATATACGTCTATAACTTTACATATTCTAGCCTAAGGCAACCTAACATCTCGGATGTAATATTTCACTACATTCCTGGCGCGCCGGCCCCCACTTCTCGGTGGGAACATTATATACGTCTATATCGCTATATATCATAGCCTAAGGCAACCTAACATCTCGGATGTAACATTTTACTACATTCGTGGCGCGCCGGCCCCTACTTCTCGGTGGGAACATTATATACGTCTATAACGCAATATATCCTAACCTAAGGCAACCTAACATCTCGGATGTAATATTTTACTACATTCCTGGCACGACGGCACCTACTTCTCGGTGGGAACATTATATACGTCTATAACGCTATATATCCTAACCTAAGGCAACCTAACATCTCGGATGTAATATTTTACTACATTCCTGGCACGTCGGCCCCTACTTCTCGGTGGGAACATTATATACGTCTATAACGCTATATATCGTAGCCTGAGACAACCTAACATGTCGAATGTAATATTTTACAACATTCCTAGCGCGTCGGCAACTACTTCTCGGTGGGAACAGTATATACGTCTATAACGTTATATATCCTAACCTAAGGCAACTTAACATGCCGGATGTAATATTTTACAACATTCCTGGCGCGTCGGCCCCTACTTCTCGGTGGGAACATTATATACGTCTATAACGCTATATATCCTAGCCTAAGGCAAACTAACATGTCGAATGTAATATTTTACAACATTCCCGTCACTTCGGCCCCTACTTCTCGGTGGGAACATTATATACGTCTATAACGCTATATATCTTAGCCTAAGGCAATCCTAACATCTCGGATGTAATATTTTACAACATTCCTGGCGCGCCGGCACCTATTTCTCGGTGGGAACATTATATACGTCTATAACTTTACATATCCTAGCCTAAGGCAACCTAACATCTCGGATGTAATATTTTACTACATTCCTGGCACGACGGCACCTACTTCTCGGTGGGAACATTATATACGTCTATAACGCTATATATCCTAACCTAAGGCAACCTAACACATCGGATGTAATGTTTTACAACATTCCTGGCGTGTCGGCCCCTATTTCTCGGTGGGAACATTATATACGTCTTTAACAATATATATCCTAGCCTAAGGCAATCCTAACATGTCGAATGTATAATTTTACAACATTCCCGTCACTTCGGCCCCTACTTCTCTGTGGGAACATTATATACGTCTATAACGTTATATATCCCAGTCTAAGGCAACCTAACATCTCGGATGTAATATTTTACTACATTCGTGTCGCACCGGCCCCTACTTCTCGGTGGGAACATTATATACGTCTATAACGTTATATATCCTAGCCTAAGGCAACCTAACATCTCGGATGTAATATTTTACAACATTCCCGTCACTTCGGCCCCTACTTCTCTGTGGGAACATTATATACGTCTATAACGTTATATATCCTAGCCTAAGGCAACCTAACATCTCGGATGTAATATTTTACAACATTCCCGTCACTTCGGCCCCTGCTTCTCGGTGGGAACATTATATACGTCTATAACGATATATATTCTAGCCTAAGGCAATCCTAACATCTCGGATGTAATATTTTACAACATTCCTGGCGCGCCGGCACCTATTTCTCGGTGGGAACATTATATACGTCTATAACTTTACATATTCTAGCCTAAGGCAACCTAACATCTCGGATGTAATATTTCACTACATTCCTGGCGCGCCGGCCCCCACTTCTCGGTGGGAACATTATATACGTCTATATCGCTATATATCATAGCCTAAGGCAACCTAACATCTCGGATGTAACATTTTACTACATTCGTGGCGCGCCGGCCCCTACTTCTCGGTGGGAACATTATATACGTCTATAACGCAATATATCCTAACCTAAGGCAACCTAACATCTCGGATGTAATATTTTACTACATTCCTGGCACGACGGCACCTACTTCTCGGTGGGAACATTATATACGTCTATAACGCTATATATCCTAACCTAAGGCAACCTAACATCTCGGATGTAATATTTTACTACATTCCTGGCACGTCGGCCCCTACTTCTCGGTGGGAACATTATATACGTCTATAACGCTATATGTCGTAGCCTGAGACAACCTAACATGTCGAATGTAATATTTTAGAACATTCCTGGCGCGTTGGCCCCTATTTCTCCGTGGGAACATTATATACGTCTATAACGTTATATATCTTAGCCTAAGGCAATCCTAACATCTCGCATGTAATATTTTACAAGATTGCTGGCGCGCCGGCACCTATTTCTCGGTGGGAACATTATATACGTCTACAACTTTACATATCCTATCCTAAGGCAACCTAACATCTCGGATGTAATATTTTACCACATTCCTGGCGCGCCGGCCCCTACTTTTCGGTGGGAACATTATATACGTCTGTAACGCTATATATCCTAGCCTAAGGCAATCCTAACATCTCGGAAGTAATATTTTACAACATTCCTAGCGCGTCGGCAACTACTTCTCGGTGGGAACAGTATATACGTCTATAACGTTATATATCCTAACCTAAGGCAACTTAACATGCCGGATGTAATATTTTACAACATTCCTGGCGCGTCGGCACCTCCTTCTCGGTGGGAACATTATATATGTCTATAACGCTATATATCCTAACCTAAGGCAACCTAACATCTCGGATGTAATATTTTACTACATTCCTGGCACGTCGGCCCCTACTTCTCGGTGGGAACATTATATATGTCTATAACGCTATATATCCTAACCTAAGGCAACCTAACATCTCGGATGTAATATTTTACTACATTCCTGGCACGTCGGCCCCTACTTCTCGGTGGGAACATTATATACGTCTATAACGCTATATATCCTAGCCTAAGGCAAACTAACATGTCGAATGTAATATTTTACAACATTCCCGTCACTTCGGCGCCTACTTCTCGGTGGGAACATTATATACGTCTACAACGCTATATATCTTAGCCTAAGGCAATCCTAACATCTCGGATGTAATATTTTACAACATTCCTGGCGCGCCGGCACCTATTTCTCGGTGGGAACATTATATACGTCTATAACTTTACATATCCTAGCCTAAGGCAACCTAACATCTCGGATGTAATATTTTACTACATTCCTGGCGCGCCGGCCCCCACTTCTCGGTGGGAATATTATATACGTCTATATCGCTATATATCATAGCCTAAGGCAACCTAACATGTCGAGCGTAATATTTTACAACATTCCTGGCTCGTTGGCCCCTACTTCTCGGTGGGAACATTATATACGTCTATAACGTTATATATTCTAACCTAAGGGAACCTAACATCTCGGATGTAATATTTTACAACATTCCTGGCGTGTCGGCCCCTATTTCTCGGTGGGAACATTATAAACGTCTTTAACGCTATATATCCTAGCCTAAGGCAACCTAACTTGTCGAGCGTAATATTTTATAACATTCCTGGGGCGTCGGCCCCTATTTCTCGGTTGGAACATTATATAAGTCTATAACGCTATATATCCTAACCTAAGGCAACCTAACACCTCGGATGTAATGTTTTACAACATTCCTGGCGTGTCGGCCCCTATTTCTCGGTGGGAACATTATATACGTCTTTAACAATATATATCCTAGCCTAAGGCAATCCTAACATGTCGAATGTATAATTTTACAACATTCCCGTCACTTCGGCCCCTACTTCTCTGTGGGAACATTATATACGTCTATAACGTTATATATCCCAGTCTAAGGCAACCTAACATCTCGGATGTAATATTTTACTACATTCGTGTCGCACCGGCCCCTACTTCTCGGTGGGAACATTATATACGTCTATAACGTTATATATCCTAGCCTAAGGTAACCTAACATCTCGGATGTAATATTTTACAACATTCCCGTCACTTCGGCCCCTGCTTCTCGGTGGGAACATTATATACGTCTATAACGATATATATCCTAGCCTAAGGCAATCCTAACATCTCGGATGTAATATTTTACAACATTCCTGGCGCGCCGGCACCTATTTCTCGGTGGGAACATTATATACGTCTATAACTTTACATATTCTAGCCTAAGGCAACCTAACATCTCGGATGTAATATTTCACTACATTCCTGGCGCGCCGGCCCCCACTTCTCGGTGGGAACATTATATACGTCTATATCGCTATATATCATAGCCTAAGGCAACCTAACATCTCGGATGTAACATTTTACTACATTCGTGGCGCGCCGGCCCCTACTTCTCGGTGGGAACATTATATACGTCTATAACGCCATATATCCTAACCTAAGGCAACCTAACATCTCGGATGTAATATTTTACTACATTCCTGGCACGACGGCACCTACTTCTCGGTGGGAACATTATATACGTCTATAACGCTATATATCCTAACCTAAGGCAACCTAACATCTCGGATGTAATATTTTACTACATTCCTGGCACGTCGGCCCCTACTTCTCGGTGGGAACATTATATACGTCTATAACGCTATATGTCGTAGCCTGAGACAACCTAACATGTCGAATGTAATATTTTAGAACATTCCTGGCGCGTTGGCCCCTATTTCTCCGTGGGAACATTATATACGTCTATAACGTTATATATCTTAGCCTAAGGCAATCCTAACATCTCGCATGTAATATTTTACAAGATTGCTGGCGCGCCGGCACCTATTTCTCGGTGGGAACATTATATACGTCTACAACTTTACATATCCTATCCTAAGGCAACCTAACATCTCGGATGTAATATTTTACCACATTCCTGGCGCGCCGGCCCCTACTTTTCGGTGGGAACATTATATACGTCTGTAACGCTATATATCCTAGCCTAAGGCAATCCTAACATCTCGGAAGTAATATTTTACAACATTCCTAGCGCGTCGGCAACTACTTCTCGGTGGGAACAGTATATACGTCTATAACGTTATATATCCTAACCTAAGGCAACTTAACATGCCGGATGTAATATTTTACAACATTCCTGGCGCGTCGGCACCTCCTTCTCGGTGGGAACATTATATATGTCTATAACGCTATATATCCTAACCTAAGGCAACCTAACATCTCGGATGTAATATTTTACTACATTCCTGGCACGTCGGCCCCTACTTCTCGGTGGGAACATTATATATGTCTATAACGCTATATATCCTAACCTAAGGCAACCTAACATCTCGGATGTAATATTTTACTACATTCCTGGCACGTCGGCCCCTACTTCTCGGTGGGAACATTATATACGTCTATAACGCTATATATCCTAGCCTAAGGCAAACTAACATGTCGAATGTAATATTTTACAACATTCCCGTCACTTCGGCGCCTACTTCTCGGTGGGAACATTATATACGTCTATAACGCTATATATCTTAGCCTAAGGCAATCCTAACATCTCGGATGTAATATTTTACAACATTCCTGGCGCGCCGGCACCTATTTCTCGGTGGGAACATTATATACGTCTATAACTTTACATATCCTAGCCTAAGGCAACCTAACATCTCGGATGTAATATTTTACTACATTCCTGGCGCGCCGGCCCCCACTTCTCGGTGGGAATATTATATACGTCTATATCGCTATATATCATAGCCTAAGGCAACCTAACATGTCGAGCGTAATATTTTACAACATTCCTGGCTCGTTGGCCCCTACTTCTCGGTGGGAACATTATATACGTCTATAACGTTATATATTCTAACCTAAGGGAACCTAACATCTCGGATGTAATATTTTACAACATTCCTGGCGTGTCGGCCCCTATTTCTCGGTGGGAACATTATAAACGTCTTTAACGCTATATATCCTAGCCTAAGGCAACCTAACTTGTCGAGCGTAATATTTTATAACATTCCTGGGGCGTCGGCCCCTATTTCTCGGTTGGAACATTATATAAGTCTATAACGCTATATATCCTAACCTAAGGCAACCTAACACCTCGGATGTAATGTTTTACAACATTCCTGGCGTGTCGGCCCCTATTTCTCGGTGGGAACATTATATACGTCTTTAACAATATATATCCTAGCCTAAGGCAATCCTAACATGTCGAATGTATAATTTTACAACATTCCCGTCACTTCGGCCCCTACTTCTCTGTGGGAACATTATATACGTCTATAACGTTATATATCCCAGTCTAAGGCAACCTAACATCTCGGATGTAATATTTTACTACATTCGTGTCGCACCGGCCCCTACTTCTCGGTGGGAACATTATATACGTCTATAACGTTATATATCCTAGCCTAAGGTAACCTAACATCTCGGATGTAATATTTTACAACATTCCCGTCACTTCGGCCCCTGCTTCTCGGTGGGAACATTATATACGTCTATAACGATATATATCCTAGCCTAAGGCAATCCTAACATCTCGGATGTAATATTTTACAACATTCCTGGCGCGCCGGCACCTATTTCTCGGTGGGAACATTATATACGTCTATAACTTTACATATTCTAGCCTAAGGCAACCTAACATCTCGGATGTAATATTTCACTACATTCCTGGCGCGCCGGCCCCCACTTCTCGGTGGGAACATTATATACGTCTATATCGCTATATATCATAGCCTAAGGCAACCTAACATCTCGGATGTAACATTTTACTACATTCGTGGCGCGCCGGCCCCTACTTCTCGGTGGGAACATTATATACGTCTATAACGCCATATATCCTAACCTAAGGCAACCTAACATCTCGGATGTAATATTTTACTACATTCCTGGCACGACGGCACCTACTTCTCGGTGGGAACATTATATACGTCTATAACGCTATATATCCTAACCTAAGGCAACCTAACATCTCGGATGTAATATTTTACTACATTCCTGGCACGTCGGCCCCTACTTCTCGGTGGGAACATTATATACGTCTATAACGCTATATGTCGTAGCCTGAGACAACCTAACATGTCGAATGTAATATTTTAGAACATTCCTGGCGCGTTGGCCCCTATTTCTCCGTGGGAACATTATATACGTCTATAACGTTATATATCTTAGCCTAAGGCAATCCAAACATCTCGCATGTAATATTTTACAAGATTGCTGTCGCGCCGGCACCTATTTCTCGGTGGGAACATTATATACGTCTACAACTTTACATATCCTAGCCTAAGGCAACCTAACATCTCGGATGTAATATTTTACCACATTCCTGGCGCGCCGGCCCCTACTTTTCGGTGGGAACATTATATACGTCTGTAACGCTATATATCCTAGCCTAAGGCAATCCTAACATCTCGGAAGTAATATTTTACAACATTCCTAGCGCGTCGGCAACTACTTCTCGGTGGGAACAGTATATACGTCTATAACGTTATATATCCTAACCTAAGGCAACTTAACATGTCGGATGTAATATTTTACAACATTCCTGGCGCGTCGGCACCTCCTTCTCGGTGGGAACATTATATATGTCTATAACGCTATATATCCTAACCTAAGGCAACCTAACATCTCGGATGTAATATTTTACTACATTCCTGGCACGTCGGCCCCTACTTCTCGGTGGGAACATTATATATGTCTATAACGCTATATATCCTAACCTAAGGCAACCTAACATCTCGGATGTAATATTTTACTACATTCCTGGCACGTCGGCCCCTACTTCTCGGTGGGAACATTATATACGTCTATAACGCTATATATCCTAGCCTAAGGCAAACTAACATGTCGAATGTAATATTTTACAACATTCCCGTCACTTCGGCCCCTACTTCTCGGTGGGAACATTATATACGTCTATAACGCTATATATCTTAGCCTAAGGCAATCCTAACATCTCGGATGTAATATTTTACAACATTCCTGGCGCGCCGGCACCTATTTCTCGGTGGGAACATTATATACGTCTATAACTTTACATATCCTAGCCTAAGGCAACCTAACATCTCGGATGTAATATTTTACTACATTCCTGGCGCGCCGGCCCCCACTTCTCGGTGGGAATATTATATACGTCTATATCGCTATATATCATAGCCTAAGGCAACCTAACATGTCGAGCGTAATATTTTACAACATTCCTGGCTCGTTGGCCCCTACTTCTCGGTGGGAACATTATATACGTCTATAACGTTATATATTCTAACCTAAGGGAACCTAACATCTCGGATGTAATATTTTACAACATTCCTGGCGTGTCGGCCCCTATTTCTCGGTGGGAACATTATATACGTCTTTAACGCTATATATCCTAGCCTAAGGCAACCTAACTTGTCGAGCGTAATATTTTATAACATTCCTGGGGCGTCGGCCCCTATTTCTCGGTTGGAACATTATATAAGTCTATAACGCTATATATCCTAACCTAAGGCAACCTAACACCTCGGATGTAATGTTTTACAACATTCCTGGCGTGTCGGCCCCTATTTCTCGGTGGGAACATTATATACGTCTTTAACAATATATATCCTAGCATAAGGCAATCCTAACATGTCGAATGTATAATTTTACAACATTCCCGTCACTTCGGCCCCTACTTCTCTGTGGGAACATTATATACGTCTATAACGTTATATATCCTAGTCTAAGGCAACCTAACATCTCGGATGTAATATTTCACTACATTCCTGGCGCGCCCGCCCCCACTTCTCGGTGGGAACATTATATACGTCTATATCGCTATATATCATAGCCCAAGGCAACCTAACATCTCGGATGTAATATTTTACTACATTCGTGGCGCGCCGGCCCCTACTTCTCGGTGGGAACATTATATACGTCTATAACGCCATATATCCTAACCTAAGGCAACCTAACATCTCGTATGTAATATGTTACTACATTCCTGGCACGTCGGCACCTACTTCTCGGTGGGAACATTATATACGTCTATAACGCTATATATCCTAACCCAAGGCAACCTAACATCTCGGATGTAATATTTTACTACATTCCTGGCACGTCGGCCCCTACTTCTCGGTGGGAACATTATATACGTCTATAACGCTATATATCCTAGCCTAAGGCAAACTAACATCTCGGATGTAATATTTTACTACATTCCTGGCACGTCGGCCCCTACTTCTCGGTGGGAACATTATATACGTCTATAACGTTATATATCTTAGCCTAAGGCAATCCTAACATCTCGCATGTAATATTTTACAAGATTCCTGGCGCGCCGGCATCTATTTCTCGGTGGGAACATTATATACGTCTACAACTTTACATATCCTAGCCTAAGGCAACCTAACATCTCGGATGTAATATTTTACCACATTCCTGCCGCGCCGGGCCCTACTTTTCGGTGGGAACATTATATACGTCTGTAACGCTATATATCCTAGCCTAAGGCAATCTAACATCTCGGATGTAATATTTTACTACATTCCTGGCACGTCGGCCCCTACTTCTCGGTGGGAACATTATATACGTCTATAACGCTATATATCCTAGCCTAAGGCAAACTAACATCTCGGATGTAATATTTTACTACATTCCTGGCGCGCCGGCCCCTACTTTTCGGTGGGAACATTATATACGTCTGTAACGCTATATATCCTAGCCTAAGGCAATCCTAACATCTCGGAAGTAATATTTTACAACATTCCTAGCGCGTCGGCAACTATTTCTCGGTGGGAACAGTATATACGTCTATAACGTTATATATCCTAACCTAAGGCAACTTAACATGTCGGATGTAATATTTTAATACATTCCTGGCGCGCCGGCCCCTACTTTTCGGTGGGAACATTATATACGTCTGTAACGCTATATATCCTAGCATAAGGCATCCTTACATGTCGAATGTAATATTTTACTACATTCCTGGCACGTCGGCCCCTACTTCTCGGTGGGAACATTATATACGTCTATAACGCTATATATCCTAGCCTAAGGCAAACTAACATGTCGAATGTACTATTTTACAACATTCCCGTCACTTCGGCCCCTACTTCTCGGTGGGAACATTATATACGTCTATAACGTTATATATCTTAGCCTAAGGCAATCCTAACATCTCGCATGTAATATTTTTCAAGATTCCTGGCGCGCCGGCATCTATTTCTCGGTGGGAACATTATATACGTCTACAACTTTACATATCCTAGCCTAAGGCAACCTAACATCTCGGATGTAATATTTTACCACATTCCTGGCGCGCCGGGCCCTACTTTTCGGTGGGAACATTATATACGTCTGTAACGCTATATATCCTAGCCTAAGGCAATCTAACATCTCGGATGTAATATTTTACTACATTCCTGGCACGTCGGCCCCTACTTCTCGGTGGGAACATTATATACGTCTATAACGCTATATGTCGTAGCCTGAGACAACCTAACATGTCGAATGTAATATTTTAGAACATTCCTGGCGCGTTGGCCCCTATTTCTCCGTGGGAACATTATATACGTCTATAACGTTATATATCTTACCCTAAGGCAATCCAAACATCTCGCATGTAATATTCTACAAGATTGCTGGCGCGCCGGCACCTATTTCTCGGTGGGAACATTATATACGTCTACAACTTTACATATCCTAGCCTAAGGCAACCTAACATCTCGGATGTAATATTTTACCACATTCCTGGCGCGCCGGCCCCTACTTTTCGGTGGGAACATTATATACGTCTGTAACGCTATATATCCTAGCCTAAGGCAATCCTAACATCTCGGAAGTAATATTTTACAACATTCCTAGCGCGTCGGCAACTACTTCTCGGTGGGAACAGTATATACGTCTATAACGTTATATATCCTAACCTAAGGCAACTTAACATGTCGGATGTAATATTTTACAACATTCCTGGCGCGTCGGCACCTCCTTCTCGGTGGGAACATTATATATGTCTATAACGCTATATATCCTAACCTAAGGCAACCTAACATCTCGGATGTAATATTTTACTACATTCCTGGCACGTCGGCCCCTACTTCTCGGTGGGAACATTATATATGTCTATAACGCTATATATCCTAACCTAAGGCAACCTAACATCTCGGATGTAATATTTTACTACATTCCTGGCACGTCGGCCCCTACTTCTCGGTGGGAACATTATATACGTCTATAACGCTATATATCCTAGCCTAAGGCAAACTAACATGTCGAATGTAATATTTTACAACATTCCCGTCACTTCGGCCCCTACTTCTCGGTGGGAACATTATATACGTCTATAACGCTATATATCTTAGCCTAAGGCAATCCTAACATCTCGGATGTAATATTTTACAACATTCCTGGCGCGCCGGCACCTATTTCTCGGTGGGAACATTATATACGTCTATAACTTTACATATCCTAGCCTAAGGCAACCTAACATCTCGGATGTAATATTTTACTACATTCCTGGCGCGCCGGCCCCCACTTCTCGGTGGGAATATTATATACGTCTATATCGCTATATATCATAGCCTAAGGCAACCTAACATGTCGAGCGTAATATTTTACAACATTCCTGGCTCGTTGGCCCCTACTTCTCGGTGGGAACATTATATACGTCTATAACGTTATATATTCTAACCTAAGGGAACCTAACATCTCGGATGTAATATTTTACAACATTCCTGGCGTGTCGGCCCCTATTTCTCGGTGGGAACATTATAAACGTCTTTAACGCTATATATCCTAGCCTAAGGCAACCTAACTTGTCGAGCGTAATATTTTATAACATTCCTGGGGCGTCGGCCCCTATTTCTCGGTTGGAACATTATATAAGTCTATAACGCTATATATCCTAACCTAAGGCAACCTAACACCCCGGATGTAATGTTTTACAACATTCCTGGCGTGTCGGCCCCTATTTCTCGGTGGGAACATTATATACGTCTTTAACAATATATATCCTAGCCTAAGGCAATCCTAACATGTCGAATGTATAATTTTACAACATTCCCGTCACTTCGGCCCCTACTTCTCTGTGGGAACATTATATACGTCTATAACGATATATATCCTAGCCTAAGGCAATCCTAACATCTCGGATGTAATATTTTACAACATTCCTGGCGCGCCGGCACCTATTTCTCGGTGGGAACATTATATACGTCTATAACTTTACATATTCTAGCCTAAGGCAACCTAACATCTCGGATGTAATATTTCACTACATTCCTGGCGCGCCGGCCCCCACTTCTCGGTGGGAACATTATATACGTCTATATCGCTATATATCATAGCCTAAAGCAACCTAACATCTCGGATGTATCATTTTACTACATTCGTGGCGCGCCGGCCCCTACTTCTCGGTGGGAACATTATATACGTCTATAACGCCATATATCCTAACCTAAGGCAACCTAACATCTCGGATGTAATATTTTACTACATTCCTGGCACGACGGCACCTACTTCTCGGTGGGAACATTATATACGTCTATAACGCTATATATCCTAACCTAAGGCAACCTAACATCTCGGATGTAATATTTTACTACATTCCTGGCACGTCGGCCCCTACTTCTCGGTGGGAACATTATATACGTCTATAACGCTATATGTCGTAGCCTGAGACAACCTAACATGTCGAATGTAATATTTTAGAACATTCCTGGCGCGTTGGCCCCTATTTCTCCGTGGGAACATTATATACGTCTATAACGTTATATATCTTAGCCTAAGGCAATCCAAACATCTCGCATGTAATATTTTACAAGATTGCTGGCGCGCCGGCACCTATTTCTCGGTGGGAACATTATATACGTCTACAACTTTACATATCCTAGCCTAAGGCAACCTAACATCTCGGATGTAATATTTTACCACATTCCTGGCGCGCCGGCCCCTACTTTTCGGTGGGAACATTATATACGTCTGTAACGCTATATATCCTAGCCTAAGGCAATCCTAACATCTCGGAAGTAATATTTTACAACATTCCTAGCGCGTCGGCAACTACTTCTCGGTGGGAACAGTATATACGTCTATAACGTTATATATCCTAACCTAAGGCAACTTAACATGTCGGATGTAATATTTTACAACATTCCTGGCGCGTCGGCACCTCCTTCTCGGTGGGAACATTATATATGTCTATAACGCTATATATCCTAACCTAAGGCAACCTAACATCTCGGATGTAATATTTTACTACATTCCTGGCACGTCGGCCCCTACTTCTCGGTGGGAACATTATATATGTCTATAACGCTATATATCCTAACCTAAGGCAACCTAACATCTCGGATGTAATATTTTACTACATTCCTGGCACGTCGGCCCCTACTTCTCGGTGGGAACATTATATACGTCTATAACGCTATATATCCTAGCCTAAGGCAAACTAACATGTCGAATGTAATATTTTACAACATTCCCGTCACTTCGGCCCCTACTTCTCGGTGGGAACATTATATACGTCTATAACGCTATATATCTTAGCCTAAGGCAATCCTAACATCTCGGATGTAATATTTTACAACATTCCTGGCGCGCCGGCACCTATTTCTCGGTGGGAACATTATATACGTCTATAACTTTACATATCCTAGCCTAAGGCAACCTAACATCTCGGATGTAATATTTTACTACATTCCTGGCGCGCCGGCCCCCACTTCTCGGTGGGAATATTATATACGTCTATATCGCTATATATCATAGCCTAAGGCAACCTAACATGTCGAGCGTAATATTTTACAACATTCCTGGCTCGTTGGCCCCTACTTCTCGGTGGGAACATTATATACGTCTATAACGTTATATATTCTAACCTAAGGGAACCTAACATCTCGGATGTAATATTTTACAACATTCCTGGCGTGTCGGCCCCTATTTCTCGGTGGGAACATTATATAAGTCTATAACGATATATATCCTAGCCTAAGGCAATCCTAACATCTCGGATGTAATATTTTACAACATTCCTGGCGCGCCGGCACCTATTTCTCGGTGGGAACATTATATACGTCTATAACGCCATATATCCTAACCTAAGGCAACCTAACATCTCGGATGTAATATTTTACTACATTCCTGGCACGTCGGCACCTACTTCTCGGTGGGAACATCATATACGTCTATAACGCTATATATCCTAACCTAAGGCAACCTAACATCTCGGATGTAATATTTTACTACATTCCTGGCACGTCGGCCCCTACTTCTCGGTGGGAACATTATATACGTCTATAACGCTATATATCCTAGCCTAAGGCAAACTAACATGTCGAATGTATTATTTTACAACATTCCCGTCACTTCGGCCCCTACTTCTCGGTGGGAACATTATATACGTCTATAACGTTATATATCTTAGCCTAAGGCAATCCTAACATCTCGGATGTATTATTTTACAACATTCCTGGCGCGCCGACACCTATTTCTCGGTGGGAACATTATATACGTCTATAACTTTACATATCCTAGCCTAAGGCAACCTAATATCTCGGATGTAATATTTTACTACATTCCTGGCGCGCCGGCCCCTACTTTTCGGTGGGAACATTATATACGTCTGTAACGCTATATATCCTAGCCTAAGGCAATCCTAACATCTCGGAAGTAATATTTTACAACATTCCTATCGCGTCGGCAACTACTTCTCGGTGGGAACAGTATATACGTCTATAACTTTATATATCCTAACCTAAGGCAACTTAACATGTCGGATGTAATATTTTACAACATTCCTGGCGCGTCGGCACCTCCTTCTCGGTGGGAACATTATATACCTCTATAACGTTATATATCCTAACCTAAGGGAACCTAACAGCTCGGATGTAATGTTTTACAACATTCCTGGCGTGTCGGCCCCTATTTCTCGGTGGGAAGATTATATATGTCTATATCGCTATATATACTAGCCTAAGGCAACCTAACCTGTCGAATGTAATATTTTACAGCATTCCTGGCTCATCGGCACCTACTTCTCGGTGGGAACTATATATACGTCTATAACGTTATATATCCTAGCATAAGGCATCCTTACATGTCGAATGTAATATTTTACAATATTCCTGGCGCGTCGGCAACTACTTCTCGGTGGGAACAGTACATCCGTCTATAACGTTATATATCCTAACCTAAGGCAACCTAACATGTCGAATGTGATATTTTACAGCATTCCTGGCGCGCCGGCCCCTACTTCTCGGTGGGAACATTATATACGTCTATAACGTTATATATCTTGGCCTAAGGCAATCCAAACACCTCGGATGTAATATTTTACAACATTCCTGGCGCGCCGGCACCTATATCTCGGTGGGAACTATATATACGTCTATAACGTTATATATCCTAGCATAAGGCATCCTTACATGTCGAATGTAATATTTTACAATATTCCTGGCGCGTCGGCAACTACTTCTCGGTGGGAACAGTATATCCGTCTATAACGTTATATATCCTAACCTAAGGCAACCTAACATCTCGGATGTAATATTTTACTACATTCCTGGCACCTCGGCCCCTACTTCTCGGTGGGAACATTATATATGTCTATAACGCTATATATCCTAACCTAAGGCAACCTAACATGTCGAATGTGATATTTTACAGCATTCCTGGCGCGCCGGCCCCTACTTCTCGGTGGGAACATTATATACGTCTATAACGTTATATATCTTGGCCTAAGGCAATCCTAACACGTCGGATGTAATATTTTACAACATTCCTGGCGCGCCGGCATCTATTACTCGGTGGGAACATTATATACGTCTATATCGCTATATATACTAGCCTAAGTCAACCTAACATGTCGAATGTAATATTTTACAGCATTCCTGGCGCGCCGGCCTTTACTTCTCGGTGGGAACATTATATACGTCTATAACGTGATATATCCTAGCCTAAGGCAATCCTAACATGTCGAATGTAAAATTTTACATCATTCCTGGGGCGTCGGCCCCTATTTCTCGGTGGGAAAATTATATAAGTCAATAACGTTATATATCCTAACCTAAGGCAACCTAACATCTCGGATGTAATATTTTACAACATTCCCGTCACTTCGGCCCCTACTTCTCGGTGGGAACATTATATAAGTCTATAACGATATATATCCTAGCCTAAGGCAATCCTAACATCTCGGATGTAATATTTTACAACATTCCTGGCGCGCCGGCACCTATTTCTCGGTGGGAACATTATATACGTCTATAACGCCATATATCCTAACCTAAGGCATCCTAACATCTCGGATGTAATATTTTACTACATTCCTGGCACGTCGGCACCTACTTCTCGGTGGGAACATCATATACGTCTATAACGCTATATATCCTAACCTAAGGCAACCTAACATCTCGGATCTAATATTTTACTACATTCCTGGCACGTCGGCCCCTACTTCTCGGTGGGAACATTATATACGTCTATAACGTTATATATCTTAGCCTAAGGCAATCCTAACATCTCGCATGTAATATTTTACAAGATTGCTGGCGCGCCGGCACCTATTTCTCGGTGGGAACATTATATACGTGTACAACTTTACATATCCTAGCCTAAGGCAACCTAACATCTCGGATGTAATATTTTACCACATTCCTGGCGCGCCGGCCCCTACTTTTCGGTGGGAACATTATATACGTCTGTAACGCTATATATCCTAGCCTAAGGCAATCCTAACATCTCGGAAGTAATATTTTACAACATTCCTAGCGCGTCGGCAACTACTTCTCGGTGGGAACAGTATATGCGTCTATAACGTTATATATCCTAACCTAAGGCAACTTAACATGTCGGATGTAATATTTTACAACATTCCTGGCGCGTCGGCACCTCCTTCTCGGTGGGAACATTATATATGTCTATAACGCTATATATCCTAACCTAAGGCAACCTAACATCTCGGATGTAATATTTTACTACATTCCTGGCACGTCGGCCCCTACTTCTCGATGGGAACATTATATATGTCTATAACGCTATATATCCTAACCTAAGGCAACCTAACATCTCGGATGTAATATTTTACTACATTCCTGGCACGTCGGCCCCTACTTCTCGGTGGGAACATTATATACGTCTATAACGCTATATATCTTAGCCTAAGGCAATCCTAACATCTCGGATGTAATATTTTACAACATTCCTGGCGCGCCGGCACCTATTTCTCGGTGGGAACATTATATACGTCTATAACTTTACATATTCTAGCCTAAGGCAACCTAACATCTCGGATGTAATATTTCACTACATTCCTGGCGCGCCGGCCCCCACTTCTCGGTGGGAACATTATATACGTCTATATCGCTATATATCATAGCCTAAGGCAACCTAGCATCTCGGATGTATCATTTTACTACATTCGTGGCGCGCCGGCCCCTACTTCTCGGTGGGAACATTATATACGTCTATAACGCCATATATCCTAACCTAAGGCAACCTAACATCTCGGATGTAATATTTTACTACATTCCTGGCACGACGGCACCTACTTCTCGGTGGGAACATTATATACGTCTATAACGCTATATATCCTAACCTAAGGCAACCTAACATCTCGGATGTAATATTTTACTACATTCCTGGCACGTCGGCCCCTACTTCTCGGTGGGAACATTATATACGTCTATAACGCTATATGTCGTAGCCTGAGACAACCTAACATGTCGAATGTAATATTTTAGAACATTCCTGGCGCGTTGGCCCCTATTTCTCCGTGGGAACATTATATACGTCTATAACGTTATATATCTTAGCCTAAGGCAATCCAAACATCTCGCATGTAATATTTTACAAGATTGCTGGCGCGCCGGCACCTATTTCTCGGTGGGAACATTATATACGTCTACAACTTTACATATCCTAGCCTAAGGCAACCTAACATCTCGGATGTAATATTTTACCACATTCCTGGCGCGCCGGCCCCTACTTTTCGGTGGGAACATTATATACGTCTGTAACGCTATATATCCTAGCCTAAGGCAATCCTAACATCTCGGAAGTAATATTTTACAACATTCCTAGCGCGTCGGCAACTACTTCTCGGTGGGAACAGTATATACGTCTATAACGTTATATATCCTAACCTAAGGCAACTTAACATGTCGGATGTAATATTTTACAACATTCCTGGCGCGTCGGCACCTCCTTCTCGGTGGGAACATTATATATGTCTATAACGCTATATATCCTAACCTAAGGCAACCTAACATCTCGGATGTAATATTTTACTACATTCCTGGCACGTCGGCCCCTACTTCTCGGTGGGAACATTATATATGTCTATAACGCTATATATCCTAACCTAAGGCAACCTAACATCTCGGATGTAATATTTTACTACATTCCTGGCACGTCGGCCCCTACTTCTCGGTGGGAACATTATATACGTCTATAACGCTATATATCCTAGCCTAAGGCAAACTAACATGTCGAATGTAATATTTTACAACATTCCCGTCACTTCGGCCCCTACTTCTCGGTGGGAACATTATATACGTCTATAACGCTATATATCTTAGCCTAAGGCAATCCTAACATCTCGGATGTAATATTTTACAACATTCCTGGCGCGCCGGCACCTATTTCTCGGTGGGAACATTATATACGTCTATAACTTTACATATCCTAGCCTAAGGCAACCTAACATCTCGGATGTAATATTTTACTACATTCCTGGCGCGCCGGCCCCCACTTCTCGGTGGGAATATTATATACGTCTATATCGCTATATATCATAGCCTAAGGCAACCTAACATGTCGAGCGTAATATTTTACAACATTCCTGGCTCGTTGGCCCCTACTTCTCGGTGGGAACATTATATAAGTCTATAACGTTATATATTCTAACCTAAGGGAACCTAACATCTCGGATGTAATATTTTACAACATTCCTGGCGTGTCGGCCCCTATTTCTCGGTGGGAACATTATATAAGTCTATAACGATATATATCCTAGCCTAAGGCAATCCTAACATCTCGGATGTAATATTTTACAACATTCCTGGCGCGCCGGCACCTATTTCTCGGTGGGAACATTATATACGTCTATAACGCCATATATCCTAACCTAAGGCAACCTAACATCTCGGATGTAATATTTTACTACATTCCTGGCACGTCGGCACCTACTTCTCGGTGGGAACATCATATACGTCTATAACGCTATATATCCTAACCTAAGGCAACCTAACATCTCGGATGTAATATTTTACTACATTCCTGGCACGTCGGCCCCTACTTCTCGGTGGGAACATTATATACGTCTATAACGCTATATATCCTAGCCTAAGGCAAACTAACATGTCGAATGTATTATTTTACAACATTCCCGTCACTTCGGCCCCTACTTCTCGGTGGGAACATTATATACGTCTATAACGTTATATATCTTAGCCTAAGGCAATCCTAACATCTCGGATGTATTATTTTACAACATTCCTGGCGCGCCGACACCTATTTCTCGGTGGGAACATTATATACGTCTATAACTTTACATATCCTAGCCTAAGGCAACCTAATATCTCGGATGTAATATTTTACTACATTCCTGGCGCGCCGGCCCCTACTTTTCGGTGGGAACATTATATACGTCTGTAACGCTATATATCCTAGCCTAAGGCAATCCTAACATCTCGGAAGTAATATTTTACAACATTCCTATCGCGTCGGCAACTACTTCTCGGTGGGAACAGTATATACGTCTATAACTTTATATATCCTAACCTAAGGCAACTTAACATGTCGGATGTAATATTTTACAACATTCCTGGCGCGTCGGCACCTCCTTCTCGGTGGGAACATTATATACCTCTATAACGTTATATATCCTAACCTAAGGGAACCTAACAGCTCGGATGTAATGTTTTACAACATTCCTGGCGTGTCGGCCCCTATTTCTCGGTGGGAAGATTATATATGTCTATATCGCTATATATACTAGCCTAAGGCAACCTAACCTGTCGAATGTAATATTTTACAGCATTCCTGGCTCATCGGCACCTACTTCTCGGTGGGAACTATATATACGTCTATAACGTTATATATCCTAGCATAAGGCATCCTTACATGTCGAATGTAATATTTTACAATATTCCTGGCGCGTCGGCAACTACTTCTCGGTGGGAACAGTACATCCGTCTATAACGTTATATATCCTAACCTAAGGCAACCTAACATGTCGAATGTGATATTTTACAGCATTCCTGGCGCGCCGGCCCCTACTTCTCGGTGGGAACATTATATACGTCTATAACGTTATATATCTTGGCCTAAGGCAATCCAAACACCTCGGATGTAATATTTTACAACATTCCTGGCGCGCCGGCACCTATATCTCGGTGGGAACTATATATACGTCTATAACGTTATATATCCTAGCATAAGGCATCCTTACATGTCGAATGTAATATTTTACAATATTCCTGGCGCGTCGGCAACTACTTCTCGGTGGGAACAGTATATCCGTCTATAACGTTATATATCCTAACCTAAGGCAACCTAACATCTCGGATGTAATATTTTACTACATTCCTGGCACCTCGGCCCCTACTTCTCGGTGGGAACATTATATATGTCTATAACGCTATATATCCTAACCTAAGGCAACCTAACATGTCGAATGTGATATTTTACAGCATTCCTGGCGCGCCGGCCCCTACTTCTCGGTGGGAACATTATATACGTCTATAACGTTATATATCTTGGCCTAAGGCAATCCTAACACGTCGGATGTAATATTTTACAACATTCCTGGCGCGCCGGCATCTATTACTCGGTGGGAACATTATATACGTCTATATCGCTATATATACTAGCCTAAGTCAACCTAACATGTCGAATGTAATATTTTACAGCATTCCTGGCGCGCCGGCCTTTACTTCTCGGTGGGAACATTATATACGTCTATAACGTGATATATCCTAGCCTAAGGCAATCCTAACATGTCGAATGTAAAATTTTACATCATTCCTGGGGCGTCGGCCCCTATTTCTCGGTGGGAAAATTATATAAGTCAATAACGTTATATATCCTAACCTAAGGCAACCTAACATCTCGGATGTAATATTTTACAACATTCCCGTCACTTCGGCCCCTACTTCTCGGTGGGAACATTATATAAGTCTATAACGATATATATCCTAGCCTAAGGCAATCCTAACATATCGGATGTAATATTTTACAACATTCCTGGCGCGCCGGCACCTATTTCTCGGTGGGAACATTATATACGTCTATAACGCCATATATCCTAACCTAAGGCATCCTAACATCTCGGATGTAATATTTTACTACATTCCTGGCACGTCGGCACCTACTTCTCGGTGGGAACATCATATACGTCTATAACGCTATATATCCTAACCTAAGGCAACCTAACATCTCGGATCTAATATTTTACTACATTCCTGGCACGTCGGCCCCTACTTCTCGGTGGGAACATTATATACGTCTATAACGTTATATATCTTAGCCTAAGGCAATCCTAACATCTCGCATGTAATATTTTACAAGATTGCTGGCGCGCCGGCACCTATTTCTCGGTGGGAACATTATATACGTGTACAACTTTACATATCCTAGCCTAAGGCAACCTAACATCTCGGATGTAATATTTTACCACATTCCTGGCGCGCCGGCCCCTACTTTTCGGTGGGAACATTATATACGTCTGTAACGCTATATATCCTAGCCTAAGGCAATCCTAACATCTCGGAAGTAATATTTTACAACATTCCTAGCGCGTCGGCAACTACTTCTCGGTGGGAACAGTATATGCGTCTATAACGTTATATATCCTAACCTAAGGCAACTTAACATGTCGGATGTAATATTTTACAACATTCCTGGCGCGTCGGCACCTCCTTCTCGGTGGGAACATTATATATGTCTATAACGCTATATATCCTAACCTAAGGCAACCTAACATCTCGGATGTAATATTTTACTACATTCCTGGCACGTCGGCCCCTACTTCTCGATGGGAACATTATATATGTCTATAACGCTATATATCCTAACCTAAGGCAACCTAACATCTCGGATGTAATATTTTACTACATTCCTGGCACGTCGGCCCCTACTTCTCGGTGGGAACATTATATACGTCTATAACGCTATATATCTTAGCCTAAGGCAATCCTAACATCTCGGATGTAATATTTTACAACATTCCTGGCGCGCCGGCACCTATTTCTCGGTGGGAACATTATATACGTCTATAACTTTACATATCCTAGCCTAAGGCAACCGAACATCTCGGATGTAATATTTTACTACATTCCTGGCGCGCCGGCCCCCACTTCTCGGTGGGAATATTATATACGTCTATATCGCTATATATCATAGCCTAAGGCAACCTAACATGTCGAGCGTAATATTTTACAACATTCCTGGCTCGTTGGCCCCTACTTCTCGGTGGGAACATTATATACGTCTATAACGTTATATATTCTAACCTAAGGGAACCTAACATCTCGGATGTAATATTTTACAACATTCCTGGCGTGTCGGCCCCTATTTCTCGGTGGGAACATTATATAAGTCTATAACGATATATATCCTAGCCTAAGGCAATCCTAACATCTCGGATGTAATATTTTACAACATTCCTGGCGCGCCGGCACCTATTTCTCGGTGGGAACATTATATACGTCTATAACGCCATATATCCTAACCTAAGGCAACCTAACATCTCGGATGTAATATTTTACTACATTCCTGGCACGTCGGCACCTACTTCTCGGTGGGAACATCATATACGTCTATAACGCTATATATCCTAACCTAAGGCAACCTAACATCTCGGATGTAATATTTTACTACATTCCTGGCACGTCGGCCCCTACTTCTCGGTGGGAACATTATATACGTCTATAACGCTATATATCCTAGCCTAAGGCAAACTAACATGTCGAATGTATTATTTTACAACATTCCCGTCACTTCGGCCCCTACTTCTCGGTGGGAACATTATATACGTCTATAACGTTATATATCTTAGCCTAAGGCAATCCTAACATCTCGGATGTATTATTTTACAACATTCCTGGCGCGCCGACACCTATTTCTCGGTGGGAACATTATATACGTCTATAACTTTACATATCCTAGCCTAAGGCAACCTAATATCTCGGATGTAATATTTTACTACATTCCTGGCGCGCCGGCCCCTACTTTTCGGTGGGAACATTATATACGTCTGTAACGCTATATATCCTAGCCTAAGGCAATCCTAACATCTCGGAAGTAATATTTTACAACATTCCTATCGCGTCGGCAACTACTTCTCGGTGGGAACAGTATATACGTCTATAACTTTATATATCCTAACCTAAGGCAACTTAACATGTCGGATGTAATATTTTACAACATTCCTGGCGCGTCGGCACCTCCTTCTCGGTGGGAACATTATATACCTCTATAACGTTATATATCCTAACCTAAGGGAACCTAACAGCTCGGATGTAATGTTTTACAACATTCCTGGCGTGTCGGCCCCTATTTCTCGGTGGGAAGATTATATATGTCTATATCGCTATATATACTAGCCTAAGGCAACCTAACCTGTCGAATGTAATATTTTACAGCATTCCTGGCTCATCGGCACCTACTTCTCGGTGGGAACTATATATACGTCTATAACGTTATATATCCTAGCATAAGGCATCCTTACATGTCGAATGTAATATTTTACAATATTCCTGGCGCGTCGGCAACTACTTCTCGGTGGGAACAGTACATCCGTCTATAACGTTATATATCCTAACCTAAGGCAACCTAACATGTCGAATGTGATATTTTACAGCATTCCTGGCGCGCCGGCCCCTACTTCTCGGTGGGAACATTATATACGTCTATAACGTTATATATCTTGGCCTAAGGCAATCCAAACACCTCGGATGTAATATTTTACAACATTCCTGGCGCGCCGGCACCTATATCTCGGTGGGAACTATATATACGTCTATAACGTTATATATCCTAGCATAAGGCATCCTTACATGTCGAATGTAATATTTTACAATATTCCTGGCGCGTCGGCAACTACTTCTCGGTGGGAACAGTATATCCGTCTATAACGTTATATATCCTAACCTAAGGCAACCTAACATCTCGGATGTAATATTTTACTACATTCCTGGCACCTCGGCCCCTACTTCTCGGTGGGAACATTATATATGTCTATAACGCTATATATCCTAACCTAAGGCAACCTAACATGTCGAATGTGATATTTTACAGCATTCCTGGCGCGCCGGCCCCTACTTCTCGGTGGGAACATTATATACGTCTATAACGTTATATATCTTGGCCTAAGGCAATCCTAACACGTCGGATGTAATATTTTACAACATTCCTGGCGCGCCGGCATCTATTACTCGGTGGGAACATTATATACGTCTATATCGCTATATATACTAGCCTAAGTCAACCTAACATGTCGAATGTAATATTTTACAGCATTCCTGGCGCGCCGGCCTTTACTTCTCGGTGGGAACATTATATACGTCTATAACGTGATATATCCTAGCCTAAGGCAATCCTAACATGTCGAATGTAAAATTTTACATCATTCCTGGGGCGTCGGCCCCTATTTCTCGGTGGGAAAATTATATAAGTCAATAACGTTATATATCCTAACCTAAGGCAACCTAACATCTCGGATGTAATATTTTACAACATTCCCGTCACTTCGGCCCCTACTTCTGGGTGGGAACATTATATAAGTCTATAACGATATATATCCTAGCCTAAGGCAATCCTAACATCTCGGATGTAATATTTTACAACATTCCTGGCGCGCCGGCACCTATTTCTCGGTGGGAACATTATATACGTCTATAACGCCATATATCCTAACCTAAGGCAACCTAACATCTCGGATGTAATATTTTACTACATTCCTGGCACGTCGGCACCTACTTCTCGGTGGGAACATCATATACGTCTATAACGCTATATATCCTAACCTAAGGCAACCTAACATCTCGGATCTAATATTTTACTACATTCCTGGCACGTCGGCCCCTACTTCTCGGTGGGAACATTATATACGTCTATAACGCTATATGTCGTAGCCTGAGACAACCTAACATGTCGAATGTAATATTTTAGAACATTCCTGGCGCGTTGGCCCCTATTTCTCCGTGGGAACATTATATACGTCTATAACGTTATATATCTTAGCCTAAGGCAATCCTAACATCTCGCATGTAATATTTTACAAGATTGCTGGCGCGCCGGCACCTATTTCTCGGTGGGAACATTATATACGTCTACAACTTTACATATCCTAGCCTAAGGCAACCTAACATCTCGGATGTAATATTTTACCACATTCCTGGCGCGCCGGCCCCTACTTTTCGGTGGGAACATTATATACGTCTGTAACGCTATATATCCTAGCCTAAGGCAATCCTAACATCTCGGAAGTAATATTTTACAACATTCCTAGCGCGTCGGCAACTACTTCTCGGTGGGAACAGTATATACGTCTATAACGTTATATATCCTAACCTAAGGCAAACTAACATGTCGGATGTAATATTTTACAACATTCCTGGCGCGTCGGCACCTCCTTCTCGGTGGGAACATTATATATGTCTATAACGCTATATATCCTAACCTAAGGCAACCTAACATCTCGGATGTAATATTTTACTACATTCCTGGCACGTCGGCCCCTACTTCTCGATGGGAACATTATATATGTCTATAACGCTATATATCCTAACCTAAGGCAACCTAACATCTCGGATGTAATATTTTACTACATTCCTGGCACGTCGGCCCCTACTTCTCGGTGGGAACATTATATACGTCTATAACGCTATATATCCTAGCCTAAGGCAAACTAACATGTCGAATGTAATATTTTACAACATTCCCGTCACTTCGGCCCCTACTTCTCGGTGGGAACATTATATACGTCTATAACGCTATATATCTTAGCCTAAGGCAATCCTAACATCTCGGATGTAATATTTTACAACATTCCTGGCGCGCCGGCACCTATTTCTCGGTGGGAACATTATATACGTCTATAACTTTACATATCCTAGCCTAAGGCAACCTAACATCTCGGATGTAATATTTTACTACATTCCTGGCGCGCCGGCCCCCACTTCTCGGTGGGAATATTATATACGTCTATATCGCTATATATCATAGCCCAAGGCAACCTAACATCTCGGATGTAATGTTTTACAACATTCCTGGCGCGCCGGCACCTATTTCTCGGTGGGAACATTATATACGTCTATAACGCCATATATCCTAACCTAAGGCAACCTAACATCTCGGATGTAATATTTTACTACATTCCTGGCACGTCGGCACCTACTTCTCGGTGGGAACATCATATACGTCTATAACGCTATATATCCTAACCTAAGGCAACCTAACATCTCGGATGTAATATTTTACTACATTCCTGGCACGTCGGCCCCTACTTCTCGGTGGGAACATTATATACGTCTATAACGCTATATATCCTAGCCTAAGGCAAACTAACATGTCGAATGTATTATTTTACAACATTCCCGTCACTTCGGCCCCTACTTCTCGGTGGGAACATTATATACGTCTATAACGTTATATATCTTAGCCTAAGGCAATCCTAACATCTCGGATGTATTATTTTACAACATTCCTGGCGCGCCGACACCTATTTCTCGGTGGGAACATTATATACGTCTATAACTTTACATATCCTAGCCTAAGGCAACCTAATATCTCGGATGTAATATTTTACTACATTCCTGGCGCGCCGGCCCCTACTTTTCGGTGGGAACATTATATACGTCTGTAACGCTATATATCCTAGCCTAAGGCAATCCTAACATCTCGGAAGTAATATTTTACAACATTCCTATCGCGTCGGCAACTACTTCTCGGTGGGAACAGTATATACGTCTATAACTTTATATATCCTAACCTAAGGCAACTTAACATGTCGGATGTAATATTTTACAACATTCCTGGCGCGTCGGCACCTCCTTCTCGGTGGGAACATTATATACCTCTATAACGTTATATATCCTAACCTAAGGGAACCTAACAGCTCGGATGTAATGTTTTACAACATTCCTGGCGTGTCGGCCCCTATTTCTCGGTGGGAAGATTATATATGTCTATATCGCTATATATACTAGCCTAAGGCAACCTAACCTGTCGAATGTAATATTTTACAGCATTCCTGGCTCATCGGCACCTACTTCTCGGTGGGAACTATATATACGTCTATAACGTTATATATCCTAGCATAAGGCATCCTTACATGTCGAATGTAATATTTTACAATATTCCTGGCGCGTCGGCAACTACTTCTCGGTGGGAACAGTACATCCGTCTATAACGTTATATATCCTAACCTAAGGCAACCTAACATGTCGAATGTGATATTTTACAGCATTCCTGGCGCGCCGGCCCCTACTTCTCGGTGGGAACATTATATACGTCTATAACGTTATATATCTTGGCCTAAGGCAATCCAAACACCTCGGATGTAATATTTTACAACATTCCTGGCGCGCCGGCACCTATATCTCGGTGGGAACTATATATACGTCTATAACGTTATATATCCTAGCATAAGGCATCCTTACATGTCGAATGTAATATTTTACAATATTCCTGGCGCGTCGGCAACTACTTCTCGGTGGGAACAGTATATCCGTCTATAACGTTATATATCCTAACCTAAGGCAACCTAACATCTCGGATGTAATATTTTACTACATTCCTGGCACCTCGGCCCCTACTTCTCGGTGGGAACATTATATATGTCTATAACGCTATATATCCTAACCTAAGGCAACCTAACATGTCGAATGTGATATTTTACAGCATTCCTGGCGCGCCGGCCCCTACTTCTCGGTGGGAACATTATATACGTCTATAACTCCATATATCCTAACCTAAGGCAACCTAACATCTCGGATGTAATATTTTACTACATTCCTGGCACGTCGGCCCCTACTTCCCGGTGGGAAAATTATATACGTCTATAACGCTATATATCCTAACCTAAGGAAACCTAACATGTCGAATGTAATATTTTACAGCATTCCTGGCGCGCCGGCCTTTACTTCTCGGTGGGAACATTATATACGTCTATAACGTGATATATCCTAGCCTAAGGCAATCCTAACATCTCGGACGTAATATTTTACTACATTCCTGGCGCGCCGACCGCTATTTCTCGATGGGAACATTATATACGTCTATATCGCTATATATCCTAGCCTAAGGCAACCTAACATGTCGAGCGTAATATTTTACAACATTCCTGGCTCGTCGGCACCTACTTCTCGGTTGGAACTTTATATACGTCTATAACGTTATATATCCTAGCCTAAGGCAACCTAACATGTCGAGCGTAATATTTTACAACATTCCTGGCTCGTCGGCACCTACTTCTCGGTGGGAACTTTATATACGTCTATAACGTTATATATCCTAGCATAAGGCATCCTTACATGTCGAATGTAATATTTTACAATATTCCTGGCGCGTCGGCAACTACTTCTCGGTGGGAACAGTCTATCCGTCTATAACGTTATATATCCTAACCTAAGGCAACTTAACATGTCGAATGTAATGTTTCACCACATTCCTGGCTCGTTGGCCCCTACTTCTCGGTGGGAACATTATATACGTCTATAACGTTATATATCATAGCCTAAGGCAACTTAACATGTCGAATGTAATGTTTGACCACATTCCTGGCTCGTTGGCCCCTACTTCTCGGTGGGAACATTATGAGCGTCTATAACGTTATATATCCTAACCTAAGGCAACCTAACATCTCGGATGTAATATTTTACTACATTCCTGGCACGTCGGCCCCTACTTCTCGGTGGGAACATTATATATGTCTATAACGCTATATATCCTAACCTAAGGCAACCTAACATCTCGGATGTAATATTTTACTACATTCCTGGCACGTCGGCCCCTACTTCTCGGTGGGAACATTATATACGTCTATAACGCTATATATCCTAGCCTAAGGCAAACTAACATGTCGAATGTATTATTTTACAACATTCCCGTCACTTCGGCCCCTACTTCTCGGTGGGAACATTATATACGTCTATAACGCTATATATCCTAGCCTAAGGCAAACTAACATGTCGAATTTAATATTTTACAACATTCCCGTCACTTCGGCCCCTACTTCTCGGTGGGAACATTATATACGTCTATAACGTTATATATCTTAGCCTAAGGCAATCCTAACATCTCGCATGTAATATTTTACAAGATTGCTGGCGCGCCGGCACCTATTTCTCGGTGGGAACATTATATACGTCTACAACTTTACATATCCTAGCCTAAGGCAACCTAACATATCGGATGTAATATTTTACCACATTCCTGGCGCGCCGGCCCCTACTTTTCGGTGGGAACATTATATACGTCTGTAACGCTATATATCCTAGCCTAAGGCAATCCTAACATCTCGGAAGTAATATTTTACAACATTCCTAACGCGTCGGCAACTACTTCTCGGTGGGAACAGTATATACGTCTATAACGTTATATATCCTAACCTAAGGCAACTTAACATGTCGGATGTAATATTTTACTACATTCCTGGCGCGCCGGCCCCTACTTTTCGGTGGGAACATTATATACGTCTATAACGTTATATATCCTAGCCTAAGGCAACCTAACATGTCGAGCGTAATATTTTACAACATTCCTGGCTCGTCGGCACCTACTTCTCGGTGGGAACTTTATATACGTCTATAACGTTATATATCCTAGCATAAGGCATCCTTACATGTCGAATGTAATATTTTACAATATTCCTGGCGCGTCGGCAACTACTTCTCGGTGGGAACAGTCTATCCGTCTATAACGTTATATATCCTAACCTAAGGCAACTTAACATGTCGAATGTAATGTTTCACCACATTCCTGGCTCGTTGGCCCCTACTTCTCGGTGGGAACATTATATACGTCTATAACGTTATATATCATAGCCTAAGGCAACTTAACATGTCGAATGTAATGTTTGACCACATTCCTGGCTCGTTGGCCCCTACTTCTCGGTGGGAACATTATGAGCGTCTATAACGTTATATATCCTAACCTAAGGCAACCTAACATCTCGGATGTAATATTTTACTACATTCCTGGCACGTCGGCCCCTACTTCTCGGTGGGAACATTATATATGTCTATAACGCTATATATCCTAACCTAAGGCAACCTAACATCTCGGATGTAATATTTTACTACATTCCTGGCACGTCGGCCCCTACTTCTCGGTGGGAACATTATATACGTCTATAACGCTATATATCCTAGCCTAAGGCAAACTAACATGTCGAATGTATTATTTTACAACATTCCCGTCACTTCGGCCCCTACTTCTCGGTGGGAACATTATATACGTCTATAACGCTATATATCCTAGCCTAAGGCAAACTAACATGTCGAATTTAATATTTTACAACATTCCCGTCACTTCGGCCCCTACTTCTCGGTGGGAACATTATATACGTCTATAACGTTATATATCTTAGCCTAAGGCAATCCTAACATCTCGCATGTAATATTTTACAAGATTGCTGGCGCGCCGGCACCTATTTCTCGGTGGGAACATTATATACGTCTACAACTTTACATATCCTAGCCTAAGGCAACCTAACATATCGGATGTAATATTTTACCACATTCCTGGCGCGCCGGCCCCTACTTTTCGGTGGGAACATTATATACGTCTGTAACGCTATATATCCTAGCCTAAGGCATTCCTAACATCTCGGAAGTAATATTTTACAACATTCCTAACGCGTCGGCAACTACTTCTCGGTGGGAACAGTATATACGTCTATAACGTTATATATCCTAACCTAAGGCAACTTAACATGTCGGATGTAATATTTTACTACATTCCTGGCGCGCCGGCCCCTACTTTTCGGTGGGAACATTATATACGTCTGTAACGCTATATATCCTAGCCTAAGGCAGTCCTAACATCTCGGAAGTAATATTTTCCAACATTCCTAGCGCGTCGGCAACTACTTCTCGGTGGGAACAGTATATACGTCTATAACTTTATATATCCTAACCTAAGGCAACTTAACATGTCGGATGTAATATTTTACAACATTCCTGGCGCGTCGGCACCTCCTTCTCGGTGGGAACATTATATCCCTCTATAACGTTATATATCCTAACCTAAGGGAACCTAACAGCTCGGATGTAATGTTTTACAACATTCCTGGCGTGTCGGCCCCTATTTCTCGGTGGGAAGATTATATATGTCTATATCGCTATATATACTAGCCTAAGGCAACCTAACATGTCGAATGTAATATTTTACAGCATTCCTGGCTCGTCGGCACCTACTTCTCGGTGGGAACTTTATATATGTCTATAACGTTATATATCCTAACATAAGGCATCCTTACATGTCGAATGTAATATTTTACATTATTCCTGGCGCGTCGGCAATTACTTCTCGGTGGGAACAGTATATCCGTCTATAACGTTATATATCCTAACCTAAGGCAACCTAACATCTCGGATGTAATATTTTACTACATTCCTGGCACCTCGGCCCCTACTTCTCGGAGGGAACATTATATATGTCTATAACGCTATATATCCTAACCTAAGGCAACCTAACATGTCGAATGTAATATTTTACATCATTCCTGGCGCGCCGGCCCCTACTTCTCGGTGGGAACATTATATACGTCTATAACGTTATATATCTTGGCCTAAGGCAATCCTAACACCTCGGATGTAATATTTTACAACATTCCTGGCGCGCCGGCACCTATTTCTCGGTGGGAACATTATATACGTCTATATCGCTATATATACTAGCCTAAGTCAACCTAACATGTCGAATGTAATATTTTACAGCATTCCTGACGCGCCGACCTTTACTTCTCGGTGGGAACATTATATACGTCTATAACGTGATATATCCTAGCCTAAGGCAATCCTAACATCTCGGATGTAATATTTTACTACATTCGTGGCGCACCGACCGCTATTTCTCGATGGGAACATTATATACGTCTAAATCGCTATATATCCTAGCCTAAGGCAACCTAACATGTCGAGCGTAATATTTTACAACATTCCTGGCTCGTCGGCACCTACTTCTCGGTTGGAACTTTATATACGTTTATAACGTTATATATCCTAGCATAAGGCATCCTTAGATGTCGAATGTAATATTTTACAATATTCCTGGCACGTCGGCCCCTACTTCTCGGTGGGAACATTATATATGTCTATAACGCTATATATCCTAACCTAAGGCAACCTAACATCTCGGATGTAATATTTTACTACATTCCTGGCACGTCGGCCCCTACTTCTCGGTGGGAACATTATATACGTCTATAACGCTATATATCCTAGCCTAAGGCAAACTAACATGTCGAATGTATTATTTTACAACATTCCCGTCACTTCGGCCCCTACTTCTCGGTGGGAACATTATATACGTCTATAACGCTATATATCCTAGCCTAAGGCAAACTAACATGTCGAATTTAATATTTTACAACATTCCCGTCACTTCGGCCCCTACTTCTCGGTGGGAACATTATATACGTCTATAACGTTATATATCTTAGCCTAAGGCAATCCTAACATCTCGCATGTAATATTTTACAAGATTGCTGGCGCGCCGGCACCTATTTCTCGGTGGGAACATTATATACGTCTACAACTTTACATATCCTAGCCTAAGGCAACCTAACATATCGGATGTAATATTTTACCACATTCCTGGCGCGCCGGCCCCTACTTTTCGGTGGGAACATTATATACGTCTGTAACGCTATATATCCTAGCCTAAGGCATTCCTAACATCTCGGAAGTAATATTTTACAACATTCCTAACGCGTCGGCAACTACTTCTCGGTGGGAACAGTATATACGTCTATAACGTTATATATCCTAACCTAAGGCAACTTAACATGTCGGATGTAATATTTTACTACATTCCTGGCGCGCCGGCCCCTACTTTTCGGTGGGAACATTATATACGTCTGTAACGCTATATATCCTAGCCTAAGGCAGTCCTAACATCTCGGAAGTAATATTTTCCAACATTCCTAGCGCGTCGGCAACTACTTCTCGGTGGGAACAGTATATACGTCTATAACTTTATATATCCTAACCTAAGGCAACTTAACATGTCGGATGTAATATTTTACAACATTCCTGGCGCGTCGGCACCTCCTTCTCGGTGGGAACATTATATCCCTCTATAACGTTATATATCCTAACCTAAGGGAACCTAACAGCTCGGATGTAATGTTTTACAACATTCCTGGCGTGTCGGCCCCTATTTCTCGGTGGGAAGATTATATATGTCTATATCGCTATATATACTAGCCTAAGGCAACCTAACATGTCGAATGTAATATTTTACAGCATTCCTGGCTCGTCGGCACCTACTTCTCGGTGGGAACTTTATATATGTCTATAACGTTATATATCCTAACATAAGGCATCCTTACATGTCGAATGTAATATTTTACATTATTCCTGGCGCGTCGGCAATTACTTCTCGGTGGGAACAGTATATCCGTCTATAACGTTATATATCCTAACCTAAGGCAACCTAACATCTCGGATGTAATATTTTACTACATTCCTGGCACCTCGGCCCCTACTTCTCGGAGGGAACATTATATATGTCTATAACGCTATATATCCTAACCTAAGGCAACCTAACATGTCGAATGTAATATTTTACATCATTCCTGGCGCGCCGGCCCCTACTTCTCGGTGGGAACATTATATACGTCTATAACGTTATATATCTTGGCCTAAGGCAATCCTAACACCTCGGATGTAATATTTTACAACATTCCTGGCGCGCCGGCACCTATTTCTCGGTGGGAACATTATATACGTCTATATCGCTATATATACTAGCCTAAGTCAACCTAACATGTCGAATGTAATATTTTACAGCATTCCTGACGCGCCGACCTTTACTTCTCGGTGGGAACATTATATACGTCTATAACGTGATATATCCTAGCCTAAGGCAATCCTAACATCTCGGATGTAATATTTTACTACATTCGTGGCGCACCGACCGCTATTTCTCGATGGGAACATTATATACGTCTAAATCGCTATATATCCTAGCCTAAGGCAACCTAACATGTCGAGCGTAATATTTTACAACATTCCTGGCTCGTCGGCACCTACTTCTCGGTTGGAACTTTATATACGTTTATAACGTTATATATCCTAGCATAAGGCATCCTTAGATGTCGAATGTAATATTTTACAATATTCCTGGCGCGTCGGCAACTACTTCTCGGTGGGAACAGTCTATCCGTCTATAACGTTATATATCCTAACCTAAGGCAACTTAACATGTCGAATGTAATGTTTCACCACATTCCTGGCTCGTTGGACCCTACTTCTCGGTGGGAACATTATATACGTCTATAACGTTATATATCATAGCCTAAGGCAATCCTAACACCTCGTATGTAATATTTTACAACATTCCTGGCGCGCCGGCACCTATTTCTCGGTGGGAACATTATATACGTCTATAACGCTATATATCCTAGCCTAAGGCAAACTAACATGTCGAATGTAATATTTTACAAAATTCCCGTCACTTCGGCCCCTACTTCTCGGTGGGAACAGTATATCCGTCTATAACGTTATATATCCTATCCTAAGGCAACTTAACATGTCGAATGTAATGTTTCACCACATTCCTGGCTCGTTGGCCCCTACTTCTTGGTGGGAACATTATGAGCGTCTATAACGTTATATATCCTAACCTAAGGCAACCTAACATCTCGGATGTAATATTTTACTACATTCCTGGCACGTCGGCCCCTACTTCTCGGTGGGAACATTATATATGTCTATAACGCTATATATCCTAACCTAAGGCAACATAACATCTCGGATGTAATATTTTACTACATTCCTGGCACGTCGGCCCCTACTTCTCGGTGGGAACATTATATACGTCTATAACGTTATATATCTTGGCCTAAGGCAATCCAAACACCTCGGATGTAATATTTTACAACATTCCTGGCGCGCTGGCACCTATATCTCGGTGGGAACTATATATACGTCTATAACGTTATATATCCTAGCATAAGGCATCCTTACATGTCGAATGTAATATTTTACAATATTCCTGGCGCGTCGGCAACTACTTCTCGGTGGGAACAGTATATCCGTCTATAACGTTATATATCCTAACCTAAGGCAACCTAACATCTCGGATGTAATATTTTACTACATTCCTGGCACCTCGGCCCCTACTTCTCGGTGGGAACATTATATATGTCTATAACGCTATATATCCTAACCTAAGGCAACCTAACATGTCGAATGTGATATTTTACAGCATTCCTGGCGCGCCGGCCCCTACTTCTCGGTGGGAACATTATATACGTCTATAACTCCATATATCCTAACCTAAGGCAACCTAACATCTCGGATGTAATATTTTACTACATTCCTGGCACGTCGGCCCCTACTTCCCGGTGGGAAAATTATATACGTCTATAACGCTATATATCCTAACCTAAGGCAACCTAACATGTCGAATGTAATATTTTACAGCATTCCTGGCGCGCCGGCCTTTACTTCTCGGTGGGAACATTATATACGTCTATAACGTGATATATCCTAGCCTAAGGCAATCCTAACATCTCGGACGTAATATTTTACTACATTCCTGGCGCGCCGACCGCTATTTCTCGATGGGAACATTATATACGTCTATATCGCTATATATCCTAGCCTAAGGCAACCTAACATGTCGAGCGTAATATTTTACAACATTCCTGGCTCGTCGGCACCTACTTCTCGGTTGGAACTTTATATACGTCTATAACGTTATATATCCTAGCCTAAGGCAACCTAACATGTCGAGCGTAATATTTTACAACATTCCTGGCTCGTCGGCACCTACTTCTCGGTGGGAACTTTATATACGTCTATAACGTTATATATCCTAGCATAAGGCATCCTTACATGTCGAATGTAATATTTTACAATATTCCTGGCGCGTCGGCAACTACTTCTCGGTGGGAACAGTCTATCCGTCTATAACGTTATATATCCTAACCTAAGGCAACTTAACATGTCGAATGTAATGTTTCACCACATTCCTGGCTCGTTGGCCCCTACTTCTCGGTGGGAACATTATATACGTCTATAACGTTATATATCATAGCCTAAGGCAACTTAACATGTCGAATGTAATGTTTGACCACATTCCTGGCTCGTTGGCCCCTACTTCTCGGTGGGAACATTATGAGCGTCTATAACGTTATATATCCTAACCTAAGGCAACCTAACATCTCGGATGTAATATTTTACTACATTCCTGGCACGTCGGCCCCTACTTCTCGGTGGGAACATTATATATGTCTATAACGCTATATATCCTAACCTAAGGCAACCTAACATCTCGGATGTAATATTTTACTACATTCCTGGCACGTCGGCCCCTACTTCTCGGTGGGAACATTATATACGTCTATAACGCTATATATCCTAGCCTAAGGCAAACTAACATGTCGAATGTATTATTTTACAACATTCCCGTCACTTCGGCCCCTACTTCTCGGTGGGAACATTATATACGTCTATAACGCTATATATCCTAGCCTAAGGCAAACTAACATGTCGAATTTAATATTTTACAACATTCCCGTCACTTCGGCCCCTACTTCTCGGTGGGAACATTATATACGTCTATAACGTTATATATCTTAGCCTAAGGCAATCCTAACATCTCGCATGTAATATTTTACAAGATTGCTGGCGCGCCGGCACCTATTTCTCGGTGGGAACATTATATACGTCTACAACTTTACATATCCTAGCCTAAGGCAACCTAACATATCGGATGTAATATTTTACCACATTCCTGGCGCGCCGGCCCCTACTTTTCGGTGGGAACATTATATACGTCTGTAACGCTATATATCCTAGCCTAAGGCAATCCTAACATCTCGGAAGTAATATTTTACAACATTCCTAACGCGTCGGCAACTACTTCTCGGTGGGAACAGTATATACGTCTATAACGTTATATATCCTAACCTAAGGCAACTTAACATGTCGGATGTAATATTTTACTACATTCCTGGCGCGCCGGCCCCTACTTTTCGGTGGGAACATTATATACGTCTATAACGTTATATATCCTAGCCTAAGGCAACCTAACATGTCGAGCGTAATATTTTACAACATTCCTGGCTCGTCGGCACCTACTTCTCGGTGGGAACTTTATATACGTCTATAACGTTATATATCCTAGCATAAGGCATCCTTACATGTCGAATGTAATATTTTACAATATTCCTGGCGCGTCGGCAACTACTTCTCGGTGGGAACAGTCTATCCGTCTATAACGTTATATATCCTAACCTAAGGCAACTTAACATGTCGAATGTAATGTTTCACCACATTCCTGGCTCGTTGGCCCCTACTTCTCGGTGGGAACATTATATACGTCTATAACGTTATATATCATAGCCTAAGGCAACTTAACATGTCGAATGTAATGTTTGACCACATTCCTGGCTCGTTGGCCCCTACTTCTCGGTGGGAACATTATGAGCGTCTATAACGTTATATATCCTAACCTAAGGCAACCTAACATCTCGGATGTAATATTTTACTACATTCCTGGCACGTCGGCCCCTACTTCTCGGTGGGAACATTATATATGTCTATAACGCTATATATCCTAACCTAAGGCAACCTAACATCTCGGATGTAATATTTTACTACATTCCTGGCACGTCGGCCCCTACTTCTCGGTGGGAACATTATATACGTCTATAACGCTATATATCCTAGCCTAAGGCAAACTAACATGTCGAATGTATTATTTTACAACATTCCCGTCACTTCGGCCCCTACTTCTCGGTGGGAACATTATATACGTCTATAACGCTATATATCCTAGCCTAAGGCAAACTAACATGTCGAATTTAATATTTTACAACATTCCCGTCACTTCGGCCCCTACTTCTCGGTGGGAACATTATATACGTCTATAACGTTATATATCTTAGCCTAAGGCAATCCTAACATCTCGCATGTAATATTTTACAAGATTGCTGGCGCGCCGGCACCTATTTCTCGGTGGGAACATTATATACGTCTACAACTTTACATATCCTAGCCTAAGGCAACCTAACATATCGGATGTAATATTTTACCACATTCCTGGCGCGCCGGCCCCTACTTTTCGGTGGGAACATTATATACGTCTGTAACGCTATATATCCTAGCCTAAGGCATTCCTAACATCTCGGAAGTAATATTTTACAACATTCCTAACGCGTCGGCAACTACTTCTCGGTGGGAACAGTATATACGTCTATAACGTTATATATCCTAACCTAAGGCAACTTAACATGTCGGATGTAATATTTTACTACATTCCTGGCGCGCCGGCCCCTACTTTTCGGTGGGAACATTATATACGTCTGTAACGCTATATATCCTAGCCTAAGGCAGTCCTAACATCTCGGAAGTAATATTTTCCAACATTCCTAGCGCGTCGGCAACTACTTCTCGGTGGGAACAGTATATACGTCTATAACTTTATATATCCTAACCTAAGGCAACTTAACATGTCGGATGTAATATTTTACAACATTCCTGGCGCGTCGGCACCTCCTTCTCGGTGGGAACATTATATCCCTCTATAACGTTATATATCCTAACCTAAGGGAACCTAACAGCTCGGATGTAATGTTTTACAACATTCCTGGCGTGTCGGCCCCTATTTCTCGGTGGGAAGATTATATATGTCTATATCGCTATATATACTAGCCTAAGGCAACCTAACATGTCGAATGTAATATTTTACAGCATTCCTGGCTCGTCGGCACCTACTTCTCGGTGGGAACTTTATATATGTCTATAACGTTATATATCCTAACATAAGGCATCCTTACATGTCGAATGTAATATTTTACATTATTCCTGGCGCGTCGGCAATTACTTCTCGGTGGGAACAGTATATCCGTCTATAACGTTATATATCCTAACCTAAGGCAACCTAACATCTCGGATGTAATATTTTACTACATTCCTGGCACCTCGGCCCCTACTTCTCGGAGGGAACATTATATATGTCTATAACGCTATATATCCTAACCTAAGGCAACCTAACATGTCGAATGTAATATTTTACATCATTCCTGGCGCGCCGGCCCCTACTTCTCGGTGGGAACATTATATACGTCTATAACGTTATATATCTTGGCCTAAGGCAATCCTAACACCTCGGATGTAATATTTTACAACATTCCTGGCGCGCCGGCACCTATTTCTCGGTGGGAACATTATATACGTCTATATCGCTATATATACTAGCCTAAGTCAACCTAACATGTCGAATGTAATATTTTACAGCATTCCTGACGCGCCGACCTTTACTTCTCGGTGGGAACATTATATACGTCTATAACGTGATATATCCTAGCCTAAGGCAATCCTAACATCTCGGATGTAATATTTTACTACATTCGTGGCGCACCGACCGCTATTTCTCGATGGGAACATTATATACGTCTAAATCGCTATATATCCTAGCCTAAGGCAACCTAACATGTCGAGCGTAATATTTTACAACATTCCTGGCTCGTCGGCACCTACTTCTCGGTTGGAACTTTATATACGTTTATAACGTTATATATCCTAGCATAAGGCATCCTTAGATGTCGAATGTAATATTTTACAATATTCCTGGCGCGTCGGCAACTACTTCTCGGTGGGAACAGTCTATCCGTCTATAACGTTATATATCCTAACCTAAGGCAACTTAACATGTCGAATGTAATGTTTCACCACATTCCTGGCTCGTTGGCCCCTACTTCTCGGTGGGAACATTATATACGTCTATAACGTTATATATCATAGCCTAAGGCAATCCTAACACCTCGTATGTAATATTTTACAACATTCCTGGCGCGCCGGCACCTATTTCTCGGTGGGAACATTATATACGTCTATAACGCTATATATCCTAGCCTAAGGCAAACTAACATGTCGAATGTAATATTTTACAAAATTCCCGTCACTTCGGCCCCTACTTCTCGGTGGGAACAGTATATCCGTCTATAACGTTATATATCCTATCCTAAGGCAACTTAACATGTCGAATGTAATGTTTCACCACATTCCTGGCTCGTTGGCCCCTACTTCTTGGTGGGAACATTATGAGCGTCTATAACGTTATATATCCTAACCTAAGGCAACCTAACATCTCGGATGTAATATTTTACTACATTCCTGGCACGTCGGCCCCTACTTCTCGGTGGGAACATTATATATGTCTATAACGCTATATATCCTAACCTAAGGCAACATAACATCTCGGATGTAATATTTTACTACATTCCTGGCACGTCGGCCCCTACTTCTCGGTGGGAACATTATATACGTCTATAACGCTATATATCCTAGCCTAAGGCAAACTAACATGTCGAATGTAATATTTTACAACATTCCCGTCACTTCGGCCCCTACTTCTCGGTGGGAACATTATATACGTCTATATCGCTATATATCCTAGCCTAAGGCAACCTAACATCTCGGATGTAATATTTTACCACATTCCTGGCGCGCCGGCCCCTACTTTTCGGTGGGAACATTATATACGTCTGTAACGCTATATATCCTTGCCTAAGGCAATCCTAACATCTCGGAAGTAATATTTTACAACATTCCTAGCGCGTCGGCATCTACTTCTCGGTGGGAACATTATATACGTCTATAACGCTATATATCCCAGCCTAAGGCAAACTAACATGTCGAATGTATTATTTTACAACATTCCCGTCACTTCGGCCCCTACTTCTCGGTGGGAACATTATATACGTCTATAACGTTATATATCTTAGCCTAAGGCAATCCTAACATCTCGGATGTAATATTTTACAACATTCCTGGCGCGCCGACACCTATTTCTCGGTGGGAACATTATATACGTCTATAACTTTACATATCCTAGCCTAAGGCAACCTAACATCTCGGATGTAATATTTTACTACATTCCTGACGCGCCGGCCCCTACCTTTCGGTGGGAACATTATATACGTCTGTAACGCTATATATCCTAGCCTAAGGCAATCCTAACATCTCGGAAGTAATATTTTACAACATTCCTAGCGCGTCGGCAACTACTTCTCGGTGGGAACAGTATATACGTCTATAACGTTATATATCCTAACCTAAGGCAACTTAACATGTCGGATGTAATATTTTACTACATTCCTGGCACGTCGGCCCCTACTTCTCGGTGGGAACATTATATACGTCTATAACGCTATATATCCTAGCCTAAGGCAAACTAACATGTCGAATGTAATATTTTACAACATTCCCGTCACTTCGGTCCCTACTTCTCGGTGGGAACATTATATACGTCTATGACGTTATATATTCTAACCTAAGGGAACCTAACATCTCGGATGTAATATTTTACAACATTCCTGGCGTGTCGGCCCCTATTTCTCGGTGGGAACATTATATACGTCTTTAACGCTATATATCCTAGCCTAAGGCATCCTTACATGTCGAATGTAATATTTTACAATATTCCTGGCGCGTCGGCAACTACTTCTCGGTGGGAACAGTATATCCGTCTATAACGTTATATATCCTAACCTAAGGCAACTTAGCATGTCGAATGTAATGTTTCACCACATTCCTGGCTCGTTGGCCCCTACTTCTCGGTGGGAACATTATGAGCGTCTATAACGTTATATATCCTAACCTAAGGCAACCTAACATCTCGGATGTAATATTTTACTACATTCCTGGCACGTCGGCCCCTACTTCTCGGTGGGAACATTATATACGTCTATAACGCTATATATCCTAGCCTAAGGCAAACTAACATGTCGAATGTAATATTTTACAACATTCCCGTCACTTCGGCCCCTACTTCTCGGTGGGAACATTATATACGCCTATAACGTTATATATTCTAGTCTAAGGCAACCTAACATATCGGATGTAATATTTTACTACATTCGTGGCGCACCGGCCCCTACTTCTCGGTGGGAACATTATATACGTCTATAACGTTATATATCCTAGCCTAAGGCAATCCTAACATCTCGGATGTAATATTTTACAACATTCCTGGCGCGTCGGCACCTCCTTCTCGGTGGGAACATTATGAGCGTCTATAACGTTATATATCCTAACCTAAGGAAACCTAACACCTCGAATGTAATGTTATACAACATTCCTGGCGTGCCAGTCCCTATTTCTCGGTGGGAACATTATATATGTCTATAACGCTATATGTCCTAGCCTAAGACAACCTAACATGTCGGATGTAATATTTTACTACATTCCTGGCACGTTCGGCCCCTACTTCTCGGTGGGAACATTATATACGTCTATAACTCCATATATCCTAACCTAAGGCAACCTAACATCTCGGATGTAATATTTTACTACATTCCTGGCACGTCGGCCCCTACTTCCCGGTGGGAAAATTATATACGTCTATAACGCTATATATCCTAACCTAAGGCAACCTAACATCTCGGATGTAATATTTTACTACATTCCTGGCACGTCGGCCCATACTTCTCGGTGGGAACATTATATACGTCTATAACGCTATATATCCTAGCCTAAGGCAAACTAACATGTCGAATGTAATATTTTACAACATTCGTGGCGAGCCGACCGCTATTTCTCGATGGGAACATTATATACGACTATACCGCTATATATCCTAGCCTAAGGCAACCTAACATGTCGAGCGTAATATTTTACAACATTCCTGGCTCGTCGGCACCTACTTCTCGGTGGGAGCTTTATATACATCTATAAAGTTATATATCCTAGCATAAGGCATCCTTACATGTCGAATGTAATATTTTACAACATTCCTGGCGTGTCGGCCCCTATTTCTCGGTGGGAACATTGTATATGTCTATAGCGCTATATGTCCTAGCCTGAGACAACCTAACATGTCGAATATAATATTTTAGAATATTCCTGGCGCGTCGGCAACTACTTCTCGGTGGGAACTGTATATACGACTATAACGTTATATATCCTAACCTAAGACAACTTAACATGTAGAATGTAATATTTTATCACATTCCTGGCTCGTTGGCCCCTACTTCTCGGTGGGATCATTATATACGTCTATAACGTTATATATCCAATCCTAAGGGAACCTAACATTTCGTATGTAATATTTTACAACATTCCTGGCGTGTCGGCCCCTATGTCTCGGTGGGAACATTATATACGTCTTTAACGCTATATATCCTATCCTAAGGCAACCTAACTTATCGAGCGTAATATTTTACAACATTCATGGCGCTTCGGCACCTACTTCTCGGTGGGAACATGATATACGTCTATAAAGTTATATATCCTAGCCTAAGGCAACCTAACATACCGAATGTAATATTTTACCACATTCCTGGCGCGTCGGCACCTCCTTCTCGGTGGGAACATTATGAGCGTCTATAACGTTATATATCCTAACCTAAGGAAACCTAACACCTCGAATGTAATGTTATACAACATTCCTGGCGTGCCGGTCCCTATTTCTCGGTGGGAACATTATATATGTCTATAACGCTATATGTCCTAGCCTAAGACAACCTAACATGTCGGATGTAATATTTTACTACATTCCTGGCACGTCGGCCCCTACTTCTCGGTGGGAACATTATATACGTCTATAACGCTATATATCCTAGCCTAAGGCAAACTAACATGTCGAATGTAATATTTTACAACATTCCTGGCGCGTCGGCACCTACTTCTCGGTGGGAACATTATATACGTCTATAACGTTATATATCCTAACCTAAGGGAACCTAACACCTCGGATGTAATGTTTTACAACATTCCTGGCGTGTCGGCCCCTATTTCTCGGTAGGAACATTATATACGTCTATAACGCTATATATCCTAGCCTAAGGCAAACTAACATGTCGAATGTAATATTTTACAACATTCCCGTCACTTCGGCCCCTACTTCTCGGTGGGAACATTATATATGCCTATAACGTTATATATTCTAGTCTAAGGCAACCTAACATCTCGGATGTAATATTTTACTACATTCCTGGCACATCGGCCCCTACTTCTCGGTGGGAACATTATATATGTCTATAACGTTATATATCCTAGCCTAAGGTAATCCTAACATCTCGGATGTAATATTTTACAACATTCCTGGTGCGTCGGCACCTACTTCTCGGTGGGAACAGTATATAAGTCTATAACGTTATATATCCTAACCTAAGGCAACCTAACATCTCGGATGTAATATTTTACTACATTCCTGGCACATCGGCCCCTACTTCTCGGTGGGAACATTATATACGTCTATAACGTTATATATCCTAGCCTAAGGTAATCAGAACATCTCGGATGTAATATTTTACAACATTCCTGGTGCGTCGGCACCTACTTCTCGGTGGGAACAGTATATAAGTCTATAACGTTATATATCCTAACCTAAGGCAACCTAACATCTCGGATGTAATATTTTACTACATTCCTGGCACGTCGGCCCCTACTTGTCGGTGGGAACATTATATACGTCTATAACGCTATATATCCTAGCCTAAGGCAAACTAACATGTCGAATGTAATATTTTACAACATTCCCGTCACTTCGGCCCCTACTTCTCGGTGGGAACATTATATACGCCTATAACGTTATATATTCTAGTCTAAGGCAACCTAACATCTCGGATGTAATATTTTACTACATTCCTGGCACATCGGCCCCTACTTCTCGGTGGGAACATTATATACGTCTATAACGTTATATATCCTAGCCTAAGGTAATCCTAACATCTCGGATGTAATATTTTACAACATTCCTGGTGCGTCGGCACCTACTTCTCGGTGGGAACAGTATATAAGTCTATAACGTTATATATCCTAACCTAAGGCAACCTAACATCTCGGATGTAATATTTTACTACATTCCTGGTACATCGGCCCCTACTTCTCGGTGGGAACATTATATACGTCTATAACGTTATATATCCTAGCCTAAGGTAATCCTAACATCTCGGATGTAATATTTTACAACATTCCTGGTGCGTCGGCACCTACTTCTCGGTGGGAACAATATATAAGTCTATAACGTTATATATCCTAACCTAAGGCAACCTAACATCTCGGATGTAATATTTTACTACATTCCTGGCACGTCGGCCCCTACTTCTCGGTGGGAACATTATATACGTCTATAACGCTATATATCCTAGCCTAAGGCAAACTAACATGTCGAATGTAATATTTTACAACATTCCCGTCACTTCGGCCCCTACTTCTCGGTGGGAACATTATATACGTCTATAACGTTATATATCCTAGCCTAAGGCAATCCTAACATCTCGGATGTAATATTTTACAACATTCCTGGCTCGTCGGTCCCTACTTCTCGGTGGGAACATTATATACGTCTATAACGCTATATATCATAGCCTAAGGCAACCTAACACCTCGGATGTAATGTTTTACAACATTCCTGGCGTGTCGGCCCCTATTTCTCGGTGGGAACATTATATACGTGTTTAACGATAAATATCCTAGCATAAGGCAATTCTAACATGTCGAATGTATAATTGTACAACATTGCCGTCACTTCGGCCCCTAGTTCTCGGTGGGAACATTATATACGTCTATAACGTTATATATCTTAGCCTAAGGCAATGCTAACATCTCGGATGTAATATTTTACAACATTCCTGGCGCGCCGGCACCTATTTCTCGGTGGGAACATGATATACGTCTATAAAGTTATATATACTAGCCTAAGGCAACCTAACATACCGTATGTAATATTTTACCACATTCCTGGCGCGCTGGCCCCAACTTCTCGGTTGGAACATTATATACGTCTATAACTTTACATATCCTAGCCTAAGGCAACCTAACATCTCGGATGTAATATTTTACTACATTCCTGGCGCGCCGGCCCCCACTTCTCGGTGGGAATATTATATACGTCTATATCGCTATATATCATAGCCTAAGGCAACCTAACATGTCGAGCGTAATATTTTACAACATTCCTGGCTCGTCGGGCCCTACTTCTCGGTGGGAACATTATATACGTCTATAACGTTGTATATCCTAACCTAAGGGAACCTAACATCTCGGAAGTAATATTTGATAACATTCCTGGCGTGTAGGCCCGTAGTTCTCGGTGGGAATATCATATACGTCTATAACGTTATATATCCTAGCCTAAGGCAATCCTAACATGTCGAATGTAATATTTTACAGCATTCCTGGCGCGTCGGCCCCTACTTCTCGGGTGGAACATTATATACGTCTATAACGTTATATATCCTAACCTAAGGCAACCTAACATCTCGAATGTAATATTTTACTACATTCGTGTCGCACCGGCCCCTACTTCTCGGTGGGAACATTGTATACGTCTATAACTTTACATATCCTAGCCTAAGGCAAACTAACATCTCGGATGTAATATTTTACTACATCCCTGGCGCGCCGGCCCCCACTTCACGGTGGGAATATTATATACGTCTATATCGCTATATATCATAACGTAAGGCAACCTAACATGTCGAGCGTAATATTTTACAACATTCCTGGCTCGTCGGCACCTACTTCTCGGTGGGAGCTTTATATACATCTATAACGTTATATATCCTAGCATAAGGCATCCTTACATGTCGAATGTAATATTTTACAATATTCCTGGCGCGTCGGCAACTACTTCTCGGTGGGAACAGTATATCCGTCTATAACATTATATATCCTAACCTAAGGCAACTTAGCATGTCGAATGTAATGTTTCACCACATTTCTGGCTCGTTGGCCCCTACTTCTCGGTGGGAACATTATGAGCGTCTATAACGTTATATATCCTAACCTAAGGCAACCTAACATCTCGGATGTAATATTTTACTACATTCCTGGCACGTCGGCCCCTACTTCTCGGTGGGAACATTATATACGTCTATAACGCTATATATCCTAGCCTAAGGCAAACTAACATGTCGAATGTAATATTTTTCAACATTCCCGTCACTTCGGCCCCTACTTCTCGGTGGGAACATTATATACGCCTATAACGTTATATATTCTAGTCTAAGGCAACCTAACATCTCGGATGTAATATTTTACTACATTCGTGGCGCACCGGCCCCTACTTCTCGGTGGGAACATTATATACGTCTATAACGTTATATATCCTAGCCTAAGGCAATCCTAACATCTCGGATGTAATATTTTACAACATTCCTGGCGCGTCGGCACCTCCTTCTCGGTGGGAACATTATGAGCGTCTATAACGTTATATATCCTAACCTAAGGAAACCTAACACCTCGAATGTAATGTTATACTACATTCCTGGCGTGCCGGTCCCTATTTCTCGGTGGGAACTTTATATATGTCTATAACGCTATATGTCCTAGCCTAAGACAACCTAACATGTCGGATGTAATATTTTACTACATTCCTGGCACGTCGGCCCCTACTTCTCGGTGGGAACATTATATACGTCTATAACTCCATATATCCTAACCTAAGGCAACCTAACATCTCGGATGTAATATTTTACTACATTCCTGGCACGTCGGCCCCTACTTCCCGGTGGGAAAATTATATACGTCTATAACGCTATATATCCTAACCTAAGGCAAACTAACATGTCGAATGTAATATTTTACAACATTCCCGTCACTTCGGCCCCTACTTCTCGGTGGGAACATTATATACGCCTATAACGTTATATATTCTAGTCTAAGGCAACCTAACATCTCGGATGTAATATTTTACTACATTCGTGACGCACCGGCCCCTACTTCTCGGTGGGAACATTATATACGTCTATAACGTTATATATCCTAGCCTAAGGCAATCCTAACATCTCGGATGTAATATTTTACAACATTCCTGGCGCGTCGGCACCTCCTTCTCGGTGGGAACATTATGAGCGTCTATAACGTTATATATCCTAACCTAAGGAAACCTAACACCTCGAATGTAATGTTATACAACATTCCTGGCGTGCCGGTCCCTATTTCTCGGTGGGAACTTTATATATGTCTATAACGCTATATGTCCTAGCCTAAGACAACCTAACATGTCGGATGTAATATTTTACTACATTCCTGGCACGTCGGCCCCTACTTCTCGGTGGGAACATTATATACGTCTATAACTCCATATATCCTAACCTAAGGCAACCTAACATCTCGGATGTAATATTTTACTACATTCCTGGCACGTCGGCCCCTACTTCCCGGTGGGAAAATTATATACGTCTATAACGCTATATATCCTAACCTAAGGCAACCTAACATCTCGGATGTAATATTTTACTACATTCGTGGCACGTCGGCCCATACTTCTCGGTGGGAACATTATATACGTCTATAACGCTATATATCCTAGCCTAAGGCAAACTAACATGTCGAATGTAATATTTTACAACATTCGTGGCGCGCCGACCGCTATTTCTCGACGGGAACATTATATACGCCTATACCGCTATATATCCTAGCCTAAGGCAGCCTAACATGTCGAGCGTAATATTTTACAACATTCCTGGCTCGTTGGCACCTACTTCTCGGTGGGAGCTTTATATACATCTATAAAGTTATATATCCTAGCATAAGGCATCCTTACATGTCGAATGTAATATTTTACAACATTCCTGGCGTGTCGGCCCCTATTTCTCGGTGGGAACATTGTATATGTCTATAACGCTATATGTCCTAGCCTGAGACAACCTAACATGTCGAATATAATATTTTAGAATATTCCTGGCGCGTCGGCAACTACTTCTCGGTGGGAACTGTATATACGACTATAACGTTATATATCCTAACCTAAGACAACTTAACATGTAGAATGTAATATTTTATCACATTCCTGGCTCGTTGGCCCCTACTTCTCGGTGGGAACATTATATACGTCTATAACGTTATATATCCAATCCTAAGGGAACCTAACATTTCGTATGTAATATTTTACAACATTCCTGGCGTGTCGGCCCCTATGTCTCGGTGGGAACATTATATACGTCTTTAACGCTATATATCCTATCCTAAGGCAACCTAACTTATCGAGCGTAATATTTTACAACATTCATGGCGCTTCGGCACCTACTTCTCGGTGGGAACATGATATACGTCTATAAAGTTATATATCCTAGCCTAAGGCAACCTAACATACCGAATGTAATATTTTACCACATTCCTGGCGCGCTGGCCCCTACTTCTCGGTGGGAACATTGTATACGTCTATAACTTTACATATCCTAGCCTAAGGCAACCTAACATCTCGGATGTAATATTTTACTACATTCCTGGCGCGCCGGACCCCACTTCTCGGTGGGAATATTATATACGTCTATATCGCTATATATCATAACGTAAGGCAACCTAACATGTCGAGCGTAATATTTTACAACATTCCTGGCGTGTCGGCCCCTATTTCTCGGTGGGAAGATTATATATGTCTATATCGCTATATATACTAGCCTAAGGCAACCTAACATGTCTAATGTAATATTTTACAGCATTCCTGGCTCGTCGGCACCTACTTCTCGGTGGGAACTTTATATACGTCTATAACGTTATATATCCTAGCATAAGGCATCCTTACATGTCGAATGTAATATTTTACAATATTCCTGGCGCGTCGGCAACTACTTCTCGGTGGGAACAGTATATCCGTCTATAACGTTATATATCCTAACCTAAGGCAACCTAACATCTCGGATGTAATATTTTACTACATTCCTGGCACCTCGGCCCCTACTTCTCGGTGGGAACATTATATATGTCTATAACACTATATATCCTAACCTAAGGCAACCTAACATGTCGAATGTAATATTTTACAGCATTCCTGGCGCGCCGGCCCCTACTTCTCGGTGGGAACATTATATACGTCTATAACGTTATATATCTTGGCCTAAGGCAATCCTAACACCTCGGATGTAATATTTTACAACATTCCTGGCGCGCCGGCACCTATTTCTCGGTGGGAACATTATATACGTCTATATCGCTATATATACTAGCCTAAGGCAACCTAATATGTCGAAAGTAATATTTTACAGCATTCCTGGCGCGCCGGCCTTTACTTCTCGGTGGGAACATTATATACGTCTATAACGTGATATATCCTAGCCTAAGGCAACCTAACATGTCGAGCGTAATATTTTACAACATTCCTGGCTCGTCGGCACCTACTTCTCGGTGGGAACATTATATACGTCTATAACGTTATATATCCTAACCTAAGGGAACCTAACAGCTCGGATGTAATGTTTTACAACATTCCTGGCGTGTCGGCCCCTATTTCTCGGTGGGAACATTATATATGTCTATAACGCTATATGTCCTAGCCTGAGACAACCTAACATGTCGAATATAATATTTTACAATATTCCTGGCGCGTGGGCAACTACTTCCCGGTGGGATCTGTATATACGTCTATAACGTTATATATCCTAACCTAAGACAACTTAACATGTCGAATGTAATATTTTACCACATTCCTGGTTCGTTGGCCCCTACTTCTCGGTGGGAACATTATATACGTCTATAACGCTATATATCCTAGCCTAAGGCAAACTAACATGTCGAATGTAATATTTTACAACATTCCCGTCACTTCGGCCCCTACTTCTCGGTGGGAACATTATATACGTCTATGACGTTATATATTCTAACCTAAGGGAACCTAACATCTCGGATGTAATATTTTACAACATTCCTGGCGTGTCGGCCCCTATTTCTCGGTGGGAACATTTTATACGTCTTTAACGCTATATATCCTAGCCTAAGGCAACCTAACATGTCGAATGTAATATTTTACAGCATTCCTGGCGCGCCGACCCCTACTTCTCGGTGGGAGCATTATATACGTCTATAACGTAATATATCCTAGCCTAAGGCAATCCTAACATCTCGGATGTAATATTTTACTACATTCGTGGCGCGCCGACCGCTATTTCTCGATGGGAACATTATATACGTCTATATCGCTATATATCCTAGCCTAAGGCAACCTAACATCTCGGATGTAATATTTTACCACATTCCTGGCGCGCCGGCCCCTACTTTTCGGTGGGAACATTATATACGTCTGTAACGCTATATATCCTAGCCTAAGGCAATCCTAACATCTCGGAAGTAATATTTTACAACATTCCTAGCGCGTCGGCATCTACTTCTCGGTGGGAACATTATATACGTCTATAACGCTATATATCCCAGCCTAAGGCAAACTAACATGTCGAATGTATTATTTTACAACATTCCCGTCACTTCGGCCCCTACTTCTCGGTGGGAACATTATATACGTCTATAACGTTATATATCTTAGCCTAAGGCAATCCTAACATCTCGGATGTAATATTTTACAACATTCTTGGCGCGCCGACACCTATTTCTCGGTGGGAACATTATATACGTCTATAACTTTACATATCCTAGCCTAAGGCAACCTAACATCTCGGATGTAATATTTTACTACATTCCTGGCGCGCCGGCCCCTACCTTTCGGTGGGAACATTATATACGTCTGTAACGCTATATATCCTAGCCTAAGGCAATCCTAACATCTCGGAAGTAATATTTTACAACATTCCTAGCGCGTCGGCAACTACATCTCGGTGGGAACAGTATATACGTCTATAACGTTATATATCCTAACCTAAGGCAACTTAACATGTCGGATGTAATATTTTACTACATTCCTGGCACGTCGGCCCCTACTTCTCGGTGGGAACATTATATACGTCTATAACGCTATATATCCTAGCCTAAGGCAAACTAACATGTCGAATGTAATATTTTACAACATTCCCGTCACTTCGGCCCCTACTTCTCGGTGGGAACATTATATACGCCTATAACGTTATATATTCTAGTCTAAGGCAACCTAACATCTCGGATGTAATATTTTACTACATTCGTGGCGCACCGGCCCCTACTTCTCGGTGGGAACATTATATACGTCTATAACGTTATATATCCTAACCTAAGGGAACCTAACATCTCGGATGTAATATTTTACAACATTCCTGGCGTGTCGGCCCCTATTTCTCGGTGGGAACATTATATACGTCTTTAACGCTATATATCCTAGCCTAAGGCAACCTAACATGTCGAATGTAATATTTTACAGCATTCCTGGCGCGCCGGCCCCTACTTCTCGGTGGGAGCATTATATACGTCTATAACGCGATATATCCTAGCCTAAGGCAATCCTAACATCTCGGACGTAATATTTTACTACATTCGTGGCGCGCCGACCGCTATTTCTCGATGGGAACATTATATACGTCTATATCGCTATATATCCTAGCCTAAGGCAATCTAACATGTCGAGCGTAATATTTTACAACATTCCTGGCTCGTCGGCACCTACTTCTCGGTGGGAGCTTTATATACATCTATAACGTTATATATCCTAGCATAAGGCATCCTTACATGTCGAATGTAATATTTTACAATATTCCTGGCGCGTCGGCAACTACTTCTCGGTGGGAACAGTATATCCGTCTATAACGTGATATATCCTAACCTAAGGCAACTTAGCATGTCGAATGTAATGTTTCACCACATTCCTGGCTCGTTGGCCCCTACTTCTCGGTGGGAACATTATGAGCGTCTATAACGTTATATATCCTAACCTAAGGCAACCTAACATCTCGGATGTAATATTTTACTACATTCCTGGCACGTCGGCCCCTACTTCTCGGTGGGAACATTATATACGTCTATAACGCTATATATCCTAGCCTAAGGCAAACTAACATGTCGAATGTAATATTTTACAACATTCCCGTCACTTCGGCCCCTACTTCTCGGTGGGAACATTATATACGCCTATAACGTTATATATTCTAGTCTAAGGCAACCTAACATCTCGGATGTAATATTTTACTACATTCGTGGCGCACCGGCCCCTACTTCTCGGTGGGAACATTATATACGTCTATAACGTTATATATCCTAGCCTAAGGCAATCCTAACATCTCGGATGTAATATTTTACAACATTCCTGGCGCGTCGGCACCTCCTTCTCGGTGGGAACATTATGAGCGTCTATAACGTTATATATCCTAACCTAAGGAAACCTAACACCTCGAATGTAATGTTATACAACATTCCTGGCGTGCCGGTCCCTATTTCTCGGTGGGAACATTATATATGTCTATAACGCTATATGTCCTAGCCTAAGACAACCTAACATGTCGGATGTAATATTTTACTACATTCCTGGCACGTTCGGCCCCTACTTCTCGGTGGGAACATTATATACGTCTATAACTCCATATATCCTAACCTAAGGCAACCTAACATCTCGGATGTAATATTTTACTACATTCCTGGCACGTCGGCCCCTACTTCCCGGTGGGAAAATTATATACGTCTATAACGCTATATATCCTAACCTAAGGCAACCTAACATCTCGGATGTAATATTTTACTACATTCCTGGCACGTCGGCCCATACTTCTCGGTGGGAACATTATATACGTCTATAACGCTATATATCCTAGCCTAAGGCAAACTAACATGTCGAATGTAATATTTTACAACATTCCCGTCACTTCGGCCCCTACTTCTCGGTGGGAACATTATATACGCCTATAACGTTATATATTCTAGTCTAAGGCAACCTAACATCTCGGATGTAATATTTTACTACATTCGTGGCGCACCGGCCCCTACTTCTCGGTGGGAACATTATATACGTCTATAACGTTATATATCCTAGCCTAAGGCAATCCTAACATCTCGGATGTAATATTTTACAACATTCCTGGCGCGTCGGCACCTCCTTCTCGGTGGGAACATTATGAGCGTCTATAACGTTATATATCCTAACCTAAGGAAACCTAACACCTCGAATGTAATGTTATACAACATTCCTGGCGTGCCGGTCCCTATTTCTCGGTGGGAACATTATATATGTCTATAACGCTATATGTCCTAGCCTAAGACAACCTAACATGTCGGATGTAATATTTTACTACATTCCTGGCACGTTCGGCCCCTACTTCTCGGTGGGAACATTATATACGTCTATAACTCCATATATCCTAACCTAAGGCAACCTAACATCTCGGATGTAATATTTTACTACATTCCTGGCACGTCGGCCCCTACTTCCCGGTGGGAAAATTATATACGTCTATAACGCTATATATCCTAACCTAAGGCAACCTAACATCTCGGATGTAATATTTTACTACATTCCTGGCACGTCGGCCCATACTTCTCGGTGGGAACATTATATACGTCTATAACGCTATATATCCTAGCCTAAGGCAAACTAACATGTCGAATGTAATATTTTACAACATTCGTGGCGCGCCGACCGCTATTTCTCGATGGGAACATTATATACGACTATACCGCTATATATCCTAGCCTAAGGCAACCTAACATGTCGAGCGTAATATTTTACAACATTCCTGGCTCGTCGGCACATACTTCTCGGTGGGAGCTTTATATACATCTATAAAGTTATATATCCTAGCATAAGGCATCCTTACATGTCGAATGTAATATTTTACAACATTCCTGGCGTGTCGGCCCCTATTTCTCGGTGGGAACATTGTATATGTCTATAACGCTATATGTCCTAGCCTGAGACAACCTAACATGTCGAATATAATATTTTAGAATATTCCTGGCGCGTCGGCAACTACTTCTCGGTGGGAACTGTATATACGACTATAACGTTATATATCCTAACATAAGACAACTTAACATGTAGAATGTAATATTTTATCACATTCCTGGCTCGTTGGCCCCTACTTCTCGGTGGGATCATTATATACGTCTATAACGTTATATATCCAATCCTAAGGGAACCTAACATTTCGTATGTAATATTTTACAACATTCCTGGCGTGTCGGCCCCTATGTCTCGGTGGGAACATTATATACGTCTTTAACGCTATATATCCTATCCTAAGGCAACCTAACTTATCGAGCGTAATATTTTACAACATTCATGGCGCTTCGGCACCTACTTCTCGGTGGGAACATGATATACGTCTATAAAGTTATATATCCTAGCCTAAGGCAACCTAACATACCGAATGTAATATTTTACCACATTCCTGGCGCGTCGGCACCTCCTTCTCGGTGGGAACATTATGAGCGTCTATAACGTTATATATCCTAACCTAAGGAAACCTAACACCTCGAATGTAATGTTATACAACATTCCTGGCGTGCCGGTCCCTATTTCTCGGTGGGAACATTATATATGTCTATAGCGCTATATGTCCTAGCCTAAGACAACCTAACATGTCGGATGTAATATTTTACTACATTCCTGGCACGTCGGCCCCTACTTCTCGGTGGGAACATTATATACGTCTATAACGCTATATATCCTAGCCTAAGGCAAACTAACATGTCGAATGTAATATTTTACAACATTCCTGGCGCGTCGGCACCTACTTCTCGGTGGGAACATTATATACGTCTATAACGTTATATATCCTAACCTAAGGGAACCTAACACCTCGGATGTAATGTTTTACAACATTCCTGGCGTGTCGGCCCCTATTTCTCGGTAGGAACATTATATACGTCTATAACGCTATATATCCTAGCCTAAGGCAAACTAACATGTCGAATGTAATATTTTACAACATTCCCGTCACTTCGGCCCCTACTTCTCGGTGGGAACATTATATACGCCTATAACGTTATATATTCTAGTCTAAGGCAACCTAACATCTCGGATGTAATATTTTACTACATTCCTGGCACATCGGCCCCTACTTCTCGGTGGGAACATTATATACGTCTATAACGTTATATATCCTAGCCTAAGGCAATCCTAACATCTCGGAAGTAATATTTTACAACATTCCTAGCGCGTCGGCAACTACTTCTCGGTGGGAACATTATATACGTCTATAACGCTATATATCCTAGCCTAAGGCAAACTAACATGTCGAATGTATTATTTTACAACATTCCCGTCACTTCGGCCCCTACTTCTCGGTGGGAACATTATATACGTCTATAACGTTATATATCTTAGCCTGAGGCAATCCTAACATCTCGGATGTAATATTTTACAACATTCCTGGTGCGTCGGCACCTATTTCTCGGTGGGAACATTATATACGTCTATAACTTTACATATCCTAGCCTAAGGCAACCTAACATCTCGGATGTAATATTTTACTACATTCCTGGCGCGCCGGCCCCTACCTTTCGGTGGGAACATTATATACGTCTGTAACGCTATATATCCTAGCCTAAGGCAATCCTAACATCTCGGAAGTAATATTTTACAACATTCCTAGCGCGTCGGCAACTACTTCTCGGTGGGAACATTATATACGTCTATAACGCTATATATCCTAGCCTAAGGCAAACTAACATGTCGAATGTATTATTTTACAACATTCCCGTCACTTCGGCCCCTACTTCTCGGTGGGAACATTATATACGTCTATAACGTTATATATCTTAGCCTGAGGCAATCCTAACATCTCGGATGTAATATTTTACAACATTCCTGGTGCGTCGGCACCTATTTCTCGGTGGGAACATTATATACGTCTATAACTTTACATATCCTAGCCTAAGGCAACCTAACATCTCGGATGTAATATTTTACTACATTCCTGGCGCGCCGGCCCCTACCTTTCGGTGGGAACATTATATACGTCTGTAACGCTATATATCCTAGCCTAAGGCAATCCTAACATCTCGGAAGTAATATTTTACAACATTCCTAGCGCGTCGGCAACTACTTCTCGGTGGGAACATTATATACGTCTATAACGCTATATATCCTAGCCTAAGGCAAACTAACATGTCGAATGTATTATTTTACAACATTCCCGTCACTTCGGCCCCTACTTCTCGGTGGGAACATTATATACGTCTATAACGTTATATATCTTAGCCTAAGGCAATCCTAACATCTCGGATGTAATATTTTACAACATTCCTGGCGCGCCGACACCTATTTCTCGGTGGGAACATTATATACGTCTATAACTTTACATATCCTAGCCTAAGGCAACCTAACATCTCGGATGTAATATTTTACAACATTCCTGGCGCGCCGACACCTATTTCTCGGTGGGAACATTATATACGTCTATAACTATACATATCCTAGCCTAAGGCAACCTAACATCTCGGATGTAATATTTTACTACATTCCTGGCGCGCCGGCCCCTACCTTTCGGTGGGAACATTATATACGTCTGTAACGCTATATATCCTAGCCTAAGGCAATCCTAACATCTCGGAAGTAATATTTTACAACATTCCTAGCGCGTCGGCAACTACTTCTCGGTGGGTACAGTATATACGTCTATAACGTTATATATCCTAACCTAAGGCAACTTAACATGTCGGATGTAATATTTTACTACATTCCTGGCACGTCGGCCCATACTTCTCGGTGGGAACATTATATACGTCTATAACGCTATATATCCTAGCCTAAGGCAAACTAACATGTCGAATGTAATATTTTACAACATTCGTGGCGCGCCGACCGCTATTTCTCGATGGGAACATTATATACGACTATACCGCTATATATCCTAGCCTAAGGCAACCTAACATGTCGAGCGTAATATTTTACAACATTCCTGGCTCGTCGGCACCTACTTCTCGGTGGGAGCTTTATATACATCTATAAAGTTATATATCCTAGCATAAGGCATCCTTACATGTCGAATGTAATATTTTACAACATTCCTGGCTCGTCGGTCCCTACTTCTCGGTGGGAACATTATATACGTCTATAACGCTATATATCCTAGCCTAAGGCAACCTAACATCTCGGATGTAATGTTTTACAACATTCCTGGCGTGTCGGCCACTATTTCTCGGTGGGAACATTATATACGTCTTTAACGATATATATCCTAGCCTAAGGCAATCCTAACATGTCGAATGTATAATTTTACAACATTCCCGTCACTTCCGCCCCTACTTCTCGGTGGGAACATTATATACGTCTATAACGTTATATATCCTAGCCTAAGGCAATCCTAACATCTCGGATGTAATATTTTACAACATTCCTGGCGCGTCGGCACCTCCTTCTCGGTGGGAACATTATGAGCGTCTATAACGTTATATATCCTAACCTAAGGAAACCTAACACCTCGAATGTAATGTTATACAACATTCCTGGCGTGCCGGTCCCTATTTCTCGGTGGGAACATTATATATGTCTATAACGCTATATGTCCTAGCCTAAGACAACCTAACATGTCGGATGTAATATTTTACTACATTCCTGGCACGTCGGCCCCTACTTCTCGGTGGGAACATTATATACGTCTATAACGCTATATATCCTAGCCTAAGGCAATCTAACATGTCGAATGTAATATTTTACAACATTCCTGGCGCGTCGGCACCTACTTCTCGGTGGGAACATTATATCCGTCTATAACGTTATATATCCTAACCTAAGGGAACCTAACACCTCGGATGTAATGTTTTACAACATTCCTGGCGTGTCGGCCCCTATTTCTCGGTAGGAACATTATATACGTCTATAACGCTATATATCCTAGCCTAAGGCAAACTAACATGTCGAATGTAATATTTTACAACATTCCCGTCACTTCGGCCCCTACTTCTCGGTGGGAACATTATATACGCCTATAACGTTATATATTCTAGTCTAAGGCAACCTAACATCTCGGATGTAATATTTTACTACATTCCTGGCACATCGGCCCCTACTTCTCGGTGGGAACATTATATATGTCTATAACGTTATATATCCTAGCCTAAGGTAATCCTAACATCTCGGATGTAATATTTTACAACATTCCTGGTGCGTCGGCACCTACTTCTCGGTGGGAACAGTATATAAGTCTATAACGTTATATATCCTAACCTAAGGCAACCTAACATCTCGGATGTAATATTTTACTACATTCCTGGCACGTCGGCCCCTACTTGTCGGTGGGAACATTATATACGTCTATAACGCTATATATCCTAGCCTAAGGCAAACTAACATGTCGAATGTAATATTTTACAACATTCCCGTCACTTCGGCCCCTACTTCTCGGTGGGAACATTATATACGCCTATAACGTTATATATTCTAGTCTAAGGCAACCTAACATCTCGGATGTAATATTTTACTACATTCCTGGCACATCGGCCCCTACTTCTCGGTGGGAACATTATATACGTCTATAACGTTATATATCCTAGCCTAAGGTAATCCTAACATCTCGGATGTAATATTTTACAACATTCCTGGTGCGTCGGCACCTACTTCTCGGTGGGAACAGTATATAAATCTATAACGTTATATATCCTAACCTAAGGCAACCTAACATCTCGGATGTAATATTTTACTACATTCCTGGCACATCGGCCCCTACTTCTCGGTGGGAACATTATATACGTCTATAACGTTATATATCCTAGCCTAAGGTAATCCTAACATCTCGGATGTAATATTTTACAACATTCCTGGTGCGTCGGCACCTACTTCTCGGTGGGAACAGTATATAAGTCTATAACGTTATATATCCTAACCTAAGGCAACCTAACATCTCGGATGTAATATTTTACTACATTCCTGGCACGTCGGCCCCTACTTCTCGGTGGGAACATTATATACGTCTATAACGCTATATATCCTAGCCTAAGGCAAACTAACATGTCGAATGTAATATTTTACAACATTCCCGTCACTTCGGCCCCTACTTCTCGGTGGGAACATTATATACGCCTATAACGTTATATATTCTAGTCTAAGGCAACCTAACATCTCGGATGTAATATTTTACTACATTCGTGGCGCACCGGCCCCTACTTCTCGGTGGGAACATTATATACGTCTATAACGTTATATATCCTAGCCTAAGGCAATCCTAACATCTCGGATGTAATATTTTACAACATTCCTGGCGCGTCGGCACCTCCTTCTCGGTGGGAACATTATGAGCGTCTATAACGTTATATATCCTAACCTAAGGAAACCTAACACCTCGAATGTAATGTTATACAACATTCCTGGCGTGCCGGTCCCTATTTCTCGGTGGGAACATTATATATGTCTATAACGCTATATGTCCTAGCCTAAGACAACCTAACATGTCGGATGTAATATTTTACTACATTCCTGGCACGTCGGCCCCTACTTCTCGGTGGGAACATTATATACGTCTATAACGCTATATATCCTAGCCTAAGGCAAACTAACATGTCGAATGTAATATTTTACAACATTCCCGTCACTTCGGCCCCTACTTCTCGGTGGGAACATTATATACGTCTATAACGTTATATATCTTAGCCTAAGGCAATGCTAACATCTCGGATGCAATATTTTACAACATTCCTGGCGCGTCGGCACCTACTTCTCGGTGGGAACATTATATACGTCTATAACGTTATATATCCTAACCTAGGGGAACCTAACACCTCGGATGTAATGTTTTACAACATTCCTGGCGTGTCGGCCCCTATTTCTCGGTAGGAACATTATATACGTCTATAACGCTATATATGCTAGCCTAAGGCAAACTAACATGTCGAATGTAATATTTTACAACATTCCCGTCACTTCGGCCCCTACTTCTCGGTGGGAACATTATATACGTCTATAACGCTATATATCCTAGCCTAAGGCAAACTAACATGACGAATGTAATATTTTACAACATTCCCGTCACTTCGGCCCCTACTTCTCGGTGGGAACATTATATACGCCTATAACGTTATATATTCTAGTCTAAGGCAACCTAACATCTCGGATGTAATATTTTACTACATTCGTGGCGCACCGGCCCCTACTTCTCGGTGGGAACATTATATACGTCTATAACGTTATATATCCTAGCCTAAGGCAATCCTAACATCTCGGATGTAATATTTTACAACATTCCTGGCGCGTCGGCACCTCCTTCTCGGTGGGAACATTATGAGCGTCTATAACGTTATATATCCTAACCTAAGGAAACCTAACACCTCGAATGTAATGTTATACAACATTCCTGGCGTGCCGGTCCCTATTTCTCGGTGGGAACATTATATATGTCTATAACGCTATATGTCCTAGCCTAAGACAACCTAACATGTCGGATGTAATATTTTACTACATTCCTGGCACGTCGGCCCCTACTTCTCGGTGGGAACATTATATACGTCTATAACGCTATATATCCTAGCCTAAGGCAAACTAACATGTCGAATGTAATATTTTACAACATTCCCATCACTTCGGCCCCTACTTCTCGGTGGGAACATTATATACGTCTATAACGTTATATATCCTAGCCTAAGGCAATCCTAACATCTCGGATGTAATATGATACAACATTCCTGGCTCGTCGGTCCCTACTTCTCGGTGGGAACATTATATACGTCTATAACGCTATATGTCATAGCCTAAGGCAACCAAACACCTCGGATGTAATGTTTTACAACATTCCTGGCGTGTCGGCCCCTATTTCTCGGTGGGAACATTATATACGTCTTTAACGATAAATATCCTAGCATAAGGCAATTCTAACATGTCGAATGTATAATGGTACAACATTCCCGTCACTTCGGCCCCTAGTTCTCGGTGGGAACATTATATACGTCTATAACGTTATATATCTTAGCCTAAGGCAATGCTAACATCTCGGATGTAATATTTTACAACATTCCTGGCGCGCCGGCACCTATTTCTCGGTGGGAACATGATATACGTCTATAAAGTTATATATACTAGCCTAAGGCAACCTAACATACCGGATGTAATATTTTACCACATTCCTGGCGCGCTGGCCCCAACTTCTCGGTGGGAACATTATATACGTCTATAACTTTACATATCCTAGCCTAAGGCAACCTAACATCTCGGATGTAATATTTTACTACATTCCTGGCGCGCCGGCCCCCACTTCTCGGTGGGAATATTATATACGTCTATATCGCTATATATCATAGCCTAAGGCAACCTAACATGTCGAGCGTAATATTTTACAACATTCCTGGCTCGTCGGGCCCTACTTCTCGGTGGGAACATTATATACGTCTATAACGTTGTATATCCTAACCTAAGGGAACCTAACATCTCGGAAGTAATATTTGATAACATTCCTGGCGTGTAGGCCCGTAGTTCTCGGTGGGAATATCATATACGTCTATAACGTTATATATCCTAGCCTAAGGCAATCCTAACATGTCGAATGTAATATTTTACAGCATTCCTGGCGCGTCGGCCCCTACTTCTCGGGTGGAACATTATATACGTCTATAACGTTATATATCCTAACCTAAGGCAACCTAACATCTCGGATGTAATATTTTACTACATTCGTGTCGCACCGGCCCCTACTTCTCGGTGGGAACATTATATACGTCTTTAGCGCTATATATCCTAGCCTAAGGCAACCTAACATGTCGAATGTAATATTTTACAACATTGCTGACGCGACGGCACCTACTTCTCGGTGGGAGCAGTATATACGTCTATAACGTTATATATCCTAACCTAAGGCAACCTAACATCTCGGATGTAATATTTTACAACATACCTGGCGTGTCGGCACCTGCTTCTCGGTGGGAACATTATATACGTCTATAACGTTGTATATCCTAACCTAAGGCAACCTAACATCTCGGATGTAATATTTTACAACATTCCTGGCGCGCCGGCACCTATTTCTCGGTGGGAACATGATATACGTCTATAAAGTTATATATACTAGCCTAAGGCAACCTAACATACCGGATGTAATATTTTACCACATTCCTGGCGCGCTGGCCCCAACTTCTCGGTGGGAACATTATATACGTCTATAACTTTACATATCCTAGCCTAAGGCAACCTAACATCTCGGGTGTAATATTTTACAACATTCCTGACGCGTCGGCCCCTATTTCTCGGTGGGAACATTATATACGTCTATAACGTTATATATCCTAGCCTAAGGCGACCTAACATGTCGAATTTAATATTTTACAACATTCCTGACGCGTCGGCCCCTATTTCTCGGTGGGAATATTATATACGTCTATAACGTTATATATCCTAGCCTAAGGCAACCTATCATGTCGAATGTAATATTTTACAACATTCCTGGCGTGTCGTCGCCTGCTTCTCGATGGGGACATTAAATACGTCTATAACGTTGTATATCCTAACCCAAAGCAACCTAACTTCTGGGATGTAATATTTTACAACATTCCTGGCTCGTCGGGCCCTACTTCTCGGTGGGAACATTATATACGTCTATAACGTTGTATATCCTAACCTAAGGGAACCTAACATCTCGGAAGTAATATTTGATAACATTCCTGGCGTGTAGGCCCGTAGTTCTCGGTGGGAATATCATATACGTCTATAACGTTATATATCCTAGCCTAAGGCAATCCTAACATGTCGAATGTAATATTTTACAGCATTCCTGGCGCGTCGGCCCCTACTTCTCGGGTGGAACATTATATACGTCTATAACGTTATATATCCTAACCTAAGGCAACCTAACATCTCGGATGTAATATTTTACTACATTCGTGTCGCACCGGCCCCTACTTCTCGGTGGGAACATTATATACGTCTTTAGCGCTATATATCCTAGCCTAAGGCAACCTAACATGTCGAATGTAATATTTTACAACATTGCTGACGCGACGGCACCTACTTCTCGGTGGGAGCAGTATATACGTCTATAACGTTATATATCCTAACCTAAGGCAACCTAACATCTCGGATGTAATATTTTACAACATACCTGGCGTGTCGGCACCTGCTTCTCGGTGGGAACATTATATACGTCTATAACGTTGTATATCCTAACCTAAGGCAACCTAACATCTCGGATGTAATATTTTACAACATTCCTGGCGCGCCGGCACCTATTTCTCGGTGGGAACATGATATACGTCTATAAAGTTATATATACTAGCCTAAGGCAACCTAACATACCGGATGTAATATTTTACCACATTCCTGGCGCGCTGGCCCCAACTTCTCGGTGGGAACATTATATACGTCTATAACTTTACATATCCTAGCCTAAGGCAACCTAACATCTCGGGTGTAATATTTTACAACATTCCTGACGCGTCGGCCCCTATTTCTCGGTGGGAACATTATATACGTCTATAACGTTATATATCCTAGCCTAAGGCGACCTAACATGTCGAATTTAATATTTTACAACATTCCTGACGCGTCGGCCCCTATTTCTCGGTGGGAATATTATATACGTCTATAACGTTATATATCCTAGCCTAAGGCAACCTATCATGTCGAATGTAATATTTTACAACATTCCTGGCGTGTCGTCGCCTGCTTCTCGATGGGGACATTAAATACGTCTATAACGTTGTATATCCTAACCCAAAGCAACCTAACTTCTGGGATGTAATATTTTACAACATTCCTGGCACGTCGGTCCGCACGTCTCGATGGGAAAATTATATAAGTCTATAACGATATATATCCTGTCCTAAAGCAACCTAACAACTCAGATGTAATATTTTACAACATTCCTGGCATGTCGGTCCCTACTTCTCGGTGGGAACATTCTAAACGTCTATAACGTTTTATATCCTAACCTAAGGGAACCTAACATATCGGGTATAATATTTTACAACATTCCTGACGCGTCGGCCCCTATTTCTCTGTGGGAACATTATATACGTCTATAACGTTATATATCCTAGCCTAAGGCGACCTAACATGTCGAATGTCATATTTTACGTCATTCCTGACGTGTCGGCCCGTAGTTCTCGGTGGTAACATTATATACGTCTATAAGGTTAGATATCCTAGCCTAAGGCAACCTAACATGTCGCATGTAATATTGTACAACATTCTGGCGTGTCGTCGCCTGCTTCTCGAAGGGGACATTATATACGTCTGTAACGTTGTACACCTTACCTAACGCAACCTAACATCTGGGATGTAATATTTTACAACATTCCTGACGCGTCGGTCCCTACTTCTCGGTGGGAACATTGTATACGTCTATAACGGAATATGTCCTAGCCTAAGGCAACCTAACATATCGGATGTAATATTTTACAACATTCCTGACGCGTCGGCCCCTATTTCTCGGTGGGAATATTATATACGTCTATAACGTTACATATCCTAGCCTAAGGTAACCTAACATATCGAATGTAATATTTTACAACATTCTGGCGTGTCGTCGCCTGCTTCTCAAAGGGGACATTATATACGTCTATAACGTTGTATATCCTGACCTAACGCAACCTAACAACTGGGATGTAATATTTTACAACATTCCTGACGCGTCGGCCCCTATTTCTCGGTGGGAATATTATATACGTCTATAACGTTATATATCCTAGCCTAAGGCAACCTAACATCTCGGATGTAATATTTTACAACATTCCTGGCGTGTCGTCGCCTGCTTCTCGATGGGGACATTATATACGTCTATAACGTTGTATATCCTAACCCAAAGCAACCTAACTTCTGGGATGTAATATTTTACAACATACCTGGCGTGTCGTCGCCTGCTTCTCGATGGGGACATTATATACGTCTATAACGTTGTATATCATAACCCAAAGCAACCTAACTTCTGGTATGTAATATTTTACAACATTCCGGGCATGTCGATCCCCACGTCTCGGTGGGAACATTATATAAGTCTATAACGATATATATCCTAACCTAAAGCAACCTAACAACTCGGATGTAATATTTTAGAACATTCCTGGCATGTCGGACCCTACATCTCGGTGGGGACATTCTGTACGTCTATAACGTTGTATATCCTAACCTAAGGAAACCTAACATTTCGGGTGTAATATTGTGCAAAATTCCTGACGCGTCGGCCCCTATTTCTCGGTGGGAATATTATATACGTCTATAACGTTATATATCCTAGCCTAAGGCAACCTAACATATCGGATATAATATTTTACAACATTCTGGCGTGTCGTCGCCTGCTTCTCGAAGGGGACATTATATACGTCTATAACGTTGTTTATCCTAACCTAACGCAACCTAACATCTGGGATGTAATATTTTACAACATTCCTGACGTGTCGGTCCCTACTTCTCGGTGGGAACATTGTATACGTCTATAACGGAATATGTCCTAGCCTAAGGCAACCTAACATCTCGGATGTAATATTTTACAACATTCCTGGCGTGTCGTCGCCTGCTTCTCGATGGGGACATTATATACGTCTATAACGTTGTATATCCTAACCCAAAGCAACCTAACTTCTGGGATGTAATATTATACAACATTCCTGGCACGTCGGTCCCCACGTCTCGGTGGGAAAATTATATAAGTCTATAACGATATATATCCTGTCCTAAAGCAACCTAACAACTCGGATGTAATATTTTAGAACATTCCTGGCATGTCGGTCCCTACATCTGGCTGGGGACATTCTATACGTCTATAACGTTGTATATCCTAACCTAAGGGAACCTAACATTTCGGGTGCAATATTTTGCAACATTCCTGACCCGTCGGCCCCTATTTCTCGGTGGGAATATTATATACGTCTATAACGTTATATATCCTAGCCTAAGGCAACCTAACATATCGGATGTAATATTTTACAACATTCCTGACGCGCCGGCCCCTATTTCTCGGTGGGAATATTATATACGTCTATAACGTTACATATCCTAGCCTAAGGCAACCTAACATATCGAATGTAATATTTTACAACATTCTGGCGTGTCGTCGCCTGCTTCTCGAAGGGGACATTATATACGTCTATAACGTTGTATATCCTAACCTAACGCAACATAACATCTGGGATGTAATATTTTACAACATTCCTGACGCGTCGGTCCCTACTTCTCGGTGGGAACATTGTAAACGTCTATAACGGAATATGTCCTTGCCTAAGGCAACCTAACATCTCGGATGTAATATTTTACAACATCCCTGGCGTGTCGTCGCCTGCTTCTCGATGGGGACATTATATACGTCTATAACGTTGCATATCCTAACCCAAAGCAACCTAACTTCTGGGATGTAATATTTTACAACATTCCTGGCATGTCGGTCCCCACGTCTCGGTGGGAAAATTATATATGTCTATAACGATATATAGCCTGTCCTAAAGCAACCTAACAACTCGGATGTAATATTTTAGAACATTCCTGGCATGTCGGTCCCTACATCTCGCTGGGGACATTCTATACGTCTATAACGTTGTATATCCTAACCTAAGGGAACCTAACATTTCGGGTGTAATATTTTGCAACATTCCTGACGCGTCGGCCCCTATTTCTCGGTGGGAATATTATATACGTCTATAACGTTATATATCCTAGCCTAAGGCAACCTAACATATCGGATGTAATATTTTACAACATTCCTGACGCGCCGGCCCCTATTTCTCGGTGGGAATATTATATACGTCTATAACGTTACATATCCTAGCCTAAGGCAACCTAACATATCGAATGTAATATTTTACAACATTCTGGCGTGTCGTCGCCTGCTTCTCGAAGGGGACATTATATACGTCTATAACGTTGTATATCCTAACCTAACGCAACATAACATCTGGGATGTAATATTTTACAACATTCCTGACGCGTCGGTCCCTACTTCTCGGTGGGAACATTGTAAACGTCTATAACGGAATATGTCCTTGCCTAAGGCAACCTAACATCTCGGATGTAATATTTTACAACATCCCTGGCGTGTCGTCGCCTGCTTCTCGATGGGGACATTATATACGTCTATAACGTTGCATATCCTAACCCAAAGCAACCTAACTTCTGGGATGTAATATTTTACAACATTCCGGGCATGTCGATCCCCACGTCTCGGTGGGAACATTATATAAGTCTATAACGATATATATCCTAACCTAAAGCAACCTAACAACTCGGATGTAATATTTTAGAACATTCCTGGCATGTCGGTCCCTACATCTCGGTGGGGACATTCTGTACGTCTATAACGTTGTATATCCTAACCTAAGGAAACCTAACATTTCGGGTGTAATATTGTGCAAAATTCCTGACGCGTCGGCCCCTATTTCTCGGTGGGAATATTATATACGTCTATAACGTTATATATCCTAGCCTAAGGCAACCTAACATATCGGATATAATATTTTACAACATTCTGGCGTGTCGTCGCCTGCTTCTCGAAGGGGACATTATATACGTCTATAACGTTGTTTATCCTAACCTAACGCAACCTAACATCTGGGATGTAATATTTTACAACATTCCTGACGTGTCGGTCCCTACTTCTCGGTGGGAACATTGTATACGTCTATAACGGAATATGTCCTAGCCTAAGGCAACCTAACATCTCGGATGTAATATTTTACAACATTCCTGGCGTGTCGTCGCCTGCTTCTCGATGGGGACATTATATACGTCTATAACGTTGTATATCCTAACCCAAAGCAACCTAACATCTGGGATGTAATATTTTACAACATTCCTGGCACGTCGGTCCCCACGTCTCGGTGGGAAAATTATATAAGTCTATAACGATATATATCCTGTCCTAAAGCAACCTAACAACTCGGATGTAATATTTTAGAACATTCCTGGCATGTCGGTCCCTACATCTCGCTGGGGACATTCTATACGTCTATTACGTTGTATATCCTAACCTAAGGGAACCTAACATTTCGGGTGTAATATTTTGCAACATTCCTGACGCGTCGGCCCCTATTTCTCGGTGGGAATATTATATACGTCTATAACGTTATATATCCTAGCCTAAGGCAACCTAACATATCGGATGTAATATTTTACAACATTCCTGACGCGCCGGCCCCTATTTCTCGGTGGGAATATTATATACGTCTATAACGTTACATATCCTAGCCTAAGGCAACCTAACATATCGAATGTAATATTTTACAACATTCTGGCGTGTCGTCGCCTGCTTCTCGAAGGGGACATTATATACGTCTATAACGTTGTATATCCTAACCTAACGCAACATAACATCTGGGATGTAATATTTTACAACATTCCTGACGCGTCGGTCCCTACTTCTCGGTGGGAACATTGTAAACGTCTATAACGGAATATGTCCTTGCCTAAGGCAACCTAACATCTCGGATGTAATATTTTACAACATCCCTGGCGTGTCGTCGCCTGCTTCTCGATGGGGACATTATATACGTCTATAACGTTGCATATCCTAACCCAAAGCAACCTAACTTCTGGGATGTAATATTTTACAACATTCCTGGCATGTCGGTCCCCACGTCTCGGTGGGAAAATTATATATGTCTATAACGATATATAGCCTGTCCTAAAGCAACCTAACAACTCGGATGTAATATTTTAGAACATTTCTGGCATGTCGGTCCCTACATCTCGGTGGGGACATTCTATACGTCTATAACGTTGTATATCCTAACCTAAGGGAACCTAACATTTCGGGTGTAATATTTTGCAACATTCCTGACGCGTCGGCCCCTATTTCTCGGTGGGAATATTATATACGTCTATAACGTTACATATCCTAGCCTAAGGCAACCTAACATATCGAATGTAATATTTTACAACATTCTGGCGTGTCGTCGCCTGCTTCTCGAAGGGGACATTATATACGTCTATAGCGTTGTATATCCTAACCCAAAGCAACCTAACTTCTGGGATGTAATATTTTACAAAATACCTGGCGTGTCGTCGCCTGCTTCTCGATGGGGACATTATATACGTCTATAACGTTGTATATCATAACCCAAAGCAACCTAACTTCTGGGATGTAATATTTTACAACATTCCGGGCATGTCGATCCCCACGTCTCGGTGGGAACATTATATAAGTCTATAACGATATATATCCTAACCTAAAGCAACCTAACAACTCGGATGTAATATTTTAGAACATTCCTGGCATGTCGGTCCCTACATCTCGGTGGGGACATTCTATACGTCTATAACGTTGTATATCCTAACCTAAGGAAACCTAACACTTCGGGTGTAATATTGTGCAAAATTCCTGACGCGTCGGCCCCTATTTCTCGGTGGGAATATTATATACGTCTATAACGTTATATATCCTAGCCTAAGGCAACCTAACATATCGGATATAATATTTTACAACATTCTGGCGTGTCGTCGCCTGCTTCTCGAAGGGGACATTATATACGTCTATAACGTTGTTTATCCTAACCTAACGCAACCTAACATCTGGGATGTAATATTTTACAACATTCCTGACGTGTCGGTCCCTACTTCTCGGTGGGAACATTGTATACGTCTATAACGGAATATGTCCTAGCCTAAGGCAACCTAACATCTCGGATGTAATATTTTACAACATTCCTGGCGTGTCGTCGCCTGCTTCTCGATGGGGACATTATATACGTCTATAACGTTGTATATCCTAACCCAAAGCAACCTAACTTCTGGGATGTAATATTTTACAACATTCCTGGCACGTCGGTCCCCACGTCTCGGTGGGAAAATTATATAAGTCTATAACGATATATATCCTGTCCTAAAGCAACCTAACAACTCGGATGTAATATTTTAGAACATTCCTGGCATGTCGGTCCCTACATCTCGCTGGGGACATTCTATACGTCTATAACGTTGTATATCCTAACCTAAGGGAACCTAACATTTCGGGTGTAATATTTTGCAACATTCCTGACGCGTCGGCCCCTATTTCTCGGTGGGAATATTATATACGTCTATAACGTTATATATCCTAGCCTAAGGCAACCTAACATATCGGATGTAATATTTTACAACATTCCTGACGCGCCGGCCCCTATTTCTCGGTGGGAATATTACATACGTCTATAACGTTACATATCCTAGCCTAAGGCAACCTAACATATCGGATATAATATTTTACAACATTCTGGCGTGTCGTCGCCTGCTTCTCGAAGGGGACATTATATACGTCTATAACGTTGTATATCCTAACCTAACGCAACCTAACATCTGGGATGTAATATTTTACAACATTCCTGACCTGTCGGTCCCTACTTCTCGGTGGGAACATTGTATACGTCTATAACGGAATATGTCCTAGCCTAAGGCATCCTAACATCTCGGATGTAATATGTTACAACATTCCTGGCGTGTCGTCGCCTGCTTCTCGATGGGGACATTATATACGTCTATAACGTTGTATATCCTAACCCAAAGCAACCTAACTTCTGGGATGTAATGTTTTACAACATTCCTGGCACGTCGGTCCCCACGTCTCGGTGGGAAAATTATATAAGTCTATAACGATATATATCCTGTCCTAAAGCAACCTAACAACTCGGATGTAATATTTTACAACATTCCTGGCATGTCGGTCCCTACTTCTCGGTGGGAACATTCTAAACGTCTATAACGTTGTATATCCTAACCTAAGGGAACCTAACATATCGGGTGTAATATTTTACAACATTCCTGACGCGTCGGCCCCTATTTCTCTGTCGGAACATTATATACATCTATAACGTTATATATCCTAGCCTAAGGCGACCTAACATGTCGAATGTAATATTTTACATCACTCCTGACGTGTCGGCCCGTAGTTCTCGGTGGTAACATTATATACGTCTATAAGGTTAGATATCCTAGCCTAAGGCAACCTAACATGTCGCATGTAATATTGTACAACATTCTGGCGTGTCGTCGCCTGCTTCTCGAAGGGGACATTATATACGTCTGTAACGTTGTACACCTTACCTAACGCAACCTAACATCTGGGATGTAATATTTTACAACATTCCTGACGCGTCGGTCCCTACTTCTCGGTGGGAACATTGTATACGTCTATAACGGAATATGTCCTAGCCTAAGGCAACCTAACATATCGGATGTAATATTTTACAACATTCCTGACGCGTCGGCCCCTATTTCTCGGTGGGAATATTATATACGTCTATAACGTTACATATCCTAGCCTAAGGCAACCTAACATATCGAATGTAATATTTTACAACATTCTGGCGTGTCGTCGCCTGCTTCTCAAAGGGGACATTATATACGTCTATAACGTTGTATATCGTAACCTAACGCAACCTAACATTTGGGATGTAATATTTTACAACATTCCTGACGCGTCGGCCCCTATTTCCCTGTGTGAACATTATATACGTCTATAACGTTATATATCCTAGCCTAAGGCAACCTAACATGTCGAAAGTAATATTTTACAACATTCCTGCCGTGTCGTCGCCTACTTCGCGATGGGGACATTATATACATCTATAACGTTGTATATCCTAACCTACGGCAACCTAACATTTCGGATGTAATATTTTACAACATTCCTGGCATGTCGGTCCCTACTTCTCGGTGGGAACATTCTATACGTCTATAACGTTGTATATCCTAACCTAAGGGAACCTAACATCTCGGGTGTAATATTTTACAACATTCCTGACGCGTCGGCCCCTATTTCTCGGTGGGAACATTATATACGTCTATAACGTTATATATCCTAGCCTAAGGCGACCTAACATGTCGAATTTAATATTTTACATCATTCCTGACGTGTCGGCCCGTAGTTCTCGGTGGTAACATTATATACGTCTATAAGGTTAGATATCCTAGCCTAAGGCAACCTAACATGTCGCATGTAATATTGTACAACATTCCTGGCGTGTCGTCACCTACTTCTGGATGGGGACATTATATACATCTATAACGTTGTACATCCTAACCTAAGGCAACCTAACATATCGGATGTAATATTTTACAACATTCCTGACGCGTCGGGCCCTATTTCTCGATGGGAATATTATATACGTCTATAACGTTATATATCCTAGCCTAAGGCAACCTAACATCTCGGATGTAATATTTTACAACATTCCTGGCGTGTCGTCGCCTGCTTCTTGATGGGGACATTATATACGTCTATAACGTTTTATATCCTAACCCAAAGCAACCTAACTTCTGGGATGTAATATTTTACAACATTCCTGGCATGTCTGTACCCACGTCTCTGTGGGAACATTATATAAGCCTATAGCGATGTATATCCTGTCCTAAAGCAACCTAACAACTTGGATGTAATATTTTAGAATATTCCTGGCATGTCGGTCCCTACATCTCGGTGGGGACATTCTATACGTCTATAACGTTATATATCCTAGCCTAAGGCAACCTAACATCTCGGATGTAATATTTTACAACAATCCTGGCGTGTCGTCGCCTGCTTCTCGATGGGGACATTATATACGTCTATAACGTTGTATATCCTAACCTAACGCAACCTAACATCTGGGATGTAATATTTTACAACATTCCTGACGCGTCGGTCCCTACTTCTCGGTGGGAACATTGTATACGTCTATAACGGAATATGTCCTTGCCTGAGGCAACCTAACATCTCGGATGTAATATTTTACAACATCCCTGGCGTGTCGTCGCCTGCTTCTCGATGGGGACATTATATACGTCTATAACGTTGTATATCCTAACCCAAAGCAACCTAACTTCTGGGATGTAATATTTTACAACATTCCTGGCATGTCGGTCCCCACGTCTCGGTGGGAAAATTATATATGTCTATAACGATATATATCCTGTCCTAAAGCAACCTAACAACTCGGATGTAATATTTTAGAACATTCCTGGCATGTCGGTCCCTACATCTCGGTGGGGACATTCTATACGTCTATAACGTTGTATATCCTAACCTAACGCAACCTAACATCTGGGATGTAATATTTTACAACATTCCTGACGCGTCGGCCCCTATTTCTCGGTGAGTATATTATATACGTCTATAACGTTATATATCCTAGCCTAAGGCAACCCAACATGTCGAATATAATATTTTACAACATTCTGTCGTGTCGTCGCCTGCTTCTCGAAGGGGACATTATATACGTCTATAACGTTGTGTATCCTAACCTAACGCAACCTAACATCTGGGATGTAATATTTTACAACATTCCTGACGCGTCGGCCCCTATTTCCCGGTGTGAACATTATATACGTCTATAACGTTATATATCCTAGCCTAAGGCAACCTAACATGTAGAAAGTAATATTTTACAACATTCCTTGCGTGTCGTCGCCTACTTCGCGATGGGGACATTATATACATCTATAACGTTGTATATCCTAACCTACGGCAACCTAACATTTCGGATGTAATATTTTACAACATTCCTGGCATGTCGGTCCCTACTTCTCGGTGGGAACATTCTATACGTCTATAACGTTGTATATCCTAACCTAACGCAACCTAACATCTGGGATGTAATATTTTACAACATTTCTGCCGCGTCGGCCCCTATTTCTCTGTGTGAACATTATATACGTCTATAACGTTATATATCCTAGCCTAAGGCAACCTAACATGTCGAAAGTAATATTTTACAACATTCCTGGCGTGTCGTCGCCTGCTTCTCGATGGGGACATTATATACGTCTATAACGTTGTATATCCTAACCCAAAGCAACCTAACTTCTGGGATGTAATATTTTACAACATACCTGGCGTGTCGTCGCCTGCTTCTCGATGGGGACATTATATACGTCTATAACGTTGTATATCATAACCCAAGGCAACCTAACTTCTGGGATGTAATATTTTACAACATTCCGGGCATGTCGATCCCCACGTCTCGGTAGGAACATTATATAAGTCTATAACGATATATATCCTAACCTAAAGCAACCTAACAACTCGGATGTAATATTTTAGAACATTCCTGGCATGTCGGTCCCTACATCTCGGTGGGGACATTCTATACGTCTATAACGTTGTATATCCTAACCTAAGGAAACCTAACATTTCGGGTGTAATATTGTGCAAAATTCCTGACGCGTCGGCCCCTATTTCTCGGTGGGAATATTATATACGTCTATAACGTTATATATCCTAGCCTAAGGCAACCCAACATATCGGATATAATATTTTACAACATTCCTGGCGTGTCGTCGCCTGCTTCTCGAAGGGGACATTATATACGTCTATAACGTTGTATATCCTAACCTAACGCAACCTAACATCTGCGATGTGATATTTTACAACATTCCTGACGTGTCGGTCCCTACTTCTCGGTGGGAACATTGTATACGTCTATAACGGAATATGTCCTAGCCTAAGGCAACCTAACATCTCGGATGTAATATTTTACAACATTCCTGGCGTGTCGTCGCCTGCTTCTCGATGGGGACATTATATACGTCTATAACGTTGTATATCCTAACCCAAAGCAACCTAACTTCTGGGATGTAATATTTTACAACATTCCTGGCACGTCGGTCCCCACGTCTCGGTGGGAAAATTATATAAGTCTATAACGATATATATCCTGTCCTAAAGCAACCTAACAACTCGGATGTAATATTTTACAACATTCCTGGCATGTCTGTACCCACGTCTCTGTGGGAACATTATATAAGTCTATAGCGATGTATATCCTGTCCTAAAGCAACCTAACAACTTGGATGTAATATTTTAGAATATTCCTGGCATGTCGGTCCCTACATCTCGGTGGGGACATTCTATACGTCTATAACGTTGTATATCCTAACCTAAGGGAACCTAACATTTCGGGTGTAATATTTTGCAACATTCCTGACGCGTCGGCCCCTATTTCTCGGTAGGAATATTATATACGCCTATAACGTTATATATCCTAGCCTAAGGCAACCTAACATATCGAATGTAATATTTTACAACATTCCTGACGTGTCGGTCCCTACTTCTCGGTGGGAACATTGTATACGTCTATAACGGAATATGTCCTAGCCTAAGGCAACCTAACATCTCGGATGTAATATGTTACAACATTCCTGGCGTGTCGTCGCCTGCTTCTCGATGGGGACATTATATACGTCTATAACGTTGTATATCCTAACCCAAAGCAACCTAACTTCTGGGATGTAATGTTTTACAACATTCCTGGCACGTCGGTCCCCACGTCTCGGTGGGAAAATTATATAAGTCTATAACGATATATATCCTGTCCTAAAGCAACCTAACAACTCGGATGTAATATTTTACAACATTCCTGGCATGTCGGTCCCTACTTCTCGGTGGGAACATTCTAAACGTCTATAATGTTGTATATCCTAACCTAAGGGAACCTAACATATCGGGTGTAATATTTTACAACATTCCTGACGCGTCGGCCCCTATTTCTCTGTGGGAACATTATATACATCTATAACGTTATATATCCTAGCCTAAGGCGACCTAACATGTCGAATGTAATATTTTACATCACTCCTGACGTGTCGGCCCGTAGTTCTCGGTGGTAACATTATATACGTCTATAAGGTTAGATATCCTAGCCTAAGGCAACCTAACATGTCGAAAGTAATATTTTACAACATTCCTGGCGTGTCGTCGCCTACTTCGCGATGGGGACATTATATACATCTATAACGTTGTATATCCTAACCTACGGCAACCTAACATTTCGGATGTAATATTTTACAACATTCCTGGCATGTCGGTCCCTACTTCTCGGTGGGAACATTCTATACGTCTATAACGTTGTATATCCTAACCTAAGGGAACCTAACATCTCGGGTGTAATATTTTACAACATTCCTGACGCGTCGGCCCCTATTTCTCGGTGGGAACATTATATACGTCTATAACGTTATATATCCTAGCCTAAGGCGACCTAACATGTCGAAAGTAATATTTTACAACATTCCTTGCGTGTCGTCGCCTACTTCGCGATGGGGACATTATATACATCTATAACGTTGTATATCCTAACCTAAGGCAACCTAACATTTCGGATGTAATATTTTACAACATTCCTGGCATGTCGGTCCCTACTTCTCGGTGGGAACATTCTATACGTCTATAACGTTGTATATCCTAACCTAACGCAACCTGACATCTGGGATGTAATATTTTACAACATTCCTGACGCGTCGGCCCCTATTTCTCGGTGTGAACATTATATACGTCTATAACGTTATATATCCTAGCCTAAGGCAACCTAACATGTCGAAAGTAATATTTTACAACATTCCTGGCGTGTCGTCGCCTACTTCGCGATGGGGACATTATATACATCTATAACGTTGTATATCCTAACCTACGGCAACCTAACATTTCGGATGTAATATTTTACAACATTCCTGGCATGTCGGTCCCTACTTCTCGGTGGGAACATTCTATACGTCTATAACGTTGTATATCCTAACCTAAGGGAACCTAACATCTCGGGTGTAATATTTTACAACATTCCTGACGCGTCGGCCCCTATTTCTCGGTGGGAACATTATATACGTCTATAACGTTATATATCCTAGCCTAAGGCGACCTAACATGTCGAAAGTAATATTTTACAACATTCCTTGCGTGTCGTCGCCTACTTCGCGATGGGGACATTATATACATCTATAACGTTGTATATCCTAACCTAAGGCAACCTAACATTTCGGATGTAATATTTTACAACATTCCTGGCATGTCGGTCCCTACTTCTCGGTGGGAACATTCTATACGTCTATAACGTTGTATATCCTAACCTAACGCAACCTGACATCTGGGATGTAATATTTTACAACATTCCTGACGCGTCGGCCCCTATTTCTCGGTGTGAACATTATATACGTCTATAACGTTATATATCCTAGCCTAAGGCAACCTAACATGTCGAAAGTAATATTTTACAACATTCCTGGCGTGTCGTCGCCTACTTCGCGATGGGGACATTATATACATATATAACGTTGTATATCCTAACCTACGGCAACCTAACATTTCGGATGTAATATTTTACAACATTCCTGGCACGTCGGTACCTACTTCTCGGTGGGAACATTCTATACGTCTATAACGTTGTATATCCTAACCTAAGGGAACCTAACATATCGGATGTAACATTTTACAACATTCCTGACGCGTCGGCCCCTATTTCTCGGTGGGAACATTATATACGTCTATAACGTTACATATCCTAGCCTAAGGCAACCTAACATATCGAATGTAATATTTTACAACATTCTGGCGTGTCGTCGCCTGCTTCTCAAAGGGGACATTATATACGTCTATAACGTTGTATATCCTAACCTAACGCAACCTAACATCTGGGATGTAATATTTTACAACATTCCTGACGCGTCGGCCCCTATTTCTCGGTGGGAATATTATATACGTCTATAACGTTATATATCCTAGCCTAAGGCAACCCAACATGTCGAATATAATATTTTACAACATTCTGGCGTGTCGTCGCCTGCTTCTCGAAGGGGACATTATATACGTCTATGACGTTGTATATCCTAACCTAACGCAACCTAACATCTGGGATGTAATATTTTACAACATTCCTGACATGTCGGTCCCTACTTCTCGGTGGGAACATTCTATACGTCTATAACGTTGTATATCCTAACCTAAGGGAACCTAACATATCGGGTGTAATATTTTACAACATTCCTGACGCGTCGGCCCCTATTTCTCGGTGGGAATATTATATACGTCTATAACGTTATATATCCTAGCCTAAGGCAACCTAACATATCGGATATAATATTTTACAACATTCTGGCGCGTCGTCGCCTGCTTCTCGAAGGGGACATTATATACGTCTATAACTTTGTATATCCTAACCTAACGCAACCTAACATCTGGGATGTAATATTTTACAACATTCCTGACGCGTCGGTCCCTACTACTCGGTGGGAACATTGTATACGTCTATAACGGAATATGTCCTTGCCTAAGGCAACCTAACATCTCGGATGTAATATTTTACAACAGTCTGGCGTGTCGTCGCCTGCTTCTCGAAGGGGACATTATATACGTCTATAACTTTGTATATCCTAACCTAACGCAACCTAACATCTGGGATGTAATATTTTACAACATTCCTGACGCGTCGGTCCCCACGTCTCGGTGGGAAAATTATATAAGTCTATAACGATATATATCCTGTCCTAAGGCAACCTAACAACTCGGATGTAATATTTTAGAACATTCCTGGCATGTCGGTCCCCACGTCTCGGTGGGAACATTATATAAGTCTATAACGATATATATCCTAACCTAAAGCAACCTAACAACTCGTGTGTAATATTTTACAACATTCCTGGCATGTCGGTCCCTACATCTCGGTGGGGACATTCTATACGTCTATAACGTTGTATATCCTAACCTAAGGGAACCTAACATCTGGGATGTAATATTTTACAACATTCCTGACGCGTCGGCCCCTATTTCTCGGTGGTAACATTATATACGTCTATAACGTTATATATCCTAGCCTAAGGCAACCTAACATATCGGATGTAATATTTTACAACATTCCTGACGCGTCGGCCCCTATTTCTCGGTGGCAATATTATATACGTCTATAACGTTACATATCCTAGCCTAAGGCAACCTAACATATCGAATGTAATATTTTACAACATTCTGGCGTGTCGTCGCCTGCTTCTCAAAGGGGACATTATATACGTCTATAACGTTGTATATCGTAACCTAACGCAACCTAACATTTGGGATGTAATATTTTACAACATTCCTGACGCGTCGGCCCCTATTTCTCTGTGTGAACATTATATACGTCTATAACGTTATATATCCTAGCCTAAGGCAACCTAACATGTCGAAAGTAATATTTTACATCATTCCTGGCGTGTCGTCGCCTACTTCGCGATGGGGACATTATATACATCTATAACGTTGTATATCCTAACCTACGACAACCTCACATTTCGGATGTAATATTTTACAACATTCCGGGCATGTCGATCCCCACGTCTCGGTGGGAACATTATATAAGTCTATAACGATATATATCCTAACCTAAAGCAACCTAACAACTCGGATGTAATATTTTAGAACATTCCTGGCATGTCGGTCCCTACATACCGGTGGGGACATTCTATACGTCTATGACGTTGTATATCCTAACCTAAGGAAACCTAACATTTCGGGTGTAATATTGTGCAAAATTCCTGACGCGTCGGCCCCTATTTCTCGGTGGGAATATTATATACGTCTATAACGTTATATATCCTAGCCTAAGGCAACCTAACATATCGGATGTAATATTTTACAACATTCCTGGCGTGTCGTCTCCTGCTTCTCGATTGGGACAATATACGTCTATAACGTTGCATATCCTAACCCAAAGCAACCTAACTTCTGGGATGTAATATTTTACAACATTCCTGGCATGTCGGTTCCCACGTCTCGGTGGGAACATTATATAAGTCTATAACGATATATATCCTAACCTAAAGCAACCTAACAACTAGGATGTAATATTTTACAACATTCCTGGCATGTCGGTCCCTGCATCTCGGTGGGAACATTCTATCCGTCTATAACGTTGTATATGCTAACCTAAGGGAACCTAACATCTCGGGTGTAACATTTTACAACATTCTTGACGCGTCGGCCCCTATTTCTCGGTGGGAATATTATATACGTCTATAACGTTATATATCCTAGCCTAAGGCGACCTAACATGTCGAATGCAATAGTTTACATCATTCCTGGTCTGTCGTCGCCCGCTTCTCGAAGGGGACATTATACACGTCTATAACGTTATATATCCTAACGTAAGGCAGCATAACATATCGGATGTAATATTTTACACCATTCCTGACATGTCGTCGCCTGCTTCTCGATGGGGACATTATATACGTCTATAACGTTGTATATCCTATCCTAACGCAACCTAACATCTGGGATGTTTTATTTTACAACATTCCTGACGCGTCGGTCCCTACTTCTCGGTGGGAACATTGTATACGTCTATAACGATATATGTCCTAGCCTAAGGCAACCTAACATCTCGGATGTAATATTTTACAACATTCCTGGCGTGTCGTCGCCTGCTTCTCGATGGGGACATTATATACGTCTATAACGTTGTATATCCTAACCCAAAGTAACCTAACTTCTGGGATGTAATATTTTACTACATTCCTGGCATGTCGGTCCCCACGTCTCGGTGGGAACATTATATAAGTCTATAACGATATATATCCTAACCTAAAGCAACCTAACAACTCGGATGTAATATTTTACAACATTCCTGGCATGTCGGTCCCCACGTCTCAGTGGGAACATTATATCAGTCTATAACGATATATATCCTAACCTAAAGCAACCTAACAACTCGGATGTCATAGTTTACAACATTCATGGCATGTCGGTCCCTACATCTCGGTGGGAACATTCTATACGTCTATAACGTCGAATATCCTAACCTAAGGGAACCTAACATTTCGGGTGTAATATTTTACAACATTCCTGACGCGTCGGCCCCTATTTATCGGTGTGAATATTATATACGTCTATAACGTTACATATCCCAGCCTAAGGCAAACTAACATGTCGAATGTAATATTTTACAACATTCTGGCGTGTCGTCGCTTGCTTCTCGAAGGGGACATTATATACGTCTATAACGTTGTATATCCTAACCTGACGTAACCTAACATCTGGGATGTAATATTTTACAACATTCCTGACGCGTCGGACCCTATTTCTCGGTGGGAACATTATATACGCCTATCACGTTATATATCCTAGCCTAAGGCAACCTAACATATCGGATGTAATATTTTACAACATTCTGGCGTGTCGTCGCCTGCTTCTCGATGGGGACATTAGATACGTCTATAACGTTGTATATCCTATCCTAAGGGAACCTAACATCTCGGATGTAATATTTTACAACATTCTGGCGTGTCGTCGCCTGCCTCTCGATGGGGACATTATATACGTCTATAACGTTGTATATCCTAACCCAAAGCAACCTAACTTCTGGGATGTAATATTTTACAACATTCCTGGCATGTGGGTCCCAAAGTCTCGGTGGGAACATCATATAAGTCTATAACGATATATATCCTAACCTAAAGCAATCTATCATCTCGGATGTAATATTTTACAACATTCCTGGCATGTCGGTCCCTACATCTCGGTGGGAACATTATATACGTCTATAACGTAATATATCCTAGCCTAAGGCGACCTAACATGTCGAATGTGACATTTTACATCATTCCTGGCGCGTCGGCACCTACTTCTCGGTGGGAACAGTATAAACGTCTATAACGTTATATATCCTAACCTAAGGCAACCTAACATGGTGAATGTAATATTTTACCACATTCCTGGCTCGTTGGCCCCTACTTCACGGTGGCAACATTATATACGTCTATAATGTTACATATCCTAGCCTAAGGCAACATAAGACCTCGGATGTAATATTTTACTACATTCCTGGCTCGTTGGCCCCTACTTCACGGTGGGAACATTATATACGCCTATAATGTTACATATCCTAGAATAAGGCAACCTAACACGTCGAATGTAATATTTTACAACATTCCTGGCACGTCGGCACCTACTTCTCGGTGGGATCACTACATACGTCTATAACGCTATATATCCTAGCCTAAGGCAACCTAACATGTCGAATGTAATATTTTACCACAATCCTGGCTCGTTGGCCCCTACTTCACGGTGGCAACATTATATACGTCTATAATGTTACATATCCTATCCTAAGGCAACATAACATCTCGGATGTAATATTTTGCAACATTCCTGGCGCGCCGGCCCCTACTTCTCGGTGGGAACATTATATACGTCTATATCGCTATATATACTAGCCTAAGGCAACCTAACATGTCGAATGTAATATTTTACAGCATTCCTGGCGCGCCGGCCCCTACTTCTCGGTGGGAACGTTATATACGTCTATAACGTTACATATCCTAACCTAAGGCAACCTAACATGTCGAATGTAATATTTTACCACATTCCTGGCTCGTCGGCCCCTACCTCTCGATGGGACCATTATGTACGTCTATAACGTTATATATCCTAACCTAAGGGAACCTAACATCTCGGAAGTAATATTTGACAACATTCCTGGCGTGTCGGCACGTACTTCTAGGTGGGAATATCGTATACGTCTATAACGTTATATATGCTAGCCTAGGGCAACCCTAACACGTCGAATGTAATATTTTACAACATTCCTGGCGCGTGGGCCCCTACTTCTCGGTGGGAACATTATATAAGTCAATAACGTTATATATCCTAACCTATGGCAACCTAACATCTCGGATGTAATATTTTACCACATTCCTGCCTCGACGGCCCCTACTTCTCGGAGGGAACAGTATATACGTCTATAACGTTATATATCCTAGCCTAAGGCAAACCTAACATCTCGGATGTAATATTTTACTGCATTCCTGGCGCGCCGGCCCCTACTTCTCGGTGGGAACATTATATACGTCTATAACGCTATATATCCTAACCGAAGGGAACCTAACACCTCGGATGTAATATTTTACTACATTCCTGGCACGTCGGCCCCTACATCTCGGTAGAGACATTATATATGTCTATAACGCCATATGTCCTAGCCTGAGACAACCTAGCATGTCGAATATAATATATTACAATATTCCTGGCGCGTCGGCAACTACTTCTCGGTGGGGACTGTATATACGTCTATAACGTTATATATCCTAACCTAAGGCAACTTAACATGTCGAGCGTAATATTTGACAACATTCCTGGCTCATCGGCCTCTACCTCTCGGTGGGAACATTATATACGCCTATAACGCTATATATCCGAGCCTAAGGCAACCTAACACCTCGGATGTAATGTTTTACCACATTCCTGGCGTGTCGGCCCCTATTTCTCGGTGGGAACATTATATACGTCTTTAACGATATGTATCCTAGCCTAAGGCAGTCCTAACATGTCGAATGTATAATTTTACAACATTCCTGGCGAGTCGGCCCCTATTTCTCCGTGGGAACATTATATAAGTCAATAACGTTATATATCCTAACCTAAGGTAACCTAACATCTCGGTTGTAATATTTTACTACATTCGTGGCGCACCGGCGCCTACTTCTCGGTGGGAACATTATATACGTTTATAACGTTATATATCCTAGCCTAAGGCAATCCTAACATCACGGATGTAATATTTCACAACATTCCTGGCGCGTCGTCACCTACTTCTCGGTGGGAACATTATATACGTCTATAACGTTACATATCCTAACCTAAGAAAACTTAACATGTCGAGCGTAATATTTTACAACATTCCTGGCTCGACGGCCCCTACTTCTCGGTGGGAACATTATATACGTCTATAACGTTATATATCCTAGCCTAGGGCAATCCTAACATCTCGGATGTAATATTTTACAACATTCCTGGCGCGTCGCCATGCACTTCTCGGTTGGAACATTATATACGTCTATAACGTTATATATCCTAGCCCAAGGCAACCTAACATCTCGGGTGTAATATTTTACTACATTCCTGGAACGTCGGCCCCTACTTCTCGGTGGATTCATTACATACCTCTATAACACTATATATTCTACCCTAAGGCAACCTAACATGTCGAATATAATATATTACGTCATTCCCGGCACTTCGGCCCCTACTTCTCGGTGGGAACATTATATACGCCTATAACGCTATATATCCTAGCTTAAGGCAACCTAACATGTGGAATGTAATATTTTACAACATTCCTGGCGCGTCGGCACCTACTTCTCCATGGGAACAGTGTATACGTCTGTAACGTTATATATCCTAGCCTAAGGCAACCGAACATCTCGGACGTAATATTTTACTGCATTCCTGGCGCGCCGGCCCCTACTTCTCGGTGGGAACATTATATACGTCTATAACGCTATATATCCTAACCGAAGGGAACCTAACACCTCGGATGTAATATTTTACTACATTCGTGGCGCACCGGCACCTACTTCTCGGTGGGAACATTATATACGTATATAACGTTATATATCCTAGCCTAAGGCAATCCTAACATCTCGGATGTAATATTTTACAACATTCCAGGCGCGTCGGCACCTACTTCTCGGTGCGAACATTATATACGCCTATAACGTTATGTATCCTAACCTAAGGGAACCTAACATCTCGGATGTAATGTTTGACAACATTCTTGTCGTGTCGGCCCGTACTCCTCGGTGGGAATATCGTATACGTCTATAACGTTATATATCCTAGCCTAAGGCAATCCTAACATCTCGAATGTAATGTTATACAACATTCCTCGCGTGTCGGTCCCTATTTCTCGGTGCGAACATTATATATGTCTATAACGCTATATGTCCTAGCCTGGGACAACCTAGCATGTCGAATATAATATATTACAATATTCCTGGCGCGTCGGCAACTACTTCTCGGTGGGAACTGTATATACGCCTATAACGTTATATATCCTAACCTAAGACAACTTAACATGTCGAGCGTAATATTTTACAACATTCCTGGCTCGTCGGCCCCTACTTCTCGGTGGGAACATTATATACGCCTATAACGCTATATATCCGAGCCTAAAGCAACCTAACACCTCGGATGTAATGTTTTACAACATTCCTGGCGTGTCGGCCCCTATTCCTCGGTGGGAACATTATATACGTCTTTAACGATATATATCCTAGCCTAAGGCAATCCTAACATGTCGAATGTATAATTTTACAACATTCCTGGCTCGTCGGCCCCTACTTCTCGGTGGGAACATTATATACATCTATAACGTTACTATTCCTAGCCTAGGGCAACCTAACATCTCGGATGTAATATTTTACTACATTCGTGGCGCACAGGCGCCTACTTCTCGGCGGGAACATTATATACGTCTATAACGTTACATATCCTAACCTAAGGCAACCTAACATTTCGGATGTAATATTTTACAACATTCCTGGCATGTCGGTCCCTACTTCTCGGTGGGAACATTCTATACGTCTATAACGTTGTATATCCTAACCTAACGCAACCTGACATCTGGGATGTAATATTTTACAACATTCCTGACGCGTCGGCCCCTATTTCTCGGTGTGAACATTATATACGTCTATAACGTTATATATCCTAGCCTAAGGCAACCTAACATGTCGAAAGTAATATTTTACAACATTCCTGGCGTGTCGTCGCCTACTTCGCGATGGGGACATTATATACATATATAACGTTGTATATCCTAACCTACGGCAACCTAACATTTCGGATGTAATATTTTACAACATTCCTGGCACGTCGGTACCTACTTCTCGGTGGGAACATTCTATACGTCTATAACGTTGTATATCCTAACCAAAGGGAACCTAACATATCGGATGTAACATTTTACAACATTCCTGACGCGTCGGCCCCTATTTCTCGGTGGGAACATTATATACGTCTATAACGTTACATATCCTAGCCTAAGGCAACCTAACATATCGAATGTAATATTTTACAACATTCTGGCGTGTCGTCGCCTGCTTCTCAAAGGGGACATTATATACGTCTATAACGTTGTATATCCTAACCTAACGCAACCTAACATCTGGGATGTAATATTTTACAACATTCCTGACGCGTCGGCCCCTATTTCTCGGTGGGAATAATATATACGTCTATAACGTTATATATCCTAGCCTAAGGCAACCCAACATGTCGAATATAATATTTTACAACATTCTGGCGTGTCGTCGCCTGCTTCTCGAAGGGGACATTATATACGTCTATGACGTTGTATATCCTAACCTAACGCAACCTAACATCTGGGATGTAATATTTTACAACATTCCTGACATGTCGGTCCCTACTTCTCGGTGGGAACATTCTATACGTCTATAACGTTGTATATCCTAACCTAAGGGAACCTAACATATCGGGTGTAATATTTTACAACATTCCTGACGCGTCGGCCCCTATTTCTCGGTGGGAATATTATATACGTCTATAACGTTATATATCCTAGCCTAAGGAAACCTAACATATCGGATATAATATTTTACAACATTCTGGCGCGTCGTCGCCTGCTTCTCGAAGGGGACATTATATACGTCTATAACTTTGTATATCCTAACCTAACGCAACCTAACATCTGGGATGTAATATTTTACAACATTCCTGACGCGTCGGTCCCTACTACTCGGTGGGAACATTGTATACGTCTATAACGGAATATGTCCTTGCCTAAGGCAACCTAACATCTCGGATGTAATATTTTACAACAGTCTGGCGTGTCGTCGCCTGCTTCTCGAAGGGGACATTATATACGTCTATAACTTTGTATATCCTAACCTAACGCAACCTAACATCTGGGATGTAATATTTTACAACATTCCTGACGCGTCGGTCCCCACGTCTCGGTGGGAAAATTATATAAGTCTATAACGATATATATCCTGTCCTAAGGCAACCTAACAACTCGGATGTAATATTTTAGAACATTCCTGGCATGTCGGTCCCCACGTCTCGGTGGGAACATTATATAAGTCTATAACGATATATATCCTAACCTAAAGCAACCTAACAACTCGTGTGTAATATTTTACAACATTCCTGGCATGTCGGTCCCTACATCTCGGTGGGGACATTCTATACGTCTATAACGTTGTATATCCTAACCTAAGGGAACCTAACATCTGGGATGTAATATTTTACAACATTCCTGACGCGTCGGCCCCTATTTCTCGGTGTGAACATTATATACGTCTATAACGTTATATATCCTAGCCTAAGGCAACCTAACATGTCGAAAGTAATATTTTACAACGTTCCTTGCGTGTCGTCGCCTACTTCGCGATGGGGACATTATATACATCTATAACGTTGTATATCCTAACCTACGGCAACCTAACATTTCGGATGTAATATTTTACAACATTCCTGGCATGTCGGTCCCTACTTCTCGGTGGGAACATTCTATACGTCTATAACGTTGTATATCCTAACCTAAGAGAACCTAACATATCGGGTGTAATATTTTACAACATTCCTGACGCGTCGGCCCCTATTTCTCGGTGGGAACATTATATACGTCTATAACGTTATATATCCTAGCCTAAGGCGACCTAACATGTCGAATGTAATATTTTACATCATTCCTGACGTGTCGGCCCGTAGTTCTCGGTGGTAACATTATATACGTCTATAACGTTATATATCCTAGCCTAAGGCAACCTAACATATCGGATGTAATATTTTACAACATTCCTGACGCGTCGGCCCCTATTTCTCGGTGGCAATATTATATACGTCTATAACGTTACATATCCTAGCCTAAGGCAACCTAACATATCGAATGTAATATTTTACAACATTCTGGCGTGTCGTCGCCTGCTTCTCAAAGGGGACATTATATACGTCTATAACGTTGTATATCGTAACCTAACGCAACCTAACATTTGGGATGTAATATTTTACAACATTCCTGACGCGTCGGCCCCTATTTCTCTGTGTGAACATTATATACGTCTATAACGTTATATATCCTAGCCTAAGGCAACCTAACATGTCGAAAGTAATATTTTACATCATTCCTGGCGTGTCGTCGCCTACTTCGCAATGGGGACATTATATACATCTATAACGTTGTATATCCTAACCTACGACAACCTCACATTTCGGATGTAATATTTTACAACATTCCGGGCATGTCGATCCCCACGTCTCGGTGGGAACATTATATAAGTCTATAACGATATATATCCTAACCTAAAGCAACCTAACAACTCGGATGTAATATTTTAGAACATTCCTGGCATGTCGGTCCCTACATACCGGTGGGGACATTCTATACGTCTATGACGTTGTATATCCTAACCTAAGGAAACCTAACATTTCGGGTGTAATATTGTGCAAAATTCCTGACGCGTCGGCCCCTATTTCTCGGTGGGAATATTATATACGTCTATAACGTTATATATCCTAGCCTAAGGCAACCTAACATATCGGATGTAATATTTTACAACATTCCTGGCGTGTCGTCTCCTGCTTCTCGATTGGGACAATATACGTCTATAACGTTGCATATCCTAACCCAAAGCAACCTAACTTCTGGGATGTAATATTTTACAACATTCCTGGCATGTCGGTTCCCACGTCTCGGTGGGAACATTATATAAGTCTATAACGATATATATCCTAACCTAAAGCAACCTAACAACTAGGATGTAATATTTTACAACATTCCTGGCATGTCGGTCCCTGCATCTCGGTGGGAACATTCTATCCGTCTATAACGTTGTATATGCTAACCTAAGGGAACCTAACATCTCGGGTGTAACATTTTACAACATTCTTGACGCGTCGGCCCCTATTTCTCGGTGGGAATATTATATACGTCTATAACGTTATATATCCTAGCCTAAGGCGACCTAACATGTCGAATGCAATAGTTTACATCATTCCTGGTCTGTCGTCGCCCGCTTCTCGAAGGGGACATTATACACGTCTATAACGTTATATATCCTAACGTAAGGCAGCATAACATATCGGATGTAATATTTTACACCATTCCTGACATGTCGTCGCCTGCTTCTCGATGGGGACATTATATACGTCTATAACGTTGTATATCCTATCCTAACGCAACCTAACATCTGGGATGTTTTATTTTACAACATTCCTGACGCGTCGGTCCCTACTTCTCGGTGGGAACATTGTATACGTCTATAACGATATATGTCCTAGCCTAAGGCAACCTAACATCTCGGATGTAATATTTTACAACATTCCTGGCGTGTCGTCGCCTGCTTCTCGATGGGGACATTATATACGTCTATAACGTTGTATATCCTAACCCAAAGTAACCTAACTTCTGGGATGTAATATTTTACTACATTCCTGGCATGTCGGTCCCCACGTCTCGGTGGGAACATTATATAAGTCTATAACGATATATATCCTAACCTAAAGCAACCTAACAACTCGGATGTAATATTTTACAACATTCCTGGCATGTCGGTCCCCACGTCTCAGTGGGAACATTATATCAGTCTATAACGATATATATCCTAACCTAAAGCAACCTAACAACTCGGATGTCATAGTTTACAACATTCATGGCATGTCGGTCCCTACATCTCGGTGGGAACATTCTATACGTCTATAACGTCGAATATCCTAACCTAAGGGAACCTAACATTTCGGGTGTAATATTTTACAACATTCCTGACGCGTCGGCCCCTATTTATCGGTGTGAATATTATATACGTCTATAACGTTACATATCCCAGCCTAAGGCAAACTAACATGTCGAATGTAATATTTTACAACATTCTGGCGTGTCGTCGCTTGCTTCTCGAAGGGGACATTATATACGTCTATAACGTTGTATATCCTAACCTGACGTAACCTAACATCTGGGATGTAATATTTTACAACATTCCTGACGCGTCGGACCCTATTTCTCGGTGGGAACATTATATACGTCTATCACGTTATATATCCTAGCCTAAGGCAACCTAACATATCGGATGTAATATTTTACAACATTCTGGCGTGTCGTCGCCTGCTTCTCGATGGGGACATTAGATACGTCTATAACGTTGTATATCCTATCCTAAGGGAACCTAACATCTCGGATGTAATATTTTACAACATTCTGGCGTGTCGTCGCCTGCCTCTCGATGGGGACATTATATACGTCTATAACGTTGTATATCCTAACCCAAAGCAACCTAACTTCTGGGATGTAATATTTTACAACATTCCTGGCATGTGGGTCCCAAAGTCTCGGTGGGAACATCATATAAGTCTATAACGATATATATCCTAACCTAAAGCAATCTATCATCTCGGATGTAATATTTTACAACATTCCTGGCATGTCGGTCCCTACATCTCGGTGGGAACATTATATACGTCTATAACGTAATATATCCTAGCCTAAGGCGACCTAACATGTCGAATGTGACATTTTACATCATTCCTGGCGCGTCGGCACCTACTTCTCGGTGGGAACAGTAGAAACGTCTATAACGTTATATATCCTAACCTAAGGCAACCTAACATGGTGAATGTAATATTTTACCACATTCCTGGCTCGTTGGCCCCTACTTCACGGTGGCAACATTATATACGTCTATAATGTTACATATCCTAGCCTAAGGCAACATAAGATCTCGGATGTAATATTTTACTACATTCCTGGCTCGTTGGCCCCTACTTCACGGTGGGAACATTATATACGCCTATAATGTTACATATCCTAGAATAAGGCAACCTAACACGTCGAATGTAATATTTTACAACATTCCTGGCACGTCGGCACCTACTTCTCGGTGGGATCACTACATACGTCTATAACGCTATATATCCTAGCCTAAGGCAACCTAACATGTCGAATGTAATATTTTACCACAATCCTGGCTCGTTGGCCCCTACTTCACGGTGGCAACATTATATACGTCTATAATGTTACATATCCTATCCTAAGGCAACATAACATCTCGGATGTAATATTTTGCAACATTCCTGGCGCGCCGGCCCCTACTTCTCGGTGGGAACATTATATACGTCTATATCGCTATATATACTAGCCTAAGGCAACCTAACATGTCGAATGTAATATTTTACAGCATTCCTGGCGCGCCGGCCCCTACTTCTCGGTGGGAACGTTATATACGTCTATAACGTTACATATCCTAACCTAAGGCAACCTAACATGTCGAATGTAATATTTTACCACATTCCTGGCTCGTCGGCCCCTACCTCTCGATGGGACCATTATGTACGTCTATAACGTTATATATCCTAACCTAAGGGAACCTAACATCTCGGAAGTAATATTTGACAACATTCCTGGCGTGTCGGCACGTACTTCTAGGTGGGAATATCGTATACGTCTATAACATTATATATGCTAGCCTAGGGCAACCCTAACACGTCGAATGTAATATTTTACAACATTCCTGGCGCGTGGGCCCCTACTTCTCGGTGGGAACATTATATAAGTCAATAACGTTATATATCCTAACCTATGGCAACCTAACATCTCGGATGTAATATTTTACCACATTCCTGCCTCGACGGCCCCTACTTCTCGGAGGGAACAGTATATACGTCTATAACGTTATATATCCTAGCCTAAGGCAAACCTAACATCTCGGATGTAATATTTTACTGCATTCCTGGCGCGCCGGCCCCTACTTCTCGGTGGGAACATTATATACGTCTATAACGCTATATATCCTAACCGAAGGGAACCTAACACCTCGGATGTAATATTTTACTACATTCCTGGCACGTCGGCCCCTACATCTCGGTAGAGACATTATATATGTCTATAACGCCATATGTCCTAGCCTGAGACAACCTAGCATGTCGAATATAATATTTCACAACATTCCTGGCGCGTCGTCACCTACTTCTCGGTGGGAACATTATATACGTCTATAACGTTATATATCCTAACCTAAGACAACTTAACATGTCGAGCGTAATATTTTACAACATTCCTGGCTCGACGGCCCCTACTTCTCGGTGGGAACATTATATACGTCTATAACGTTATATATCCTAGCCTAGGGCAATCCTAACATCTCGGATGTAATATTTTACAACATTCCTGGCGCGTCGCCATGCACTTCTCGGTTGGAACATTATATACGTCTATAACGTTATATATCCTAGCCCAAGGCAACCTAACATCTCGGGTGTAATATTTTACTACATTCCTGGAACGTCGGCCCCTACTTCTCGGTGGATTCATTACATACCTCTATAACACTATATATTCTACCCTAAGGCAACCTAACATGTCGAATATAATATATTACGTCATTCCCGGCACTTCGGCCCCTACTTCTCGGTGGGAACATTATATACGCCTATAACGCTATATATCCTAGCTTAAGGCAACCTAACATGTGGAATGTAATATTTTACAACATTCCTGGCGCGTCGGCACCTACTTCTCCATGGGAACAGTGTATACGTCTGTAACGTTATATATCCTAGCCTAAGGCAACCGAACATCTCGGACGTAATATTTTACTGCATTCCTGGCGCGCCGGCCCCTACTTCTCGGTGGGAACATTATATACGTCTATAACGCTATATATCCTAACCGAAGGGAACCTAACACCTCGGATGTAATATTTTACTACATTCCTGGCACGTCGGCCCCTACATCTCGGTAGAGACATTATATACGTCTATTACGCTATATATCCCAGCCTAAGGCAACTTAACATGTCGAATGTAATATTTCACCACATTCCTGGCTCGTTGGCCCCTACATCTCGGTGGGAACATTATATACGTCTATAACGTTACATATCCTAGCCTACGGCAACCTAACATCTCGGCTGTAATATTTTACTACATTCCTGGCGCGCCGGCCCCTACTTCTCGGTGGGAACATTATATACGTCTATAACTCTATATATCCTAGCCTAAGGCAAACTAACATGTCGAATGTAATATTTTACATCATTCTCGTCACTTCGGCCCCTACTTCTCGGTGGGAACTTTATATACGTCTATAACGTTATATATCCTAGTTTAAGGCAACCTAACATCTCGGATGTAATATTTTACTACATTCGTGGCGCACCGGCACCTACTTCTCGGTGGGAACATTATATACGTATATAACGTTATATATCCTAGCCTAAGGCAATCCTAACATCTCGGATGTAATATTTTACAACATTCCAGGCGCGTCGGCACCTACTTCTCGGTGCGAACATTATATACGCCTATAACGTTATGTATCCTAACCTAAGGGAACCTAACATCTCGGATGTAATGTTTGACAACATTCTTGTCGTGTCGGCCCGTACTCCTCGGTGGGAATATCGTATACGTCTATAACGTTATATATCCTAGCCTAAGGCAATCCTAACATCTCGAATGTAATGTTATACAACATTCCTCGCGTGTCGGTCCCTATTTCTCGGTGCGAACATTATATATGTCTATAACGCTATATGTCCTAGCCTGGGACAACCTAGCATGTCGAATATAATATATTACAATATTCCTGGCGCGTCGGCAACTACTTCTCGGTGGGAACTGTATATACGCCTATAACGTTATATATCCTAACCTAAGACAACTTAACATGTCGAGCGTAATATTTTACAACATTCCTGGCTCGTCGGCCCCTACTTCTCGGTGGGAACATTATATACGCCTATAACGCTATATATCCGAGCCTAAAGCAACCTAACACCTCGGATGTAATGTTTTACAACATTCCTGGCGTGTCGGCCCCTATTCCTCGGTGGGAACATTATATACGTCTTTAACGATATATATCCTAGCCTAAGGCAATCCTAACATGTCGAATGTATAATTTTACAACATTCCTGGCTCGTCGGCCCCTACTTCTCGGTGGGAACATTATATACATCTATAACGTTACTATTCCTAGCCTAGGGCAACCTAACATCTCGGATGTAATATTTTACTACATTCGTGGCGCACAGGCGCCTACTTCTCGGTGGGAACATTATATACGTCTATAACGTTACATATCCTAACCTAAGGCAACCTAACATGTCGAATGTAATATTTTACCACATTCCTGGCTCGTCGGCCCCTACCTCTCGATGGGACCATTATGTACGTCTATAACGTTATATATCCTAACCTAAGGGAACCTAACATCTCGGAAGTAATATTTGACAACATTCCTGGCGTGTCGGCACGTACTTCTAGGTGGGAATATCGTATACGTCTATAACGTTATATATGCTAGCCTAGGGCAACCCTAACACGTCGAATGTAATATTTTACAACATTCCTGGCGCGTGGGCCCCTACTTCTCGGTGGGAACATTATATAAGTCAATAACGTTATATATCCTAACCTATGGCAACCTAACATCTCGGATGTAATATTTTACAACATTCCCATCACTTCGGCACCTACTTCTCGGTGGGAATATTATATACGTCTATAACGTTATATATCCTAGCCTAAGGCAACCTAACATCTCGGATGTTATATTTTACTACATTCCTGGCGCGCCGCCCCTACTTCTCGGTGGGAACAGTATATACGTCTATAACGTTATATATCCTAGCCTAAGGCAACCTAACATGTCGAGCGTAATATCTTACAACATTCCTGGCTCGTCGGCCCCTACTTCTCGGTGGGAACATTATATACGTCTATAACGTTATATATCCTAACCTATGGCAACCTAACATCTCGGATGTAATATTTTACTACATTCCTGGCGCGCCAGGCCCTACTTCTCGGTGGGAACGTTATATACGTCTATAACGCTACATATCCTAGCTTAAGGCAAAATACCATGTGGAATGTAATATTTTACCACATTCCTGCCTCGACGGCCCCTACTTCTCGGAGGGAACAGTATATACGTCTATAACGTTATATATCCTAGCCTAAGGCAAACCTAACATCTCGGATGTAATATTTTACTGCATTCCTGGCGCGCCGGCCCCTACTTCTCGGTGGGAACATTATATACGTCTATAACGCTATATATCCTAACCGAAGGGAACCTAACACCTCGGATGTAATATTTTACTACATTCCTGGCACGTCGGCCCCTACATCTCGGTAGAGACATTATATATGTCTATAACGCCATATGTCCTAGCCTGAGACAACCTAGCATGTCGAATATAATATATTACAATATTCCTGGCGCGTCGGCAACTACTTCTCGGTGGGGACTGTATATACGTCTATAACGTTATATATCCTAACCTAAGGCAACTTAACATGTCGAGCGTAATATTTTACAACATTCCTGGCTCATCGGCCTCTACCTCTCGGTGGGAACATTATATACGCCTATAACGCTATATATCCGAGCCTAAGGCAACCTAACACCTCGGATGTAATGTTTTACCACATTCCTGGCGTGTCGGCCCCTATTTCTCGGTGGGAACATTATATACGTCTTTAACGATATGTATCCTAGCCTAAGGCAGTCCTAACATGTCGAATGTATAATTTTACAACATTCCTGGCGAGTCGGCCCCTGTTTCTCCGTGGGAACATTATATAAGTCAATAACGTTATATATCCTAACCTAAGGTAACCTAACATCTCGGTTGTAATATTTTACTACATTCGTGGCGCACCGGCGCCTACTTCTCGGTGGGAACATTATATACGTTTATAACGTTATATATCCTAGCCTAAGGCAATCCTAACATCACGGATGTAATATTTCATAACATTCCTGGCGCGTCGTCACCTACTTCTCGGTGGGAACATTATATACGTCTATAACGTTATATATCCTAACCTAAGACAACTTAACATGTCGAGCGTAATATTATACAACATTCCTGGCTCGACGGCCCCTACTTCTCGGTGGGAACATTATATACGTCTATAACGTTATATATCCTAGCCTAGGGCAATCCTAACATCTCGGATGTAATATTTTACAACATTCCTGGCGCGTCGCCATGCACTTCTCGGTTGGAACATTATATACGTCTATAACGTTATATATCCTAGCCCAAGGCAACCTAACATCTCGGGTGTAATATTTTACTACATTCCTGGAACGTCGGCCCCTACTTCTCGGTGGATTCATTACATACCTCTATAACACTATATATTCTACCCTAAGGCAACCTAACATGTCGAATATAATATATTACGTCATTCCCGGCACTTCGGCCCCTACTTCTCGGTGGGAACATTATATACGCCTATAACGCTATATATCCTAGCTTAAGGCAACCTAACATGTGGAATGTAATATTTTACAACATTCCTGGCGCGTCGGCACCTACTTCTCCATGGGAACAGTGTATACGTCTGTAACGTTATATATCCTAGCCTAAGGCAACCGAACATCTCGGACGTAATATTTTACTGCATTCCTGGCGCGCCGGCCCCTACTTCTCGGTGGGAACATTATATACGTCTATAACGCTATATATCCTAACCGAAGGGAACCTAACACCTCGGATGTAATATTTTACTACATTCCTGGCACGTCGGCCCCTACATCTCGGTAGAGACATTATATACGTCTATTACGCTATATATCCCAGCCTAAGGCAACTTAACATGTCGAATGTAATATTTCACCACATTCCTGGCTCGTTGGCCCCTACATCTCGGTGGGAACATTATATACGTCTATAACGTTACATATCCTAGCCTACGGCAACCTAACATCTCGGCTGTAATATTTTACTACATTCCTGGCGCGCCGGCCCCTACTTCTCGGTGGGAACATTATATACGTCTATAACTCTATATATCCTAGCCTAAGGCAAACTAACATGTCGAATGTAATATTTTACATCATTCTCGTCACTTCGGCCCCTACTTCTCGGTGGGAACTTTATATACGTCTATAACGTTATATATCCTAGTTTAAGGCAACCTAACATCTCGGATGTAATATTTTACTACATTCGTGGCGCACCGGCACCTACTTCTCGGTGGGAACATTATATACGTATATAACGTTATATATCCTAGCCTAAGGCAATCCTAACATCTCGGATGTAATATTTTACAACATTCCAGGCGCGTCGGCACCTACTTCTCGGTGCGAACATTATATACGCCTATAACGTTATGTATCCTAACCTAAGGGAACCTAACATCTCGGATGTAATGTTTGACAACATTCTTGTCGTGTCGGCCCGTACTCCTCGGTGGGAATATCGTATACGTCTATAACGTTATATATCCTAGCCTAAGGCAATCCTAACATCTCGAATGTAATGTTATACAACATTCCTCGCGTGTCGGTCCCTATTTCTCGGTGCGAACATTATATATGTCTATAACGCTATATGTCCTAGCCTGGGACAACCTAGCATGTCGAATATAATATATTACAATATTCCTGGCGCGTCGGCAACTACTTCTCGGTGGGAACTGTATATACGCCTATAACGTTATATATCCTAACCTAAGACAACTTAACATGTCGAGCGTAATATTTTACAACATTCCTGGCTCGTCGGCCCCTACTTCTCGGTGGGAACATTATATACGCCTATAACGCTATATATCCGAGCCTAAAGCAACCTAACACCTCGGATGTAATGTTTTACAACATTCCTGGCGTGTCGGCCCCTATTTCTCGGTGGGAACATTATATACGTCTTTAACGATATATATCCTAGCCTAAGGCAATCCTAACATGTCGAATGTATAATTTTACAACATTCCTGGCTCGTCGGCCCCTACTTCTCGGTGGGAACATTATATACATCTATAACGTTACTATTCCTAGCCTAGGGCAACCTAACATCTCGGATGTAATATTTTACTACATTCGTGGCGCACAGGCGCCTACTTCTCGGTGGGAACATTATATACGTCTATAACGTTATATATCCTAGCCTAAGGCAACCTAACATCTCGTATGTTATATTTTACTGCATTCCTGGCGCGCCGGCCCCTACTTCTCGGTGGGAACAGTATATACGTCTATAACGTTATATATCCTAGCCTAAGGCAATCCTAACATCCCGGAAGTAATATTTTACAACATTCCTAGCGCGTCGGCACCTACTTCTCGGTGGGAACATTATATACGTCTATAACGTTATATATCCTAGCCTAAGACAGCCTAACATGTCGAATGTAATATTTTACAGCATTCCTGGCGCGTCGGCCCCTACTTCTCGGTGGGAACATTATATACGTCTATAACGCTATATATCCTAACCTAAGGCAACCTAACATCTCGGATGTAATATTTTACAATATTCCTGGCGCGTCGGCAACTACTTCTCGGTGGGAACTGCATATACGACTATAACGTTATATATCCGAGCCTAAAGCAACCTAACACCTCGGATGTAATGTTTTACAACATTCCTGGCGTGTCGGCCCCTATTTCTCGGTGGGAACATTATATACGTCTTTAACGATATATATCTTAGCCTAAGGCAATCCTAACATGTCGAATGTATAATTTTACAACATTCCTGGCTCGTCGGCCCCTACTTCTCGGTGGGAACATTATATACGTATATAACGTTATATATCCTAGCCTAAGGCAATCCTAACATCTCGGATGTAATATTTTACAACATTCCAGGCGCGTCGGCACCTACTTCTCGGTGCGAACATTATATACGTCTATAACGTTATATATCCTAACCTAAGGGAAACTAACACCTCGGATGTAATGTTTTACAACATTCCTGGCGTGTCGGCCCCTATTTCTCGGTGGGAACATTGTATATGTCTATAACGCTATATGTCCTAGCCTGAGACAACCTAACATGTCGAATATAATATTTTACAATATTCCTGGCGCGTCGGCAACTACTTCTCGGTGGGAACTGCATATACGACTATAACGTTATATATCCTAATCTAAGACAACTTATAATGTCGAATGTAATATTTTACTACATTCCTGGCACGTCGGCCCCTACTTCTCGGTGGGAACATTATATACGTCTATAACATGATATGTCCTAGCCTAAGGCAATTCTAACATCTCGGAAGTAATATTTTAAAACATTCCTCGCGCGTCGGCATCTACTTCTCGGTGGGAACATTATATACGCCTATAACGTTATATATCCTAACCTAAGGGAACCTAACATCTCGGATGTAATGTTTGACAACATTCTTGTCGTGTCGGCCCGTACTCCTCGGTGGGAATATCGTATACGTCTATAACGTTATATATCCTAGCCTAAGGCAATCCTAACATCTCGGAAGTAATATTTTACAACATTCCTGGCGCGTCGGCATCTACTTCTCGGTGGGAGCAGTATATAAGTCAATAACGTTATATCCTAACCTAAGGCAACCTAACATCTCGGATGTAATATTTTACTACATTCCTGGCACGTCGGCCACTACTTCTCGGTGGGAACTGTTTATACGCCTATAACGTTATATATCCTAACCTAAGACAACTTAACATGTCGAGCGTAATATTTTACAACATTCCTGGCTCGTCGGCCCCTACTTCTCGGTGGGAACATTATATACGCCTATAACGCTATATATCCGAGCCTAAAGCAACCTAACACCTCGGATGTAATGTTTTACAACATTCCTGGCGTGTCGGCCCCTATTTCTCGGTGGGAACATTATATACGTCTTTAACGATATATATCTTAGCCTAAGGCAATCCTAACATGTCGAATGTATAATTTTACAACATTCCTGGCTCGTCGGCCCCTACTTCTCGGTGGGAACATTATATACGTATATAACGTTATATATCCTAGCCTAAGGCAATCCTAACATCTCGGATGTAATATTTTACAACATTCCAGGCGCGTCGGCACCTACTTCTCGGTGCGAACATTATATACGTCTATAACGTTATATATCCTAACCTAAGGGAAACTAACACCTCGGATGTAATGTTTTACAACATTCCTGGCGTGTCGGCCCCTATTTCTCGGTGGGAACATTGTATATGTCTATAACGCTATATGTCCTAGCCTGGGACAACCTAGCATGTCGAATATAATATATTACAATATTCCTGGCGCGTCGGCAACTACTTCTCGGTGGGAACTGTATATACGCCTATAACGTTATATATCCTAACCTAAGACAGCTTAACATGTCGAGCGTAATATTTTACAACATTCCTGGCTCGTCGGCCCCTACTTCTCGGTGGGAACATTATATACGTATATAACGTTATATATCCTAGCCTAAGGCAATCCTAACATCTCGGATGTAATATTTTACAACATTCCAGGCGCGTCGGCACCTACTTCTCGGTGCGAACATTATATACGTCTATAACGTTATATATCCTAACCTAAGGGAAACTAACACCTCGGATGTAATGTTTTACAACATTCCTGGCGTGTCGGCCCCTATTTCTCGGTGGGAACATTGTATATGTCTATAACGTTATATGTCCTAGCCTGAGACAACCTAACATGTCGAATATAATATTTTACAATATTCCTGGCGCGTCGGCAACTACTTCTCGGTGGGAACTGCATATACGACTATAACGTTATATATCCTAATCTAAGACAACTTATAATGTCGAATGTAATATTTTACTACATTCCTGGCACGTCGGCCCCTACTTCTCGGTGGGAACATTATATACGTCTATAACATGATATGTCCTAGCCTAAGGCAATTCTAACATCTCGGAAGTAATATTTTAAAACATTCCTCGCGCGTCGGCATCTACTTCTCGGTGGGAATATTATATACGCCTATAACGTTATATATCCTAACCTAAGGGAACCTAACATCTCGGATGTAATGTTTGACAACATTCTTGTCGTGTCGGCCCGTACTCCTCGGTGGGAATATCGTATACGTCTATAACGTTATATATCCTAGCCTAAGGCAATCCTAACATCTCGGAAGTAATATTTTACAACATTCCTGGCGCGTCGGCATCTACTTCTCGGTGGGAGCAGTATATAAGTCAATAACGTTATATCCTAACCTAAGGCAACCTAACATCTCGGATGTAATATTTTACTACATTCCTGGCACGTCGGCCACTACTTCTCGGTGGGAACTGTTTATACGCCTATAACGTTATATATCCTAACCTAAGACAACTTAACATGTCGAGCGTAATATTTTACAACATTCCTGGCTCGTCGGCCCCTACTTCGCGGTGGGAACATTATATACGTCTATAACGTTATATATCCTAACCTGGGGAAACCTAACACCTCGAATGTAATGTTATACAACATTCCTCGCGTGTCGGTCCCTATTTCTCGGTGCGAGCATTATATATGTCTATAACGCTATATGTCCTAGCCTGGGACAACCTAGCATGTCGAATATAATATATTACAATATTCCTGGCGCGTCGGGAACTACTTCTCGGTGGGAACTGTATATACGCCTATAACGTTATATATCCTAACCTAAGACAACTTAACATGTCGAGCGTAATATTTTACAACATTCCTGGCTCGTCGGCCCCTACTTCTCGGTGGGAACATTATATACGCCTATAACGCTATATATCCGAGCCTAAAGCAACCTAACACCTCGGATGTAATGTTTTACAACATTCCTGGCGTGTCGGCCCCTATTTCTCGGTGGGAACATTATATACGTCTTTAACGATATATATCCTAGCCTAAGGCAATCCTAACATGTCGAATGTATAATTTTACAACATTCCTGGCTCGTCGGCCCCTACTTCTCGGTGGGAACATTATATACATCTATAACGTTACTATTCCTAGCCTAGGGCAACCTAACATCTCGGATGTAATATTTTACTACATTCGTGGCGCACAGGCGCCTACTTCTCGGTGGGAACATTATATACGTCTATAACGTTATATATCCTAGCCTAAGGCAATCCTAACATCTCGGATGTAATATTTTACAACATTCCTGGCGCGTCGGCACCTACTTCTCGGTGGGAACATTATATACGTCTATAACGTTATATATCCTAACCTGAGGAAACCTAACACCTCGAATGTAATGTTATACAACATTCCTCGCGTGTCGGTCCCTATTTCTCGGTGGGAACATTATATATGTCTATAACGCTATATGTCCTAGCCTGGGACAACCTAGCATGTCGAATATAATATATTACAATATTCCTGGCATGTCGGCAACTACTTCTCGGTGGGAACTGTATATACGTCTATAACGTTATATATCCTAACCTAAGACAACTTAACATGTCGAGCGTAATATTTTACAACATTCCTGGCTCGACGGCCCCTATTTCTCGGTGGGAACATTATATACGTCTATAACGTTATATATCCTAGCCTAAGGCAATCCTAACATCTCGGAAGTAGTATTTTACAACATTCCTAGCGCGTCGGCACCTACTTCTCGATGGGAACATTATATACGTCTATAACGTTATATATCCTAGCCTAAGACAACCTAACATGTCGAATGTAATATTTTACAGCATTCCTGGCGCGTCGGCCCCTACTTCTCGGTGGGAACATTATATACGTCTATAACGCTATATATCCTAACCTAAGGCAACCTAACATCTCGGATGTAATATTTTACTACATTCCTGGCACGTCGGCCCCTACTTCTCTGTGGGAACATTATATACGTCTATAACTCTATATATCCTAGCCTAAGGCAAACTAACATGTCGAATGTAACATTTTACAACATTCCCGTCACTTCGGCCCCTACTTCTCGGTTGGAACTTTATATACGTCTATAACGTTATATATCCTAGTTTAAGGCAACCTAACATCTCGGATGTAATATTTTACTACATTCGTGGCGCACCGGCACCTACTTCTCGGTGGGAACATTATATACGTCTATAACGCTATATATCCTAGCCTAAGGCAAACTAACATGTCGAATGTAATATTTTACAACATTCCCGTCACTTCGGCACCTACTTCTCGGTGAGAACATTATATACGTCGATAACGTTATATATCCTAGTTTAAGGCAACCTAACATCTCGGATGTAATATTTTACTACATTCGTGGCGCACCGGCACCTACTTCTCGGTGGGAACATTATATGCGTATATAACGTTATATATCCTAGCCTAAGGCAATCCTAACATCTCGGATGTAATATTTTACAACATTCCAGGCGCGTCGGCACCTACTTCTCGGTGCGAACATTATATACGTCTATAACGTTATATATCCTAACCTGAGGAAACCTAACACCTCGAATGTAATGTTATACAACATTCCTCGCGTGTCGGTCCCTATTTCTCGGTGGGAACATTATATATGTCTATAACGCTATATGTCCTAGCCTGGGACAACCTAGCATGTCGAATATAATATATTACAATATTCCTGGCATGTCGGCAACTACTTCTCGGTGGGAACTGTATATACGTCTATAACGTTATATATCCTAACCTAAGACAACTTAACATGTCGAGCGTAATATTTTACAACATTCCTGGCTCGACGGCCCCTATTTCTCGGTGGGAACATTATATACGTCTATAACGTTATATATCCTAGCCTAAGGCAATCCTAACATCTCGGAAGTAGTATTTTACAACATTCCTAGCGCGTCGGCACCTACTTCTCGGTGGGAACATTATATACGTCTATAACGTTATATATCCTAGCCTAAGACAACCTAACATGTCGAATGTAATATTTTACAGCATTCCTGGCGCGTCGGCCCCTACTTCTCGGTGGGAACATTATATACGTCTATAACGCTATATATCCTAACCTAAGGCAACCTAACATCTCGGATGTAATATTTTACTACATTCCTGGCACGTCGGCCCCTACTTCTCTGTGGGAACATTATATACGTCTATAACTCTATATATCCTAGCCTAAGGCAAACTAACATGTCGAATGTAACATTTTACAACATTCCCGTCACTTCGGCCCCTACTTCTCGGTGGGAACTTTATATACGTCTATAACGTTATATATCCTAGTTTAAGGCAACCTAACATCTCGGATGTAATATTTTACTACATTCGTGGCGCACCGGCACCTACTTCTCGGTGGGAACATTATATACGTCTATAACGCTATATATCCTAGCCTAAGGCAAACTAACATGTCGAATGTAATATTTTACAACATTCCCGTCACTTCGGCACCTACTTCTCGGTGAGAACATTATATACGTCGATAACGTTATATATCCTAGTTTAAGGCAACCTAACATCTCGGATGTAATATTTTACTACATTCGTGGCGCACCGGCACCTACTTCTCGGTGGGAACATTATATACGTATATAACGTTATATATCCTAGCCTAAGGCAATCCTAACATCTCGGATGTAATATTTTACAACATTCCAGGCGCGTCGGCACCTACTTCTCGGTGCGAACATTATATACGCCTATAACGTTATGTATCCTAACCTAAGGGAACCTAACATCTCGGATGTAATGTTTGTCAACATTCTTGTCGTGTCGGCCCGTACTCCTCGGTGGGAATATCGTATACGTCTATAACGTTATATATCCTAGCCTAAGGCAATCCTAACATCTCGAATGTAATGTTATACAACATTCCTCGCGTGTCGGTCCCTATTTCTCGGTGCGAACATTATATATGTCTATAACGCTATATGTCCTAGCCTGGGACAACCTAGCATGTCGAATATAATATATTACAATATTCCTGGCGCGTCGGCAACTACTTCTCGGTGGGAACTGTATATACGCCTATAACGTTATATATCCTAACCTAAGACAACTTAACATGTCGAGCGTAATATTTTACAACATTCCTGGCTCGTCGGCCCCTACTTCTCGGTGGGAACATTATATACGCCTATAACGCTATATATCCGAGCCTAAAGCAACCTAACACCTCGGATGTAATGTTTTACAACATTCCTGGCGTGTCGGCCCCTATTTCTCGGTGGAAACATTATATACGTCTTTAACGATATATATCTTAGCCTAAGGCAATCCTAACATGTCGAATGTATAATTTTACAACATTCCTGGCTCGTCGGCCCCTACTTCTCGGTGGGAACATTATATACGTATATAACGTTATATATCCTAGCCTAAGGCAATCCTAACATCTCGGATGTAATATTTTACAACATTCCAGGCGCGTCGGCACCTACTTCTCGGTGCGAACATTATATACGTCTATAACGTTATATATCCTAACCTAAGGGAAACTAACACCTCGGATGTAATGTTTTACAACATTCCTGGCGTGTCGGCCCCTATTTCTCGGTGGGAACATTGTATATGTCTATAACGCTATATGTCCTAGCCTGAGACAACCTAACATGTCGAATATAATATTTTACAATATTCCTGGCGCGTCGGCAACTACTTCTCGGTGGGAACTGCATATACGACTATAACGTTATATATCCTAATCTAAGACAACTTATAATGTCGAATGTAATATTTTACTACATTCCTGGCACGTCGGCCCCTACTTCTCGGTGGGAATATTATATACGTCTATAACATGATATGTCCTAGCCTAAGGCAATTCTAACATCTCGGAAGTAATATTTTAAAACATTCCTCGCGCGTCGGCATCTACTTCTCGGTGGGAACATTATATACGCCTATAACGTTATATATCCTAACCTAAGGGAACCTAACATCTCGGATGTAATGTTTGACAACATTCTTGTCGTGTCGGCCCGTACTCCTCGGTGGGAATATCGTATACGTCTATAACGTTATATATCCTAGCCTAAGGCAATCCTAACATCTCGGAAGTAATATTTTACAACATTCCTGGCGCGTCGGCATCTACTTCTCGGTGGGAGCAGTATATAAGTCAATAACGTTATATCCTAACCTAAGGCAACCTAACATCTCGGATGTAATATTTTACTACATTCCTGGCACGTCGGCCACTACTTCTCGGTGGGAACTGTTTATACGCCTATAACGTTATATATCCTAACCTAAGACAACTTAACATGTCGAGCGTAATATTTTACAACATTCCTGGCTCGTCGGCCCCTACTTCGCGGTGGGAACATTATATACGTCTATAACGTTATATATCCTAACCTGAGGAAACCTAACACCTCGAATGTAATGTTATACAACATTCCTCGCGTGTCGGTCCCTATTTCTCGGTGCGAACATTATATATGTCTATAACGCTATATGTCCTAGCCTGGGACAACCTAGCATGTCGAATATAATATATTACAATATTCCTGGCGCGTCGGCAACTACTTCTCGGTGGGAACTGTATATACGCCTATAACGTTATATATCCTAACCTAAGACAACTTAACATGTCGAGCGTAATATTTTACAACATTCCTGGCTCGTCGGCCCCTACTTCGCGGTGGGAACATTATATACGTCTATAACGTTATATATCCTAACCTGGGGAAACCTAACACCTCGAATGTAATGTTATACAACATTCCTCGCGTGTCGGTCCCTATTTCTCGGTGCGAACATTATATATGTCTATAACGCTATATGTCCTAGCCTGGGACAACCTAGCATGTCGAATATAATATATTACAATATTCCTGGCGCGTCGGGAACTACTTCTCGGTGGGAACTGTATATACGCCTATAACGTTATATATCCTAACCTAAGACAACTTAACATGTCGAGCGTAATATTTTACAACATTCCTGGCTCGTCGGCCCCTACTTCTCGGTGGGAACATTATATACGCCTATAACGCTATATATCCGAGCCTAAAGCAACCTAACACCTCGGATGTAATGTTTTACAACATTCCTGGCGTGTCGGCCCCTATTTCTCGGTGGGAACATTATATACGTCTTTAACGATATATATCCTAGCCTAAGGCAATCCTAACATGTCGAATGTATAATTTTACAACATTCCTGGCTCGTCGGCCCCTACTTCTCGGTGGGAACATTATATACATCTATAACGTTACTATTCCTAGCCTAGGGCAACCTAACATCTCGGATGTAATATTTTACTACATTCGTGGCGCACAGGCGCCTACTTCTCGGTGGGAACATTATATACGTCTATAACGTTATATATCCTAGCCTAAGGCAATCCTAACATCTCGGATGTAATATTTTACAACATTCCTGGCGCGTCGGCACCTACTTCTCGGTGGGAACATTATATACGTCTATAACGTTATATATCCTAACCTGAGGAAACCTAACACCTCGAATGTAATGTTATACAACATTCCTCGCGTGTCGGTCCCTATTTCTCGGTGGGAACATTATATATGTCTATAACGCTATATGTCCTAGCCTGGGACAACCTAGCATGTCGAATATAATATATTACAATATTCCTGGCATGTCGGCAACTACTTCTCGGTGGGAACTGTATATACGTCGATAACGTTATATATCTTAGCCTAAGGCAACCTAACATCTCGGATGTTATATTTTACTACAGTCCCGGCGCGCCGGCCCCTACTTCTCGGTGCGAACATTATATAAGTCTACAACGTTATATATCCTAGCCTAAGGTAATCCTAACATCTCGGATGTAATATTTTACAACATTCCTGGCGCGTCGACACCTACTTCTCGGTGGGAACAGTATATATGTCTATAACGTTATATATCCTAACCTAAGGCAACCTAACATCTCGGATGTCATATTTTACTACATTCCTGGCACGTCGGCCCCTACTTCTCGGTGGGAACATTATATACGTCTATAACGCTATATATCCTAGCCTAAGGCAACCTAACATCTCGGATGTAATATTTTACTACATTCCTGGCACGTCGGCCCCTACTTCTCGGTGTGAACATTATATACGTCTATAACGCTATATATCCTAGCCTAAGGCAAACTAACATGTCGAATGTAATATTTTACAACATTCCCGTCACTACGGACCCTACTTCTCGGTGGGAACTTTATATACGTCTATAACGTTATATATCCTAGTCTAAGGCAACCTAACATCTCGGATGTAATATTTTACAACATTCCTGGCGTGTCGGCCCCTATTTCTCGGTGGGAACATTATGTACGTCTATAACGTTATATATCCTAGCCTAAGGTAATCCTAACATCTCGGATGTAATATTTTGCAACATTCCTGGCGCTTCGGCACCTACTTCTAGGTGGGAACAGTATATAAGTTTATAACGTTATATATCCTAACCTAAGGCAACCTAACATCTCGGATGTAATATTTTACTACATTCCTGGTCGTCGGCCCCTACTTCTCGGTGGGAACATTATATACACCTATAACGTTACTTATCCCAGCCTAAGGCAACCTAACATCTCGGATGTAATATTTTACTACATTCGTGGCGCACCGGCCCCTACTCCTCGGTGGAAACATTATATACGTCTATAACGTTATATATCCTAGCCTAAGGCAATCCTAACATCTCGGATGTAATATTTTACTATTCCTGCCACGCCGGCCCCTACTTTTCGGTGGGAACATTATATACGTCCGTAACGCTATATATCCTAGCCTAAGGCAATACTAACATCTCGGATGTAATATTTTACAACATTCCTGGCGCGTCGGCACCTATTTCTCGGTGGGAACATTATATATGTCTATAACGTTATATATCCTAACCTAAGGGAACCTAACACCTCGGATGTAATGTTTTACAACATTCCTGGCGAGTCGGCCCCTATTTCTCAGTGGGAACATTATATAAGTCAATAACGTTATATATCCTAACCTAAGGCAACCTAACATCTAGGATGTAATATTTTACTACATTCCTGGCACGTCGGCCCCTACTTCTCGGAGGGAACATTATATACGTCTATAACGTTATATATCCTAGCCTAAGACAACCTAACATCTCGGATGTTATATTTTACTACATTCCTGGCGCGCCGGCCCCTACTTCTCGGTGGGAACAGTATGTACGTCTACAACGTTATATATCCTAGCCTAAGGCAATCCTAACATCTCGGAAGTAATATTTTACAACATTCCTAGCGCGTCGGCACCTACTTCTCGGTGGGAACATTATATACGTCTATAACGTTATATATCCTAGCCTAAGACAACCTAACATGTCGAATGTAATATTTTACAGCATTCCTGGCGCGTCGGCCCCTAATTCTCGGTGGGAACATTATATACGTCTATAACGCTATATATCCTAACCTAAGGCAACCTAACATCTCGGATGTGATATTTTACTACATTCCTGGCACGTCGGCCCCTACTTCTCGGTGGGAACATTATATACGTCTATAACTCTATATATCCTAGCCTAAGGCAAATTAACATGTCGAATGTAACATTTTACAACATTCCCGTCACTTCGGCACCTACTTCTCGGTGGGAACATTATATACGTCTATAACGTTATATATCCTAAACTGAGGAAACCTAACACCTCGAATGTAATGTTATACAACATTCCTGGCGTGTCGGTCCCTATTTCTCGGTGAGAACATTATATATGTCTATAACGCTATATGTCCTAGCCTGAGACAACCTAGCATGTCGAATATTATATTTTACAATATTCCTGGCGCGTCGGCAACTACTTCTCGGTGGGAACTGTAACTACGTCTATAACGTTATATATCCTAACCTAAGGCAACCTAACACCTCGGATGTAATGTTTTACAACATTCCTGGCGTGTCGGCATCTACTTCTCGGTGGGAACATTATATACGCCTATAACGTTATATATCCTAAACTAAGGGAACCTAACATCTCGGATGTAATATTTTACAATATTCCTGGCGCGTCGGCAACTACTTCTCGGTGGGAACTGCATATACGACTATAACGTTATATATCCTAATCTAAGACAACTTATAATGTCGAATGTAATATTTTACTACATTCCTGGCACGTCAGCCCCTACTTCTCGGTGGGAACATTATATACGTCTATAACATGATATGTCCTAGCCTAAGGCAATTCCAACATCTCGGAAGTAATATTTTACAACATTCCTCGCGCGTCGGCATCTACTTCTCGGTGGGAACATTATATACGCCTATAACGTTATATATCCTAACCTAAGGGAACCTAACATCTCGGATGTAATGTTTGACAACATTCTTGTCGTGTCGGCCCGTACTCCTCGGTGGGAATATCGTATACGTCTATAACGTTATATATCCTAGCCTAAGGCAATCCTAACATCTCAGAAGTAATATTTTACAACATTCCTGGCGCGTCGGCATCTACTTCTCGGTGGGAGCAGTATATAAGTCAATAACGTTATATCCTAACCTAAGGCAACCTAACATCTCGGATGTAATATTTTACTACATTCCTGGCACGTCGGCCACTACTTCTCGGTGGGAACTGTTTATACGCCTATAACGTTATATATCCTAACCTAAGACAACTTAACATGTCGAGCGTAATATTTTACAACATTCCTGGCTCGTCGGCCCCTACTTCTCGGTGGGAACATTATATACGCCTATAACGCTATATATCCGAGCCTAAAGCAACCTTACAACTCGGATGTAATGTTTTACAACATTCCTGGCGTGTCGGCCCCTATTTCTCGGTGGGAACATTATATACGTCTTTAACGATATATATCTTAGCCTAAGGCAATCCTAACATGTCGAATGTATAATTTTACAACATTCCTGGCTCGTCGGCCCCTACTTCTCGGTGGGAACATTATATACGTATATAACGTTATATATCCTAGCCTAAGGCAATCCTAACATCTCGGATGTAATATTTTACAACATTCCAGGCGCGTCGGCACCTACTTCTCGGTGCGAACATTATATACGTCTATAACGTTATATATCCTAACCTAAGGGAAACTAACACCTCGGATGTAATGTTTTACAACATTCCTGGCGTGTCGGCCCCTATTTCTCGGTGGGAACATTGTATATGTCTATAACGCTATATGTCCTAGCCTGAGAAAACCTAACATGTCGAATATAATATTTTACAATATTCCTGGCGCGTCGGCAACTACTTCTCGGTGGGAACTGCATATACGACTATAACGTTATATATCCTAATCTAAGACAACTTATAATGTCGAATGTAATATTTTACTACATTCCTGGCACGTCGGCCCCTACTTCTCGGTGGGAACATTATATACGTCTATAACATGATATGTCCTAGCCTAAGGCAATTCTAACATCTCGGAAGTAATATTTTAAAACATTCCTCGCGCGTCGGCATCTACTTCTCGGTGGGAACATTATATAGGCCTATAACGTTATATATCCTAACCTAAGGGAACCTAACATCTCGGATGTAATGTTTGACAACATTCTTGTCGTGTCGGCCCGTACTCCTCGGTGGGAATATCGTATACGTCTATAACGTTATATATCCTAGCCTAAGGCAATCCTAACATCTCGGAAGTAATATTTTACAACATTCCTGGCGCGTCGGCATCTACTTCTCGGTGGGAGCAGTATATAAGTCAATAACGTTATATCCTAACCTAAGGCAACCTAACATCTCGGATGTAATATTTTACTACATTCCTGGCACGTCGGCCACTACTTCTCGGTGGGAACTGTTTATACGCCTATAACGTTATATATCCTAACCTAAGACAACTTAACATGTCGAGCGTAATATTTTACAACATTCCTGGCTCGTCGGCCCCTACTTCGCGGTGGGAACATTATATACGTCTATAACGTTATATATCCTAACCTGAGGAAACCTAACACCTCGAATGTAATGTTATACAACATTCCTCGCGTGTCGGTCCCTATTTCTCGGTGCGAACATTATATATGTCTATAACGCTATATGTCCTAGCCTGGGACAACCTAGCATGTCGAATATAATATATTACAATATTCCTGGCGCGTCGGCAACTACTTCTCGGTGGGAACTGTATATACGCCTATAACGTTATATATCCTAACCTAAGACAGCTTAACATGTCGAGCGTAATATTTTACAACATTCCTGGCTCGTCGGCCCCTACTTCTCGGTGGGAACATTATATACGTATATAACGTTATATATCCTAGCCTAAGGCAATCCTAACATCTCGGATGTAATATTTTACAACATTCCAGGCGCGTCGGCACCTACTTCTCGGTGCGAACATTATATACGTCTATAACGTTATATATCCTAACCTAAGGGAAACTAACAGCTCGGATGTAATGTTTTACAACATTCCTGGCGTGTCGGCCCCTATTTCTCGGTGGGAACATTGTATATGTCTATAACGTTATATGTCCTAGCCTGAGACAACCTAACATGTCGAATATAATATTTTACAATATTCCTGGCGCGTCGGCAACTACTTCTCGGTGGGAACTGCATATACGACTATAACGTTATATATCCTAATCTAAGACAACTTATAATGTCGAATGTAATATTTTACTACATTCCTGGCACGTCGGCCCCTACTTCTCGGTGGGAACAATATATACGTCTATAACATGATATGTCCTAGCCTAAGGCAATTCTAACATCTCGGAAGTAATATTTTAAAACATTCCTCGCGCGTCGGCATCTACTTCTCGGTGGGAACATTATATACGCCTATAACGTTATATATCCTAACCTAAGGGAACCTAACATCTCGGATGTAATGTTTGACAACATTCTTGTCGTGTCGGCCCGTACTCCTCGGTGGGAATATCGTATACGTCTATAACGTTATATATCCTAGCCTAAGGCAATCCTAACATCTCGGAAGTAATATTTTACAACATTCCTGGCGCGTCGGCATCTACTTCTCGGTGGGAGCAGTATATAAGTCAATAACGTTATATCCTAACCTAAGGCAACCTAACATCTCGGATGTAATATTTTACTACATTCCTGGCACGTCGGCCACTACTTCTCGGTGGGAACTGTTTATACGCCTATAACGTTATATATCCTAACCTAAGACAACTTAACATGTCGAGCGTAATATTTTACAACATTCCTGGCTCGTCGGCCCCTACTTCGCGGTGGGAACATTATATACGTCTATAACGTTATATATCCTAACCTGGGGAAACCTAACACCTCGAATGTAATGTTATACAACATTCCTCGCGTGTCGGTCCCTATTTCTCGGTGCGAACATTATATATGTCTATAACGCTATATGTCCTAGCCTCGGACAACCTAGCATGTCGAATATAATATATTACAATATTCCTGGCGCGTCGGGAACTACTTCTCGGTGGGAACTGTATATACGCCTATAACGTTATATATCCTAACCTAAGACAACTTAACATGTCGAGCGTAATTTTTTACAACATTCCTGGCTCGTCGGCCCCTACTTCTCGGTGGGAACATTATATACGCCTATAACGCTATATATCCGAGCCTAAAGCAACCTAACACCTCGGATGTAATTTTTTACAACATTCCTGGCGTGTCGGCCCCTATTTCTCGGTGGGAACATTATATACGTCTTTAACGATATATATCCTAGCCTAAGGCAATCCTAACATGTCGAATGTATAATTTTACAACATTCCTGGCTCGTCGGCCCCTACTTCTCGGTGGGAACATTATATACATCTATAACGTTACTATTCCTAGCCTAGGGCAACCTAACATCTCGGATGTAATATTTTACTACATTCGTGGCGCACAGGCGCCTACTTCTCGGTGGGAACATTATATACGTCTATAACGTTATATATCCTAGCCTAAGGCAATCCTAACATCTCGGATGTAATATTTTACAACATTCCTGGCGCGTCGGCACCTACTTCTCGGTGGGAACATTATATACGTCTATAACGTTATATATCCTAACCTAAGACAACTTAACATGTCGAGCGTAATATTTTACAACATTCCTGGCTCGACGGCCCCTATTTCTCGGTGGGAACATTATATACGTCTATAACGTTATATATCCTAGCCTAAGGCAATCCTAACATCTCGGAAGTAATATTTTACAACATTCCTAGCGCGTCGGCACCTACTTCTCGGTGGGAACATTATATACGTCTATAACGTTATATATGCTAGCCTAAGACAACCTAACATGTCGAATGTAATATTTTACAGCATTCCTGGCGCGTCGGCCCCTACTTCTCGGTGGGAACATTATATACGTCTATAACGCTATATATCCTAACCTAAGGCAACCTAACATCTCGGATGTAATATTTTACTACATTCCTGGCACGTCGGCCCCTACTTCTCTGTGGGAACATTATATACGTCTATAACTCTATATATCCTAGCCTAAGGCAAACTAACATGTCGAATGTAACATTTTACAACATTCCCGTCACTTCGGCCCCTACTTCTCGGTGGGAACTTTATATACGTCTATAACGTTATATATCCTAGTTTAAGGCAACCTAACATCTCGGATGTAATATTTTACTACATTCGTGGCGCACCGGCACCTACTTCTCGGTGGGAACATTATATACGTCTATAACGCTATATATCCTAGCCTAAGGCAAACTAACATGTCGAATGTAATATTTTACAACATTCCCGTCACTTCGGCACCTACTTCTCGGTGAGAACATTATATACGTCGATAACGTTATATATCTTAGCCTAAGGCAACCTAACATCTCGGATGTTATATTTTACTACAGTCCCGGCGCGCCGGCCCCTACTTCTCGGTGCGAACATTATATAAGTCTACAACGTTATATATCCTAGCCTAAGGTAATCCTAACATCTCGGATGTAATATTTTACAACATTCCTGGCGCGTCGACACCTACTTCTCGGTGGGAACAGTATATATGTCTATAACGTTATATATCCTAACCTAAGGCAACCTAACATCTCGGATGTCATATTTTACTACATTCCTGGCACGTCGGCCCCTACTTCTCGGTGGGAACATTATATACGTCTATAACGCTATATATCCTAGCCTAAGGCAACCTAACATCTCGGATGTAATATTTTATTACATTCCTGGCACGTCGGCCCCTACTTCTCGGTGTGAACATTATATACGTCTATAACGCTATATATCCTAGCCTAAGGCAAACTAACATGTCGAATGTAATATTTTACAACATTCCCGTCACTTCGGACCCTACTTCTCGGTGGGAACTTTATATACGTCTATAACGTTATATATCCTAGTCTAAGGCAACCTAACATCTCGGATGTAATATTTTACAACATTCCTGGCGCGTCGACACCTACTTCTCGGTGGGAACAGTATATATGTCTATAACGTTATATATCCTAACCTAAGGCAACCTAACATCTCGGATGTCATATTTTACTACATTCCTGGCACGTCGGCCCCTACTTCTCGGTGGGAACATTATATACGTCTATAACGCTATATATCCTAGCCTAAGGCAACCTAACATCTCGGATGTAATATTTTATTACATTCCTGGCACGTCGGCCCCTACTTCTCGGTGTGAACATTATATACGTCTATAACGCTATATATCCTAGCCTAAGGCAAACTAACATGTCGAATGTAATATTTTACAACATTCCCGTCACTTCGGCACCTACTTCTCGGTGAGAACATTATATACGTCGATAACGTTATATATCTTAGCCTAAGGCAACCTAACATCTCGGATGTTATATTTTACTACAGTCCCGGCGCGCCGGCCCCTACTTCTCGGTGCGAACATTATATAAGTCTACAACGTTATATATCCTAGCCTAAGGTAATCCTAACATCTCGGATGTAATATTTTACAACATTCCTGGCGCGTCGACACCTACTTCTCGGTGGGAACAGTATATATGTCTATAACGTTATATATCCTAACCTAAGGCAACCTAACATCTCGGATGTCATATTTTACTACATTCCTGGCACGTCGGCCCCTACTTCTCGGTGGGAACATTATATACGTCTATAACGCTATATATCCTAGCCTAAGGCAACCTAACATCTCGGATGTAATATTTTATTACATTCCTGGCACGTCGGCCCCTACTTCTCGGTGTGAACATTATATACGTCTATAACGCTATATATCCTAGCCTAAGGCAAACTAACATGTCGAATGTAATATTTTACAACATTCCCGTCACTTCGGACCCTACTTCTCGGTGGGAACTTTATATACGTCTATAACGTTATATATCCTAGTCTAAGGCAACCTAACATCTCGGATGTAATATTTTACAACATTCCTGGCGCGCCGGCCCCTACTTCTCGGTGGGAACAGTATATACGTCTATAACGTTATATATCCTAGCCTAAGGCAATCCTAAGATCTCGGAAGTAATATTTTACAACATTCCTAGCGCGTCGGCACCTACGTCTCGGTGGGAACATTATATACGTCTATAACGTTATATATCCTAGCCTAAGACAACCTAACATGTCGAATGTAATATTTTACAGAATTCCTGGCGCGTCGGCCCCTACTTCTCGGTGGGCACATTATATACGTCTATAAAGCTATATATCCTAACCTAAGGCAACCTAACATCTCGGATGTAATATTTTACTACATTTCTGGCACGTCGGCCCCTACTTCTCGGTGGGAACATTATATACGTCTATAACTCTATATATCCTAGCCTAAGGCAAACTAACATGTCGAATGTAACATTTTACAACATTCCCGTCACTTCGGCCCGTACTTCTCGGTGGGAACTTTATATACGTCTATAACGTTATATATCCTAGTTTAAGGCAACCTAACATCTCGGATGTAATATTTTACTACATTCGTGGCGCACCGGCACCTACTTCTCGGTGGGAACATTATATACGTCTATAACGTTATATATCCTAGCCTAAGGCAATCCTAACATCTCGGATGTAATATTTTACAACATTCCTGGCGCGTCGGCACCTACTTCTCGGTGGGAACATGGTATACGTCTATAACGTTATATATCCTAACCTAAGGGAACCTAACACATCCGATGTAAAGTTTTACAACATTCCTGGCGTGTCGGCCCCTATTTCTCGGTTGGAACATTGTATATGTCTATAACGCTATATGTCCTAGCCTGAGACAACCTAACATGTCGAATATAATGTTTTACAATATTCCTGGCGCGTCGGCAACTACTTCTCGGTGGGAACTGCATATACGACTATAACGTTATATATCCTAATCTAAGACAACTTATAATGTCGAATGTAATATTTTACTACATTCCTGGCACGTCGGCCCCTACTTCTCGGTGGGAACATTATATACGTCTATAACATGATATGTCCTAGCCTAAGGCAATTCTAACATCTCGGAAGTAATATTTTACAACATTCCTCGCGCGTCGGCATCTACTTCTCGGTGGGAACATTATATACGCCTATAACGTTATATATCCTAACCTAAGGGAACCTAACATCTCGGATGTAATGTTTGACAATATTCTTGTCGTGTCGGCCCGTACTCCTCGGTGGGAATATCGTATACGTCTATAACGTTATATATCCTAGCCTAAGGCAATCCTAACATCTCAGAAGTAATATTTTACAACATTCCTGGCGCGTCGGCATCTACTTCTCGGTGGGAGCAGTATATAAGTCAATAACGTTATATCCTAACCTAAGGCAACCTAACATCTCGGATGTAATATTTTACTACATTCCTGGCACGTCGGCCACTACTTCTCGGTGGGAACTGTTTATACGCCTATAACGTTATATATCCTAACCTAAGACAACTTAACATGTCGAGCGTAATATTTTACAACATTCCTGGCTCGTCGGCCCCTACTTCTCGGTGGGAACATTATATACGCCTATAACGCTATATATCCGAGCCTAAAGCAACCTAACACCTCGGATGTAATGTTTTACAACATTCCTGGCGTGTCGGCCCCTATTTCTCGGTGGGAACATTATATACGTCTTTAACGATATATATCTTAGCCTAAGGCAATCCTAACATGTCGAATGTATAATTTTACAACATTCCTGGCTCGTCGGCCCCTACTTCTCGGTGGGAACATTATATACGTATATAACGTTATATATCCTAGCCTAAGGCAATCCTAACATCTCGGATGTAATATTTTACAACATTCCAGGCGCGTCGGCACCTACTTCTCGGTGCGAACATTATATACGTCTATAACGTTATATATCCTAACCTAAGGGAAACTAACACCTCGGATGTAATGTTTTACAACATTCCTGGCGTGTCGGCCCCTATTTCTCGGTGGGAACATTGTATATGTCTATAACGCTATATGTCCTAGCCTGAGACAACCTAACATGTCGAATATAATATTTTACAATATTCCTGGCGCGTCGGCAACTACTTCTCGGTGGGAACTGCATATACGACTATAACGTTATATATCCTAATCTAAGACAACTTATAATGTCGAATGTAATATTTTACTACATTCCTGGCACGTCGGCCCCTACTTCTCGGTGGGAACATTATATACGTCTATAACATGATATGTCCTAGCCTAAGGCAATTCTAACATCTCGGAAGTAATATTTTAAAACATTCCTCGCGCGTCGGCATCTACTTCTCGGTGGGAACATTATATAGGCCTATAACGTTATATATCCTAACCTAAGGGAACCTAACATCTCGGATGTAATGTTTGACAACATTCTTGTCGTGTCGGCCCGTACTCCTCGGTGGGAATATCGTATACGTCTATAACGTTATATATCCTAGCCTAAGGCAATCCTAACATCTCGGAAGTAATATTTTACAACATTCCTGGCGCGTCGGCATCTACTTCTCGGTGGGAGCAGTATATAAGTCAATAACGTTATATCCTAACCTAAGGCAACCTAACATCTCGGATGTAATATTTTACTACATTCCTGGCACGTCGGCCACTACTTCTCGGTGGGAACTGTTTATACGCCTATAACGTTATATATCCTAACCTAAGACAACTTAACATGTCGAGCGTAATATTTTACAACATTCCTGGCTCGTCGGCCCCTACTTCGCGGTGGGAACATTATATACGTCTATAACGTTATATATCCTAACCTGAGGAAACCTAACACCTCGAATGTAATGTTATACAACATTCCTCGCGTGTCGGTCCCTATTTCTCGGTGCGAACATTATAAATGTCTATAGCGCTATATGTCCTAGCCTGGGACAACCTAGCATGTCGAATATAATATATTACAATATTCCTGGCGCGTCGGCAACTACTTCTCGGTGGGAACTGCATATACGCCTATAACGTTATATATCCTAACCTAAGACAGCTTAACATGTCGAGCGTAATATTTTACAACATTCCTGGCTCGTCGGCCCCTACTTCTCGGTGGGAACATTATATACGTATATAACGTTATATATCCTAGCCTAAGGCAATCCTAACATCTCGGATGTAATATTTTACAACACTCCAGGCGCGTCGGCACCTACTTCTCGGTGCGAACATTATATACGTCTATAACGTTATATATCCTAACCTAAGGGAAACTAACACCTCGGATGTAATGTTTTACAACATTCCTGGCGTGTCGGCCCCTATTTCTCGGTGGGAACATTGTATATGTCTATAACGTTATATGTCCTAGCCTGAGACAACCTAACATGTCGAATATAATATTTTACAATATTCCTGGCGCGTCGGCAACTACTTCTCGGTGGGAACTGCATATACGACTATAACGTTATATATCCTAATCTAAGACAACTTATAATGTCGAATGTAATATTTTACTACATTCCTGGCACGTCGGCCCCTACTTCTCGGTGGGAACATTATATACGTCTATAACATGATATGTCCTAGCCTAAGGCAATTCTAACATCTCGGAAGTAATATTTTAAAACATTCCTCGCGCGTCGGCATCTACTTCTCGGTGGGAACATTATATACGCCTATAACGTTATATATCCTAACCTAAGGGAACCTAACATCTCGGATGTAATGTTTGACAACATTCTTGTCGTGTCGGCCCGTACTCCTCGGTGGGAATATCGTATACGTCTATAACGTTATATATCCTAGCCTAAGGCAATCCTAACATCTCGGAAGTAATATTTTACAACATTCCTGGCGCGTCGGCATCTACTTCTCGGTGGGAGCAGTATATAAGGCAATAACGTTATATCCTAACCTAAGGCAACCTAACATCTCGGATGTAATATTTTACTACATTCCTGGCACGTCGGCCACTACTTCTCGGTGGGAACTGTTTATACGCCTATAACGTTATATATCCTAACCTAAGACAACTTAACATGTCGAGCGTAATATTTTACAACATTCCTGGCTCGTCGGCCCCTACTTCGCGGTGGGAACATTATATACGTCTATAACGTTATATATCCTAACCTGGGGAAACCTAACACCTCGAATGTAATGTTATACAACATTCCTCGCGTGTCGGTCCCTATTTCTCGGTGCGAACATTATATATGTCTATAACGCTATATGTCCTAGCCTGGGACAACCTAGCATGTCGAATATAATATATTACAATATTCCTGGCGCGTCGGGAACTACTTCTCGGTGGGAACTGTATATACGCCTATAACGTTATATATCCTAACCTAAGACAACTTAACATGTCGAGCGTAATATTTTACAACATTCCTGGCTCGTCGGCCCCCACTTCTCGGTGGGAACATTATATACGCCTATAACGCTATATATCCGAGCCTAAAGCAACCTAACACCTCGGATGTAATGTTTTACAACATTCCTGGCGTGTCGGCCCCTATTTCTCGGTGGGAACATTATATACGTCTTTAACGATATATATCCTAGCCTAAGGCAATCCTAACATGTCGAATGTATAATTTTACAGCATTCCTGGCTCGTCGGCCCCTACTTCTCGGTGGGAACATTATATACATCTATAACGTTACTATTCCTAGCCTAGGGCAACCTAACATCCCGGATGTAATATTTTACTACATTCGTGGCGCACAGGCGCCTACTTCTCGGTGGGAACATTATATACGTCTATAACGTTATATATCCTAGCCTAAGGCAATCCTAACATCTCGGATGTAATATTTTACAACATTCCTGGCGCGTCGGCACCTACTTCTCGGTGGGAACATTATATACGTCTATAACGTTATATATCCTAACCTGAGGAAACCTAACACCTCGAATGTAATGTTATACAACATTCCTCGCGTGTCGGTCCCTATTTCTCGGTGGGAACATTATATATGTCTATAACGCTATATGTCCTATCCTGGGACAACCTAGCATGTCGAATATAATATATTACAATATTCCTGGCATGTCGGCAACTACTTCTCGGTGGGAACTGTATATACGTCTATAACGTTATATATCCTAACCTAAGACAACTTAACATGTCGAGCGTAATATTTTACAACATTCCTGGCTCGACGGCCCCTATTTCTCGGTGGGAACATTATATACGTCTATAACGTTATATATCCTAGCCTAAGGCAATCCTAACATCTCGGAAGTAATATTTTACAACATTCCTAGCGCGTCGGCACCTACTTCTCGGTGGGAACATTATATACGTCTATAACGTTATATATGCTAGCCTAAGACAACCTAACATGTCGAATGTAATATTTTACAGCATTCCTGGCGCGTCGGCCCCTACTTCTCGGTGGGAACATTATATACGTCTATAACGCTATATATCCTAACCTAAGGCAACCTAACATCTCGGATGTAATATTTTACTACATTCCTGGCACGTCGGCCCCTACTTCTCTGTGGGAACATTATATACGTCTATAACTCTATATATCCTAGCCTAAGGCAAACTAACATGTCGAATGTAACATTTTACAACATTCCCGTCACTTCGGCCCCTACTTCTCGGTGGGAACTTTATATACGTCTATAACGTTATATATCCTAGTTTAAGGCAACCTAACATCTCGGATGTAATATTTTACTACATTCGTGGCGCACCGGCACCTACTTCTCGGTGGGAACATTATATACGTCTATAACGCTATATATCCTTGCCTAAGGCAAACTAACATGTCGAATGTAATATTTTACAACATTCCCGTCACTTCGGCACCTACTTCTCGGTGAGAACATTATATACGTCGATAACGTTATATATCTTAGCCTAAGGCAACCTAACATCTCGGATGTTATATTTTACTACAGTCCCGGCGCGCCGGCCCCTACTTCTCGGTGCGAACATTATATAAGTCTACAACGTTATATATCCTAGCCTAAGGTAATCCTAACATCTCGGATGTAATATTTTACAACATTCCTGGCGCGTCGACACCTACTTCTCGGTGGGAACAGTATATATGTCTATAACGTTATATATCCTAACCTAAGGCAACCTAACATCTCGGATGTCATATTTTACTACATTCCTGGCACGTCGGCCCCTACTTCTCGGTGGGAACATTATATACGTCTATAACGCTATATATCCTAGCCTAAGGCAACCTAACATCTCGGATGTAATATTTTATTACATTCCTGGCACGTCGGCCCCTACTTCTCGGTGTGAACATTATATACGTCTATAACGCTATATATCCTAGCCTAAGGCAAACTAACATGTCGAATGTAATATTTTACAACATTCCCGTCACTTCGGACCCTACTTCTCGGTGGGAACTTTATATACGTCTATAACGTTATATATCCTAGTCTAAGGCAACCTAACATCTCGGATGTAATATTTTACAACATTCCTGGCGTGTCGGCCCCTATTTCTCGGTGGGAACATTATATACGTCTATAACGTTATATATCCTAGCCTAAGGTAATCCTAACATCTCGGATGTAATATTTTGCAACATTCCTGGCGCTTCGGCACCTACTTCTAGGTGGGAACAGTATACAAGTTTATAACGTTATATATCCTAACCTAAGGCAACCTAACATCTCGGATGTAATATTTTACTACATTCCTGGTCGTCGGCCCCTACTTCTCGGTGGGAACATTATATACACCTATAACGTTACTTATCCCAGCCTAAGGCAACCTAACATCTCGGATGTAATATTTTACTACATTCGTGGCGCACCGGCCCCTACTCCTCGGTGGAAACATTATATACGTCTATAACGTTATATATCCTAGCCTAAGGCAATCTTAACATCTCGGATGTAATATTTTACTATTCCTGCCACGCCGGCCCCTACTTTTCGGTGGGAACATTATATACGTCTGTAACGCTATATATCCTAGCCTAAGGCAACCTAACTTGTCGAGCGTAATATTTTACAGCATTCCTGGCTCGTCGGCCTCTACCTCTCGGTGAGAACATTATATACGTCTATAACGTTATATATCCTAACCTAAGGCAACTTAACATGTCGAATGTAATATTTTCCCACATTCCTGGCGCGCTGGCCCCTACTTCTCGGTGGGAACATTATATACGTCTATAACGCCATATATCCTAACCTAAGGCAACCTAACATCTCGGATGTAATATTTTACTACATTCCTGGCACGTCGGCCCCTACTTCTCGGAGGGAACATTATATACGTCTATAACCCTATATATCCTAGCCTAAGGCAAACTAACATGTCGCATATAATATTTTACAACATTCCCGTCACTTCGGACCCTACTTCTCGGTGGGAACATTATATACGTCTATAACGTTATATATCCTAGTCTAAGGCAACCTAACATCTCGGATGTAATATTTTACAACATTCCTGGCGTGTCGGCCCCTATTTCTCGGTGGGAACATTATATATGTCTATAACGCCATATGTCCTAGCCTGAGACAACCTAGCATGTCGAATATAATATAATACAATATTCCTGGCGCGTCGGCCCCTACTTCTCGGCGGGAACATTATATACGTCTATTACGTTATATATCCTAGCCTAAGGCAACCTAACACCTCGTATGTAATATTTTACTACATTAATGCCACGCCGGCCCCTACTTTTCGCTGGGAACATTATATACGTCTGTATCGCTATATATCCTAGCCTAAGGCAACCTAACTTGTCGAGCGTAATACTTTACAACATTCCTGTCTCGTCGCCCTCTACCTCTCGGTGGGAACATTATATACGTCTATAACGTTATATATCCTAACCTAAGGCAACTTAACATGTCGAATGTAATATTTTCCCACATTCGTGGCGCGCTGGCCCCTACTTCTCGGTGGGAACATTATATACGTCTATAACGCCATATATCCTAACCTAAGGCAACCTAACATCTCGGATGTAATATTTTACTACATTCCTGGCACGTCGGCCCCTACTTCTCGGAGGGAACATTATATACGTCTATAACGTTATATATCCTAGCCTAAGACAACCTAACATCTCGGATGTTATATTTTACTACATTCCTGGCGCGCCGGCCCCTACTTCTCGGTGGGAACAGTATGTACGTCTACAACGTTATATATCCTAGCCTAAGGCAATCCTAACATCTCGGAAGTAATATTTTACAACATTCCTAGCGCGTCGGCACCTACTTCTCGGTGGGAACATTATATACGTCTATAACGTTATATATCCTAGCCTAAGACAACCTAACATGTCGAATGTAATATTTTACAGCATTCCTGGCGCGTCGGCCCCTAATTCTCGGTGGGAACATTATATACGTCTATAACGCTATATATCCTAACCTAAGGCAACCTAACATCTCGGATGTGATATTTTACTACATTCCTGGCACGTCGGCCCCTACTTCTCGGTGGGAACATTATATACGTCTATAACGCTATATATCCTAGCCTAAGGCAAACTAACATGTCGAATGTAATATTTTACAACATTCCCGTCACTTCGGACCCTACTTCTCGGTGGGAACTTTATATACGTCTATAACGTTATATATCCTAGTCTAAGGCAACCTAACATCTCGGATGTAATATTTTACAACATTCCTGGCGTGTCGGCCCCTATTTCTCGGTGGGAACATTATATACGTCTATAACGTTATATATCCTAGCCTAAGGGAACCTAACACCTCGGATGTAATGTTTTACAACATTCCTGGCGAGTCGGCCCCTATTTCTCCGTGGGAACATTATATAAGTCAATAACGTTATATATCCTAACCTAAGGCAACCTAACATCTAGGATGTAATATTTTACTACATTCCTGGCGCGCTGGCCCCTACTTCTCGGTGGGAACATTATATACGTCTATAACGCCATATATCCTAACCTAAGGCAACCTAACATCTCGGATGTAATATTTTACTACACTCCTGGCACGTCGGCCCCTACTTCTCGGTGGGAACATTATATACGTCTATAACCCTATATATCCTAGCCTAAGGCAAACTAACATGTCGCATATAATATTTTACAACATTCCCGTCACTTCGGACCCTACTTCTCGGTGGGAACATTATATACGTCTATAACGTTATATATCCTAGTCTAAGGCAACCTAACATCTCGGATGTAATATTTTACAACATTCCTGGCGTGTCGGCCCCTATTTCTCGGTGGGAACATTATATATGTCTATAACGCCATATGTCCTAGCCTGAGACAACCTAGCATGTCGAATATAATATAATACAATATTCCTGGCGCGTCGGCCCCTACTTCTCGGCGGGAACATTATATACGTCTATTACGTTATATATCCTAGCCTAAGGCAACCTAACACCTCGGATGTAATATTTTACTACATTAATGCCACGCCGGCCCCTACTTTTCGGTGGGAACATTATATACGTCTGTATCGCTATATATCCTAGCCTAAGGCAACCTAACTTGTCGAGCGTAATACTTTACAACATTCCTGTCTCGTCGCCCTCTACCTCTCGGTGGGAACATTATATACGTCTATAACGTTATATATCCTAACCTAAGGCAACTTAACATGTCGAATGTAATATTTTCCCACATTCGTGGCGCGCTGGCCCCTACTTCTCGGTGGGAACATTATATACGTCTATAACGCCATATATCCTAACCTAAGGCAACCTAACATCTCGGATGTAATATTTTACTACATTCCTGGCACGTCGGCCCCTACTTCTCGGAGGGAACATTATATACGTCTATAACGTTATATATCCTAGCCTAAGACAACCTAACATCTCGGATGTTATATTTTACTACATTCCTGGCGCGCCGGCCCCTACTTCTCGGTGGGAACAGTATGTACGTCTACAACGTTATATATCCTAGCCTAAGGCAATCCTAACATCTCGGAAGTAATATTTTACAACATTCCTAGCGCGTCGGCACCTACTTCTCGGTGGGAACATTATATACGTCTATAACGTTATATATCCTAGCCTAAGACAACCTAACATGTCGAATGTAATATTTTACAGCATTCCTGGCGCGTCGGCCCCTAATTCTCGGTGGGAACATTATATACGTCTATAACGCTATATATCCTAACCTAAGGCAACCTAACATCTCGGATGTGATATTTTACTACATTCCTGGCACGTCGGCCCCTACTTCTCGGTGGGAACATTATATACGTCTATAACGCTATATATCCTAGCCTAAGGCAAACTAACATGTCGAATGTAATATTTTACAACATTCCCGTCACTTCGGACCCTACTTCTCGGTGGGAACTTTATATACGTCTATAACGTTATATATCCTAGTCTAAGGCAACCTAACATCTCGGATGTAATATTTTACAACATTCCTGGCGTGTCGGCCCCTATTTCTCGGTGGGAACATTATATACGTCTATAACGTTATATATCCTAGCCTAAGGGAACCTAACACCTCGGATGTAATGTTTTACAACATTCCTGGCGAGTCGGCCCCTATTTCTCCGTGGGAACATTATATAAGTCAATAACGTTATATATCCTAACCTAAGGCAACCTAACATCTAGGATGTAATATTTTACTACATTCCTGGCGCGCTGGCCCCTACTTCTCGGTGGGAACATTATATACGTCTATAACGCCATATATCCTAACCTAAGGCAACCTAACATCTCGGATGTAATATTTTACTACACTCCTGGCACGTCGGCCCCTACTTCTCGGTGGGAACATTATATACGTCTATAACCCTATATATCCTAGCCTAAGGCAAACTAACATGTCGCATATAATATTTTACAACATTCCCGTCACTTCGGACCCTACTTCTCGGTGGGAACATTATATACGTCTATAACGTTATATATCCTAGTCTAAGGCAACCTAACATCTCGGATGTAATATTTTACAACATTCCTGGCGTGTCGGCCCCTATTTCTCGGTGGGAACATTATATATGTCTATAACGCCATATGTCCTAGCCTGAGACAACCTAGCATGTCGAATATAATATAATACAATATTCCTGGCGCGTCGGCCCCTACTTCTCGGCGGGAACATTATATACGTCTATTACGTTATATATCCTAGCCTAAGGCAACCTAACACCTCGGATGTAATATTTTACTACATTAATGCCACGCCGGCCCCTACTTTTCGGTGGGAACATTATATACGTCTGTATCGCTATATATCCTAGCCTAAGGCAACCTAACTTGTCGAGCGTAATACTTTACAACATTCCTGTCTCGTCGCCCTCTACCTCTCGGTGGGAACATTATATACGTCTATAACGTTGTATATCCTAACCTAAGGCAACTTAACATGTCGAATGTAATATTTTCCCACATTCGTGGCGCGCTGGCCCCTACTTCTCGGTGGGAACATTATATACGTCTATAACGCCATATATCCTAACCTAAGGCAACCTAACATCTCGGATGTAATATTTTACTACATTCCTGGCACGTCGGCCCCTACTTCTCGGAGGGAACATTATATACGTCTATAACGTTATATATCCTAGCCTAAGACAACCTAACATCTCGGATGTTATATTTTACTACATTCCTGGCGCGCCGGCCCCTACTTCTCGGTGGGAACAGTATGTACGTCTACAGCGTTATATATCCTAGCCTAAGGCAATCCTAACATCTCGGAAGTAATATTTTACAACATTCCTAGCGCGTCGGCACCTACTTCTCGGTGGGAACATTATATACGTCTATAACGTTATATATCCTAGCCTAAGACAACCTAACATGTCGAATGTAATATTTTACAGCATTCCTGGCGCGTCGGCCCCTAATTCTCGGTGGGAACATTATATACGTCTATAACGCTATATATCCTAACCTAAGGCAACCTAACATCTCGGATGTGATATTTTACTACATTCCTGGCACGTCGGCCCCTACTTCTCGGTGGGAACATTATATACGTCTATAACTCTATATATCCTAGCCTAAGGCAAATTAACATGTCGAATGTAACATTTTACAACATTCCCGTCACTTCGGCACCTACTTCTCGGTGGGAACATTATATACGTCTATAACGTTATATATCCTAAACTGAGGAAACCTAACACCTCGAATGTAATGTTATACAACATTCCTGGCGTGTCGGTCCCTATTTCTCGGTGAGAACATTATATATGTCTATAACGCTATATGTCCTAGCCTGAGACAACCTAGCATGTCGAATATTATATTTTACAATATTCCTGGCGCGTCGGCAACTACTTCTCGGTGGGAACTGTAACTACGTCTATAACGTTATATATCCTAACCTAAGGCAACCTAACACCTCGGATGTAATGTTTTACAACATTCCTGGCGTGTCGGCCCCTATTTCTCGGTGGGAACATTATATACGTCTTTAACGATATATATCCTAGCCTGAGGCAATCCTAACATGTCGAATGTATAATTTTACAACATTCCTGGCTAGTCGGCCCCTATTTCTCCGTGGGAACATTATATAAGTCAATAACGTTATATATCCTAACCTAAGGTAACCTAACATCTCGGATGTAATATTTTACTACGTTCCTGGCTCGTCGGCCCCTACTTCTCGGTGGGAACATTATATACATCTATAACGTTACTATTCCTAGCCTAAGGCAACCTAACATCTCGGATGTAATATTTTACTACATTCATGGCGCACCGGCGCCTACTTCTCGGTGGGAACTTTATATACGTCTATAACGTTATATATCCTAGTCTAAGGCAACCTAACATTTCGGATGTAATATTTTACAACATTCCTGGCGTGTCGGCCCCTATTTCTCGGTGGGAACATTATATACGTCTATAACGTTATATATCCTAGCCTAAGCTAATCCTAACATCTCGAATGTAATATTTTACAACATTCCTGGCGCTTCGGCATCTACTTCTAGGTGGGAACAGTATATAAGTCTATAACGTTATATATCCTAACCTAAGGCAACCTAACATCTCGGATGTAATATTTTACTACATTCCTGGTCGTCGGCCCCTACTTCTCGGTGGGAACATTATATACACCTATAACGTTACTTATCCTAGCCTAAGGCAACCTAACATCTCGGATGTAATATTTTACTACATTCGTGGCGCACCGGCCCCTACTCCTCGGTGGAAACATTAGATACTTCTATAACGTTATATATCCTAGCCTAAGGCAATCCTAACATCTCGGATGTAATATTTTACAACATTCCTGGCGAGTCGGCACCTACTTCTCGGTGGGAGCATTATATACGCCTATAACGTTATATATCCTACCTAAGGAAACCTAACACCTCGAATGTAATGTTATACAACATTCCTGGCGTGTCGGTCCCTATTTCTCAATGGGAACATTATATATGTCTATAACGCCATATGTCCTAGCCTGAGACAACCTAGCATGTCGAATATAATATATTACAATATTGCTGGCGCGTCGGCAACTACTTCTCGGTGGGAACTGTAAATACGTCTATAACGTTATATACCCTAACCTAAGACAACTTAACATGTCGAGCGTAATATTTTACAACATTCCTGGCTCGACGGCCCCTACTTCTCGGTGGGAACATTATATACGTCTATAACGTTATATATCCTAGCCTAAGGCAACCTAACATCTCGGATGTAATATTTTACTACATTCCTGCCACGCCGGCCCCTACTTTTCGGTGGGAACATTATATACGTCTGTAACGCTATATATCCTAGCCTAAGGCAACCTAACTTGTCGAGCGCAATATTTTACAACATTCCTGGCTCGTCGGCTCTACCTCTCGGTGGGAACATTATATACGTCTATAACGTTATATATCCTAACCTAAGGCAACTTAACATGTCGAATGTAATATTTTCCCACATTCCTGGCGCGCTGGCCCCTACTTCTCGGTGGGAACATTATATACGTCTATAACGTTATATATCCTATCCTAAGGCAACTTAACATGTCGAATGTAATATTTTCCCACATTCCTGGCGCGCTGGCCCCTACTTCTCGGTGGGAACATTATATACGTCTATAACGCCATATATCCTAACCTAAGGCAACCTAACATCTCGGATGTAATATTTTACTACATTTCTGGCACGTCGGCCCCTACTTCTCGGTGGGAACATTATATACGTCTATAACTCTATATATCCTAGCCTAAGGCAAACTAACATGTCGAATGTAACATTTTACAACATTCCCGTCACTTCGGCCCCTACTTCTCGGTGGGAACTTTATATACGTCTATAACGTTATATATCCTAGTTTAAGGCAACCTAACATCTCGGATGTAATATTTTACTACATTCGTGGCGCACCGGCACCTACTTCTCGGTGGGAACATTATATACGTCTATAACGTTATATATCCTAGCCTAAGGCAATCCTAACATCTCGGATGTAATATTTTACAACATTCCTGGCGCGTCGGCACCTACTTCTCGGTGGGAACATGGTATACGTCTATAACGTTATATATCCTAACCTAAGGGAACCTAACACATCCGATGTAATGTTTTACAACATTCCTGGCGTGTCGGCCCCTATTTCTCGGTTGGAACATTGTATATGTCTATAACGCTATATGTCCTAGCCTGAGACAACCTAACATGTCGAATATAATGTTTTACAATATTCCTGGCGCGTCGGCAACTACTTCTCGGTGGGAACTGCATATACGACTATAAAGTTATATATCCTAATCTAAGACAACTTATCATGTCGAATGTAATATTTCACTACATTCCTGGCACATCGGCCCCTACTTCTCGGTGGGAACATTATATACGTCTATAACGTGATATGTCCTAGCCTAAGGCAAACCTAACATCTCGGAAGTAATATTTTAAAACATTCCTGGCGCGTCGGCATCTACTTCTCGGTGGGAAGAGTATATAAGTCAATAACGTTATATATCCTAACCTAAGGCAACCTAACATCCCGGATTTAATATTTTACTACATTCCTGGCACGTCGGCCACTACTTCTCGGTGGGAACATTATATAAGTCTATAACGCTATATATCCTAGCCTAAGGCAAACTAACATGTCGAATGTAATATTTTACGACATTCCCGTCACTTCGGCACCTACTTCTCGGTGGGAACATTATATACGTCTATAACGTTATATATCTTAGCCTAAGGCAACCTAACATCTCGGATGTTATATTTTACTACAGTTCCGGCGCGCCGGCCCCTACTTCTCGGTGGGAACATTATATAAGTCTACAACGTTATATATCCTAGCCTAAGGTAATCCTAACATCTCGCATGTAATATTTTACAACATTCCTGGCACGTCGGCCCCTACTTCTCGGTGGGAACATTATATACGTCTATAACGCTATATATCCTAGCCTAAGGCAAATTAACATGTCGAATGTAACATTTTACAACATTCCCGTCACTTCGGCACCTACTTCTCGGTGGGAACATTATATACGTCTATAACGTTATATATCCTAAACTGAGGACACCTAACACCTCGAATGTAATGTTATACAACATTCCTGGCGTGTCGGTCCCTATTTCTCGGTGAGAACATTATATATGTCTATAACGCTATATGTCCTAGCCTGAGAAAACCTAGCATGTCGAATATTATATTTTACAATATTCCTGGCGCGTCGGCAACTACTTCTCGGTGGGAACTGTAACTACGTCTATAACGTTATATATCCTAACCTAAGACAACTTAACATATCGAGCGTAATATTTTACAACATTCCTAGCTCGTCGGCCCCTACTTCTCGGTGGGAACATTATATACGCCTATAACGCTATATATCCGAGCCTAAGGCAACCTAACACCTCGGATGTAATGTTTTACAACATTCGTGGCGTGTCGGCCCCTATTTCTCGGTGGGAACATTATATACGTCTTTAACGATATATATCCTAGCCTGAGGCAATCCTAACATGTCGAATGTATAATTTTACAACATTCCTGGCTAGTCGGCCCCTATTTCTCCGTGGGAACATTATATAAGTCAATAACGTTATATATCCTAACCTAAGGTAACCTAACATCTCGGATGTAATATTTTACTACATTCCTGGCTCGTCGGCCCCTACTTCTCGGTGGGAACATTATATACATCTATAACGTTACTATTCCTAGCCTAAGGCAACCTAACATCTCGGATGTAATATTTTACTACATTCGTGGCGCACCGGCGCCTACTTCTCGGTGGGAACTTTATATACGTCTATAACGTTATATATCCTAGTCTAAGGCAACCTAACATTTCGGATGTAATATTTTACAACATTCCTGGCGTGTCGGCCCCTACTTCTCGGTGGGAACATTATATACACCTATAACGTTACTTATCCTAGCCTAAGGCAACCTAACATCTCGGATGTAATATTTTACTACATTCGTGGCGCACCGGCCCCTAATCCTCGGTGGAAACATTATATACGTCTATAACGTTATATATCCTAGCCTAAGGCAATCCTAACATCTCGGATGTAATACTTTACAACATCCCTGGCGAGTCGGCACCTACTTCTCGGTGGGAGCATTATATACGCCTATAACGTTATATATCCTACCTAAGGAAACCTAACACCTCGAATGTAATGTTATACAACATTCCTGGCGTGTCGGTCCCTATTTCTCAATGGGAACATTATATATGTCTATAACGCCATATGTCCTAGCCTGAGACAACCTAGCATGTCGAATATAATATATTACAATATTGCTGGCGCGTCGGCAACTACTTCTCGGTGGGAACTGTAAATACGTCTATAACGTTATATACCCTAACCTAAGACAACTTAACATGTCGAGCGTAATATTTTACAACATTCCTGGCTCGACGGCCCCTACTTCTCGGTGGGAACATTATATACGTCTATAACGTTATATATCCTAGCCTAAGGCAACCTTACATCTCGGATGTAATATTTTACTACATTCCTGCCACGCCGGCCCCTACTTTTCGGTGGGAACATTATATACGTCTGTAACGCTATATATCCTAACCTAAGGCAACCTAACATCTCGGATGTAATATTTTACTACATTCGTGGCGCAGCGGCCCCTACTTCTCGGTGGGAACATTATTTACGTCTATAACGTTATATATCCTAGCCTAAGGCAAACTAACATCTCGGATGTAATATTTTACTACATTCGTGGCGCACCGGCGCCTACTTCTCGGTGGGAACTTTATATACGTCTATAACGTTATATATCCTAGTCTAAGGCAACCTAACATCTCGGATGTAATATTTTACAACATTCCTGGCGCGTCGGCACCTACTTCTCGGTGGGAACATGGTATACGTCTATAACGTTATATATCCTAACCTAAGGGAACCTAACACATCCGATGTAATGTTTTACATCATTCCTGGCGTGTCGGCCCCTATTTCTCGGTTGGAACATTGTATATGTCTATAACGCTATATGTCCTAGCCTGAGACAACCTAACATGTCGAATATAATGTTTTACAATATTCCTGGCGCGTCGGCAACTACTTCTCGGTGGGAACTGTATATACGACTATAACGTTATATATCCTAATCTAAGACAACTTATCATGTCGAATGTAATATTTCACTACATTCCTGGCACATCGGCCCCTACTTCTCGGTGGGAACATTATATACGTCTATAACGTGGTATGTCCTAGCCTAAGGCAAACCTAACATCTCGGAAGTAATATTTTAAAACATTCCTGGCGCGTCGGCATCTACTTCTCGGTGGGAACAGTATATAAGTCAATAACGTTATATATCCTAACCTAAGGCAACCTAACATCCCGGATTTAATATTTTACTACATTCCTGGCACGTCGGCCACTACTTCTCGGTGGGAACATTATATAAGTCTATAACGCTATATATCCTAGCCTAAGGCAAACTAACATGTCGAATGTAATATTTTACAACATTCCCGTCACTTCGGCACCTACTTCTCGGTGGGAACATTATATACGTCTATAACGTTATATATCTTAGCCTAAGGCAACCTAACATCTCGGATGTTATATTTTACTACAGTTCCGGCGCGCCGGCCCCTACTTCTCGGTGGGAACATTATATAAGTCTACAACGTTATATATCCTAGCCTAAGGTAATCCTAACATCTCGGATGTAATATTTTACAACATTCCTGGCACGTCGGCCCCTACGTCTCGGTGGGAACATTATATACGTCTATAACGCTATATATCCTAGCCTAAGGCAAACTAACATGTCGAATGTAATATTTTACAACATTCCCGTCACTTCGGCACCTACTTCTCGGTGGGAACATTATATACGTCTATAACGTTATACATCCTAGTCTAAGGCAACCTAACTTGTCGAGCGCAATATTTTACAACATTCCTGGCTCGTCGGCCTCTACCTCTCGGTGGGAACATTATATACGTCTATAACGTTATATATCCTAACCTAAGGCAACTTAACATGTCGAATGTAATATTTTCCCACATTCCTGGCGCGCTGGCCCCTACTTCTCGGTGGGAACATTATATACGTCTATAACGCCATATATCCTAACCTAAGGCAACCTAACATCTCGGATGTAATATTTTACTACATTCGTGGCGCACCGGCCCCTACTTCTCGGTGGGAACATTATTTACGTCTATAACGTTATATATCCTAGCCTAAGGCAAACTAACATGTCGAATGTAATATTTTACAACATTCCCGTCACTTCGGCACCTACTTCTCGGTGGGAACATTATATACGTCTATAACGTTATATATCTTAGCCTAAGGCAACCTAACATCTCGGATGTTATATTTTACAACATTCCCGTCACTTCGGCACCTACTTCTCGGTGGGAACATTATATACGTCTATAACGTTATATATCTTAGCCTAAGGCAACCTAACATCTCGGATGTTATATTTTACTACAGTTCCGGCGCGCCGGCCCCTACTTCTCGGTGGGAACATTATGTAAGTGTACAACGTTATATATCCTAGCCTAAGGTAATCCTAACATCTCGGATGTAATATTTTACAACATTCCTGGCGCGTAGGCACCTACTTCTCGGTGGGAACAGTATATAAGTCTATAACGTTATATATCCTAACCTAAGGCAACCTAACATCTCGGATGTCATATTTTACTACATTCCTAGCACGTCGGCCCCTACTTCTCGGTGGGAACTTTATATACGTCTATAACGCTATATATCCTAGCCTAAGGCAAACTAACATGTCGAATGTAACATTTTACAACATTCCCGTCACTTCGGCCCCTACTTCTCGGTGGGAACTTTATATACGTCTATAACGTTATATATCCTAGTTTAAGGCAACCTAACATCTCGGATGTAATATTTTACTACATTCGTGGCGCACCGGCACCTACTTCTCGGTGGGAACATTATTTACGTCTATAACGTTATATATCCTAGCCTAAGGCAAACTAACATGTCGAATGTAATATTTTACAACATTCCCGTCACTTCGGCACCTACTTCTCGGTGGGAACATTATATACGTCTATAACGTTATATATCTTAGCCTAAGGCAACCTAACATCTCGGATGTTATATTTTACTTTATTCCTGGAGCGCCGGCCCCTACTTCTCGGTGGGAACAGTATATACGTCTATAACGTTATATATCCTAGCCTAAGGCAATCCTAACATCTCGGAAGTAATATTTTACAACATTCCTAGCGCGACGGCACCTACGTCTCGGTGGGAACATTATATACGTCTATAACGTTATATATCCTAGCCTAGGACAACCTAACATCTCGGATGTCATATTTTACTACATTCCTGGCACGTCGGCCCCTACTTCTCGGTGGGAACATTATATACGTCTATAACGCTATATATCCTAGCCTAAGGCAACCTAACATCTCGGATGTAATATTTTATTACATTCCTGGCACGTCGGCCCCTACTTCTCGGTGTGAACATTATATACGTCTATAACGCTATATATCCTAGCCTAAGGCAAACTAACATGTCGAATGTAATATTTTACAACATTCCTGGCTCGTCGGCCTCTACCTCTCGGTGGGAACATTATATACGTCTATAACGTTATATATCCTAACCTAAGGCAACTTAACATGTCGAATGTAATATTTTCCCACATTCCTGGCGCGCTGGCCCCTACTTCTCGGTGGGAACATTATATACGTCTATAACGCCATATATCCTAACCTAAGGCAACCTAACATCTCGGATGTAATATTTTACTACATTCGTGGCGCACCGGCCCCTACTTCTCGGTGGGAACATTATTTACGTCTATAACGTTATATATCCTAGCCTAAGGCAAACTAACATGTCGAATGTAATATTTTACAACATTCCCGTCACTTCGGCACCTACTTCTCGGTGGGAACATTATATACGTCTATAACGTTATATATCTTAGCCTAAGGCAACCTAACATCTCGGATGTTATATTTTACAACATTCCCGTCACTTCGGCACCTACTTCTCGGTGGGAACATTATATACGTCTATAACGTTATATATCTTAGCCTAAGGCAACCTAACATCTCGGATGTTATATTTTACTACAGTTCCGGCGCGCCGGCCCCTACTTCTCGGTGGGAACATTATGTAAGTGTACAACGTTATATATCCTAGCCTAAGGTAATCCTAACATCTCGGATGTAATATTTTACAACATTCCTGGCGCGTAGGCACCTACTTCTCGGTGGGAACAGTATATAAGTCTATAACGTTATATATCCTAACCTAAGGCAACCTAACATCTCGGATGTCATATTTTACTACATTCCTAGCACGTCGGCCCCTACTTCTCGGTGGGAACTTTATATACGTCTATAACGCTATATATCCTAGCCTAAGGCAAACTAACATGTCGAATGTAACATTTTACAACATTCCCGTCACTTCGGCCCCTACTTCTCGGTGGGAACTTTATATACGTCTATAACGTTATATATCCTAGTTTAAGGCAACCTAACATCTCGGATGTAATATTTTACTACATTCGTGGCGCACCGGCACCTACTTCTCGGTGGGAACATTATTTACGTCTATAACGTTATATATCCTAGCCTAAGGCAAACTAACATGTCGAATGTAATATTTTACAACATTCCCGTCACTTCGGCACCTACTTCTCGGTGGGAACATTATATACGTCTATAACGTTATATATCTTAGCCTAAGGCAACCTAACATCTCGGATGTTATATTTTACTTTATTCCTGGAGCGCCGGCCCCTACTTCTCGGTGGGAACAGTATATACGTCTATAACGTTATATATCCTAGCCTAAGGCAATCCTAACATCTCGGAAGTAATATTTTACAACATTCCTAGCGCGACGGCACCTACGTCTCGGTGGGAACATTATATACGTCTATAACGTTATATATCCTAGCCTAGGACAACCTACATGTCGAATGTAATATTTTACAGAATTCCTGGCGCGTCGGCCCCTACTTCTCGGTGGGCACATTATATACGTCTATAACGCTATATATCCTAACCTAAGGCAACCTAACATCTCGGATGTAATATTTTACTAGATTCCTGGCACGTCGGCCCCTACTTCTCGGTGGGAACATTATATACGTCTATAACTCTATATATCCTAGCCTAAGGCAAACTAACATGTCGAATGTAACATTTTACAACATTCCCGTCACTTCGGCCCCTACTTCTCGGTGGGAACTTTATATACGTCTATAACGTTATATATCCTAGTTTAAGGCAACCTAACATCTCGGATGTAATATTTTACTACATTCGTGGCGCACCGGCACCTACTTCTCGGTGGGAACATTATATACGTCTATAACGTTATATATCCTAACCTAAGGCAACCTAACATCTCGGATGTCATATTTTACTACATTCCTAGCACGTCGGCCCCTACTTCTCGGTGGGAACATTATATACGTCTATAACGTTATATATCCTAGCCTAAGGCAACCTAACATCTCGGATGTAATATTTTACTACATTCCTGCCACGCCGGCCCCTACTTTTCGGTGGGAACATTATATACGTCTGTAACGCTATATATCCTAGCCTAAGGCAACCTAACTTGTCGAGCGCAATATTTTACAACATTCCTGGCTCGTCGGCCTCTACTTCTCGGTGGGAACATTATATACGTCTATAACGTTATACATCCTAACCTAAGGCAACTTAACATGTCGAATGTAATATTTTCCCACATTCCTGGCGCGCTGGCCCCTACTTCTCGGTGGGAACATTATATACGTCTATAACGCCATATATCCTAACCTAAGGCAACCTAACATCTCGGATGTAATATTTTACTACATTCGTGGCGCACCGGCCCCTACTTCTCGGTGGGAACATTATTTACGTCTATAACGTTATATATCCTAGCCTAAGGCAAACTAACATGTCGAATGTAATATTTTACAACATTCCCGTCACTTCGGCACCTACTTCTCGGTGGGAACATTATATACGTCTATAACGTTATATATCTTAGCCTAAGGCAACCTAACATCTCGGATGTTATATTTTACTTCATTCCTGGCGCGCCGGCCCCTACTTCTCGGTGGGAACAGTATATACGTCTATAACGTTATATATCCTACGCCTAAGGCAATCCTAACATCTCGGAAGTAATATTTTACAACATTCCTAGCGCGTCGGCACCTACTTCTCGGTGGGAACATTATATACGTCTATAACGTTATATATCCTAGCCTAAGACAACCGAACATGTCGAATGTAATATTTTACAGAATTCCTGGCGCGTCGGCCCCTACTTCTCGGTGGGCACATTATATACGTCTATAACGCTATATATCCTAACCTAAGGCAACCTAACATCTCGGATGTAATATTTTACTACATTCCTGGCACGTCGGCCCCTACTTCTCGGTGGGAACATTATATACGTCTATAACTCTATATATCCTAGCCTAAGGCAAACTAACATGTCGAATGTAACATTTTACAACATTCCCGTCACTTCGGCCCCTACTTCTCGGTGGGAACTTTATATACGTCTATAACGTTATATATCCTAGTTTAAGGCAACCTAACATCTCGGATGTAATATTTTACTACATTCGTGGCGCACCGGCACCTACTTCTCGGTGGGAACATTATATACGTCTATAACGTTATATATCCTAGCCTAAGGCAATCCTAACATCTCGGATGTAATATTTTACAACATTCCTGGCGCGTCGGCACCTACTTCTCGGTGGGAACAGTATATAAGTCAATAACGTTATATATCCTAACCTAAGGCAACCTAACATCCCGGATTTAATATTTTACTACAGTTCCGGCGCGCCGGCCCCTACTTCTCGGTGGGAACATTATATAAGTCTACAACGTTATATATCCTAGCCTAAGGTAATCCTAACATCTCGCATGTAATATTTTACAACATTCCTGGCACGTCGGCCCCTACGTCTCGGTGGGAACATTATATACGTCTATAACGCTATATATCCTAGCCTAAGCCAAACTAACATGTCGAATGTAATATTTTACAACATTCCCGTCACTTCGGCACCTACTTCTCGGTGGGAACATTATATACGTCTATAACGTTATATATCTTAGCCTAAGGCAACCTAACATCTCGGATGTTATATTTTACTACAGTTCCGGCGCGCCGGCCCCTACTTCTCGGTGGGAACATTATGTAAGTGTACAACGTTATATATCCTAGCCTAAGGTAATCCTAACATCTCGGATGTAATATTTTACAACATTCCTGGCGCGTAGGCACCTACTTCTCGGTGGGAACAGTATATAAGTCTATAACGTTATATATCCTAACCTAAGGCAACCTAACATCTCGGATGTCATATTTTACTACATTCCTAGCACGTCGGCCCCTACTTCTCGGTGGGAACTTTATATACGTCTATAACGCTATATATCCTAGCCTAAGGCAAACTAACATGTCGAATGTAACATTTTACAACATTCCCGTCACTTCGGCCCCTACTTCTCGGTGGGAACTTTATATACGTCTATAACGTTATATATCCTAGTTTAAGGCAACCTAACATCTCGGATGTAATATTTTACTACATTCGTGGCGCACCGGCCCCTACTTCTCGGTGGGAACATTATTTACGTCTATAACGTTATATATCCTAGCCTAAGGCAAACTAACATGTCGAATGTAATATTTTACAACATTCCCGTCACTTCGGCACCTACTTCTCGGTGGGAACATTATATACGTCTATAACGTTATATATCTTAGCCTAAGGCAACCTAACATCTCGGATGTTATATTTTACTTCATTCCTGGCGCGCCGGCCCCTTCTTCTCGGTGGGAACAGTATATACGTCTATAACGTTATATATCCTAGCCTAAGGCAACCTAACATCTCGGATGTTATATTTTACTACATTCCTAGCGCGTCGGCACCTACTTCTCGGTGGGAACATTATATACGTCTATAACGTTATATATCCTAGCCTAAGACAACCTAACATGTCGAATGTAATATTTTACAGCATTCCTGGCGCGTCGGCCCCTACTTCTCGGTGGGAACTTTATATACGTCTATAACGTTATATATCCTAGTCTAAGGCAACCTAACATCTCGGATGTAATATTTTACTACATTCGTGGCGCACCGGCACCTACTTCTCGGTGGGAACATTATATACGTCTATAACGTTATATATCCTAGCCTAAGGCAACCTAACATCTCGGATGTAATATTTTACTACATTCCTGGCTCGTCGGCCCCTACTTCTCGGTGGGAACATTATATACACCTATAACGTTACTTATCCTAGCCTAAGGCAACCTAACATCTCGGATGTAATATTTTACTACATTCGTGGCGCACCGGCCCCTACTTCTCGGTGGAAACATTATATACGTCTATAACGTTATATATCCTAGCCTAAGGCAATCCTAACATCTCGGATGTAATATTTTACAACATTCCTGGCGCGTCGGCACATACTTCTCGGTGGGAGCATTATATACGCCTATAACGTTATATATCCTAACCTAAGGAAACCTAACACCTCGAATGTAATGTTATACAACATTCCTGGCGTGTCGGTCCCTATTTCTCAATGGGAACATTATATATGTCTATAACGCCATATGTCCTAGCCTGAGACAACCTAGCGTGTCGAATATAATATATTACAATATTCCTGGCGCGTCGGCAACTACTTCTCGGTGGGAACAGTATATACGTCTATAACGTTATATATTCTAACCTAAGGGAACCTAACATCTCGGATGTAATATTTTACAACATTCCTGGCGTGTCGGCCCCTATTTCTCGGTGGGAACATTATATACGTCTTTAACGCTATATATCCTAGCCTAAGGCAACCTAACTTGTCGAGCGTAATATTTTACAACATTCCTAGCGCGTCGGCACCTACTTCTCGGTGGGAACATTATATACGTCTATAACGTTATATATCCTAGCCTAAGACAACCTAACATGTCGAATGTAATATTTTACAGCATTCCTGGCGCGTCGGCCCCTACTTCTCGTTGGGAACATTATATACGTCTATAACGCTATATATCCTAACCTAAGGCAACCTAACGTCTCGGATGTAATATTTTACTACATTCCTGGCACGTCGGCCCCTACTTCTTGGTGGGAACATTATATACGTCTATAACTCTATATATCCTAGCCTAAGGCAAACTAACATGTCGAATGTAATATTTTACAACATTCCCGTCACTTCGGCCCCTACTTCTCGGTGGGAACTTTAGATACTTCTATAACGTTATATATCCTAGTTTACGGCAACCTAACATCTCGGATGTAATATTTTACTACATTCGTGGCGCACCGGCCCCTACTTCTCGGTGGGAACATTATTTACGTCTATAACGTTATATATCCTAGCCTAAGGCAATCCTAACATCTCGGATGTAATATTCTACAACATTCCTGGCGCGTCGGCACCTACTCTCGTTGGGAACATTATATACGTCTATAACGTTATATATCCTAACCTGAGGAAACCTAACACCTCGAATGTAATGTTATACAACATTCCTGGCGTGTCGGTCCCTATTTCTCGGTGGGAACATTATATATGTCTATAACGCTATATGTCCTAGCCTGAGACAACCTAGCATGTCGAATATTATATTTTACAATATTCCTGGCGCGTCGGCAACTACTTCTCGGTGGGAACATTATATACGCCTATAACGCTATATCCGGGCCTGCGGCAACCTAACACTTCGGATGTAATGTTTTACAACATTCCTGGCGTGTCGGCCCCTATTTCTCGGTGGGAACATTATATACGTCTTTAACGATATATATCCTAGCCTAAGGCAATCCTAACATGTCGAATGTAAAATTTTACAACATTCCTGGCGAGTCGGCCCCTATTTCTCCGTGGGAACATTATATAAGTCAATAACGTTATATATCTTAACCCAAGGTAACCTAACATCTCGGATGTAATATTTTACTACATTCCTGGCTCGTCGGCCCCTACTTCTCGGCGGGAACATTATATACATCTATAACGTTACTATTCCTAGCCTAAGGCAACCTAACATCTCGGATGTAATATTTTACAACATTCCTGGCGCGCCGGCACCTATTTCTCGGTGGGAACATTATATACGTCTATATCGCTATATATACTAGCCTAAGGCAACCTAACATGTCGAATGTAATAAGTTACAGCATTCCTGGCGCGGCGGCCCCTATTTCTCGGTGGGAACATTATATACGTCTATAACGTGATATATCCTAGCCTAAGGCAATCCTAACATCTCGGATGTAATATTTTAGTACATTCGTGGCGCGCCGACCGCTATTTCTCGATGGGAACATTATATACGTCTATATCGCTATATATCCTATCCTAAGGCAACCTAACATGTCGAGCGTAATATTTTACAACATTCCTGGCTCGTCGGCCCCTACTTTTCGGTGGGAACATTATATACGCCTATAACGCTATATATCCGAGTCTAAGGCAACCTAACATGTCGAGCGTAATATTTTAAACATTCCTGGCGCGTCGGCACCTACTTCTCGGTGGGAGCATTATATACGCCTATAACGTTATATATCCTAACCTAAGGAAACCTAACACCTCGAATGTAATGTTATACAACATTCCTGGCGTGTCGGTCCCTATTTCTCATTGGGAACATTATATATGTCTATAACGCCATATGTCCTAGCCTGAGACAACCTAGCATGTCGAATATAATATATTACAATATTCCTGGCGCGTCGGCAACTACCTCTCGGTGGGAACTGTATATACGTCTATAACGTTATATATCCTAACCTAAGACAACTTAACATGTCGAGCGTAATATTGTACAACATTCCTGGCTCGACGGCCCCTACTTCTCGGTGGGAACATTATATACGTCTATAACGCTATATATCCTAACCTAAGGCAACCTAACATCTCGGAAGTAATATTTTACAACATTCCTAACGCGTCGGCAACTACGTCTAGGTGGGAACATTATATACGTCTTTAACGATATATATCCTAGCCTACGGCAATCCTAACATGTCGAATGTAATATTTTACTACATTCCTGGCACGTCGGCCCCTACTTCTCGGTGGGAACATTATATAAGTCAATAACGTTATATATCTTAACCCAAGGTAACCTAACATCTCGGATGTAATATTTTACTACATTCCTGGCTCGTCGGCCCCTACTTCTCGGCGGGAACATTATATACATCTATAACGTTACTATTCCTAGCCTAAGGCAACCTGACATCTCGGATGTAATATTTTACCACATTCGTGGCGCACCGGCGCCTACTTCTCGGTGGGAACATTATATACGTCTATAACGTTATATATCCTAGGCTAAGGCAATCCTAACACGTCGGATGTAATATTTTACAACATTCCTGGCGCGTCGGCACCTACTTCTCGGTGGGAACATTATATACCTCTATAACGTTATATATCCTAACCTGAGGAAACCTAACACCTCGAATGTAATGTTATACAACATTCCTCGCGTGTCGGTCCCTATTTCTCGGTGGGAACATTATATATGTCTATAACGCTATATGTCCTTGCCTGAGACAACCTAGCATGTCGAATATGATATATTACAATATTCCTGGCGCGTCGGCAACTACTTCTCGGTGGGAACTGTATATACGTCTATAACGTTATATATCCTAACCTAAGACAACTTAACATGTCGAGCGTAATGTTTTACAACATTCCTGGCGCGCCGGCCCCTACTTCTCCGTGGGAACATTATATACACGTCTATAACGCTATATATCTTAACCTAAGGCAACCTAACATCTCGGATGTAATATACTACTACATTCCTGGCGCACTGGCCCCTACTTCTCGGTGGGATCATTATATACGTCTATAACGCCATATATCCTAACCTAAGGCAAAATAACATCTCGGATGTAATATTTTACTACATTCCTGGCACGTCGGCCCCTACTTCTCGGTGGGAACGTTATATGCGTCTATAACGCTATATATCCTAGCCTAAGGCAACCTAACATCTCGGATGTCATATTTTACTACATTCCTGGCGCGCCGGCCCCCACTTCTCGGTGGGAATATTATATACGTCTATATCGCTATATATCATAGCCTAAGGCAACCAAACATGTCGAGCGTAATATTTTACAACATTCCTGGCTCGTTGGCCCCTACTTCTCGGTGGGAACATTATATACGTCTATATCGCTATATATACTAGCCTAAGGCAACCTAACATGTCGAATGTAATAAGTTACAGCATTCCTGGCGCGGCGGCCCCTACTTCTCGGTGGGAACATTATATACGTCTATAACGTGATATATCCTAGCCTAAGGCAATCCTAACATCTCGGATGTAATATTTTAGTACATTCGTGGCGCGCCGACCGCTATTTGTCGATGGGAACATTATATACGTCTATATCGCTATATATCCTAGCCTAAGGCAACCTAACATGTCGAGCGTAATATTTTACAACATTCCTGGCTCGTCGGCCCCTACTTTTCGGTGGGAACATTATATACGCCTATAACGCTATATATCCGAGCCTAAGGCAACCTAACATGTCGAGCGTAATATTTTAAACATTCCTGGCGCGTCGGCACCTACTTCTCGGTGGGAACTTTATATACGTCTATAACGTTATATATCCTAGTCTAAGGCAATCCTAACATCTCGGATGTAATATTTTACAACATTCCTGGCGCGTCGACCCATACTTCTCGGTGGGAGCATTATATACGCCCATAACGTTATATATCCTAACCTAAGGAAACCTAACACCTCGAATGTAATGTTATACAACATTCCTGGCGTGTCGGTCCCTATTTCTCAATGGGAACATTATATATGTCTATAACGCCATATGTCCTAGCCTGAGACAACCTAGCATGTCGAATATAATATATTACAATATTCCTGGCGCGTCGGCAACTACTTCTCGGTGGGAACTGTATATACGTCTATAACGTTATATATTCTAACCTAAGGGAACCTAACATCTCGGATGTAATATTTTACAACATTCCTGGCGTGTCGGCCCCTATTTCTCGGTGGGAACTTTATATACGTCTATAACGTTATATATCCTAGCATAAGGCATCCTTACATGTCGAATGTAATGTTTTACAATATTCCTGGCGCGTCGGCAACTACTTCTCGGTGGGAACAGTATATCCGTCTATAAAGTTATATATCCTAACCTAAGGCAACCTAACATCTCGGATGTAATATTTTACAACATTCCTGGCGCGTCGACCCATACTTCTCGGTGGGAGCATTATATACGCCCATAACGTTATATATCCTAACCTAAGGAAACCTAACACCTCGAATGTAATGTTATACAACATTCCTGGCGTGTCGGTCCCTATTTCTCAATGGGAACATTATATATGTCTATAACGCCATATGTCCTAGCCTGAGACAACCTAGCATGTCGAATATAATATATTACAATATTCCTGGCGCGTCGGCAACTACTTCTCGGTGGGAACTGTATATACGTCTATAACGTTATATATTCTAACCTAAGGGAACCTAACATCTCGGATGTAATATTTTACAACATTCCTGGCGTGTCGGCCCCTATTTCTCGGTGGGAACTTTATATACGTCTATAACGTTATATATCCTAGCATAAGGCATCCTTACATGTCGAATGTAATGTTTTACAATATTCCTGGCGCGTCGGCAACTACTTCTCGGTGGGAACAGTATATCCGTCTATAAAGTTATATATCCTAACCTAAGGCAACCTAACATCTCGGATGTAATATTTTACTACATTCCTGGCACGTCGGCCCCTACTTCTCGGTGGGAACATTATATATGTCTATAACGGTATATATCCTAACCTAAGGCAACCTAACATCTCGGATGTAATATTTTACTACATTCCTGGCATGTTGGCCCCTACTTCTCGGTGGGAACATTATATATGTCTATAACGGTATATATCCTAACCTAAGGCAACCTAACATCTCGGATGTAATATTTTACTACATTCCTGGCATGTTGGCCCCTACTTCTCGGTGGGAACATTATATACGTCTATAACGTTATATATCTTAGCCTCAGGCAATCCTAACACCTCGGATGTAATATTTTACAACATTCCTGGCGCGCCGGCACCTATTTCTCGGTGCTAATATTATATACGTCTATATCGCTATATATACTAGCCTAAGGCAACCTAACATGTCGAATGTAATAAGTTACAGCATTCCTGGCGCGCCGGCTCCTACTTCTCGGTGGGAACATTATATACGTCCATAACGTGATATATCCTAGCCTAAGGCAATCCTAACATCTCGTATGTAATATTTTACTACATTCGTGGCGCGCCGACCGCTATTTGTCGATGGGAACATTATATACGTCTATATCGCTATATATCCTAGCCTAAGGCAACCTAACATGTCGAGCGTAATATTTTACAACATTCCTGGCTCGTCGGCACCTACTTCTCGGTTGGAACTTTATATACGTCTATAACGTTATATATCCTAGCCTAAGGCAACCTAACATGTCGAGCGTAATATTTTACAACATTCCTGGCTCGTCGGCACCTACTTCTCGGTGGGAACATTATATACGTCTATAACGTTACTTATCCTAGCCTAAGGCAATCCAACATCTCGGATGTTATATTTTACTACATTCCTGGCGCGCCGGCCCCTACTTCTCGGTGGGAACATTATATACGTCTATATCGCTATATATCCTAGCCTAAGGCAACCTAACATGTCGAGCGTAATATTTTACAACATTCCTGGCTCGTCGGCACCTACTTCTCGGTTGGAACATTATATACGTCTATATCGCTATATATCCTAGCCTAAGGCAACCTAACATGTCGAGCGTAATATTTTACAACATTCCTGGCTCGTCGGCCCCTACTTTTCGGTGGGAACATTATATACGCCTATAACGCTATATATCCGAGCCTAAGGCAACCTAACATGTCGAGCGTAATATTTTAAACATTCCTGGCGCGTCGGCACCTACTTCTCGGTGGGAGCATTATATACGCCTATAACGGTATATATCCTAACCTAAGGCAACCTAACATCTCGGATGTCATATTTTACTACATTCCTGGCACGTCGGCCCCTACTTCTCGGTTGGAACATTATATACGTCTATAACGTTATATATCCTAACCTAAGGGAACCTAACATCTCGGATGTAATATTTTACAACATTCCCGCCTCTTCGGCCCCTACTTCTCGGTGGGAACATTATATACGTCTATAACGTTATATATCTTAGCCTAAGGCAATCCTAACACCTCGGATGTAATATTTTACAACATTCCTGGCTCGTCGGCACCTACTTCTCGGTGGGAACTTTATATACGTCCATAACGTTATATATCCTAGCATAAGGCAACCTTACATGTCGAATGTAATATTTTACAATATTCCTGGCGCGTCGGCAACTACTTCTAGGTGGGAACATTATATACGTCTATAACGTTACATATCCTAGCCTAAGGCAAACTAACATGTCGAATGTAATATTTTACAACATTCCCGTCACTTCGGCCCCTACTTCTCGGTGGGAACATTATATACGTCTATAACGCTATATATCTTAGCCTAAGGCAATCCTAACATCTCGGATGTAATATTTTACAACATTCCTGGCGCGCCGGCACCTATTTCTCGGTGGGAACATTACATACGTCTATAACTTTACATATCCTAGCCTAAGGCAACCTAACATCTCGGATGTAATATTTTACTACATTCGTGGCGCGCCGACCGCTATTTGTCGATGGGAACATTATATACGTCTATATCGCTATATATCCTAGCCTAAGGCAACCTAACATGTCGAGCGTAATATTTTACAACATTCCTGGCACATTGGCCCCTACTTCTCGGTGGGAACATTATATACGTTTATAACGTTATATATTCTAACCTAAGGGAACCTAACATCTCGGATGTAATATTTAACAACATTCCTGTCGTGTCGGCCCCTCTTTCTCGGTGGCAACATTATATACGTCTTTTACGCTATATATCCTAGCCTAAGGCAACCTAACATCTCGGATGTAATATTTTACAACATTCTGGCGTGTCGTCGCCTGCTTCTCGATGGGGAGATTATATACGTCTATAACGTTGTATATCCTAACCTAACGCAACCTAACATTTGGGATGTAATATTTTACAACATTAATTGCATGTCGGTGCCTACGTCTCGGTGGGAACATTATATACGTCTATAACGTTATATATCTTAGCCTCAGGCAATCCTAACACCTCGGATGTAATATTTTACAACATTCCTGGCGCGCCGGCACCTATTTCTCGGTGGGAACATTATATACGTCTATAACTCTATATATCCTAGCCTAAGGCAAACTAACATGTCGAATGTAACATTTTACAACATTCCCGTCACTTCGGCCCCTACTTCTCGGTGGGAACTTTATATACGTCTATAACGTTATATATCCTAGTTTAAGGCAACCTAACATCTCGGATGTAATATTTTACTCCATTCGTGGCGCACCGGCACCTACTTCTCGGTGGGAACATTATATACGTCTATAACGTTATATATCCTAGCCTAAGGCAATCCTAACATCTCGGATGTAATATTTTACAACATTCCTGGCGCGTCGGCAACTACTTCTCGGTGGGAACTGTATATACGACTATAACGTTATATATCCTAATCTAAGACAACTTATCATGTCGAATGTAATATTTTACTACATTCCTGGCACGTCGGCCCCTACCTCTCGGAGGGAACATTATAAACGTCTATAACGTTATATATCCTAGCCTAAGGCAACCTAACATCTCGGATGTAATATTTTACTACATTCGTGGCGCACCGGCCCCTACTTCTCGGTGGGAACTGTATATACGTCTATAACGTTATATATCCTAACCTAAGACAACTTAACATGTCGAGCGTAATGTTTTACAACATTCCTGGCGCGCCGGCCCCTACTTCTCCGTGGGAATATTATATACACGTCTATAACGCTATATATCCTAACCTAAGGCAACCTAACATCTCGGGTGTAATATACTACTACATTCCTGGCGCGCTGGCCCCTACTTCTCGGTGGGATCATTATATACGTCTATAACGCCATATATCCTAACCTAAGGCAAAATAACATCTCGGATGTAATATTTTACAACATTCCTGGCGTGTCGGCCCCTATTTCTCGGTGGGAACATTATATACGTCTTTAACGATATATATCCTAGCCTAAGGCAATCCTAACATGTCGAATGTAAAATTTTACAACATTCCTGGCGAGTCGGCCCCTATTTCTCCGTGGGAACATTATATAAGTCAATAACGTTATATATCTTAACCCAAATTAACCTAACATCTCGGATGTAATATTTTACTACATTCCTGGCTCGTCGGCCCCTACTTCTCGGCGGGAACATTATATATATCTATAACGCTACTATTCCTAGCCTAAGGCAACCTAACATCTCGGATGTAATATTTTACCACATTCGTGGCTAACCGGCGCCTACTTCCCGGTGGGAACACTATATACGTCTATAACGTTATATATCCTAGACTAAGGCAATCCTAACATGTCGGATGTAATATTTTACAACATTCCTGGCGCGTCGGCACCTACTTCTCGGTGGGAACATTATATACGTCTATAACGTTATATATCCTAACCTGAGGAAACCTAACACCTCGAATGTAATGTTATACAACATTCCTCGCGTGTCGGTCCCTATTTCTCGGTGGGAACATTATATATGTCTATAACGCTATATGTCCTTGCCTGAGACAACCTAGCATGTCGAATATAATATATTACAATATTCCTGGCGCGTCGGCAACTACTTCTCGGTGGGAACAGTATATACGTCTATAACGTTATATATTCTAACCTAAGGGAACCTAACATCTCGGATGTAATATTTTACAACATTCCTGGCGTGTCGGCCCCTATTTCTCGGTGGGAACATTATATACGTCTTTAACGCTATATATCCTAGCCTAAGGCAACCTAACTTGTCGAGCGTAATATTTTACAACATTCCTAGGGCGTCGGCCCCTATTTCTCGGTGGGAACATTATATAAGTCTATAACGTTATATATCCTAACCTAAGGGAACCTAACATCTCGGATGTAATATTTTACAACATTCCCGCCGCTTCGGCCCCTACTTCTCGGTGGGAACATTATATACGTCTATAACGTTATATATCTTAGCCTAAGGCAATCCTAACACCTCGGCTGTAATATTTTACAACATTCCTGGCTCGTCGGCACCTACTTCTCGGTGGGAACTTTATATACGTCTATAACGTTATATATCCTAGCATAGGGCAACCTTACATGTCGAATGTAATATTTTACAATATTCCTGGCGCGTCGGCAACTACTTGTAGGTGGGAACATTATATACGTCTATAACGTTACATATCCTAGCCTAAGGCAACCTAACATCTCGGATGTAATATTTTACTACATTCCTGGCGCGCCGGCCCCTACTTTTCGGTGGGAACATTATATACGTCTGTAACGCTATATATCCTAGCGTAAGGCAACCTAACATCTCGGATGTAATATTTTACAACATTCCTGGCACGCCGGCCCCTACTTCTCTGTGGGAACATTATATACGTCTATAACGCTATATATCCTAGCCTAAGGCAAACTAACATGTCGAATGTAATATTTTACAACATTCCTAGCGCTCCGGCCCCTACTTCTCGGTGGGAACATTATATACGTCTACATCGCTATATATCCTAGCCTAAGGCAACCTAACATGTCGAGCGTAATATTTTGCAACATTCCTGGCGTGCCGGCCCCTATTTCTCGGTGGGAACATTATATACGTCTATATCGAGGTATATCTTAGCCTAAGGCAATCCTAACATCTCGGATGTAATATTTTAGTACATTCGTGGCGCGCCGACCGCTATTTCTCGATGGGAACATTATATACGTCTATATCGCTATATATCCTATCCTAAGGCAACCTAACATGTCGAGCGTAATATTTTACAACATTCCTGGCTCGTCGGCCCCTACTTTTCGGTGGGAACATTATATACGCCTATAACGCTATATATCCGAGCCTAAGGCAACCTAACATGTCGAGCGTAATATTTTAAACATTCCTGGCGCGTCGGCACCTACTTCTCGTTGGGAGCATTATATACGCCTATAACGTTATATATCCTAACCTAAGGAAACCTAACACCTCGAATGTCATGTTATACAACATTCCTGGCGTGTCGGTCCCTATTTCTCATTGGGAACATTATATATGTCTATAACGCCATATGTCCTAGCCTGAGACAACCTAGCATGTCGAATATAATATATTACAATATTCCTGGCGCGTCGGCAACTACTTCTCGGTGGGAACTGTATATACGTCTATAACGTTATATATCCTAACCTAAGACAACTTAACATGTCGAGCGTAACATTTTACAACATTCCTGGCTCGACGGCCCCTACTTCTCGGTGGGAATATTATATACGTCTATAACGCTATATATCCTAACCTAAGGCAACCTAACATCTCGGATGTCATATTTTACTACATTCCTGGCACGTCGGCCCCTACTTCTCGGTGGGAACATTATATACATCTATATCTCTATATATCCTAGCCTAAGGCAAACTAACATGTCGAATGTAATATTTTACAGCATTCTCGTCACTTGGGCCCCTACTTCTCGGTGGGAACTTTATATACGTCTATAACGTTATATATTCTAGTTTAAGGCAACCTAACATCTCGGATGTAATATTTTACTACATTCGTGGCGCACCGGCCCCTACTTCTCGGTGGGAACATTATATACGTCTATAACGTTATATATCCTAGCCTAAGGCAATCCTAACATCTCGGATGTAATATTTTACAACATTCCTGGCGCGTCGGCACCTACTTCTCGGTGGGAACATTATATACGTCTATAACGTTATATATCCTAACCTAAGGGAAACTAACCCTCGGATGTAATGTTTTACAACATTTCTGGCGTGTCGGCCCCTATTTCTCGGTGGGAACATTGTATATGTCTATACGCTATATGTCCTAGCCTGAGGCAACCTAACATGTCGAATATAATATTTTACAATATTCCTGGCGCGTCGGCAACTACTTCTCGGTGGGAACTGTATATACGACTATAACGTTATATATCCTAATCTAAGACAACTTATCATGTCGAATGTAATATTTTACTACATTCCTGGCACGTCGGCCCCTACCTCTCGGAGGGAACATTATAAACGTCTATAACGTTATATATCCTAGCCTAAGGCAACCTAACATCTCGGATGTTATATTTTACTACATTCCTAGCGCGTCGGCACCTACTTCTCGGTGGGCACATTATATACGTCTATAACGTTATATATCCTAGCCTAAGACAACCGAACATGTCGAATGTAATATTTTACTACATTCCTGGCACGTCGGCCCCTACTTCTTGGTGGGAACATTATATACGCCTATAACGCTATATCCGAGCCTGCGGCAACCTAACACCTCGGATGTAATGTTTTACAACATTCCTGGCGTGTCGGCCCCTATTTCTCGGTGGGAACATTATATACGTCTTTAACGATATATATCCTAGCCTAAGGCAACCCTAACATGTCGAATGTAAAATTTTAAAACATTCCTGGCGAGTCGGCCCCTATTTCTCCGTGGGAACATTATATAAGTCAATAACGTTATATATCTTAACCCAAGGTAACCTAACATCTCGGATGTAATATTTTACCACATTCCTGGCTCGTCGGCCCCTACTTCTCGGCGGGAACATTATATACATCTATAACGTTACTATTCCTAGCCTAAGGCAACCTGACATCTCGGATGTAATATTTTACCACATTCGTGGCGCACCGGCGCGTACTTCTCGGTGGGAACATTATATACGTCTATAACGTTATATATCCTAGACTAAGGCAATCCTAACACGTCGGATGTAATATTTTACAACATTCCTGGCGCGTCGGCACCTACTTCTCGGTGGGAACATTATATACCTCTATAACGTTATATATCCTAACCTGAGGAAACCTAACACCTCGAATGTAATGTTATACAACATTCCTCGCGTGTCGGTCCCTATTTCTCGGTGGGAACATTATATATGTCTATAACGCTATATGTCCTTGCCTGAGACAACCTAGCATGTCGAATATAATATATTACAATATTCCTGGCGCGTCGGCAACTACTTCTCGGTGGGAACTGTATATACGTCTATAACGTTATATATCCTAACCTAAGACAACTTAACATGTCGAGCGTAATGTTTTACAACATTCCTGGCGCGCCGGCCCCTACTTCTCCGTGGGAACATTATATACACGTCTATAACGCTATATATCTTAACCTAAGGCAACCTAACATCTCGGATGTAATATACTACTACATTCCTGGCGCGCTGGCCCCTACTTCTCGGTGGGATCATTATATACGTCTATAACGCCATATATCCTAACCTAAGGCAAAATAACATCTCGGATGTAATATTTTACTACATTCCTGGCACGTCGGCCCCTACTTCTCGGTGGGAACGTTATATGCGTCTATAACGCTATATATCCTAACCTAAGGCAACCTAACATCTCGGATGTCATGTTTTACTACATTCCTGGCACGTCGGCCACTACTTCTCGGTGGGAACATTATATAAGTCTATTACGCTATATATCCTAGCCTAAGGCAAACTAACATGTCGAATGTAATATTTTACAACATTCCCGTCACTTCGGCACCTACTTCTCCGTGGGAACATTATATACGTCTATAACGTTATATATCCTAGCCTAAGGCAATCCTAACATCTCGGAAGTAATATTTTACAACATTCCTAGCGCGTCGGCACCTACTTCTCGGTGGGAATATTATATACGTCTATAACGTTATATATCCTAGCCTAAGACAACCTAACATGTCGAATGTAATATTTTACAGCATTCCTGGCGCGTCGGCCCCTACTTCTCGGTGGGAACATTATATACGTCTATAACGTTATATATCCTAGCCTAAGGCAATCCTAACATCTCGGATGTAATATTTTACAACATTCCTGGCGCGTCGGCACCTACTTCTCGGTGGGAACATTATATACGTCTATAACGTTATATATCCTAACCTAAGGGAACCTAACACATCCGATGTAATGTTTTACAACATTCCCGGCGTGTCGGCCCCTATTTCTCGGTGGGAACATTGCATATGTCTATAACGCTATTTGTCCTAGCCTGAGACAACCTAACATGTCGAATATAATATTTTACAACATTCCCGTCACTTCTGCACCCACTTCTCGGTGGGAACATTATATACGTCTATAACGTTATATATCTTAGCCTAAGGCAACCTAACATCTCGGATGTTATATTTTACTACAGTCCCGGCGCGCCAGCCCCTACTTATCCGTGGGAACATTATATAAGTCTACAACGTTATATATCCTAGCCTAAGATAATCCTAACATCTCGGATGTAACATTTTACAACATTCTTGGCGCGTCGGCACCTACTTCTCGGTGGGAACAGTATATAAGTCTATAACGTTATATATCCTAACCTAAGGCAACCTAACATCTCGGATGTCATATTTTACTACATTCCTGGCACGTCGGCCCCTACTTCTCGGTGGGAACATTATATACGCCTATTACGCTATATATCCTATCCTAAGGCAACCTAACACCTCGGATGTAATGTTTTACAACATTCCTGGCGTGTCGGCACCTATTTCTCGGTGGGAACATTATATACGTCTTTAACGCTATATATCCTAGCCTAAGGCAACCTAACTTGTCGAATGTAATATTTTACAGCATTCCTCTCGCGGCGGCCCCTACTTCTCGGTGGGAACATTATATACGTCTATAACGTGATATATCCTAGCCTAAGGCAATCCTAACATCTCGGATGTAATATTTTACTACATTCCCGTCACTTCGGCCCCTACTTCTCGTTGGGAACATTATATACGTCTATAACGCTATATATCCTAGCTTAAGGCAGTCCTAACATCTCGGATGTAATATTTTACAACATTCCTGGCTCGCCGGCACCTATTTCTCGGTGGGAACATTACATACGTCTATAACTTTACATATCCTAGCCTAAGGCAAGCTAACATCTCGGATGTAATATTTTACAACATTCCCGTCACTTCGGCCCCTACTTCTCGATGGAAACATTATATACGTCTATAACGTTATATATCCTAACCTAAGGCAACCTAACATCTCGGATGTAATATTTTACTACATTCCTGGCACGTCGGCCACTACTTCTCGGTGGGAACATTATATAAGTCTATAACGCTATATATCATAGCCTAAGGCAAACTAACATGTCGAATGTAATATTTTACAACATTCCCGTCACTTCTGCACCTACTTCTGGGTGGGAGCATTATATACGTCTATAACGTTATATATCCTAGCCTAAGGCAACCTAACATGTCGAGCGTAATATTTTACAACATTCCTGGCTCGTCGGCCCCTACTTCTCGGTGGGAACATTATATACGCCTATAACGCTATATATCCGAGCCTAAGGCAACCTAACATGTCGAGCGTAATATTTTACAACATTCCTGGCGCGTCGGCACCTACTTCTCGGTGAGAGCATTATATACGCCTATAACGTTATATATCCTAACCTAAGGAAACCTAACACCTCGAATGTAATGTTATACAACATTCCTGGTGTGTCGGTCCCTATTTCTCAATGGGAACATTATATATGTCTATAACGCCATATGTCCTAGCCTGAGACAACCTAGCATGTCGAATATAATATATTACAATATTCCTGGCGCGTCGGCAACTACTTCTCGGTGGGAACTGTATATACGTCTATAACGTTATATATCCTAACCTAGGACAACTTAACATGTCGAGCGTAATATTTTACAACATTCCTGGCTCGACGGCCCCTACTTCTCGGTGGGAACATTATATACGTCTATAACGTTATATATCCTAACCTAAGGGAACCTAACATCTCGGATGTAATATTTTACCACATTCTTGGCTCGTTGACCCCTACTCCTCGGTGGGAATATCGTATACGTCTATAACGTTATATATCCTAGCCTAAGGCAATCCTAACATGTCGAATGTAATATTTTACAGCATTCCTGGCGCGCCGGCCCCTACTTCTCGGTGGGAACATTATATACGCCTATAACGTGATATATCCTAGCCTAAGGCAATCCTAACATCACGGATGTAATATTTTACTACATTCGTGGCGCACCGACCGCGATTCCTCGATGGGAACATTATATACGTCTATGTCGCTATATGTCCTAGCCTAAGGCAACCTAACATGGCGAGCGTAATATTTTACAACATTCCTGGCTCGTCGGCCCCTACTTCTCGGTGGGAACATTATATACGTCTATAACGTTATATATCTTAGCCTAAGGCAATCCTAACACCTCGGATGTAATATTTTACAACATTCCTGGCTCGTCGGCACCTACTTCTCGGTGGGAACTTTATATACGTCTATAACGTTATATATCCTAGCATAAGGCAACCTTACATGTCGAATGTAATATTTTACAATATTCCTGGCGCGTCGGCAACTACTTCTAGGTGGGAACATTATATACGTCTATAACGTTACATATCCTAGCCTAAGGCAACCTAACATCTCGGATGTAATATTTTACTACATTCCTGGCGCGCCGGCCCCTACTTTTCGGTGGGAACATTATATACGTCTGTAACGCTATATATCCTAGCCTAAGGCAATCCTAACATCTGGGAAGTAATATTTTACAACATTCCTAGCGCGTCGGCACCTACTTCTCGGTGGGAACATTATATACCTCTATAACGTTATATATCCTACCCTAAGGCAACCTAACATCTCGGATGTAATATTTTACTACATTCGTGGCGCGCCGTCCCCTACTTCTCGGTGCGAACATTATATACGTCTATAACGCCATATATCCTAACCTAAGGCAACCTAACATCTCGGATGTAATATTTTACTACATGCCTGGCACGTCGGCCCCTACTTCTCGGTGGGAACATTATATACGTATATAACGCTATATGTCCTAGCCTAAGGCAAACTAACATGTCGAATGTAATATTTTACAACATTCCCGTCACTTCGGTCCCTACTTCTCGGTGGGAACATTATATACGCCTATAACGTTATATATTCTAGTCTAAGGCAACCTAACATCTCGGATGTAATATTTTACTACATTCGTGGCTCGTCGGCCCCTACTTCTCGGTGGGAACATTATATACGTCTATAACGTTACTTATCCTAGCCTAAGGCAACCCAACAACTCGGATGTTATATTTTACTACATTCCTGGCGCGCCGGCCCCTACTTCTCGGTGGGAACATTATATACGTCTATATCGCTATATATCATAACGTAAGGCAACCTAACGTGTCGAGCGTAATATTATACAACATTCCTGGCTCGTCGGTCCCTACTTCTCGGTGGGAACATTATATACGTCTATAACGTTATATATCCGAGTCTAAGGCAATCCCAACATCTCGGATATAATATTTTACAACATTCCTGGCGCGTCGGCACCTACTTCTCGGTGGGAACATTATATACGTCTATAACGTTATATATCCTAACCTAAGGGTACCTAACACCTCGGATGTAATGTTTTACAACATTCCTGGCTCGCCGGCCCACACTTCTCGGTGGGAACATTATATACGTCTATATCGCTATATATCACAACGTAAGGGAACCTAACATGTCGAGCGTAATATTTTACAACATTCCTGGCTCGTCGGGGCCTACTTCTCGGTGGGAACATTATATACGCCTATAACGCTATATATCCTAGCCGAAGGCAACCTAACACCTCGGATGTAATGTTTTACAACATTCCTGGCGTGTCGACCCCTATTTCTCGGTGGGAACATTATATACGTCTTCAACGATATATATCCTATCCTAAGGCAATCCTAACATGTCGAATGTAATATTTTACCACATTGCTGGCTCGTTGGCACCTACTTCTCGGTGGGAATATTATATACGTCTATAACGTTATATATCCTAACCTAAGGGAACCTAACATCTCGGATGTAATATTTTACCACATTCTTGGCTCGTTGACCCCTACTCCTCGGTGGGAATATCGTATACGTCTATAACGTTATATATCCTAGCCTAAGGCAATCCTAACATGTCGAATGTAATATTTTACAGCATTCCTGGCGCGCCGGCCCCTACTTCTCGGTGGGAACATTATATACGCCTATAACGTGATATATCCTAGCCTAAGGCAATCCTAACATCACGGATGTAATATTTTACTACATTCGTGGCGCACCGACCGCGATTTCTCGATGGGAACATTATATACGTCTATGTCGCTATATGTCCTAGCCTAAGGCAACCTAACATGGCGAGCGTAATATTTTACAACATTCCTGGCTCGTCGGCACCTACTTCTCGGTGGGAACTTTATATACGTCTATAACGTTATATATCCTAGCATAAGGCATCCTTACATGTCGAATGTAATATTTTACATTATTCCTGGCGCGTCGGCAACTACTTCTCGGTGGGAACAGTATATCCGTCGATAACGTTATATATCCTAACCTAAGGCAACTTAACATGTCGAATGTAATGTTTCACCACATTCCTGGCTCGTTGGCCCCTACTTCTCGGTGGGAACATTATGAGCGTCTATAACGTTATATATCCTAACCTAAGGCAACCTAACATCTCGGATGTAATATTTTACAACATTCCTGGCTCGTTGGCCCCTACTTCTCGGTGGGAACATTATATACGTCTATAACGTTATATATTCTAACCTAAGGGAACCTAACATCTCGGATGTAATATTTTACAACATTCCCGGCACTTCGGCCCCTACTTCTCGGTGGGAACATTATATACGTCTATAACATTATATATCCTAGCCTAAGGCAGTCCTAACATCTCGGATGTAATATTTTACAACATTCCTGGCTCGCCGGCACCTATTTCTCGGTGGGAACATTATATACGTCTATAACTTTACATATCCTAGCCTAAGGCAACCTAACATCTCGGATATAATATTTTACAACATTACCGTCACTTCTGCACCTACTTCTCGGTGGGAACATTATATACGTCTATAATGCTACATATCCTTGCCTAAGGCAACCTAACATATCGGATGTTATATTTTACTACATTCCCGGCGCGCCGGCCCATACTTCTCGGTGGGAACATTATATACGTCTATAACGTTATATATCTTAGTCTAAGGCAACCTAACATCTCGGATGTAATATTTTACTACATTCGTGGCGCACCGGCCCCTACTTCACGGTGGGGACATTATATACGTCTATAACGTTATATATCCTACTCTAAGGCAATCCTAACATCTCGGATGTAATATTTTACTACATTCCTGACGCGCCGGCCCTTACTTCTCGGTGGGAACATTATATACGTCTATCATGCTACATATCCTTGCCTAAGGCAACCTAACATCTCGGATGGAATATTTTACTACATTCCTGGCGCGCCGGCCCCTATTTCTCGGTGGGAACATTATATACGTCTTTAACGATATATATCCTAGCCTAAGGCAACCTAACATATCGAATGTAATATTTTACAACATTCTGGCGTGTCGTCGCCTGCTTCTCAAAGGGGACATTATATACGTCTATAACGTTGTATATCGTAACCTACGGCAACCTAACATTTCGGATGTAATATTTTACAACATTCCTGGCATGTCGGTCCCTACTTCTCGGTGGGAACATTCTATACGTCTATAACATTATATATCCTAACCTAAGGCAACCTACCATCTCGGATGTAATATTTTACAACATTCCCGTCACTTCGGCCCCTACTTCTCGGTGGGAACATTATATACGTCTATAACGCTGTATATCCTAGCCTAAGGCAAACTAACATATCGAATGTAATATTTTACAACATTCCCGTCACTTCGGCCCCTACTTCTCGGTGGGAACTGTATATACGTCTATAACGTTATATATCCTAACCTAAGGCAACCTAACATCTCGGATGTAATATTTTACTACATTCCTGGCACGTCGGCCACTACTGCTCGCTGGGAACATTATATAAGTCTATAACGCTATATATTCTCGCCTAAGGCAACCTAACATGTCGAGTGTAATATTTTACAACATTCCTGACTCGTCGGCCCCTACTTCTCGGTGTGAACATTATACACGTCGATAACGTTATATATCCTAACCTAAGGCATCCTAACATCTCGGATGTAATATTTTACAACATTCCCGGCGCGTCGGTCCCTACTTCTCGGTGGGAACATTATATACGTCTATAACGCTATATATCCTAGCCTAAGGCAACCTAACATGTCGAGCGTCATATTTTACAACATTCCTGACTCGTCGGCTCCTACTTCTCGGTGGGAACATTATATACGTCGATAACGTTATATATCCTAGCCTAAGGCAATCCTAACATCTCGGAAGTAATATTTTACAACATTCCTAGCGCGTCGGCACCTACTTCTCGGTGGGAATATTATATACGTCTATAACGTTATATATCCTAGCCTAAGACAACCTAACATGTCGAATGTAATATTTTACAGCATTCCTGGCGCGTCGGCCCCTACTTCTCGGTGGGAACATTATATACGTCTATAACGTTATATATCCTAGCCTAAGGCAATCCTAACATCTCGGATGTAATATTTTACAACATTCCTGGCGCGTCGGCACCTACTTCTCGGTGGGAACATTATATACGTCTATAACGTTATATATCCTAACCTAAGGGAACCTAACACATCCGATGTAATGTTTTACAACATTCCCGGCGTGTCGGCCCCTATTTCTCGGTGGGAACATTGCATATGTCTATAACGCTATTTGTCCTAGCCTGAGACAACCTAACATGTCGAATATAATATTTTACAACATTCCCGTCACTTCGGCACCCACTTCTCGGTGGGAACATTATATACGTCTATAACGTTATATATCTTAGCCTAAGGCAACCTAACATCTCGGATGTTATATTTTACTACAGTCCCGGCGCGCCAGCCCCTACTTATCCGTGGGAACATTATATAAGTCTACAACGTTATATATCCTAGCCTAAGATAATTCTAACATCTCGGATGTAACATTTTACAACATTCTTGGCGCGTCGGCACCTACTTCTCGGTGGGAACAGTATATAAGTCTATAACGTTATATATCCTAACCTAAGGCAACCTAACATCTCGGATGTCATATTTTACTACATTCCTGGCACGTCGGCCCCTACTTCTCGGTGGGAACATTATATACGTCTATAACGCTATATATCCTAGCCTAAGGCAAACTAACATGTCGAATGTAATATTTTACAGCATTCCCGTCACTTCGGCCCCTACTTCTCGGTGGGAACTTTATATACGTCTATAACGTTATATATCCTAGTCTAAGGCAATCCTAACATCTCGGATGTAATATTTTACAACATTCCTGGCGCGTCGGCCCATACTTCTCGGTGGGAGCATTATATACGCCCATAACGTTATATATCCTAACCTAAGGAAATCTAACACCTCGAATGTAATGTTATACAACATTCCTGGCGTGTCGGTCCATATTTCTCAATGGGAACATTATATATGTCTATAACGCCATATGTCCTAGCCTGAGACAACCTAGCATGTCGAATATAATATATTACAATATTCCTGGCGCGTCGGCAACTACTTCTCGGTGGGAACTGTATATACGTCTATAACGTTATATATTCTAACCTAAGGGAACCTAACATCTCGGATGTAATATTTTACAACATTCCTGGCGTGTCAGCCCCTATTTCTCGGTGGGAACATTATAAACGTCTATATCTCTATATATCCTAGCCTAAGGCAACCTAACATGTCGAGCGTAATATTTTACAACATTTCTGGCTCTTCGGCACCTACTTCTCGTTGGGAACATTATATGCGTCTATAACGTGATATATCCTAGCCTAAGGCAATCCTAACATCTCGTATGTAATATTTTACTACATTCGTGGCGCGCCGACCGCTATTTGTCGATGGGAACATTATATACGTCTATATCGCTATATATCCTAGCCTAAGGCAACCTAACATGTCGAGCGTAATATTTTACAACATTCCTGGCTCGTCGGCACCTACTTCTCGGTTGGAACTTTATATACGTCTATAACGTTATATATCCTAGCCTAACGCAACCTAACATGTCGAGCGTAATATTTTACAACATTCCTGGCTCGTCGGCACCTACTTCTCGGTGGGCACATTATATACGTCTATAACGTTACTTATCCTAGCCTAAGGCAATCCAACATCTCGGATGTTATATTTTACTACATTCCTGGCGCGCCGGCCCCTACTTCTCGGTGGGAACATTATATACGTGTATATCGCTATATATCATAACGTAAGGCAACCTAACATTTCGAGCGTAATATTATACAACATTCCTGGCTCGTCGGTCCCTACTTCTCGGTGGGAACATTATATACGCCTATTACGCTATATATCCTAGCCTAAGGCAACCTAACACCTCGGATGTAATGTTTTACAACATTCCTGGCGCGTCGGCACCTACTTCTCGGTGGGAACAGTATATACGTCTATAACGTTATATATCCTAACCTAAGGCAACCTAATATCTCGGATGTAATATTTTACTACATTCCCGTCACTTCGGCCCCTACTTCTCGTTGGGAACATTGTATTCGTCTATAACGCTATATATCCTAGCTTAAGGCAACCTAACATGTCGAATGTGATATTTTACAACATTCCTGGCGCGTCGGCACCTACTTTTCGGTGGGAACAGTATATACGTCTATAACGTTATATATCCTAGCCTAAGGCAATCCTAACATGTCGATTGTAATATTTTACAACATTCCTGGCGCGTTGGCACCTACTTCTCGGTGGGAACAGTATATACGTCTATAACGTTATATATCCTAGCCTAAGGCAATCCTAACATGTCGATTGTAATATTTTACAACATTCCTGGCGCATCGGCACCTACTTTTCGGTGGGAACAGTGTATAGGTCTATAACGTTATATATCCTAGCCTAAGGCAACCTAACATCTCGGATGTAATAGTTTACTACATTCCTGACGCGCCGGCCCCTACTTCTCGGTGGGGAACATTATATACGTCTATATCGCTATATATCCTAGCCTAAGGCAACCTAACATGTCGAGCGCAATATTTTACAACATTCCTGACTCGTCAGCTCCTACTCCTCGGTGGGAACATTATATACGTCTATAACGTTATATATACTAACCTAAGGCAACCTAACATGTCGGATGTAATATTTTACAACATTCCCGTCACTTCGGGCCCTACTTCTCGGTAGGAATATTATATACGTCTATAACGCTATATATCCTAGCATAAGGCAACAAAACATGTCGAATGTAATATTTCACGACATTCCTGGCGCGTCGGCACCTACTTCTCGGTGGGAACAGTATATACATCTATAACGTTATATATCCTAGCCTAAGGTAATCCTAACATGTCGATTGTAATATTTTACAACATTCCTGGCGCGTCGGCACCTACCTCTCGGTGGGAACAATATATACGTCTATAACGTTATATATCCTAGCCTAAGGCAATCCTAACACGTCGAATGTAATATTTTACAACATTCCTGGCGCGTCGGCCCCTAATTCTCGGTGGGAACATTCTATAAGTGAATAACGTTCTATATCCTAACCTAAGGCAACCTAACATCTCGGATGTAATATTTCACGACATTCCTAGCGCGTCAGCTCCTACTTCTCGGTGGGAACATTATATACGTCTATAACGCTATATATCCTAGCCTAACGCAACCTAACGTGTCGAATGTAATATTTTACAACATTCCCGGCACATCGGCCCCTACTTCTCGGTGCGAACATTATTTACGTCTATAACGCTATATATCCTATCTCAAGGCAACCTAACATGTGGAATGTAATATTTTACAACATTCCTGGCTCGTCGGCCCCTACCTCTCGGTGGGAACATTATATACGTCTATAACGTTATATATCCTAACGTAAGGGAACATAACATCTCGGATGTAATATTTTACTACATTCGTGGCGCGCTGGCCCCTACTTCTCGGTGGGAACATTATATACCTCTATAACGCCATATATCCTAACCTAAGGCAACCTAACATCTCGGATGTAATATTTTACAACATTTCTGGCGCGTCGCCATGCACTTTTCGGTGGGAACATTATATACGTCTATAACGCTATATATCCTAGTCTAAGGCAACCTAACATGTCGAATGTAATATTTCACGACATTCCTGGCGCGTCGGCCCCTACTTCTCGGTGGGAACATTCTATAAGTGAATAACGTTATATATCCTAACCTAAGGCAACCTAACATCTCGGATCTAATATTTTACAACATTCCTGGCGCGCCTGCCCCTACTTCTCGATGGGAACATTATATATGTCTATATCGCTATATATCCTAGCCTAAGGCAACCTAACGTGTCGAATGTAATATTTTACAACATTCCTGGCTCGTCGGCCCCTACCTCTCGGTGGGAACATTATATACGTCTATAAAGTTATATATCCTAACGTAAGGGAACATAACATCTCGGATGTAATATTTTACTACATTCGTGGCGCGCTGGCCCCTACTTCTCGGTAGGAACATTATATACGTCTATATCGCTATATATCCCAGCCTAAGGCAATCCTAGCATGTCGAATGTAATATTTTACAGCATTCCCGTCACTTCGGCCCCTACTTCTCGTTGGGAACATTATATACGTCTATAACGCTATATATCCTAGCTTAAGGCAACCTAACATGTCGAATGTAATATATGACAACATTTCCGGCACTTCGTCCCCTACTTCTCGGTGGGAACATTATATAAGTCTATAACGCTATATATCCTAGTCTAAGGCAAACTAACGTGTCGAATGTAATATTTTACAACATTCCTGGCTCGTCGGCACCTACTTCTCGGTGGGAACATTATATACGTCTATATCGCTATATATCCCAGCCTAAGGCAATCCTAGCATGTCGAATGTAATATTTTACAGCATTCCCATCACTTCGGCCCCTACTTCTCGTTGGGAACATTATATACGTCTATAACGCTATATATCCTAGCTTAAGGCAACCTAACATGTCGAATGTAATATATTACAACATTTCCGGCACTTCGTCCCCTACTTCTCGGTGGGAACATTATATAAGTCTATAACGCTATATATCCTAGTCTAAGGCAAACTAACATGTCGAATGTAATATTTTACAGCATTCCTGGCGCGCCGGCCCCTACTTCTCGGTGGGAACATTATATACGCCTATAACGTGATATATCCTAGCCTAAGGCAATCCTAACATCACGGATGTAATATTTTACTACATTCGTGGCGCACCGACCGCGATTTCTCGATGGGAACATTATATACGTCTATGTCGCTATATGTCCTAGCCTAAGGCAACCTAACATGGCGAGCGTAATATTTTACAACATTCCTGGCTCGTCGGCACCTACTTCTCGGTGGGAACTTTATATACGTCTATAACGTTATATATCCTAGCATAAGGCATCCTTACATGTCGAATGTAATATTTTACATTATTCCTGGCGCGTCGGCAACTACTTCTCGGTGGGAACAGTATATCCGTCGATAACGTTATATATCCTAACCTAAGGCAACTTAACATGTCGAATGTAATGTTTCACCACATTCCTGGCTCGTTGGCCCCTACTTCTCGGTGGGAACATTATGAGCGTCTATAACGTTATATATCCTAACCTAAGGCAACCTAACATCTCGGATGTAATATTTTACAACATTCCTGGCTCGTTGGCCCCTACTTCTCGGTGGGAACATTATATACGTCTATAACGTTATATATTCTAACCTAAGGGAACCTAACATCTCGGATGTAATATTTTACAACATTCCCGGCACTTCGGCCCCTACTTCTCGGTGGGAACATTATATACGTCTATAACATTATATATCCTAGCCTAAGGCAGTCCTAACATCTCGGATGTAATATTTTACAACATTCCTGGCTTGCCGGCACCTATTTCTCGGTGGGAACATTATATACGTCTATAACTTTACATATCCTAGCCTAAGGCAACCTAACATCTCGGATATAATATTTTACAACATTACCGTCACTTCTGCACCTACTTCTCGGTGGGAACATTATATACGTCTATAATGCTACATATCCTTGCCTAAGGCAACCTAACATATCGGATGTTATATTTTACTACATTCCCGGCGCGCCGGCCCATACTTCTCGGTGGGAACATTATATACGTCTATAACGTTATATATCTTAGTCTAAGGCAACCTAACATCTCGGATGTAATATTTTACTACATTCGTGGCGCACCGGCCCCTACTTCACGGTGGGAACATTATATACGTCTATAACGTTATATATCCTAGCCTAAGGCAACCTAACATCTCGGATGTAATATTTTACTACATTCCTGGCTCGTCGGCCCCTACTTCTCGGTGGGAACATTATATACACCTATAACGTTACTTATCCTAGCCTAAGGCAACCTAACATCTCGGATGGAATATTTTACTACATTCCTGGCGCGCCGGCCCCTATTTCTCGGTGGGAACATTATATACGTCTTTAACGATATATATCCTAGCCTAAGGCAACCTAACATATCGAATGTAATATTTTACAACATTCTGGCGTGTCGTCGCCTGCTTCTCAAAGGGGACATTATATACGTCTATAACGTTGTATATCGTAACCTACGGCAACCTAACATTTCGGATGTAATATTTTACAACATTCCTGGCATGTCGGTCCCTACTTCTCGGTGGGAACATTCTATACGTCTATAACATTATATATCCTAACCTAAGGCAACCTAACATCTCGGATGTAATATTTTACAACATTCCCGTCACTTCGGCCCCTACTTCTCGGTGGGAACATTATATACGTCTATAACGCTATATATCCTAGCCTAAGGCAAACTAACATATCGAATGTAATATTTTACAACATTCCCGTCACTTCGGCCCCTACTTCTCGGTGGGAACTGTATATACGTCTATAACGCTATATATCCTAACCTAAGGCAACCTAACATCTCGGATGTAATATTTTACTACATTCCTGGCACGTCGGCCACTACTGCTCGCTGGGAACATTATATAAGTCTATAACGCTATATATTCTCGCCTAAGGCAACCTAACATGTCGAGTGTAATATTTTACAACATTCCTGACTCGTCGGCCCCTACTTCTCGGTGTGAACATTATACACGTCGATAACGTTATATATCCTAACCTAAGGCATCCTAACATCTCGGATGTAATATTTTACAACATTCCCGGCGCGTCGGTCCCTACTTCTCGGTGGGAACATTATATACGTCTATAACGCTATATATCCTAGCCTAAGGCAACCTAACATGTCGAGCGTCATATTTTACAACATTCCTGACTCGTCGGCTCCTACTTCTCGGTGGGAACATTATATACGTCGATAACGTTATATATCCTAGCCTAAGGCAATCCTAACATCTCGGAAGTAATATTTTACAACATTCCTAGCGCGTCGGCACCTACTTCTCGGTGGGAATATTATATACGTCTATAACGTTATATATCCTAGCCTAAGACAACCTAACATGTCGAATGTAATATTTTACAGCATTCCTGGCGCGTCGGCCCCTACTTCTCGGTGGGAACATTATATACGTCTATAACGTTATATATCCTAGCCTAAGGCAATCCTAACATCTCGGATGTAATATTTTACAACATTCCTGGCGCGTCGGCACCTACTTCTCGGTGGGAACATTATATACGTCTATAACGTTATATATCCTAACCTAAGGGAACCTAACACATCCGATGTAATGTTTTACAACATTCCCGGCGTGTCGGCCCCTATTTCTCTGTGGGAACATTGCATATGTCTATAACGCTATTTGTCCTAGCCTGAGACAACCTAACATGTCGAATATAATATTTTACAACATTCCCGTCACTTCGGCACCCACTTCTCGGTGGGAACATTATATACGTCTATAACGTTATATATCTTAGCCTAAGGCAACCTAACATCTCGGATGTAATATTTTACTACATTCGTGGCGCACCGGCCCCTACTTCACGGTGGGAACATTATATACGTCTATAACGTTATATATCCTACTCTAAGGCAATCCTAACATCTCGGATGTAATATTTTACTACATTCCTGACGCGCCGGCCCTTACTTCTCGGTGGGAACATTATATACGTCTATCATGCTACATATCCTTGCCTAAGGCAACCTAACATCTCGGATGGAATATTTTACTACAGTCCCGGCGCGCCAGCCCCTACTTATCCGTGGGAACATTATATAAGTCTACAACGTTATATATCCTAGCCTAAGATAATCCTAACATCTCGGATGTAACATTTTACAACATTCTTGGCGCGTCGGCACCTACTTCTCGGTGGGAACAGTATATAAGTCTATAACGTTATATATCCTAACCTAAGGCAACCTAACATCTCGGATGTCATATTTTACTACATTCCTGGCACGTCGGCCCCTACTTCTCGGTGGGAACATTATATACGTCTATAACGCTATATATCCTAGCCTAAGGCAAACTAACATGTCGAATGTAATATTTTACAGCATTCCCGTCACTTCGGCCCCTACTTCTCGGTGGGAACTTTATATACGTCTATAACGTTATATATCCTAGTCTAAAGCAATCCTAACATCTCGGATGTAATATTTTACAACATTCCTGGCGCGTCGGCCCATACTTCTCGGTGGGAGCATTATATACGCCCATAACGTTATATATCCTAACCTAAGGAAATCTAACACCTCGAATGTAATGTTATACAACATTCCTGGCGTGTCGGTCCATATTTCTCAATGGGAACATTATATATGTCTATAACGCCATATGTCCTAGCCTGAGACAACCTAGCATGTCGAATATAATATATTACAATATTCCTGGCGCGTCGGCAACTACTTCTCGGTGGGAACTGTATATACGTCTATAACGTTATATATTCTAACCTAAGGGAACCTAACATCTCGGATGTAATATTTTACAACATTCCTGGCGTGTCAGCCCCTATTTCTCGGTGGGAACATTATAAACGTCTATATCTCTATATATCCTAGCCTAAGGCAACCTAACATGTCGAGCGTAATATTTTACAACATTTCTGGCTCTTCGGCACCTACTTCTCGTTGGGAACATTATATGCGTCTATAACGTGATATATCCTAGCCTAAGGCAATCCTAACATCTCGTATGTAATATTTTACTACATTCGTGGCGCGCCGACCGCTATTTGTCGATGGGAACATTATATACGTCTATATCGCTATATATCCTAGCCTAAGGCAACCTAACTTGTCGAGCGTAATATTTTACAACATTCCTGGCTCGTCGGCACCTACTTCTCGGTTGGAACTTTATATACGTCTATAACGTTATATATCCTAGCCTAACGCAACCTAACATGTCGAGCGTAATATTTTACAACATTCCTGGCTCGTCGGCACCTACTTCTCGGTGGGCACATTATATACGTCTATAACGTTACTTATCCTAGCCTAAGGCAATCCAACATCTCGGATGTTATATTTTACTACATTCCTGGCGCGCCGGCCCCTACTTCTCGGTGGGAACATTATATACGTGTATATCGCTATATATCATAACGTAAGGCAACCTAACATTTCGAGCGTAATATTATACAACATTCCTGGCTCGTCGGTCCCTACTTCTCGGTGGGAACATTATATACGCCTATTACGCTATATATCCTAGCCTAAGGCAACCTAACACCTCGGATGTAATGTTTTACAACATTCCTGGCGCGTCGGCACCTACTTCTCGGTGGGAACAGTATATACGTCTATAACGTTATATATCCTAACCTAAGGCAACCTAATATCTCGGATGTAATATTTTACTACATTCCCGTCACTTCGGCCCCTACTTCTCGTTGGGAACATTGTATTCGTCTATAACGCTATATATCCTAGCTTAAGGCAACCTAACATGTCGAATGTGATATTTTACAACATTCCTGGCGCGTCGGCACCTACTTTTCGGTGGGAACAGTATATACGTCTATAACGTTATATATCCTAGCCTAAGGCAATCCTAACATGTCGATTGTAATATTTTACAACATTCCCGGCGCGTTGGCACCTACTTCTCGGTGGGAACAGTATATACGTCTATAACGTTATATATCCTAGCCTAAGGCAATCCTAACATGTCGATTGTAATATTTTACAACATTCCTGGCGCATCGGCACCTACTTTTCGGTGGGAACAGTGTATAGGTCTATAACGTTATATATCCTAGCCTAAGGCAACCTAACATCTCGGATGTAATAGTTTACTACATTCCTGACGCGCCGGCCCCTACTTCTCGGTGGGGAACATTATATACGTCTATATCGCTATATATCCTAGCCTAAGGCAACCTAACATGTCGAGCGCAATATTTTACAACATTCCTGACTCGTCAGCTCCTACTCCTCGGTGGGAACATTATATACGTCTATAACGTTATATATCCTAACCTAAGGCAACCTAACATGTCGGATGTAATATTTTACAACATTCCCGTCACTTCGGGCCCTACTTCTCGGTAGGAATATTATATACGTCTATAACGCTATATATCCTAGCATAAGGCAACAAAACATGTCGAATGTAATATTTCACGACATTCCTGGCGCGTCGGCACCTACTTCTCGGTGGGAACAGTATATACATCTATAACGTTATATATCCTAGCCTAAGGTAATCCTAACATGTCGATTGTAATATTTTACAACATTCCTGGCGCGTCGGCACCTACCTCTCGGTGGGAACAATATATACGTCTATAACGTTATATATCCTAGCCTAAGGCAATCCTAACACGTCGAATGTAATATTTTACAACATTCCTGGCGCGTCGGCCCCTAATTCTCGGTGGGAACATTCTATAAGTGAATAACGTTCTATATCCTAACCTAAGGCAACCTAACATCTCGGATGTAATATTTCACGACATTCCTAGCGCGTCAGCTCCTACTTCTCGGTGGGAACATTATATACGTCTATAACGCTATATATCCTAGCCTAACGCAACCTAACGTGTCGAATGTAATATTTTACAACATTCCCGGCACATCGGCCCCTACTTCTCGGTGCGAACATTATTTACGTCTATAACGCTATATATCCTATCTCAAGGCAACCTAACATGTGGAATGTAATATTTTACAACATTCCTGGCTCGTCGGCCCCTACCTCTCGGTGGGAACATTATATACGTCTATAACGTTATATATCCTAACGTAAGGGAACATAACATCTCGGATGTAATATTTTACTACATTCGTGGCGCGCTGGCCCCTACTTCTCGGTGGGAACATTATATACCTCTATAACGCCATATATCCTAACCTAAGGCAACCTAACATCTCGGATGTAATATTTTACAACATTTCTGGCGCGTCGCCATGCACTTTTCGGTGGGAACATTATATACGTCTATAACGCTATATATCCTAGTCTAAGGCAACCTAACATGTCGAATGTAATATTTCACGACATTCCTGGCGCGTCGGCCCCTACTTCTCGGTGGGAACATTCTATAAGTGAATAACGTTATATATCCTAACCTAAGGCAACCTAACATCTCGGATCTAATATTTTACAACATTCCTGGCGCGCCTGCCCCTACTTCTCGATGGGAACATTATATATGTCTATATCGCTATATATCCTAGCCTAAGGCAACCTAACGTGTCGAATGTAATATTTTACAACATTCCTGGCTCGTCGGTCCCTACCTCTCGGTGGGAACATTATATACGTCTATAAAGTTATATATCCTAACGTAAGGGAACATAACATCTCGGATGTAATATTTTACTACATTCGTGGCGCGCTGGCCCCTACTTCTCGGTAGGAACATTATATACGTCTATATCGCTATATATCCCAGCCTAAGGCAATCCTAGCATGTCGAATGTAATATTTTACAGCATTCCCGTCACTTCGGCCCCTACTTCTCGTTGGGAACATTATATACGTCTATAACGCTATATATCCTAGCTTAAGGCAACCTAACATGTCGAATGTAATATATGACAACATTTCCGGCACTTCGTCCCCTACTTCTCGGTGGGAACATTATATAAGTCTATAACGCTATATATCCTAGTCTAAGGCAAACTAACATGTCGAATGTAATATTTTACAACATTCCTGGCTCGTCGGCACCTACTTCTCGGTGGGAACATTATATACGTCTATATCGCTATATATCCCAGCCTAAGGCAATCCTAGCATGTCGAATGTAATATTTTACAGCATTCCCATCACTTCGGCCCCTACTTCTCGTTGGGAACGTTATATACGTCTATAACGCTATATATCCCAGCTTAAGGAAACATAACATGTCGAATGTAACATTTTACAACATTCCTGGCGCGTCGGCTACTACTTCTCGGTGGGAGCAGTATATACGTCTATCACGTTATATATCCTAGCCTAAGGCAATCCTAACATCTCGGATGTAATATTTTACAACATTCCTGGCGCGTCGCCATGCACTTGTCGGTGTGAACATTATATACGTATATAACGTTATATATCCTAGCCTAAGGCAACCTTACATGTCGAATGTAATATTTTACAACATTCCTGGCGCGTGGGCCCCTATTTCTCGGTGGGAACATTATATAAGTCAATAACGTTATATATCCTAACCTAAGGCAACCTAACATCTCGGATGTAATATTTTACAACATTCCTGGCGCGTCGGAACCTAGTTCTCGGTGGGAACAGTATATACGTCTATAACGCTATATATCCTAGCTTAAGGCAACCTAACATGGCGACTGTAATATTTTAAAATATTCCTGGCGCGTCGGAACCTACTTCTCGGTGGGAACAGTATATACGTCTATAACGTTATATATCCTAGCCTAAGGCAACCTAACATGTCGAGCATAATATTTTACAACACTCCTGGCTCGACGGCCCCTACTTCTCGGTGGGAACATTATATACGTCTGTAACGTTATATATCCTAGCCTAAGGCAACCTAACATCTCGGATGTAATATTTTACTACATTCCTGGCGCGCCGGCCCCTACTTCTCGGTGGGAACATTATATACGTCTATAACGCTATATATCCTAGTCTAAGGCAACCTAACATGTCGAATGTAATATTTCACGACATTCCTAACGCGTCGGCACCTACTTCTCGGTGGGAACATTATATACGTCTATAACGCTATATATCCTAGCCTAAGGCAACCTAGCATGTCGAATGTAATATTTTACAACATTCCCGGCACTTCGGCCCCTACTTCTCGGTGGGAACATTATTTACGTCTATAACGATATATATCCTATCTCAAGGCAACCTAACATGTGGAATGTAATATTTTACAACATTCCTGGCGCGTCGGCACCTACTTCTCCGTGGGAACAGTGTATACGTCTGTAACGTTATATATCCTAACCTATGACAACCTAACATCTCGGATGTAATATTTTACTACATTCCTGGCGCGCCGGCCCCTACTTCTCGGTGGGAACATTATATACGTCTATAACGCTATATATCCTAGTCTAAGGCAACCTAAAATGTCGAGTGTAATATTTCACGACATTCCTGGCGCGTCGGCTCCTACTTCACGGTGGGAACATTATTTACGTCTATAACGTTATATATCCTAGCTTAAGGCAACCTAACATGTCGAATGTAATATTTTAAAACATTCCTGGCGCGTCGGCACCTACTTCTCGGTGGGAACAGTATATACGTCTATAACGTTATATATCCTAGCCTAAGGCAATCCTAACATCTCGGATGTAATATTGTACAACATTCCTGGCGCGTCGCCATGCACTTGTCGGTGGGAACATTATATACGTCTATAACGTTATATATCCTAGCCCAAGGCAACCTAACATCTCGGATGTAATATTTTACAACATTCCTGGCGCGTCGCCATCCACTTCTCGGTGGGAACATTATATACGTATATAACGTTATATATCCTAGCCTAAGGCAATCTTACATGTCGAATGTAATATTTTACAATATTCCTGGCGCGCCGGCCCCAACTTCACGATGGGAACATTATATACGTCTATATCGCTATATATCTTAGCCTAAGGCAACCTATCGTGTCGAGCGTAATATTTTACAACATTCCTGGCTCGTCGGCCCCTACCTCTCGGTGGGAATATTATATACGTCTATAACGTTATATATCCTAACGTAAGGGAACATAACATCTCGGATGTAATATTTTACTACATTCGTGGCGCGCCGGCCCCTACTTCTCGGTTGGAACATTATATACGTCTATAATGCTAAATATCCTTGCCTAAGGCAACCTAACATCTCGGATGTAATATTTTACAACATTCCTGGCGCGCCGGCCCATACTTCTCGGTGGGAACATTATATACGTCTATATCGCTATATATCATAACGTAAGGCAACCTAACATGTCGAGCGTAATATTTTACAACATTCCTGGCGTGTCGGCCCCTATTTCTCGGTGGGAACATTATATACGTCTTTAACGATATATATCCTAGCCTAAGGCAATCCTAACATGTCGAATGTATAATTTTACAACATTCCTGGCGCGTCGGCCCTTATTTCTCCGTGGGAACATTATATAAGTCAATAACGTTATATATGCTAACCTAAGGCAACCTAACATCTCGGATGTAATATTTTACTACATTCCTGGCGCGCTGGCCCCTACTTCTCGGTGGGAACATTGTATACCTCTATAACGCCATATATCCTAACCTAAGGCAACCTAACATCTCGGATGTAATACTTTACTACATTCCTGGCACGTCGGCCCCTACTTCTCGGTGGGAAAATTATATACGTCTATAACGCTATATATCCTAACCTAAGGCAACCTAATATCTCGGATGTAATATTTTACAACATTCCTGGCGTGTCGGTCCCTATTTCTCGGTGGGAACATTATATATGTCTATAACGTTATATATCCTAACCTAAGGGAACCTAACATCTCGGATGTAATATTTTACAACATTCCTGGCTCGCCGGCACCTATTTCTCGGTGGGAACATTATATACGTCTATAACTTTACATATCCTAGCCTAAGGCAACCTAACATCTCGGATGTAATATTTTACAATATTCCCGTCACTTCGGCCCTACTTCTCGATGGAAACATTATATACGTCTATAACGTTATATATCCTAACCTAAGGCAAGCTAACGTCTCGGATGTAATAATTTACTACATTCCTGGCACGTCGGCCACTACTTCTCGGTGGGAACATTATATAAGTCTATAACGCTATATATCCTAGCCTAAGGCAAACTAACATGTCGAATGTAATATTTTACAACATTCCCGTCACTTCTGCACCTACTTCTCGGTGAGAACATTATATACGTCTATAACGTTATATATCCTAGCCTAAGGCATCCTAACATCTCGGATGTTATATTTTACTACATTCCTGGCACGTCGGCCACTACTTCTCGCTGGGAACATTACATAAGTCTATAACGCTATATATACTCGCCTAAGGCAAACTAACATGTCGAATGTAATATTTTACAACATTCCCGTCACTTCGACACCTACTTCTCGGTGGGAACATTATATACGTCTATAACGTTACTTATTCTAGCCTAAGGCAACCTAACATCTCGGATGTTATATTTTACTACATTCCTGGCGCGCCGGCCCCTACTTCTCGGTTGGAACATTATATACGTCTATAATGCTAAATATCCTTCCCTAAGGCAACCTAACATCTCGGATGTAATATTTTACTACATTCCTGGCGCGCCGGCCCCTACTTCTCTGTGGGAACATTATATACGTTTATATCGCTATATATCATAACGTAAGGCAACCTAACATGTCGAGCGTAATATTTTACAACATTCCTGGCGTGTCCGCCCCTATGTCTCGGTGGGAACATTATATACGTCTTTAACGATATATATCCTAGCCTAAGGGAACCTAACATCTCGGGTGTAACATTTTACAACATTCCTGGCGTGTCGGCCCCTATTTCTCGGTGGGAACATTATATATGTCTATAACGCTGTATATCCTAGCCTGAGACAACCTAACATGTCGAATATAATATTTTACAATATTCCTGGCGCGTCGGCAACTACTTCTCGGTGGGAACTGTATATACGTCTATAACGTTATATATCCTAACCTGAGGCAACCTATCATCTCGGATGTAATATTTTACAACATTCCCGTCACTTCGGCCCCTACTTCTCGGTGGGAACATTATATACGTCCATAACGTTATATATCCTAGCCTAAGGCAGTCCTAACATCTCGGATGTAATATTTTACAACATTCCTGGCTCGCCGGCACCTATTTCTCGGTGGGAACATTACATACGTCTATAACTTTACATATCCTAGCCTAAGGCAAGCTAACATCTCGGATGTAATATTTTACAACATTCCCGTCACTTCGGCCCCTACTTCTCGATGGAAACATTATATACGTCTATAACGTTATATATCCTAACCTAAGGCAACCTAACATCTCGGATGTAATATTTTACTACATTCCTGGCACGTCGGCCACTACTTCTCGGTGGGAACATTATATAAGTCTATAACGCTATATATCATAGCCTAAGGCAAACTAACATGTCGAATGTAATATTTTACAACATTCCCGTCACTTCTGCACCTACTTCTGGGTGGGAGCATTATATACGTCTATAACGTTATATATCCTAGCCTAAGGCAACCTAACATCTCGGATGTTATATTTTACTACATTCCCGGCGCGCCGGCCCCTACTTCTCGGTGGGAACATTATATACGTCTATAACGTTATATATCCTAGCCTAAGGTAATCCTAACATCTCGGATGTAATATTTTACAACATTCCTGGCGCGTCGGCACCTACTTCTCGGTGGGAATATTATATACGTCGATAATGTGACATATCCTTGCCTAAGGCAACCTAACGTATCGGATGTAATATTTTACAACATTCCTGGCGCGCCGGCCCATACTTCTCGGTGGGAACATTATATACGTCTATATCGCTATATATCATAACGTAAGGCAACCTAACATGTCGAGCGTAATATTTTACAACATTCCTGGCGTGTCGGCCCCTATTTCTCGGTGGGAACATTATATACGTCTTTAACGATATATATCCTGGCCTAAGGCAATCCTAACATGTCGAATGTATAATTTTACAACATTCCTGGCGCGCCGGCCCATACTTCTCGGTGGGAACATTATATACGTCTATATCGCTATATATCATAACGTAAGGCAACCTAACATGTCGAGCGTAATATTTTACAACATTCCTGGCGTGTCGGCCCCTATTTCTCGGTGGGAACATTATATACGTCTTTAACGATATATATCCTAGCCTAAGGCAATCCTAACATGTCGAATGTATAATTTTACAACATTCCTGGCGCGTCGGCCCTTATTTCTCCGTGGGAACATTATATAAGTCAATAACGTTATATATGCTAACCTAAGGCAACCTAACATCTCGGATGTAATATTTTACTACATTCCTGGCGCGCTGGCCCCTACTTCTCGGTGGGAACATTGTATACCTCTATAACGCCATATATCCTAACCTAAGGCAACCTAACATCTCGTATGTAATACTTTACTACATTCCTGGCACGTCGGCCCCTACTTCTCGGTGGGAAAATTATATACGTCTATAACGCTATATATCCTAACCTAAGGCAACCTAACATCTCGGATGTAATATTTTACTACATTCGTGGCGCACCGGTCCCTACTTCTCGGTGGGAGCATTATATACGTCTATAACGTTATATATCCTAGTCTAAGGCAATCCCAACATCTCGGATGTAATATTTTACAACATTCCTGGCGCGTCGGCACCTACTTCTCGGTGGGAACATTATATACGTCTATAACGTTACTTATTCTAGCCTAAGGCATCCTAACATCTCGGATGTTATATTTTACTACATTCCTGACGCGCCGGCCCCTACTTCACGGTGGGAACATTATATACGTCTATAATGCTACATATCCTTGCCTAAGGCAACCTAACATATCGGATGTAATATTTTACAACATTCCTGGCGCGCCGGCCCACACATCCCGGTGGGAACATTATATACGTCTATATCGCTATATATCATAACGTAAGGCAAACTAACATGTCGAGCGTAATATTTTACAACTTTCCTGGCTCGTCGGCCCCTCCTTCTCGGTGGGAACATTATATACGCCTATAACGCTATATATCCTAGCCTAAGGGAACCTAACATCTCGGATGTAATATTTTACAACATTCCTGGCGTGTCGGCCCCTATTTCTCGGTGGGAACATTATATATGTCTATAACGTTATATATCCTAACCTAAGGGAACCTAACATCTCGGATGTAATATTTTACAACATTCCTGGCTCGCCGGCACCTATTTCTCGGTGGGAACATTATATACGTCTATAACTTTACATATCCTAGCCTAAGGCAACCTAACATCTCGGATGTAATATTTTACAATATTCCCGTCACTTCGGCCCTACTTCTCGATGGAAACATTATATACGTCTATAACGTTATATATCCTAACCTAAGGCAAGCTAACGTCTCGGATGTAATATTTTACTACATTCCTGGCACGTCGGCCACTACTTCTCGGTGGGAACATTATATAAGTCTATAACGCTATATACCCTAGCCTAAGGCAAACTAACATGTCGAATGTAATATTTTACAACATTCCCGTCACTTCTGCACCTACTTCTCGGTGAGAACATTATATACGTCTATAACGTTATATATCCTAGCCTAAGGCATCCTAACATCTCGGATGTTATATTTTACTACATTCCCGGCGCGCCGGCCCCTACTTCTCGGTGGGAACATTATATACGTCTATAACGTTATATATCCTAACCTAAGGTAATCCTAACATCCAGGATGTAATATTTTACAACATTCCTGGCGCGTCGGCACCTACTTCTCGGTGGGAACAGCATATAAGTCTATAACGTTATATATCCTATCCTAAGGCAACCTAACATCTCGGATGTAATATTTTACTACATTCCTGGCTCGTCGGCCCCTACTTCTCGGTGGGAACATTATATACGTCTATAACGTTACTTATTCAAGCCTAAGGCAACCTAACATCTCGGATGTTATATTTTACTACATTCCTGACGCGCCGGCCCCTACTTCTCGGTGGGAACGTTATATACGTCTATAATGCTACATGTCCTTGCCTAAGGCAACCTAACATTTCGGATGGAATATTTTACTACATTCCTGGCGCGCTGGCCCCTACTTCTCGGTGGGAACATTATATACATCTATAAAGCTATATATCCTAGCCTAAGGCAAACTAACATGTCGAATGTAATATTTTACAACATTCCCGTCACTTCGGCCCCTACTTCTCGGTGGGAACATTATATACGTCCATAACGTTATATATCCTAGTCTAAGGCAACCTAACATCTCGGATGTAATATTTTACTACATTCGTGGCGCACCGGCCCCTACTTCTCGGTGGGAACATTATATACGTCTATAACGTTGTATATCCTAGTCTAAGGCAATCCTTACATCTCGGATGTAATATTTTACTACATTCCTGACGCGCCGGCCCCTACTTCTCGGTGGGAACATTATATACGTCTATAATGCTACATATCCTTGCCTAAGGCAACCTAACATCTCGGATGGAATATTTTACTACATTCCTGGCGCGCCGGCCCCTATTTCTCGGTGGAAACATTATATACGTCTTTAACGATATATATCCTAGCCTAAGGCAATACTAACATGTCGAATGTATAATTTTACAACATTCCTGGCGCGTCGGCCCCTATTTCTCCGTGGGAACATTATATCAGTCAATAACGTTATATATCCTAACCTAAGGCAACCTAACATCTCGGATGTAATATTTTACTACATTCCTGGCGCGCTGGCCCCTACTTCTCGGTGGGAACATTATATACATCTATAAAGCTATATATCCTAGCCTAAGGCAAACTAACATGTCGAATGTATTATTTTACAACATTCCCGTCACTTCGGCCCCTACTTCTCGGTGGGAACATTATATACGTCTAGAACGTTATATATCCTAGTCTAAGACAACCTAACATCTCGGATGTAATATTTTACTACATTCGTGGCGCACCGGCCCCTACTTCTCGGTGGGAACATTATATACGTCTATAACGTTATATATCCTAGTCTAAGGCAATCCTAACATCTCGGATGTAATATTTTACAACATTCCTGGCGCGTCGGCACCTACTTCTCGGTGGGAACATTATATACGTCTATAACGTTATATATCCTAACCTAAGGGAACCTAACTTCTCGGATGTAATATTTTACAACATTCCTGGCGTGTCGGCCCCTATTTCTCGGTGGGAACATTATATATGTCTATATCGCTGTATGTCCTAGCCTGAGACAACCTAACATGTCGAATATAATATTTTACAATATTCCTGGCGCGTCGGCAGCTACTTCTCGGTGGGAACTGTATATACGTCTATAACATTATATATCCTAACCTAAGGCAACCTAACATGTCGAGCATAATATTTTACAACACTCCTGGCTCGACGGCCCCTACTTCTTGGTGGGAACATTATATACGTCTGTAACGTTATATATCCTAGCCTAAGGCAACCTAACATCTCGGATGTAATATTTTACTACATTCCTGGCGCGCCGGCCCCTACTTCTCGGTGGGAACATTATATACGTCTATAACGCTATATATCCTAGTCTAAGGCAACCTAACATGTCGAATGTAATATTTCACGACATTCCTAACGCGTCGGCACCTACTTCTCGGTGGGAACATTATATACGTCTATAACGCTATATATCCTAGCCTAAGGCAACCTAGCATGTCGAATGTAATATTTTACAACATTCCCGGCACTTCGGCCCCTACTTCTCGGTGGGAACATTATTTACGTCTATAACGATATATATCCTATCTCAAGGCAACCTAACATGTGGAATGTAATATTTTACAACATTCCTGGCGCGTCGGCACCTACTTCTCCGTGGGAACAGTGTATACGTCTGTAACGTTATATATCCTAACCTATGACAACCTAACATCTCGGATGTAATATTTTACTACATTCCTGGCGCGCCGGCCCCTACTTCTCGGTGGGAACATTATATACGTCTATAACGCTATATATCCTAGTCTAAGGCAACCTAAAATGTCGAGTGTAATATTTCACGACATTCCTGGCGCGTCGGCTCCTACTTCACGGTGGGAACATTATTTACGTCTATAACGTTATATATCCTAGCTTAAGGCAACCTAACATGTCGAATGTAATATTTTAAAACATTCCTGGCGCGTCGGCACCTACTTCTCGGTGGGAACAGTATATACGTCTATAACGTTATATATCCTAGCCTAAGGCAATCCTAACATCTCGGATGTAATATTGTACAACATTCCTGGCGCGTCGCCATGCACTTGTCGGTGGGAACATTATATACGTCTATAACGTTATATATCCTAGCCCAAGGCAACCTAACATCTCGGATGTAATATTTTACAACATTCCTGGCGCGTCGCCATCCACTTCTCGGTGGGAACATTATATACGTATATAACGTTATATATCCTAGCCTAAGGCAATCTTACATGTCGAATGTAATATTTTACAATATTCCTGGCGCGCCGGCCCCAACTTCACGATGGGAACATTATATACGTCTATATCGCTATATATCTTAGCCTAAGGCAACCTAACGTGTCGAGCGTAATATTTTACAACATTCCTGGCTCGTCGGCCCCTACCTCTCGGTGGGAATATTATATACGTCTATAACGTTATATATCCTAACGTAAGGGAACATAACATCTCGGATGTAATATTTTACTACATTCGTGGCGCGCCGGCCCCTACTTCTCGGTGGGAACATTATATACGTCTATATCGCTATATATACTAGCCTAAGGCAACCTAACATGTCGAATGTAATATTTTACAGCATTCCTGGCGCCCCGGCCCCTACTTCTCGTTGGGAACATTATATAAGCCTATAACGCTATATATCCTAGCCTAAGGCAAACTGACATGTCGAATGTAATATTTTACAACATTCCCGTCACTTCGGCACCTACTTCTCGGTGGGAACATTATATACGTCTATAACGTTACTTATTCTAGCCTAAGGTAACCTAACATCTCGGATGTTATATTTTACTACATTCCTGGCGCGCCGGCCCCTACTTCTCGGTTGGAACATTATATACGTCTATAATGCTAAATATCCTTGCCTAAGGCAACCTAACATCTCGGATGTAATATTTTACTACATTCCTGGCGCGCCGGCCCCTACTTCTCTGTGGGAACATTATATACGTCTATATCGCTATATATCATAACGTAAGGCAACCTAACATGTCGAGCGTAATATTTTACAACATTCCTGGCGTGTCCGCCCCTATGTCTCGGTGGGAACATTATATACGTCTTTAACGATATATATCCTAGCCTAAGGGAACCTAACATCTCGGGTGTAACATTTTACAACATTCCTGGCGTGTCGGCCCCTATTTCTCGGTGGGAACATTATATATGTCTATAACGCTGTATGTCCTAGCCTGAGACAACCTAACATGTCGAATATAATATTTTACAATATTCCTGGCGCGTCGGCAACTACTTCTCGGTGGGAACTGTATATACGTCTATAACGTTATATATCCTAACCTAAGGCAACCTAACATCTCGGATGTAATATTTTACAATATTCCCGTCACTTCGGCCCTACTTCTCGATGGAAACATTATATACGTCTATAACGTTATATATCCTAACCTAAGGCAAGCTAACGTCTCGGATGTAATAATTTACTACATTCCTGGCACGTCGGCCACTACTTCTCGGTGGGAACATTATATAAGTCTATAACGCTATATATCCTAGCCTAAGGCAAACTAACATGTCGAATGTAATATTTTACAACATTCCCGTCACTTCTGCACCTACTTCTCGGTGAGAACATTATATACGTCTATAACGTTATATATCCTAGCCTAAGGCATCCTAACATCTCGGATGTTATATTTTACTACATTCCTGGCACGTCGGCCACTACTTCTCGCTGGGAACATTACATAAGTCTATAACGCTATATATACTCGCCTAAGGCAAACTAACATGTCGAATGTAATATTTTACAACATTCCCGTCACTTCGACACCTACTTCTCGGTGGGAACATTATATACGTCTATAACGTTATGTATCCTAGCCTATGGCAACCTAACATCTCGGATGTTATATTTTACTACATTCCCGGCGCGCCGGCCCCTACTTCTCGGTGGGAACATTATATACGTCTATAACGTTATATATCCTATCCTAAGGCAACCTAACATCTCGGATGTAATATTTTACTACATTCCTGGCTCGTCGGCCCCTACTTCTCGGTGGGAACATTATATACGTCTATAACGTTACTTATTCAAGCCTAAGGCAACCTAACATCTCGGATGTTATATTTTACAACATTCCCGTCACTTCGGCACCTACTTCTCGGTGGGAACATTATATACGTCTATAACGCTATATAACCTAGCCTAAGGCAAACTAACATATCGAATGTAATATTTTACAACATTCCCGTCACTTCGGCCCCTACTTCTCGATGGGAACATTATATACGTCTATAACGTTATATATCCTAACCTAAGGCAACCTAACATCTCGGATGTAATATTTTACAGCATTCCCGTCACTTCGGCCCCTACTTCTCGTTGGGAACATTATATACGTCTATAACGCTATATATCCTAGCTTAAGGCAGTCCTAACATCTCGGATGTAATATTTTACAACATTCCTGGCTCGCCGGCACCTATTTCTCGGTGGGAACATTACATACGTCTATAACTTTACATATCCTAGCCTAAGGCAAGCTAACATCTCGGATGTAATATTTTACAACATTCCCGTCACTTCGGCCCCTACTTCTCGATGGAAACATTATATACGTCTATAACGTTATATATCCTAACCTAAGGCAACCTAACATCTCGGATGTAATATTTTACTACATTCCTGGCACGTCGGCCACTACTTCTCGGTGGGAACATTATATAAGTCTATAACGCTATATATCATAGCCTAAGGCAAACTAACATGTCGAATGTAATATTTTACAACATTCCCGTCACTTCTGCACCTACTTCTGGGTGGGAGCATTATATACGTCTATAACGTTATATATCCTAGCCTAAGGCAACCTAACATCTCGGATGTTATATTTTACTACATTCCCGGCACGTCGGCCACTACTTCTCGCTGGGAACATTATATAAGTCTATAACGCTATATATACTCGCCTAAGGCAAACTAACATGTCGAATGTAATATTTTACAACATTCCCGTCACTTCGGCACCTACTTCTCGGTGGGAACATTATATACGTCTATAACGCTATATAACCTAGCCTAAGGCAAACTAACATATCGAATGTAATATTTTACAACATTCCCGTCATTTCGGCCCCTACTTTTCGATGGGAACATTATATACGTCTATAACGTTATATATCCTAACCTAAGGCAACCTAACATCTCGGATGTAATATTTTACAGCATTCCCGTCACTTCGGCCCCTACTTCTCGTTGGGAACATTATATACGTCTATAACGCTATATATCCTAGCTTAAGGCAACCTAACATGTCGAATGTAATATATTACAACATTTCCGGCACTTCGGCCCCTACTTCTCGGTGGGAACATTACATACGTCTATAACGTTACTTATTCTAGCCTAAGGCAACCTAACATCTCGGATGTTATATTTTACTACATTCCTGACGCGCCGGCCCCTACTTCTCGGTGGGAACATTATATACGTCTATAATGCTACATATCCTTGCCTAAGGCAACCTAACATCTCGGATGGAATATTTTACTACATTCCTGGCGCGCTGGCCCCTACTTCTCGGTGGGAACATTATATACATCTATAACGCTATATATCCTAGCCTAAGGCAAACTAACATGCCGAATGTAATATTTTACAACATTCCCGTCACTTCGGCCCCTACTTCTCGGTGGGAACATTATATACGTCTATAACGTTATATATCCTAGTCTAAGGCAACCTAACATCTCGGATGTAATATTTTACTACATTCGTGGCGCACCGGCCTCTACTTCTCGGTGGGAACATTATATACGTCTATAACGTTATATATCCTAGTCTAAGGCAATCCTAACATCTCGGATGTAATATTTTACAACATTCCTGGCGCGTCGGCACCTACTTCTCGGTGGGAACATTATATACGTCTATAACGTTATATATCCTAACCTAAGGGAACCTAACACCTCGGATGTAATGTTTTACCACATTCCTGGCGTGTCGGCCCCTATTTCTCGGTGGGAACATTATATATGTCTATAACGCTGTATGTCCTAGCCTGAGACAACCTAACATGTCGAATATAATATTTTACAATATTCCTGGCGCGTCGGCAGCTACTTCTCGGTGGGAACTGTATATACGTCTATAACATTATATATCCTAACCTAAGGCAACCTAACATCTCGGATGTAATATTTTACAACATTCCCGTCACTTCGGCCCCTACTTCTCGGTGGGAACATTATATACGTCTATAACGTTATATATCCTAGCGAAAGGCAGTCCTAACATCTCGGATGTAATATTTTACAACATTCCTGGCTCGTCGGCACCTATTTCTCGGTGGGAACATTATATACGTCTATAACTTTACATATTCTAGCCTAAGGCAACCTAACATCTCGGATGTAATATTTTACAACATTCCCGTCACTTCGGCCCCTACTTCTCGATGGAAACATTCTATACGCCTATAACGTTATATATCCTAACCTAAGGCAACCTAACATCTCGGATGTAATATTTTACTACATTCCTGGCACGTCGGCCACTACTTCTCGCTGGGAACATTATATAAGTCTAGAACGCTATATATACTCGCCTAAGGCAAACTAACATGTCGAATGTAATATTTTACAACATTCCCGTCACTTCGGCACCTACTTCTCGGTGGGAACATTATATACGTCTATAACGTTATATATCCTAACCTAAGGTAATCCTAACATCTCGGATGTTATATTTTACTACATTCCTGACGCGCCGGCCCCTACTTCTCGGTGGGAACATTATATACGTCTATAATGCTACATATCCTTGCCTAAGGCAACCTAACATCTCGGATGGAATATTTTACTACATTCCTGGCGCGCTGGCCCCTACTTCTCGGTGGGAACATTATATACATCTATAACGCTATATATCCTAGCCTAAGGCAAACTAACATGCCGAATGTAATATTTTACAACATTCCCGTCACTTCGGCCCTACTTCTCGGTGGGAACATTATATACGTCTATAACGTTATATATCCTAGTCTAAGGCAACCTAACATCTCGGATGTAATATTTTACTACATTCGTGGCGCACCGGCCCCTACTTCTCGGTGGGAACATTATATACGTCTATAACGTTATATATCCTAGTCTAAGGCAATCCTAACATCTCGGATGTAATATTTTACAACATTCCTGGCGCGTCGGCACCTACTTCTCGGTGGGAACATTATATACGTCTATAACGTTATATATCCTAACCTAAGGGAACCTAACACCTCGGATGTAATGTTTTACCACATTCCTGGCGTGTCGGTCCCTATTTCTCGGTGGGAACATTGTATATGTCTATAACGCTATATGTCCTAGCCTGAGACAACCTAACATGTGGAATACAATATTTTACAAAATTCCTGGCGCGTCGGCAACTACTTCTCGGTGGGAACCGTATATACGACTATAACGTTATATATCCTAACCTAAGACAACTTAACATGTCGAATGTAATATTTTACCACATTCCTGGCTCGTTGGCACCTACCTTTCGGTGGGAACATTATATACGTCTATAACGTTATATATCCTAACCTAAGGGAACCTAACATCTCGGATGTAATATTTTACAACATTCCTGGCGTGTCGGCCCCTATTTCTCGGTGGGAACATTATATATGTCTATAACGCTGTATGTCCTAGCCTGAGACAACCTAACATGTCGAATATAATATTTTACAATATTCCTGGCGCGTCGGCAACTACTTCTCGGTGGGAACTGTATATACGTCTATAACGTTATGTATCCTAACCTAAGGCAACCTAACATCTCGGATGTAATATTTTACAACATTCCCGTCACTTCGGCCCCTACTTCTCGGTGGGAACATTATATACGTCTATAGCGTTATATATCCTAGCCTAAGGCAGTCCTAACATCTCGGATGTAATATTTTACAACATTCCTGGCTCGCCGGCACCTATTTCACGGTGGGAACATTATATACGTCTATAACTTTACATATCCTACCCTAAGGCAACCTAACATCTCGGATGTAATATTTTACAACATTCCCGTCACTTCGGCCCCTACTTCTCGATGGAAACATTATATAAGTCTATAACGCTCTATATCCTAGCCTAAGGCAAACTAACATGTCGAATGTAATATTTTACAACATTCCCGTCACTTCTGCACCTACTTCTCGGTGGGAACATTATATACGTCTATAACGTTATATATCCTAGCCTAAGGCAACCTAACATCTCGGATGTTATATTTTACTACATTCCTGGCTCGTTGGCACCTACTTCTCGGTGGGATCCTTATATACATCTATAACGTTATATATCCTAGCCTAAGGCAACCTAACATACCGGATGTAATATTTTACCACATTCCTGGCGCGCTGGCCCCTACTTGTCGGTGGGAACATTATATAAGTCTATAACGCCATATATCCTAACTTAAGGCAACCAAAAATGTCGAGCGTAATATTTTACTACATTCCTGGCGTGTCGGCCCCTATTTCTCGGTGGGAATATTATATACGTCTTTATCGTTATATGTCCTTGCCTGAGACAACCTAACATGTCGAATGTAATATTTTACAATATTCCTGGCGCGTCGGCAACTACTTCTCGGTGGGAACAGTATATACGTCTATAACGTTATATATCCTACCCTAAGGCAACTTAACATGTCGGATGTAATATTTTTCAACATTCCTGGCGCGTCGGCACCTCCTTCTCGGTGGGAACATTATGTACGTCTATAACGTTATATATCCTAACCTAAGGGAACCTAACACCTCGGATGTACTGTTTTACAACATTCCTGGCGTGTCGGTACCTATTTCTCGGTGGGAACATTATATATGTCTATAACGCTGTATGTCCTAGCCTGAGACAACCTAACATGTCGAATATAATATTTTACAATATTCCTGGCGCGTCGACAACTACTTCTCGGTGGGAACTGTATATACGTCTCTAACGTTATATATCCTAACCTAAGGCAACCTAACATCTCGGATGTAATATTTTACAACATTCCCGTCACTTCGGCCCCTACTTCTCGGTGGGAACATTATATACGTCTATAGCGTTATATATCCTAGCCTAAGGCAGTCCTAACATCTCGGATGTAATATTTTACAACATTCCTGGCTCGCCGGCACCTATTTCACGGTGGGAACATTATATACGTCTATAACTTTACATATCCTAGCCTAAGGCAACCTAACATCTCGAATGTAATATTTTACAACATTCCCGTCACTTCGGCCCCTACTTCTCGGTGGGAACATTATATACGTCTATAACGTTATATATCCTAACCTAAGGCAACCTAACATCTCGGATGTAATATTTTACCACATTCCTGGCTCGTTGGCCCCTACTTCTCGGTGGGAACATTATATACGTCTATAACGTTACTTATTCTAGCCTTAGGCAACCTAACATCTCGGATGTTATATTTTACTACATTCCTGGCGCGCCGGCCCCTACTTCTCGGTGGGAACATTATATACGTCTATAATGCTACATATCCTTGCCTAAGGCAACCTAACATCTCGAATGTAATATTTTACTACATTCCTGGCGCGCCGGCCCCTACTTCTCGGTGGGAACATTATGTACGTCTATAACGCTGTATATCCTAGCCTTAGGCAACCTAACTTGTCGAGCGTAATATTTTACAACATTCCTGGATCACCGGCAACTACATCTCGGTGGGAAAAGTATATACGTCTTTAACGCTATATATCCTATCCTAAGGCAACCTAACATCTCGGATGTTATATTTTACTACATTCCTGGCGCGCCGGCCCCTACTTCTCGGTGGGAACATTATATACGTCTATAATGCTACATATCCTTGCCTAAGGCAACCTAACATCTCGGATGTAATATTTTACTACATTCCTGGCGCGCCGGCCCCTACTTCTCGGTGGGAACATTATGTACGTCTATAACGCTGTATATCCTAGCCTTAGGCAACCTAACTTGTCGAGCGTAATATTTTACAACATTCCTGGATCGCCGGCAACTACATCTCGGTGGGAAAAGTATATACGTCTTTAACGCTATATATCCTATCCTAAGGCAACCTAACATCTCGAATGTAATATTTTACAACATTCCCGTCACTTCGGCCCCTACTTCTCGGTGGGAACATTATATACGTCTATAAAGTTATATATCCTGGCCTAAGGCAACCTAACATGTCGAATGTAATATTTTACAACATTCCTGGCGCGCAGGCACCTACTTCTCGGTGGGAACATTATATACGTCTATAACGTTATATATCCTAGCCTAAGGTAATCCTAACATCTCGGATGTAATATTTTACTACATTCCTGGCGCGTCGGCCCCTACTTCTCGGTGGGAAAATTATATAAGTCAATAACGTTATATATCCTAACCTAAGGCAACCTAACATCTCGGATGTAATATTTTACTACATTCCAGGCACGTCGGACCCTTCTCGGTGCGAACATTATATACGTCTATAACGCTATATATCCTAGCCTAAGGCAACCTAACATGTCGAATGTAATATTTTACCATATTCCTGGCGCGTCGGCACCTACTTCTCGGTGGGAACATTATATACGTCTATAACGTTATATGTCCTAGCCTAAGGCAACCTAACATGTCGAATGTAATATTTTACAACATTTCCGGCGCGCCGGCCCCTACTTCTCGGTGGGAACGTTATATACGTCTATAACGCTATCTATCCTAGCCTAAGGTAATCCTAACCTCTCGGATGAAATATTTTACAACATTCCTGGCGCGTCGGCACCTACTTCTCGGTGGGAATATTATATACGTCTATAATGCTACACATCCCTGCCTAAGGCAACCTAACATATCGGATGTAATATTTTACAACATTCCAGGCGCGCCGGCCCCTACTTCTCGGTGGGAACATTATATACGTCTATAATGCTACATATCCTTGCCTAAGGCAACCTAACATCTCGGATGTAATATTTTACTACATTCCTGGCGCGCCGGCCCCTACTTCACGGTGGGAACATTATGTACGTCTATAACGCTGTATATCCTAGCCTTAGGCAACCTAACTTGTCGAGCGTAATATTTTACAACATTCCTGGATCACCGGCAACTACATCTCGGTGGGAAAAGTATATACGTCTTTAACGCTATATATCCTATCCTAAGGCAACCTAACATCTCGGATGTTATATTTTACTACATTCCTGGCGCGCCGGCCCCTACTTCTCGGTGGGAACATTATATACGTCTATAATGCTACATATCCTGGCCTAAGGCAACCTAACATGTCGAATGTAATATTTTACAACATTCCTGGCGCGCAGGCACCTACTTCTCGGTGGGAACATTATATACGTCTATAACGTTATATATCCTAGCCTAAGGTAATCCTAACATCTCGGATGTAATATTTTACAACATTCCAGGCGCGCCGGCCCCTACTTCTCGGTGGGAACATTATATACGTCTATAATGCTACATATCCTTGCCTAAGGCAACCTAACATCTCGGATGTAATATTTTACTACATTCCTGGCGCGCCGGCCCCTACTTCACGGTGGGAACATGATGTACGTCTATAACGCTGTATATCCTAGCCTTAGGCAACCTAACTTGTCGAGCGTAATATTTTACAACATGCCTGGATCACCGGCAACTACATCTCGGTGGGAAAAGTATATACGTCTTTAACGCTATATATCCTATCCTAAGGCAACCTAACATCTCGGATGTTATATTTTACTACATTCCTGGCGCGCCGGCCCCTACTTCTCGGTGGGAACATTATATACGTCTATAATGCTACATATCCTTGCCTAAGGCAACCTAACATCTCGGATGTAATATTTTACTACATTCCTGGCGCGCCGGCCCCTACTTCTCGGTGGGAACATTATGTACGTCTATAACGCTGTATATCCTAGCCTTAGGCAACCTAACTTGTCGAGCGTAATATTTTACAACATTCCTGGATCGCCGGCAACTACATCTCGGTGGGAAAAGTATATACGTCTTTAACGCTGTATATCCTATCCTAAGGCAACCTAACATCTCGAATGTAATATTTTACAACATTCCCGTCACTTCGGCCCCTACTTCTCGGTGGGAACATTATATACGTCTATAAAGTTATATATCCTGGCCTAAGGCAACCTAACATGTCGAATGCAATATTTTACAACATTCCTGGCGCGCAGGCACCTACTTCTCGGTGGGAACATTATATACGTCTATAACGTTATATATCCTAGCCTAAGGTAATCCTAACATCTCGGATGTAATATTTTACTACATTCCTGGCGCGTCGGCCCCTACTTCTCGGTGGGAAAATTATATAAGTCAATAACGTTATATATCCTAACCTAAGGCAACCTAACATCTCGGATGTAATATTTTACTACATTCCAGGCACGTCGGCCCCTTCTTCTCGGTGCGAACATTATATACGTCTATAACGCTATATATCCTAGCCTAAGGCAACCTAACATGTCGAATGTAATATTTTACCATATTCCTGGCGCGTCGGCACCTACTTCTCGGTGGGAACATTATATACGTCTATAACGTTATATATCCTAGCCTAAGGCAACCTAATATGTCGAATGTAATATTTTACAACATTCCCGGCGCGCCGGCCCCTACTTCTCGGTGGGAACGTTATATACGTCTATAACGCTATATATCCTAACCTAATGAAACCTAACACCTCGGATGTAAAATTTTACAACATTCCTGGCGTGTCGGTCCCTACTTCTCGGTGGGACCATTATATACGTCTATAACGTTATATATCCTAGCCTAAGGCAACCTAACACCTCGGATGTAATGTTTTACAACATTCCTGGCGTGTCGGCCCCTATTTCTCGGTGGGAACATTATATACGTCTTCAACGATATATATCCTAGCCTAAGGCAATCCTAACATGTCGAATGTATAATTTTACAACATTCCTGGCGTGTCGGCCCCTATTTCTCGGTGGGAATATTATATACGTCTTTAACGTTATATGTCCTACCCTGAGACAACCTAACATGTCGAATGTAATATTTTACAATATTCCTGGCGCGTCGGCAACTACTTCTCGGTGGGAACAGTATATACGTCTATAACGTTATATATCCTACCCTAAGGCAACTTAACATGTCGGATGTAATATTTTTCAACATTCCTGGCGCGTCGGCACCTCCTTCTCGGTGGGAACATTATGTACGTCTATAACGTTATATATCCTAACCTAAGGGAACCTAACACCTCGGATGTACTGTTCTACAACATTCCTGGCGTGTCGGTACCTATTTCTCGGTGGGAACATTATATATGTCTATAACGCTGTATGTCCTAGCCTGAGACAACCTAACATGTCGAATATAATATTTTACAATATTCCTGGCGCGTCGGCAACTACTTCTCGGTGGGAACTGTATATACGTCTCTAACGTTATATATCCTAACCTAAGGCAACCTAACATCTCGGATGTAATATTTTACAACATTCCCGTCACTTCGGCCCCTACTTCTCGGTGGGAACATTATATACGTCTATAGCGTTATATATCCTAGCCTAAGGCAGTCCTAACATCTCGGATGTAATATTTTACAACATTCCTGGCTCGCCGGCACCTATTTCACGGTGGGAACATTATATACGTCTATAACTTTACATATCCTAGCCTAAGGCAACCTAACATCTCGGATGTAATATTTTAGAACATTCCCGTCACTTCGGCCCCTACTTCTCGATGGAAACATTATATACGTCTATAACGTTATATATACTTACCTAAGGCAACCTAACATCTCGGATGTAATATTTTACCACATTCCTGGCTCGTTGGCCCCTACTTCTCGGTGGGAACATTATATACGTCTATAACGTTACTTATTCTAGCCTAAGGCAACCTAACATCTCGGATGTAATATTTTACTACATTCCTGGCGCGCCGGCCCCTACTTCTCGGTGGGAACATTATGTACGTCTATAACGCTGTATATCCTAGCCTTAGGCAACCTAACTTGTCGAGCGTAATATTTTACAACATTCCTGGATCACCGGCAACTACATCTCGGTGGGAAAAGTATATACGTCTTTAACGCTATATATCCTATCCTAAGGCAACCTAACATCTCGGATGTTATATTTTACTACATTCCTGGCGCGCCGGCCCCTACTTCTCGGTGGGAACATTATATACGTCTATAATGCTACATATCCTTGCCTAAGGCAACCTAACTTCTCGGATGTAATATTTTACTACATTCCTGGCGCGCCGGCCCCTACTTCTCGGTGGGAACATTATGTACGTCTATAACGCTGTACATCCTAGCCTTAGGCAACCTAACTTGTCGAGCGTAATATTTTACAACATTCCTGGATCACCGGCAACTACATCTCGTTGGGAAAAGTATATACGTCTTTAACGCTATATATCCTATCCTAAGGCAACCTAACATCTCGGATGTTATATTTTACTACATTCCTGGCGCGCCGGCCCCTACTTCTCGGTGGGAACATTATATACGTCTATAATGCTACATATCCTTGCCTAAGGCAACCTAACATCTCGGATGTAATATTTTACTACATTCCTGGCGCGCCGGCCCCTACTTCTCGGTGGGAACATTATGTACGTCTATAACGCTGTATATCCTAGCCTTAGGCAACCTAACTTGTCGAGCGTAATATTTTACAACATTCCTGGATCACCGGCAACTACATCTCGGTGGGAAAAGTATATACGTCTTTAACGCTATATATCCTATCCTAAGGCAACCTAACATCTCGAATGTAATATTTTACAACATTCCCGTCACTTCGGCCCCTACTTCTCGGTGGGAACATTATATACGTCTATAAAGTTATATATCCTGGCCTAAGGCAACCTAACATATCGGATGTAATATTTTACTACATTCCTGGCGCGCAGGCACCTACTTCTCGGTGGGAACATTATATACGTCTATAACGTTATATATCCTAGCCTAAGGCAACCTAACATCTCGGATGTAATATTTTAGAACATTCCCGTCACTTCGGCCCCTACTTCTCGATGGAAGCATTATATACGTCTATAACGTTATATATACTTACCTAAGGCAACCTAACATCTCGGATGTAATATTTTACCACATTCCTGGCTCGTTGGCCCCTACTTCTCGGTGGGAACATTATATACGTCTATAACGTTACTTATTCTAGCCTAAGGCAACCTAACATCTCGGATGTAATATTTTACTACATTCCTGGCGCGCCGGCCCCTACTTCTGGGTGGGAACATTATGTACGTCTATAACGCTGTATATCCTAGCCTTAGGCAACCTAACTTGTCGAGCGTAATATTTTACAACATTCCTGGATCACCGGCAACTACATCTCGGTGGGAAAAGTATATACGTCTTTAACGCTATATATCCTATCCTAAGGCAACCTAACATCTCGGATGTTATATTTTACTACATTCCTGGCGCGCCGGCCCCTACTTCTCGGTGGGAACATTATATACGTCTATAATGCTACATATCCTTGCCTAAGGCAACCTAACTTCTCGGATGTAATATTTTACTACATTCCTGGCGCGCCGGCCCCTACTTCTCGGTGGGAACATTATGTACGTCTATAACGCTGTACATCCTAGCCTTAGGCAACCTAACTTGTCGAGCGTAATATTTTACAACATTCCTGGATCACCGGCAACTACATCTCGTTGGGAAAAGTATATACGTCTTTAACGCTATATATCCTATCCTAAGGCAACCTAACATCTCGGATGTTATATTTTACTACATTCCTGGCGCGCCGGCCCCTACTTCTCGGTGGGAACATTATATACGTCTATAATGCTACATATCCTTGCATAAGGCAACCTAACATCTCGGAGGTAATATTTTACTACATTCCTGGCGCGCCGGCCCCTACTTCTCGGTGGGAACATTATGTACGTCTATAACGCTGTATATCCTAGCCTTAGGCAACCTCACTTGTCGAGCGTAATATTTTACAACATTCCTGGATCGCCGGCAACTACATCTCGGTGGGAAAAGTATATACGTCTTTAACGCTGTATATCCTATCCTAAGGCAACCTAACATCTCGAATGTAATATTTTACAACATTCCCGTCACTTCGGCCCCTACTTCTCGGTGGGAACATTATATACGTCTATAAAGTTATATATCCTGGCCTAAGGCAACCTAACATGTCGAATGTAATATTTTACAACATTCCTGGCGCGCAGGCACCTACTTCTCGGTGGGAACATTATATACGTCTATAACGTTATATATCCTAGCCTAAGGTAATCCTAACATCTCGGATGTAATATTTTACTACATTCCTGGCGCGTCGGCCCCTACTTCTCGGTGGGAAAATTATATAAGTCAATAACGTTATATATCCTAACCTAAGGCAACCTAACATCTCGGATGTAATATTTTACTACATTCCAGGCACGTCGGCCCCTTCTTCTCGGTGCGAACATTATATACGTCTATAACGCTATATATCCTAGCCTAAGGCAACCTAACATGTCGAATGTAATATTTTACCATATTCCTGGCGCGTCGGCACCTACTTCTCGGTGGGAACATTATATACGTCTATAACGTTATATATCCTAGCCTAAGGCAACCTAATATGTCGAATGTAATATTTTACAACATTCCCGGCGCGCCGGCCCCTACTTCTCGGTGGGAACGTTATATAAGTCTATAACGCTATATATCCTAACCTAATGAAACCTAACACATCGGATGTAAAATTTTACAACATTCCTGGCGTGTCGGTCCCTACTTCTCGGTGGGACCATTATATACGTCTATAACGTTATATATCCTAGCCTAAGGCAACCTAACACCTCGGATGTAATGTTTTACAACATTCCTGGCGTGTCGGCCCCTATTTCTCGGTGGGAACATTATATACGTCTTCAACGATATATATCCTAGCCTAAGGCAATCCTAACATGTCGAATGTATAATTTTACAACATTCCTGGCGTGTCGGCCCCTATTTCTCGGTGGGAATATTATATACGTCTTTAACGTTATATGTCCTACCCTGAGACAACCTAACATGTCGAATGTAATATTTTACAATATTCCTGGCGCGTCGGCAACTACTTCTCGGTGGGAACAGTATATACGTCTATAACGTTATATATCCTACCCTAAGGCAACATAACATGTCGGATGTAATATTTTTCAACATTCCTGGCGCGTCGGCACCTCCTTCTCGGTGGGAACATTATGTACGTCTATAACGTTATATATCCTAACCTAAGGGAACATAACACCTCGGATGTACTGTTTTACAACATTCCTGGCGTGTCGGTACCTATTTCTCGGTGGGAACATTATATATGTCTATAACGCTGTATGTCCTAGCCTGAGACAACCTAACATGTCGAATATAATATTTTACAATATTCCTGGCGCGTCGGCAACTACTTCTCGGTGGGAACTGTATATACGTCTCTAACGTTATATATCCTAACCTAAGGCAACCTAACATCTCGGATGTAATATTTTACAACATTCCCGTCACTTCGGCCCCTACTTCTCGGTGGGAACATTATATACGTCTATAGCGTTATATATCCTAGCCTAAGGCAGTCCTAACATCTCGGATGTAATATTTTACAACATTCCTGGCTCGCCGGCACCTATTTCACGGTGGGAACATTATATACGTCTATAACTTTACATATCCTAGCCTAAGGCAACCTAACATCTCGGATGTAATATTTTAGAACATTCCCGTCACTTCGGCCCCTACTTCTCGATGGAAACATTATATACGTCTATAACGTTATATATACTTACCTAAGGCAACCTAACATCTCGGATGTAATATTTTACCACATTCCTGGCTCGTTGGCCCCTACTTCTCGGTGGGAACATTATATACGTCTATAACGTTACTTATTCTAGCCTAAGGCAACCTAACATCTCGGATGTAATATTTAATACATTCCTGGCGCGCCGGCCCCTACTTCTCGGTGGGAACATTATGTACGTCTATAACGCTGTATATCCTAGCCTTAGGCAACCTAACTTGTCGAGCGTAATATTTTACAACATTCCTGGATCACCGGCAACTACATCTCGGTGGGAAAAGTATATACGTCTTTAACGCTATATATCCTATCCTAAGGCAACCTAACATCTCGGATGTTATATTTTACTACATTCCTGGCGCGCCGGCCCCTACTTCTCGGTGGGAACATTATATACGTCTATAATGCTACATATCCTTGCCTAAGGCAACCTAACTTCTCGGATGTAATATTTTACTACATTCCTGGCGCGCCGGCCCCTACTTCTCGGTGGGAACATTATGTACGTCTATAACGCTGTACATCCTAGCCTTAGGCAACCTAACTTGTCGAGCGTAATATTTTACAACATTCCTGGATCACCGGCAACTACATCTCGTTGGGAAAAGTATATACGTCTTTAACGCTATATATCCTATCCTAAGGCAACCTAACATCTCGGATGTTATATTTTACTACATTCCTGGCGCGCCGGCCCCTACTTCTCGGTGGGAACATTATATACGTCTATAATGCTACATATCCTTGCCTAAGGCAACCTAACATCTCGGATGTAATATTTTACTACATTCCTGGCGCGCCGGCCCCTACTTCTCGGTGGGAACATTATGTACGTCTATAACGCTGTATATCCTAGCCTTAGGCAACCTAACTTGTCGAGCGTAATATTTTACAACATTCCTGGATCACCGGCAACTACATCTCGGTGGGAAAAGTATATACGTCTTTAACGCTATATATCCTATCCTAAGGCAACCTAACATCTCGAATGTAATATTTTACAACATTCCCGTCACTTCGGCCCCTACTTCTCGGTGGGAACATTATATACGTCTATAAAGTTATATATCCTGGCCTAAGGCAACCTAACATATCGGATGTAATATTTTACTACATTCCTGGCGCGCAGGCACCTACTTCTCGGTGGGAACATTATATACGTCTATAACGTTATATATCCTAGCCTAAGGTAATCCTAACATCTCGGATGTAATATTTTACTACATTCCTGGCGCGTCGGCCCCTACTTCTCGGTGGGAAAATTATATAAGTCAATAACGTTATATATCCTAACCTAAGGCAACCTAACATATCGGATGTAATATTTTACAACATTCCTGGCGCGCCGGCCCACACTTCTCGGTGGGAACATTAAATACGTCTATATCGCTATATATCATAACGTAAGGCAACCTAACATGTCGAGCGTAATATTTTACAACATTCCTGGCTCGTCGGCGCCTACTTCTAGGTGGGAACATTATATACGCCTATAACGCTATATATCCTAGCCTAAGGCAACCTAACACCTCGGATGTAATGTTTTACAACACTCCTGGCGTGTCGACCCATATTTCTCGGTGGGAACATTATATACGTCTTCAACGATATATATCCTAGCCTAAGGCAATCCTAACATGTCGAATGTATAATTTTCCAACATTCCTGTCGCGTCGGCCCCTATTTCTCCGTGGGAATATTATATAAGTCAATAACGTTATATATCCTAACCTAAGGCAACCTAACATCTCGGATGTAATATTTCACTACATTCCTGGCGCGCTGGCCCCTACTTCTCGGTGGGAACATTATATACCTCTATAACGCCATATATCCTAACCTAAGACAACTTAACATGTTGATTGTAATATTTTACCACATTCCTGGCTCGTTGGCCCCTACTTCTCGGTGGGAACATTATATACGTCTATAACGTTACTTATTCTAGCGTAAGGCAACCTAACATCTCGGATGTTATATTTTACTACATTCCTGGCGCGCCGGCCCCTACTTCTCGGTGGGAACATTATATACGTCTATAATGCTACATATCCTTGCCTAAGGCAACCTAACATCTCGAATGTAATATTTTACTACATTCCTGGCGCGCCGGCCCCTACATCTCGGTGGGAACATTATGTACGTCTATAACGCTGTATATCCTAGCCTTAGGCAACCTAACTTGTCGAGCGTAATATTTTACAACATTCCTGGATCACCGGCAACTACATCTCGGTGGGAAAAGTATATACGTCTTTAACGCTATATATCCTATCCTAAGGCAACCTAACATCACGGATGTTATATTTTATTACATTCCTGGCGCGCCGGCCCCTACTTCTCGGTGGGAACATTATATACGTCTATAATGCTACATATCCTTGCCTAAGGCAACCTAACATCTCGGATGTAATATTTTACTACATTCCTGGCGCGCCGGCCCCTACTTCTCGGTGGGAACATTATGTACGTCTATAACGCTGTATATCCTAGCCTTAGGCAGCCTAACTTGTCGAGCGTAATATTTTACAACATTCCTGGATCGCCGGCAACTACATCTCGGTGGGAAAAGTATATACGTCTTTAACGCTATATATCCTATCCTAAGGCAACCTAACATCTCGAATGTAATATTTTACAACATTCGCGTCACTTCGGCACCTACTTCTCGGTGGGAACATTATATACGTCTATAAAGTTATATATCCTGGCCTAAGGCAACCTAACATGTCGAATGTAATATTTTACAACATTCCTGGCGCGCAGGCACCTACGTCTCGGTGGGAACATTATATACGTCTATAACGTTATATATCCTAGCCTAAGGTAATCCTAACATCTCGGATGTAATATTTTACTACATTCCAGGCACGTCGGACCCTTCTTCTCGGTGCGAACATTATATACGTCTATAACGCTATATATCCTAGCCTAAGGCAACCTAACATGTCGAATGTAATATTTTACCATATTCCTGGCGCGTCGGCACCTACTTCTCGGTGGGAACATTATATACGTCTATAACGTTATATATCCTAGCCTAAGGCAACCTAACATGTCGAATGTAATATTTTACAACATTTCCGGCGCGCCGGCCCCTACTTCTCGGTGGGAACGTTATATACGTCTATAACGCTATCTATCCTAGCCTAAGGTAATCCTAACCTCTCGGATGTAATATTTTACAACATTCCAGGCGCGCCGGCCCCTACTTCTCGGTGGGAACATTATATACGTCTATAATGCTACATATCCTTGCCTAAGGCAACCTAACATCTCGGATGTAATATTTTACTACATTCCTGGATCGCCGGCAACTACATCTCGGTGGGAAAAGTATATACGTCTTTAACGCTGTATATCCTGTCCTAAGGCAACCTAACATCTCGAATGTAATATTTTACAACATTCCCGTCACTTCGGCCCCTACTTCTCGGTGGGAACATTATATACGTCTATAAAGTTATATATCCTGGCCTAAGGCAACCTAACATGTCGAATGTAATATTTTACAACATTCCTGGCGCGCAGGCACCTACTTCTCGGTGGGAACATTATATACGTCTATAACGTTATATATCCTAGCCTAAGGTAATCCTAACATCTCGGATGTAATATTTTACTACATTCCTGGCGCGTCGGCCCCTACTTCTCGGTGGGAAAATTATATAAGTCAATAACGTTATATATCCTAACCTAAGGCAACCTAACATCTCGGATGTAATATTTTACCATATTCCTGGCGCGTCGGCACCTACTTCTCGGTGGGAACATTATATACGTCTATAACGTTATATATCCTAGCCTAAGGCAACCTAACATGTCGAATGTAATATTTTACAACATTCGCGGCGCGCCGGCCCCTACTTCTCGGTGGGAACGTTATATACGTCTATAACGCTATATATCCTAACCTAATGAAACCTAACACCTCGGATGTAAAATTTTACAACATTCCTGGCGTGTGGGTCCCTACTTCTCGGTGGGACCATTATATACGTCTATAACGTTATATATCCTAGCCTAAGGCAACCTAACACCTCGGATGTAACGTTTTACAACATTCCTGGCGTGTCGGCCCCTATTTCTCGGTGGGAACATTATATACGTCTTCAACGATATATATCCTAGCCTAAGGCAATCCTAACACGTCGAATGTATAATTTTACAACATTCCTGGCGCGTCGGCCCCTACTTCTCGGTGGGAACAGTATATAAGTCTATAAAGTTATATATCATAACCTAAGGCAACCTAACATCTCGGATGTAATATTTTACTACATTCGTGGCTCGTCAGCCCCTACTTCTCGGTGGGAACATTATATACGTCTATAACGTTACTTATTCTAGCCTAAGGCAACCTAACATCTCGCATGTTATATTTTACTACATTCCTGGCGCGCCGGCCCCTACTTCTCGGTGGGAACATTATATACTTCTATAATGCTACATATCCTTGCCTAAGGCAACCTAACATCTCGGAAGTAATATTTTACTACATTCCTGGCGCGCCGGCCCCTACTTCTCGGTGGGAACATTATGTACGTCTATAACGCTGTATATCCTAGCCTAAGGCAACCTAACTTGTCGAGCGTAATATTTTACAACATTCCTGGATCATCGGCAACTACATCTCGGTGGGAAAATTATATAAGTCAATAACGTTATATATCCTAATCTAAGGCAACCTAACATCTCGCATGTATTATTTTACTACATTCCAGGCACGTCGGCCCATACTTCTCGGTGCGAACATTATATACGTCTATAACGCTATATATCCTAGCCTAAGGCAACCTAACATGTCGAATGTAATATTTTACCACATTCCTGGCGCGCCGGCACCTACTTCTCGGTGGGAACATTATATACGTCTATAACGTTATATATCCTAGCCTAAGGCAACCTAACATGTCGAATGTAATATTTTACAACATTACTGGATCATCGGCAACTACATCTCGGTGGGAAAATTATATAAGTCAATAACGTTATATATCCTAATCTAAGGCAACCTAACATCTCGGATGTATTATTTTACTACATTCCAGGCACGTCGGCCCCTACTTCTCGGTGCGAACATTATATACGTCTATAACGCTATATATCCTAGCCTAAGGCAACCTAACATGTCGAATGTAATATTTTACCACATTCCTGGCGCGCCGGCACCTACTTCTCGGTGGGAACATTATATACGTCTATAACGTTATATATCCTAACCTAAGGAAACCTAACATCTAGGATGTAATATTTGACAACATTCCTAGCGGGTAGGCCCGTACTTCTCGGTGGGAATATCATATAGGTCTATAACGTTATATATCCTAGCCTAAGGCAACATAACGTCTCGGATGTAATATTTTAGTACATTCCTGGCGCGCCGGCCCCTACTTCTCGGTGGGAACAGTATATACGTCTATAACGTTATATATCCTAACCTAAGGCAACCTAACACCTCGGATGTAATGTTTTGCAACAGTCCTGGCGTGTCGGCCCCTATTTCTCGGTGGGGACATTGTATACGTCTATAACGCTATATATCCTAGCCTAAGGCAACCTAACATTTCGGATGTAATATTTTACTACATTCCTGGCGCGCCGGCTCCTACTTCTCGGTGGGAACATTATATACGTCTTTCAAGCTCTGTATCCTAGCATAAGGCAACCTAGCATGTCGAATGTAATATTTTACAACATTCCTGGCGCGTCGGCACCTACTTCTCGGTGGGAACATTATATACGTCTGTAACGTTATATATCCTAACCTAATGAAACCTAACACCTCGGATGTAAAGTTTTACAACATTCCTGGCGTGTCGGTCCACACTTCTCGGTGGGAACATTATATACGTCTATAACGCTGTATATCCCAGCCTAAGGCAACCTAACTTGTCGAGCGTAATATTTTACAGCATTCCTGGCGCGTCGGCACCTACTTCTCGGTCGGAACAGTATATACGTCTATAACGTTTTATATCCTAGCCTAAGGCAATTCTAACATGTCGAATGTAAAATTTTACAACATTCCTGGGGCGTCGGCCCCTATTTCGCGGTGGGAACATTATATACGTCTATAACGTTATATATCCTAGCCTAAGGCAATCCTAACATTTCGGATGTAATATTTTACAACATTCCTGGCGCGTCGGCACCTATTTCTCAGTGGGATCATTATATACGTCTATAACTTTACATATCCCAGCCTAAGGCAACCTAAAATCTCGGATGTAATATGTTACGACATGCCTGGCGCGCCGGCCCCCACTTCTCGGTGGGAACATTATATACGTCTATATCGCTATATATCATAACGTAAGGCAACCTAACATGTCGGGCGTAATATTTTACAACATTACTGGATCATCGGCAACTACATCTCGGTGGGAAAATTATATAAGTCAATAACGTTATATATCCTAATCTAAGGCAACCTAACATCTCGGATGTATTATTTTACTACATTCCAGGCACGTCGGCCCCTACTTCTCGGTGCGAACATTATATACGTCTATAACGCTATATATCCTAGCCTAAGGCAACCTAACATGTCGAATGTAATATTTTACCACATTCCTGGCGCGCCGGCATCTACTTTTCGGTGGGAACATTATATACGTCTATAACGTTATATATCCTAGCCTAAGGCAACCTAACATGTCGAATGTAATATTTTACAACATTCCTTGCGCGCCGGCCCCTACATCTCGGTGGGAACGTTATAAACGTCAATAACGCTACATATCGCAGCTTAAGGCAACGTAACATGTCGAATGTAATATTTTACTACATTCCTGGCACATCGGCCCCTACTTCTCGGTGGGAACATTATATACGTTTATAACGCTATATATCCTAGCCTAAGGCAACCTAACACGTCGGATGTAATATTTTACCTACATTCCTGGCGCGCCGGCCCCTACTTCTCGGTAGGAACATTCTATACGTCTATAACGTTATATATCCTAACCTAAGGAAACCTAACATCTAGGATGTAATATTTGACAACATTCCTAGCGGGTAGGCCCGTACTTCTCGGTGGGAATATCATATAGGTCTATAACGTTATATATCCTAGCCTAAGGCAACATAACGTCTCGGATGTAATATTTTAGTACATTCCTGGCGCGCCGGCCCCTACTTCTCGGTGGGAACAGTATATACGTCTATAACGTTATATATCCTAACCTAAGGCAACCTAACACCTCGGATGTAATGTTTTGCAACAGTCCTGGCGTGTCGACCCCTATTTCTCGGTGGGGACATTGTATACGTCTATAACGCTATATATCCTAGCCTAAGGCAATCCTAACATTTCGGATGTAATATTTTACAACATTCCTGGCGCGTCGGCACCTATTTCTCAGTGGGATCATTATATACGTCTATAACTTTACATATCCTAGCCTAAGGCAACCTAAAATCTCGGATGTAATATGTTACGACATGCCTGGCGCGCCGGCCCCCACTTCTCGGTGGGAACATTATATACGTCTATATCGCTATACATCATAACGTAAGGCAACCTAACATGTCGACCGTAATATTTTACAACATTCCTGGCTCGTCGGCGCCTACTTCTCGGTGGGAACATTATATACGCCTATAACGCTATATATCCTAGCCTAAGGCAACCTAACACCTCGGATGTAATGTTTTACAACATTCCTGGCGTGTCGACCCCTATTTCTCGGTGGGAACATTATATACGTCTTCAACGATATATATCCTAGCCTAAGGCAATCCTAACATGTCGAATGTATAATTTTACAACATTCCTGGCGCGTCGGCCCCTATTTCTCCGTGGGAACATTATATAAGTCAATAACGTTATATATCCTAACCTAAGGCAACCTAACATATCGGATGTAATATTTTACTACATTCCTGGCGCGCCGGCCCCTACTTCTCGGTGGGAACGTTATGTACGTCTATAACGCTGTATATCCTAGCCTTAGGCAACCTAACTTGTCGAGCGTAATATTTTACAACATTCCTGGATCACCGGCAACTACATCTCGGTGGGAAAGGTATATACGTCTTTAACGCTATATATCCTATCCTAAGGCAACCTAACATCTCGGATGTTATATTTTACTACATTCCTGGCGCGCCGGCCCCTACTTCTCGGTGGGAACATTATATACGTCTATAATGCTACATATCCTAACCTAAGACAACTTAACATGTTGATTGTAATATTTTACCACATTCCTGGCTCGTTGGCCCCTACTTCTCGGTGGGAACATTATATACGTCTATAATGCTACATATCCTTGCCTAAGGCAACCTAACATCTCGGATGTAATATTTTACTACATTCCTGGCGCGCCGGCCCCTACTTCTCGGTGGGAACGTTATGTACGTCTATAACACTATATATCCTAGCCTTAGGCAATCTAACTTGTCGAGCGTAATATTTTACAACATTCCTGGATCACCGGCAACTACATCTCGGTGGGAAAGGTATATACGTCTTTAACGCTATATATCCTATCCTAAGGCAACCTAACATCTCGGATGTTATATTTTACTACATTCCTGGCGCGCCGGCCCCTACTTCTCGGTGGGAACATTATATACGTCTATAATGCTACATATCCTTGCCTAAGGCAACCTAACACCCCGGGTGTAATATTTTACTACATTCCTGGCACGTCGGCCCCTATTTCAAGGTGGGAACGTTACATACGTCTATAACGCTATATATCCTAACCTAAGGCAATCCTAACATGTCGAATGTAATATTTAACAACATTCCGGGCACTTCGGCACCTACTTTTCGGTGGGAACATTATATACGTCTATAACGCTATATATCCTAGCTTCAGGCAACCTAACATGTCGAATGTAATATTTTACAACATTCTTGGCTCGTCGGCCCCTACTTCTGGGTGGGAACATTATATACGTCTATAACGTTATATATCCTAACCTGAGGGAAAATAACGTTTCGGATGTAATGTTTTACAACATTTCTGGCCTGTCGGCGCCTACATCTTGGTGGGGACTTTATATACGTCTATAAAGCTATATATCCTAGCCTAAGGCAACCTAACATGTCGAATGTAATATTTTACAACATTCCAGGCGCGTCGGCTACTACTTCTCGGTGGGAACATTATATAATTCAATAACGTTATATATCCTAACCTAAGGCAACCTAGCATCTCGGATGTAATATTTTACTACATTCTTGGCTCGTCGGCCCCTACTTCTGGGTGGGAACATTATATACGTCTATAACGTTATATATCCTAGCCTAAGGCAACCTAACATGTCGAGCGTAATATTTTACAACATTCCTGGCTCGTCGGCCCCTACTTTTTGGTGGGAACATTATATACGTCTATAACGTTATATATCCTAACCTAAGGAAACCTAACATCTCGGATGTAATATTTGACAACATTCCTGGCGTGTCGGCCCGTCCTTCACGCTGGGAATATCATATACGTCTATAACGTTATATATCCTAGGCTATGGCAATCCAGACATGTCGAATGTAATATTTTACAACATTTCTGGCGCGTCGGCCCCTCTTTCTCGGTGGGAACGTTATATACGTCTTTAACGCTATATATCGTAGCCTAAGGCAACCTAACATGTCGAATGCAATATTTTACAACATTCCTTTCGTGTCGGCCCGTACTTCTCTTTGCGAATATCATATACGTCTATAACGTTATATATCCTAGCCTAAGGCAATCCTATCATGTCGAATGTAATATTTTACAACATTCCAGGCGCGTCGGCCCCTACTTCTCGGTGGGAACAGTATATACGTCTATAACGTTATATATCCTAAACTAAGGCAACCTAACATCTCTACCGTAATATTTTACAACATTCCTGGCGCGTCGGCACCTCCGTCACGGTGGGAACAGTATATACGTCTATAACGTTATATATCCTCTTCTAAGGCAACCTAACATGTCGAGCGTAATGTTTTACAACATTCCTGGCGTGTCGGCCAGTACTTCTCGGTGGGAATATCATCTACGTCTATAACGTTATATATCCTAACCTAAGGCAACCTAACATGTCGAGCGTAATATTTTACAACATTCGTGGCTCGTCGGTCCCTACTTCTGGGTCGGAACATTATATACGTCTGTAACGCTATATATCGTAGCCTAAGGCAACGTAACATGTCGAATGTAATATTTTACAACATTCCTGGCGCATTGTCAACTACTTCTCGGTGGGAACAGTATATACGTCTATAACGTTATATATCCTAACCTAAGGCATCCTATCACCTCGGATGTAATGTTTCACAACATTCCTGCCGTGTCGGCCCCTATTTCTCGGTGGGAACATTGTATACGTCTTTAACGCTATATATCCTAGCCTAAGGCAACCTAACATGTCGAATGTAATATTTTACAACATTCATGGAGCGTCGGCCCCTACTTCTCGGTGGGAACATTATATAAGTCAATAACGCTATATATCCTAGCCTAAGGCAACCTAACATGTCGAATGTAATATTTTACAACATTCCTGGCGCATCGGCAACTACTTCTCGGTGGGAACAGTATATACGTCTATAACGTTATATATCCTAACCTAAGGGAACCTACCATCTCGGATGTAATATTTGACAACATTCCTGGAGTGTCGGCCCGTACTTTTCGGTGGGAATATCGTATACGTCTATAAAGTTATATATCCTAGCTTAAGGCAACCTAACCTGTCGAATGTAATATTTTAAAACATTCCTGGCGCGTCGGCACCTACTTCTCGGTGGGAACAGTATATACGTCTATAACGCTATATATCCTAGCCTAAGGCAACCTAACATGTCGAATGTAATATGTTACAACATTCCTGGCGCGTCGGCACCTACTTCTCGGTGGGAACAGTATATACGTCTATAACGTTATATATCCTAAACTAAGGCAACCTAACATCTCTACCGTAATATTTTACAACATTCCTGGCGCGTCGGCCAGTACTTCTCGGTGGGAATATCATCTACGTCTATAACGTTATATATCCTAACCTAAGGCAACCTAACATTTCGGATGTAATGTTTTACTACATTCCTGGAACGTCGTCCCCTACTTCTCGGTGGGAGCATTATATACATTTATAACGTTATATATCCTAGCCTAAGGCAACCTAACATGTCGAATGTAATATTTTACAACATTCCTGGCGTGTCGTCGCCTACTTCTGGATGGGGACATTATATACATCTATAACCTTGTATATCCTAACCTAAGGCAACCTAACATCTCGGATGTAATATTTTACAACATTCCTGGCATGTCGGTGCCTACGTCTCGGTGGTAACATTATATACGTCTATAACGTTATATATCCTAGACTAAAACAACCTAACATGTCGAATGTAATATTTTACCACATTCCTGGCGTGTCGTCGCCTACATCTCGGTGGGAAAATTATATACGTCTATAACGTTATATATCCTAACCTAAGGGAACCTAACATCTCGGGTGTAATATTTTACAACATTCCTGACGCGTCGGCCACTATTTTTCGGTGGGAACATTATATACGTCTATAACGATATATATCATAACCTAAGGCAACCTAACATCTCGGATGTAATAGTTGACAACAATCCTGGCGTGTCGGCCCGTACTTCTCGATGGGAACATTATATACGTCTATAACGTTATATATCCTAACCTAAGGCAAACTAACCTCAATGCCGTAATATTTTACATTCCTGGCGTGTCGTCGCCTACTTCTGGATGGGGACATTATGTACATCTATAACGTTGTATATCCTAAACTAAGGCAACCTTACATCTCGAATGTAATATCTGACAACATTCCTGGCGTGTCGGCCCGTACTTCTCGGTGGAAACATCATATACGTCTGTAGCGATATATAGCCTAACCGAAGGCAAACTAACATCTCGTATGTAATATTTTACAACATTCCTGGCGCGTCGGCAATTACTTTTCGGTGGGAACATTATATACGTCTATAACGTTATATATCCTAACGTAAGGCGTCCTAACATGTCGAATGTAATATTTTACAACATTCCTGGCGCGTCGGCTCCTACTTTTCGGTGGGAACATTATATACGTCTATAACGTTATATATCCTAACGTAAGGCAACATAACATCTTTGATGTAATATTTTGCAACATTCCTGGCGTGTCGTCGCCTGCTTCTCGATGGGGACATTATATACGTCTATAACATTGTATATCCTAACCTAACGCAACCTAACATCTGGGATGTAATATTTTACATTATTCCTGGCATGTCGGTCCCTACGTCTCGGTGGGAACACTCTATACGTCTATAGCGTTGTATATCCTAACCCAAGGCAACCTAACATCTCGGGTGTAATATTTTACAACATTCCTGACGCGTCGGCCCCTATTTCTCGGTGGGAGCATTATATACGTCTATAACGTTCTATATCCTAACCCAAGGCAAACTAACCTCTCTACCGTAATTTTTTACAACACTCCTGGCGTGACGGTGCCTACTTCCGAATGGGGAAATTGTATACGTGTATACGTTGTATATCCTAACCTAAGGGAACCTAACACCTTGGGTGTAATATTGTACTACATTCCTGGCGTGTCGGCCCGTAGTTCTCGGTGGTAACATTATATACGTCTATAACGTTATATATCCTAGCCTATGGCGACCTAACATGTGGAAAGTAATATTTTACAACATTCCTGGCGCGTCGGATCCTACTTTTCGGTGGGAACATTGTATACATCTATTACGTTGTATATCCTAACCTAAGGGAACCTAACATCTTGGGTGTAATATTTTACTACATTCCTGGCGTGTCGGCCCGTAGTTCTCGGTGGTAACATTATATACGTCTATAACGTCATATATCCTAGCCTATGGCGACGTAACATGCCGAATGTAATATTTTACAACATTCCTGGCGTGTCGTCGCCTGCTTCTCGATGGGGACATTATATACATCTATAACGTTGTATATCCTAACCCAAGGCAACCTAACATCTGGGATGTAATATTTTGCAACATTCCTGGCGTGTCGTCGCCTGCTTCTCGATGGGGACATTATATACGTATATAACATTGTATATCCTAACCTAACGCAACCTAACATCTGGGATGTAATATTTTACATTATTCCCGGCATGTCGGTCCCTACGTCTCGGTGGGAACACTCTATACGTCTATAGCGTTGTATATCCTAACCCAAGACAACCTAACATCTCGGGTGTAATATCTTACAACATTCCTGACGCGTCGGCCCCTATTTCACGGTGGGAACATTATATACGTCTATAACGTTGTATATCCTAACCTAACGCAACCTAACTTCTGGGATGTAAAATTGTACAACATTCCTGGCATGTCGGTCAATACGTCTCGGTGGGAACATTATATATGTCTATAACGATATATATACTAACCTAAGGCAACCTAACATCTCGGACGTAATAGTTGACAACATTCCTGCCGTGTCGGCCCGTACTTCTCGGTGGGAACATTATATACGTCTATAACGTTATATATCCTAGCATAAGGCGACCTAACATGTCGAATGTAATATTTTACAACATTCCTGGCGTGTCGTCGCCTGCTTCTCGAAGGGGACAGTATATACGTCTATAACGTTGTATATCCTAACCTAACGCAACCTAACATCTGGGATGTAATATTTTACAACATTCCTGGCGTGTCGCCGCCTACTTCTGGATGGGGTCATTATATAGATCTATAACGTTGTATATCCTAACCTAAGGGAACCTTACATCTCGGGTGTACTATTTTACAACATTCCTGACGCGTCGGCCTCTATTTTTCGGTGGGAACATTGTATACGTCTATAACGATATATATCCTAGCCTAAGGCAACCTAACATCTCGGATGTAATATTTTATATCATTCTGGCGTGTCGTCGCCTGCTTCTCCATGGTGACATTATATACGTCTATAACGTTGTATATCCTAACCTAACCCAACCTAACGTTTGGGATGTAATATTTTACAACATTCCTGGCATGTCGGTGCCTACATCTCGGTGGGAACATTATATACGTATATAACGATATATATCCTAACCTAAGGCAACCTAACTCCTCGGATGTAATAGTTGACAACATTCCTGGCGTGTAGGCCCGTACTTCTCGGTGGGAACATTGTATACGTCTATAACGTTATATATCCTAGCCTAGGGCGACCTAACATGTCGAATGTAATATTTTACATCATTCCTGGCGTGTCGTCGCCTGCTTCTCGATGGGAACATTATATACGTCTATAACGTTGTGTATCCTAACCTAACGCAACCTAACATCTGGGATGTAATATTCCTGGCGCGTCGTCTCCTACTTCTGGATGGGGACATTATATACGTCTATAACGTTATATATCCTAACCTAAGGCAACCTAACATCACGGATGTAATACTTGACAACATTCCTAGCGGGTCGGCCCCCACTTCTCGGTGGGCACATTATATATGTCTATATCGTAATATAACCTAACCTAACCCATCACGACCCTCGTTGGTAATGTTTTACAGAATCTCGTTCGTGTCTTTCCGTACGTCGCGATGCGGACATTATATACGTCTATAACGTTATATATCCCAACCTAAGGCTACCTGACATCTCGGATGTAGTATTATCCAACATTCCTGGTGGGTCGGCCCCTAAATCTCGGCGGGAACATTATATACGTCTATAACGTAATATAACCTAACCTATCCCAGCTAGACCCTCGCTTGTAATGTTTCACAGAATCCCGTTCGTGTCGTCCCGTACATTTCGGCGCGGACATGATATACGTCTATAACGTTGTATATCCTCTCCTAAGGCAACTTAATTTCTCGGATGTAGTATTTTCCAACATTTCTGGCGGGTCGGCACCTGCTTCTCGGTGGGAACATTATATACTTTTATAACGTAATGTAACCTAACCTAACCTATCTAGACCCTCGCTGGTAATGTTTTACAGAATCTCGTTCGTGTCGCCCCGTACGTCTCTGTGCGGACATTATATACGTCTATATCTTTATATATCCTAACCTAAGGCAACCTAACATCTCGAATGTTGTATTTTACTACATTCTAGGCGGGTTGGCCGCTACTTCTTGGTGGGAACATTATATACGTCTATAACGTAATAGATCCTAACCTAACCCATCTAGACCCTTGCTGGTAATGTTTTACAGAATCCCGTTCGTGTCGTCCCGTACGTGTCGGTGCGGACATTATATACGTCTATATCGTAATATAACCTAATGTACCCCATTTTGCCCCACGTTGATAATGTATTACAGAATCCCGCCCGCGTCGGCCCGTACTTCTCGGTGGGGACATTATATACGTCTATAACGTAATGTAACCTATCCTAACCCAGCTGGATCCTCGCTGGTAATGTTTCACAGAGTCCCGTTCGTGTCGTCCCGTACATCTCGTCGCGGACATTATATACATCTATAACGTTGTATATACTATCCTAAGGCAACCTAACATCTCGAATGTAGTATTTTCCAACATTTCTGACGGGTCGGCCCCTACTTATCGGTGGGAACATTAAATACGTCTATAACGTAATAGATCCTATCCTAACCCATCTAGACCCTCGCTGGTAATGTTTTACAGAATCCCGTTCGTGTCGTGCCCTACGTCTCGGTGCGGACATTATATACGTATATAACGTTATATATCCTAACCTAAGGCAACCTTACATCTCTACCGTAATATTTTACAACATTCCCGGCGCGTCGGCCCCTACTTCTCGTTGGGAACATTACATACCTCTATAACGCTATATATCCTAGCCTAAGGTAACCTAACATGTCGAATGTAATATTTTACTACATTCCTGGCATGTCGGCTCCTACTTCTCGGTGGGAACATTATATACTTCTATAACGCCCATATATCCTAGCCTAAGGCAATCTAACATCTCGGATGTAATATTTTACTACATTCCTGGCTCGTCGGCCCCTACTTCCGGGTGGGAATATTATATACGTCTATAACGTTATATATCCTAGCCTGAGGCAACCTAACATCTCGGATGTAATATTTTACTACATTCCCGTGCACGTCGGACCCTACCTCTCGGTGGGAACATTATATTCGTCTACAACGCTATATATCCTGGCCTAAGGCAACTTAACATGTCGAAAGTAATGTTTTACAACATTCCAATATTGCAACATTATATACGTCTATAAAGTAATATAGCCTTACCTAACCCACCTAGCCCCTCGCTGGGAATGTTTTACAGAATCCCATTCGACTCCGCCCGTACATCTCGGTGGGGCATTATGTACGTCTATAACGTTATATATCCTAACCTAAGGCAATTTCACACCTCGGATGTAGTATTTTACAACATACCTGGCGGGCCGGTCCCTACTTTTCGGTGGGAACATTATATACGTCTATAACGTAATATAACCAATCTAGCCCCTCGCTAGTAATGTTTTACAGAATCCCGGCCGTGTCGGACCGTACCTCTCCGTGGGGAAATTATATACGTCTATAACGTTATATATCCTAACCTAAGGCAGCCTAACATCTCGGATGTAGTATATTACAACATTCCTTGCTGGTAGGCCTCTACTTCCCGGTGGGAACATTATATACGTCTGTAACGTAATATAACCTAACCTAACCCATCTATACCCTAGCTGGTAACATTTTACAGAATCCCGGTCGTACCGTCCCGTACCTCTCCGTAGGAACATTATATACGTCTATAACGTTACATATCCTAACCTAAGGCAACCTCACACCTCGGATGTAGTATTTTACAACATTCCATGCGGGTCGGCCCCTACTTCACGGTGGAAACATTATATACCTCTACAACGTAATATAACCTGACCTAACCCATCTAGCCTAAGGCAACCTAACATGCCGAATGTAATATTTTACAACATACCTGGCGCGTCGGCACCTACTTCTCGGTGGGAACATTATATACGTCTAGAGCGCTATATATCCTAGCTTAAGGCAATCTAACGTGCCGAATGTAATATTTTACAACATTCTTGGCGCGTCGGCACCAACTTCTCGGTGGGAACAATATATAAGTCAATAACGTTATATATCCTAACCTAAGGCAACCTAACATCTCGGATGTAATATTTAACTACATTCCTGGCACGTCGGCCCCTACTTCTCGGTGGGAACATTATATACGTCTATAACGTTAGATATCCAGGCCTAAGGCAATCTAACATGTCGAATGTAATAATTTACAACACTCCTGTCTCGTCGGCCCCTACTTCTCGGTGGGAAAATTGTATACGTCTATAACGCTACATATCCTAGCCTAAGGCAACCTAACATCTCGGGTGTAATATTTGATAACATTCCTGGCACGTCGGCCCCTACTTCTCGGTGGGAACATTATATACATCTATAACGTTATATATCTTAGCCTAAGGCAACCTAATATGTCGAATGTAATATTTTACAACATTCCTGGCGCTTCGGCCCCAACTACTCTGTGGTAAAATTATATACGTCTATAACGTTATATATCCTAGCCTAAGGCAACCTAGCATGTCGCGTGTAATATTTTACGACATTCCCGTGCACGTCGGCCTCTACTTCTCGGTGGGAACATTATATTTGTCTATAACGCTATATATCCTGGCGTAAGGCAACTTAACATCTCTGATGTAATATTTTACTACATTCCTGGCGCGCCGGCCCCTACTTCTCGGTGGGAACAGTATATACGTCTATAACGTTATATATCCTAGCCTAAGGCAATCCTAACATCTCGGAAGTAATATTTTACAACATTCCTATCGCGTCGGCAGCTACTTCTCGGTGGGAACATTATATACGTCTATATCGCTATATATCCTAGCATAAGGCAACCTAACACGTCGAGCGTAATATGTTACAAAATTCCTGGCTCGTCGGCACCTACTTCTCGGTGGGAACATTATATACGCCTATAGCGCTATATATCCTATCTCAAGGCAACCTAACATGTGGAATGTAATGTTTAACAGCATTCCTGGCGCGTCGGCACCTACTTCTCGGTGGGAACAGTATATACGTCTAAATCGTTATATATCCTAGCCTAAGGCAATCCTAACATTTCGGATGTAATATTTTACTGCATTCCTGGAACGTCGGCCCCTACTTCTCGGTGGGTTCATTACATACCTCTATAACACTATATATTCTACCCTAAGGCAACCTAACGTGTCGAATGTAATATATTGCATCATTCCCGGCACTTCGGCCACTTCTTATCGGTAGGAACATTATATACGCCTATAACGCTATATATCCTAGCTTAAGGCAACCTAACATGTGGAATGTAATATTTTACAACATTCCTGGCGCGTCGGCACCTACTTCTCCGTGGGAACAGTGTATACGTCTGTAACGTTATACATCTTAGCCTAAGGCAACCTAACATGTCGAATGTAATATTTTACAACATTCCCGTCACTTCGGCCCCTACTTCTCGGTGGGAACATTATATACGTCAATAACGTTATATATCCTAACCTAAGGCAACCTAGCATCTCGATTGTGGTATTTTACAACATTCCTGGCGGGTCGGCCCCCACTTCTCGGTGGAAACATTATATACGTCTAAAAAGTAATAAAACCTTACCTAACCCATCTAGCCCCTCGCTGGTAACGTTTTACAGAATCCCGGGCTTATCGGTTCGTACCTCTCCGTGGGAACAATATATACGTCTATAACTTTATATATCCTAATCTAAGGCAACCTCACACCTTTGATGTAGTATTTTACAACATTCCTGGCGGTCCGGTCCCTGCTTATCGGTGGGAACATTATATACGTCTATAAAGTATTATAGCCTAATCTAACCAATCTAGCCCCTTGCTGGTAATGTTTTACAGAATCTCGGTCGTGTCGGCCCGTACCTCTCCGTAGGAACATTATATACGTCTATAACGTTATATATCCTAACCTAAGGCAACCTCACATCTTGAATGTAGTATTCTACATCATTCCTGGCTCTTCGGCTCCTACTTCTCGGTGGGAACATTATATACGTCTAAAACGTTATATATCCTAGCCTAAGGCAACCTAACATCTAAGATGTGATATTTTACTACATTCCTGGCGCGCTGGCCCCTACTTCTGTGTGGGAACATTATATACGTCTATAACGCTATATATCCTAGACTAAGACAACCTAACATCTCGGATGTAATATTTTACAACATTCCTGGCATGTCGGTCCCTACTTCTCGGTGGGAACATTATATACGTCTATAACGTTGTATATGCTATCCTAAGGGAACCTAACATCTCGGGTGTAATATTTTACAACATTCCTGACGCGTCGGCCCCTATTTCTCGGTGGGAACATTCTATACGTCTATAACGTTGTATATCCTAACCTTACGCAACCTAACATCTATGATGTAATATTGTACAACATTCCTGGCATGTGAGTCCCTACTTCTCGGTGGGAACATTCTATACGTCTATAACGTAATATGACCTAACCTAACCCATCTAGCCCCTCGCTGGTAATGTTTTATAGAATCCCCTTCGTGTCGTCCCGTACGTCTCGGTTGGGACATTATATACGTCTATAGCGTTATATATCCTAACCTAAGGCAGCCTAACATCTCGGATGTAGTATTTTACAACATTCCTGGCGGTTCGGCCGCTACTTCTCGGTGGGATCATTATATACATCTATAACGTAATATAACCTAACCTAATCCATCTAGCCCCACGCTGGGAATGTTTTATAGAATCCCGTTCGTGTAGCCCCATACGTCTCGTTGGGGATATTATATACGTCTATATCGTTATATATCCTAACCTAAGGCAACCTAATATCTCGGATGTAGTATTTTACAACATTCCTGGTCGGTGGGCCCCTACTTCTCGGTGGAAACAATATATACGTCTATAACGTTGTATATCCTAACGGAACCCATCTAGCCCCTCGCTTGTAATGTTTTACAGAATCCCGGTCGTGTCGGCCCGTACTTCTCGGTGGGGACATTATATACATCTATAACGTTATATATCCTTACCTGAGGCAACCTAACAATGCCGGACTTAATTTTGTGCAACACGCCTGGCAGGGCGGCCCCTACGTCTCGATAGGAACATTATATACGTTTATAACGTTATATAACCTAGCCTAACACATCTAGCCCCTCGCTGGTAATGTTTTACAGGATCCCGTGCGTGTCGGACCGTACTTCTCGGTGGGAACATTATATAGGTCTATATCGCTATATATCCTAGCCTAAGGCAACCTAACATGTCGAGCGTAATGTTTTACAACATTCCTGGCGCGCCGGCCCCTGCTTCTCGGTGGGAACATTATTTACGTCTATAACGTTGTATATCCTAGCCTAAGGCAACCTAACATGTCGAGCGTAATATTATACAACATTTCTGTCTCGACGGCCACGCTTCTCGGTGGGAACATTATATACGTCCGTAATGTTATGAATCCTAACCTAAGGGAACCTAACATCTCGGATGTGATGTTTGACAACATTCCCGGCGCTTCGGCCCCTTCTTCTCGGTGGGAACAGTATATACGTCTATAACGTTGTATATCCTAACCTAAGGCAACCTAACATGTCGAATGTAATATTTTACCACATTCCTGGCTCGTTGGCCCCTACTTCACGGTGGGAACATTATATACGTCTATAATGTTACACATCCTATCCTAAGGCAACTTAACATGTCGAATGTAATATTTTACAACATACCTAGCGCGTCGGCCCCTATTTCTCGGTGGGAACATTATATAAGTCAATAAAGTTATATATCCTAACCTAAGGGAACCTAACATCTCGGATGTAATATTTGACAACATTCCTGGCGTGTCGGCCCGTACTTCTCGGTGGGAATATCGTATACGTCTATAACGTTATATATCCTAGGCTAAGGCAATCCTAACACGTCGAATGTAATATATTACAACATTCCTGGCACGTCGGCCCCTACTTCTCAGTGGGAAAATTATATACGTCTATAACGCTATATATCCTAGCCTAAGGCAACCTAACATGTCGAATGCAATATTTTACAACACTCCTGGCGCGTCGGGACCTACTTCACGGTGGGAACGGTATATTCGTCTATAACGTTATATATCCTAATCTAAGGCAACCTAACATCTCTAGCGTCATATTTTACAACATTCCTGGCGCGCAAGTACCTATTTCTCTGTGGTAACATTATATACGTCTATAACGTTACATATCCTAGCCTAAGGCAACCTAACATTTCGGATGTAATATTTTATTACATTCCTGGCTCGTTGGTCCCTACTTCACGGTGGGAACATTATATATGTTTATAATGTTACGTATCCTAGCCTAAGGCAACCTAACATTTTGAATGTAATATTTTACAACATTCCCTGCACTTCGGCCCCTACTTCTCGGTGGGAACGTTATATACGTCTATAACGCTATATATCCTAGCTTAAGGCAACATAACATGCCGAATATAACATTTTACAACATTCCTAGCGCGTCGGCGACTACTTCTCGTTGGGAACATTTTATACGTCTATAACGCTATATATCCTAGCCTAAGGCAACCTAGCATGTCGAATGTAATATTTTACAACATTCCTGGCGCGTCGGCACCTACTTCACGGTGGGAACGGTATATACGTCTATAACGTTATATATCCTAGCCTAAGGCATCCTAACATCTCGGATGTAATATTTTACTACATTCCTGGCGCGCCGGCCCCTACATTCGGTGGGAACGGTATATACGTCTATAACGTTATATATCCTAGTCTAAGGCAACCTAACATCTCGGATGTAATATTTTATTACATTCCTGGCTCGTCGGCCCCTACTTCTCGGTGGGAACATTATATACGTCTATAACGTTACATATCCTAGTCTAAGGCAACCTAACATGTCGAATGTAATATTTTACAACATTCCCTGCACTTCGGCCCCTACTTCTCGGTGGGAACGTTATATACGTCTATAACGCTATATATCCTAGCTTAAGGCAACATAACATGCCGAATGTAATATTTCACCACATTCCTGGCTCTTCGGCACCTTCTTCTCGGTGCGAACATTATATACGTCTATAACGTTATATATCCTAGCCTAAGGCAACCTAACATCTCGGATGTAATATTTTACTATATTCCTGGCGCGCCTTCCCCTACTTCTCGCTGGGAACATTATATACGTCTAAAACGCTATATATCTTAGCTTAATGCAACCTAACATGTCGAATGTAATATTTTACAACATTCATGGCGCGTCGGCACCTACTTCTCGGCGGGAACAGTATATACGTCTATAGCGTTATATATCCTAGCCTAAGGCAATCCTAACATATCGGATGTAATATTTTACTACATTCCTGGCGCGCCGGCCCCTACTTTTCGGTGTGAACATTATATACATCTATAACGTTATATATCCTAACCTAAGGGAACCTAACATGTCGGATTTAATATTTGACAACATTCCTGGCGTGTCGACCCGTACTTCTCGGTGGGAACAGTATACGTCTATAACGTTATATATCCTAGCCCAAGGCAACTTAACATCTCGGATGTAATGTTTTACAACATTCCAGGTGCGCCGGACCCTACTTCCCGGTAGGAACATTATATACGTCTATAACGCTATATATTCCAGCCTAAGGCAACCTAAAATGTCGAGCGTAATATTTTACAACATTCCTAGCGCGTCGGCCCCCATTTCTCGGTTGGAATATTATATAAGTCAATAACGTTATATATCCTAACCTAAGGCAACCTAACATCTCGGATGCAATATTTTACTACATTCCTGGCACGTCGGCACCTACTTCTCGGTGGGAAAATTATATACGTCTATAACGCTATATATCCTAGCTTAAGGCAACTTAGCATGTCGAATGTAATATTTTACAACATTCCTAGCGCGTCGGCACCTACTTCACGGTGGGAACGGTATATACGTCTATAACGTTATATATCCTAGCCTAAGGCAATCCTAACATCTCGGATGTAATATTTTACAACATTCCTGGCGCGTCGGCACCTACTTCTCGGAGGGAACAGTATATAAGTCAATAACGTTATATATCCTAGCGTAAGGCAACCTAACATCTCGGATGTAATATTTTACTACATTCGTGGCGCGCCGACCGCTATTTCTCGATGAGAACATTATATACGTCTATAACGTTATATATCCTAGCATAAGGCAAACTAACACATCGGATGTAATATTTTACTACATTCCTGGCGCCCCGGCCCCTACTTCTCGGTGGGAATATTATATACGTATATAACGCCATATATCCTAACCTATGGCAACCTAAAATGTCGAATGTAATATTTTACAAAATTCCCGTCACTTCTGCACCTACTTCTCGGTGGGAACATTATATACCTCTATAACGCTATATATCCTAGCCTAAGGCAAACTAACATGTCGAATGTAATATTTTACAACATTCCCGTCACTTCTGCTCCTACTTCTCGGTGGGAACATTATATACGTCTATATCGCTATATATCCTAGCCTAAGCCAACCTAACTTGTCGAGCGTAATATTTTACTACATTCCTGGCGCGCCGGACCCTACTTTTCGGTGTGAACATTATATACGTCTATAACGTTATATATCCTAACCTAAGGGAACCTAACATGTCGGATTTAATATTTGACAACATTCCTGGCGTGTAGGCACGTACTTCTCGGTGGGAATATCATATACGTCTATAACGCTATATATCCTAGCCTAAGGCAATCCTAACATGTCGAATGTAATATTTTACAACATTCCTGGCGCGCCGGCCCCTACTTCTCGGTGGGAAGATTATATACGTCTGTAACGCTATATATACTAGCCTAAGGCAACCTAACATCTCGGATGTAATATTTTACTATATTCCTTGCGCGCCTTCCCCTACTTCTCGCTGGGAACATTATATACGTCTAAAACGCTATATATCCTAGCTTAAGGCAACCTAACATGTCGAATATAATATTTTACAACATTCCTGGCGCGTCGGCACCTACTTCTCGGTGGGAACAGTATATACGTCTATAACGTTATATATCCTAGCCTAAGGCAATCCTAACATCTCGGATGTAATATTTTACAACATTCCTGGCGCGTCGGCACCTACTTCTCGGAGGGAACAGTATATAAGTCTATAACGTTATATATCATAGCCTAAGGCAACCTAACTTCTCGGATGTAATATTTTACTACATTCGTGGCGCGCCGGCCCCTACTTCTCGGTGGGAACATTATATACGTCTATAACGCTATATATCCTAGCCTAAGGCAACCTAACATGTCGAATGAAGTATTTTACAACATTCCTCGCGTGCCCGCCCCAATTTCTCGGTGGGAACATTATATACATCTATAACGCTATATATCCTAACCTAAGGCAACCTAACATGTCGAATGTAATATTTTTCAACATTCCTGGTGTGTCGGCCCGTACTTCTCGGTGGGAATATCATATACGTCTATAACGTTATATATACTAGCCTAAGGCAACCTAACATCTCGGATGTGATATTTGACAACATTGCTGGCGTGTCGGCCCGTACTTCTCGGTGGGAATATCATATACGTCTATAACGTTATATATCCTAGCCTAAGGCAACTTAACATGTCGAATGTAATATTTTACAACATTCCTGGCGCGTCGGCGCCTACTTCTCGGTGGGAGCATTATATAAGTCACTAACGTTATATATCCTAACCTAAGGCAACCTAACATCTCGGATGCAATATTTTAGTACATTCTTCGCACGTCGGCCCCTACGTCTCGGTGGGAACATTATATACGTCTATAACGTTATATATCCTAGCCTAAGGCAAGCTAACATCTCGGATGTAATATTTTACTACATTCCTGGCGCGTCGGCACCTACTTCTCGGTGGGAACAGTATATACGTCTATAACTTTATATATCCTAACCTAAGGCAACCTAACACCTCGGATGTATTGTTTTACAACATTCCTGGCGTGTCGGACCCTATTTCTCGGTGGGAACATTATATACGTCTATAACGTTATATATCCTAGCCTAAGGCAACCTAACATCTCGGATGTTATATTTTACTACATTCCTGGCGCGCCGGCCCCTACTTCTCGGTGGGAACATTATATACGTCTATAACTTTATATATCCTAGCCTAAGGCAACCTAACATCTCGGATGTTATATTTTAATACATTCCTGGCGCGCCGGACAATACTTCTCATTGGGAACATTATGTACGTCTATAACGCTATATATCCTATCTTAAGGCAACCTAACATGTCGAATGTAATATTTTACAACATTCCTGGCGCGCCGGCCCCTACTTCTCGGTGGGAACATTATATACGTCTATATCGCTATATATCCTAGCCTAAGGCAACCTAACATGTCGAATGTAATATTTCACAACATTCCTGGCGCGCCGACGCCTACTTCTCGCTGGGAACATTATATACGTCTATATCGCTATATACCCTAGCCTAAGGGAACCTAACATGTCGAGCGTAGTATTTTACAACATTCCCGGCACTTCGGCAACTACTTCTCGGTGGGAACAGTATATACGTCTATAACGCTATATATCCTAGCCTAAGGCAACCTAACATGTCGAATGCAATATTTCACAACATTCCCGTCACTTCGGCCCCTACTTCTCGGTGGGAACATTATATACGTCTATAAAGTTATATATCCTAGCCTAAGGCAAGCTAACATCTCGGATGTAATATTTTACTACATTCGTGGCGCGCCGGCCCCTACTTCTCAGTGGGAACATTATATACGTCTATAACGCTATATATCCTAGCCTATGGCAACCTAGCTCCACGGATGTAATGTTTTACAACATTCCTTGCCCGCCGGTCCCTACTTCTCGGTGGGAACGTTATATACGTCTATAACGTTACATATCCTAGCCCAAGGCAACCTAACATCTCGGAAGTAATATTTTACTACATCCCTGTCGCGCCGGCCCCTACATCTCGGTGGGAACATTATATACGTCTATAACGTTACTTATCCTAGCATAAGGCAACCTAACATCTCGGATGTAATATTTTACTACATTCCTGGCGCGTCGGCACCTACTTCTCGGTGGGAACAGTATATACGTCTATAACGTTATATATCCTAGCCTAAGGCAAGCTAACATCTCGGATGTAATATTTGACAACATTCCTGGCGTGTAGGCGCGTACTTCTCGGTGGGAATATCATATACGTCTATAACGTTATGTATCCTAACCTAAGGCAACCTAACATCTCGCATGTAACATTTTAATACATTCGTGTCGCGCCGGCCCCTACTTCTCGGTGGGAACATTATATACGTCTATAACGTTATATATCCTAGCCTAAGGCAACCTAACATGTCGAGCGTAATATTTTGCAACATTCCTGGCTCGCCGGCCCCTACTTCTCGGTGGGAACATTATATACGTCTATAACGTTACTTATCCTAGCATAAGGCAACCTAACATCTCGGATGTAATATTTTACTACATCCCTGTCGCGCCGGCACCTACATCTCGGTGGGAACATTATATACGTCTATAACGTTACATATCCTAGCCCAAGGCAACCTAACATCTCGGAAGTAATATTTTACTACATCCCTGTCGCGCCGGCACCTACTTCTCGGTGGGAACATTATATACGTCTATAACGCTATATATCCTAGCTTAAGGCAACCTAACATCTCGGATGTAATATTTTACAACATTCCTGGCGCGTCGGCACCTACTTCTCGGTGGGCATATTATATACGTCTATAATGCTACATATTCCTGCCTAAGGCAACCTAACATATCGGATGTAATATTTTACAACATTCCTGGCGCGCCGGCCCACACTTCTCGGTGGGAATATTACATACGTCTATTTCGCTATATATCATAACGTAAGGCAACCTAGCATGTCGAGCGTAATATTTTACAACATTCCTGGCTCGTCGGCGCCTACTTCTCGGTGGGAACATTATATACGCCTATAACGCTATATATCCTAGCCTAAGGCAACCTAACACCTCGAATGTAATGTTTTACAACATTCCTGGCGTGTCGACCCCTATTTCTCGGTGGGAACATTATATACGTCTTCAACGATATATATCCTAGCCTAAGGCAATCCTAACATGTCGAATGTATAATTTTACAACATTCCTGGCGCGTCGGCCCCAATTTCTCCGTGGGAACATTATATAAGTCAATAACGTTATATATCGTAACCTAAGGCAACCTAACATCTCGGATGTAATATTTTACCACATTCCTGGCTCGTTGGCCCCTACTTCTCGGTGGGAACATTATATACGTCTATAACGTTACTTATTCTAGCCTAAGGCAACCTAACATCTCGGATGTTATATTTTACTACATTCCTGGCGCGCCGGCACTTACTTCTCGGTGGGAACATCATATACGTCTATAATGATACATATCCTTGCCTAAGGCAACCTAACATACCGGATGTAATATTTTACCACATTCTTGGCGCGCTGGCCCCTACTTCTCGGTGGGAACATTATATACGTCTATAACGCCATATATCCTAACTTAAGGCAACCAAAAATGTCGAGCGTAATATTTTACTACATTCCTGGCGTGTCGGCACCTATTTCTCGGTGGGAACATTTTATATGTCTATAACGCTGTATGTCCTAGCCTGAGACAACCTAACATGTCGAATATAATATTTTACAATATTCCCGGCGCGTCGGCAACTGCTTCTCGGTGGGAACATTATATAAGTCTATAACGCTATATATCCTAGCCTGAGACAACCTAACATGTCGAATATAATATTTAACAATATTGCTGGCGCGTCGGCAACTACTTCTCGGTGGGAACTGTATATACGTCTATAACGCTATATATCCTAACCTCAGACAACTTAACATGTCGAATGTAATATTTTACCACATTCCTGGCTCGTTGGCACCTACTTCTCGGTGGGAACATTATATACGTCTATAACGTTATATATCCTAGCCTAAGGCAACCTAACATACCGGATGTAATATTTTACCACATTCCTGGCGCGCTGGCCCCTACTTCTCGGTGGGAACATTATATACGTCTATAACGCCATATATCCTAACTTAAGGCAACCAAAAATGTAGAGCGTAATATTTTACAACATTCCTGGCGTGTCGGCCCCTATTTCTCGGTGGGAACATTATATATGTCTATAACGCTGTATGTCCTAGCCTGAGACAACCTAACATGTCGAATATAATATTTTACAATATTCCTGGCGCGTAGGTCCCTACTTCTCGGTGGGAACATTATATACGTCTATAACGTTATATATCCTAACCTAAGGCAACCTAACATCTCGGATGTAATATTTTACTACATTCCTGGCTCGTCGGCCCCTACTTCTCGGTGGGAACATTATATACGTCTATAACGTTACTTATTCTAGCCTAAGGCAACCTAACATCTCGGATGTTATATTTTACTACATTTCTGACGCGCCGGCCCCTACTTCTCGGTGGGAACATTATATACGTCTATAATGCTACATATCCTTGCCTAAGGCAATCTAACATCTCGGATGGAATATTTTACTACATTCCTGGCGCGCCGGCCCCTACTTCTCGGTGGGAACATTATATACGTCTATATCGCTATATATCATAACGTAAGGCAACCTAACACGTCGAGCGTAATATTTTACAACATTCCTGGCGTGTCGGCCCCTATTTCTCGGTGGGAACATTATATACGTCTATAACGTTATATATCCTAGTCTAAGGCAACCTAACATCTCGGATGTAATATTTTACTACATTCGTGGCGCACCGGCCCCTACTTCTCGGTGGGAACATTATAAACGTGTATAACGTTATATATCCTAGTCTAAGGCAATCCTAACATCTCGGATGTAATATTTTACAACATTCCTGGCGCGTCGGCACCTACTTCTCGGTGGGAACAGTATATACGTCTATAACGTTATATATCGTAGCCTAAGGCAATCCTAACATCTCGGATGTAATATTTTACAACATTCCTGGCGCGTCGGCACCTACTTCTCGGTGGGAACATTATATACGTCTATATCGCTATATATCATAACGTAAGGCAACCTAACATGTCGAATGTAATATTTTACTATATTCGTGGCGCGCCGGCCCCTACTTCTCGGTGGGAACATTATATACGTCTATATCGCTATATATCCCAGCCTAAGACAACCTAACATGTCGAATGTAATATTTTACAACATACCTGGCGCGCCGGCCCCTACTTCTCGGTGGGAACATTATATACGTCTATAACGTTATATATCCTAGCCTAAGGCAACCTAACATCTCGGATGTAATATTTTACTACATTCGTGGCGCGCCGGCCCCTACTTCTCGGTGGGAACATTATATACGTCTATATCGCTATATACCCTAGCGTAAGGCAACCTAACATGTCGAGCGTAATATTTTACAACATTCCAGACTCGTCGGCCCCTACTTCTCGGTGGGAACATTATATACGTCTATAACGCTATATATCCTAGCCTAAGGCAACCTAACATCTCGGATGTTATATTTTACTACATTCCTGGCGCGTCGGCACCTACTTCTCGGTGGGAACATTATATACGTCTATAACGTTATATATCCTAACCTAAGGGAACCTAACACCTCGGATGTAATATTTTACCACATTCCTGGCACGTCGGCACCTACTTCTCGGTGGGAACATTATATACGTCTATAACGCTATATAACCTAGCCTAAGGTAAACTAACATGTCGAATGTAATATTTTACTACATTCCTGGCACGTCGGCCACTACTTCTCGGTGGGAATATTATATACGTCTTTAACGTTATATGTCCTAGCCTGAGACAACCTAACATGTCGAATGTAATATTTTACAATATTCCTGGCGCGTCGGCAACTACTTCTCGGTGGGAACAGTATATACGTCTATAACGTTATATATCCTACCCTAAGGCAACTTAACATGTCGGATGTAATATTTTTCAACATTCCTGGCGCGTCGGCACCTCCTTCTCGGTGGGAACATTATGTACGTCTATAACGTTATATATCCTAACCTAAGGAAACCTAACACCTCGGATGTACTGTTTTACAACATTCCTGGCACGTCGGCCACTACTTCTCGGTGGGAACATTATATAAGTCTATAACGCTATATATCCTAGCCTAAGGTAATCCTAACATCTCGGATGTAATATTTTACAACATTCCTGGCGCGTCGGCACCTACTTCTCGGTGGGCATATTATATACGTCTATAATGCTACATATTCCTGCCTAAGGCAACCTAACATATCGGATGTAATATTTTACAACATTCCTGGCGCGCCGGCCCACACTTCTCGGTAGGAATATTACATACGTCTATATCGCTATATATCATAACGTAAGGCAACCTAGCATGTCGAGCGTAATATTTTACAACATTCCTGGCTCGTCGGCGCCTACTTCTCGGTGGTAACATTATATACGCCTATAACGCTATATATCCTAGCCTAAGGCAACCTAACACCTCGAATGTAATGTTTTACAACATTCCTGGCGTGTCGACCCCTATTTCTCGGTGGGAACATTATATACGTCTTCAACGATATATATCCTAGCCTAAGGCAATCCTAACATGTCGAATGTATAATTTTACAACATTCCTGGGGCGTCGGCCCCAATTTCTCCGTGGGAACATTATATAAGTCAATAACGTTATATATCCTAACCTAAGGCAATCTAACATCTCGGATGTAATATTTTACCACATTCCTGGCTCGTTGGCCCCTACTTCTCGGTGGGAACATTATATACGTCTATAACGTTACTTATTCTAGCCTAAGGCAACCTAACATCTCGGATGTTATATTTTACTACATTCCTGGCGCGCCGGCACTTACTTCTCGGTGGGAACATCATATACGTCTATAATGATACATATCCTTGCCTAAGGCAACCTAACATACCGGATGTAATATTTTACCACATTCTTGGCGCGCTGGCCCCTACTTCTCGGTGGGAACATTATATACGTCTATAACGCCATATATCCTAACTTAAGGCAACCAAAAATGTCGAGCGTAACATTTTACTACATTCCTGGCGTGTCGGCCCCTATTTCTCGGTGGGAATATTATATACGTCTTTAACGTTATATGTCCTAGCCTGACACAACCTAACATTTCGAATGTAATATTTTACAATATTCCTGGCGCGTCGGCAACTACTTCTCGGTGGGAACAGTATATACGTCTATAACGTTATATATCCTACCCTAAGGCAACTTAACATGTCGGATGTAATATTTTTCAACATTCCTGGCGCGTCGGCACCTCCTTCTCGGTGGGAACATTATGTACGGCTATAACGTTATATATCCTAACCTAAGGGAACCTAACACCTCGGATGTACTGTTTTACAACATTCCTGGCGTGTCGGCACCTATTTCTCGGTGGGAACATTTTATATGTCTATAACGCTGTATGTCCTAGCCTGAGACAACCTAACATGTCGAATATAATATTTTACAATATTCCCGGCGCGTCGGCAACTGCTTCTCGGTGGGAACATTATATAAGTCTATAACGCTATATATCCTAGCCTGAGACAACCTAACATGTCGAATATAATATTTAACAATATTCCTGGCGCGTCGGCAACTACTTCTCGGTGGGAACTGTATATACGACTATAACGCTATATATCCTAACCTCAGACAACTTAACATGTCGAATGTAATATTTTACCACATTCCTGGCTCGTTGGCACCTACTTCTCGGTGGGAACATTATATACGTCTATAACGTTATATATCCTAACCTAAGGCAACCTAACATCTCGGATGTAATATTTTACTACATTCCTGGCTCGTCGGCCCCTACTTCTCGGTGGGAACATTATATACGTGTATAACGTTACTTATTCTAGCCTAAGGCAACCTAACATCTCAGATGTTATATTTTACTACATTTCTGACGCGCCGGCCCCTACTTCTCGGTGGGAACATTATATACGTCTATAATGCTACATATCCTTGCCTAAGGCAACCTAACATCTCGGATGGAATATTTTACTACATTCCTGGCGCGCCGGCCCCTACTTCTCGGTGGGAACATTATATACGTCTATATCGCTATATATCATAACGTAAGGCAACCTAACACGTCGAGCGTAATATTTTACAACATTCCTGGCGTGTCGGCCCCTATTTCTCGGTGGGAACATTATATACGTCTATAACGTTATATATCCTAGTCTAAGGCAACCTAACATCTCGGATGTAATATTTTACTACATTCGTGGCGCACCGGCCCCTACTTCTCGGTGGGAACATTATATACGTGTATAACGTTATATATCCTAGTCTAAGGCAATCCTAACATCTCGGATGTAATATTTTACAACATTCCTGGCGCGTCGGCACCTACTTCTCGGTGCGAACATTATATACGTCTATAACGTTATATATCCTAACCTAAGGGAACCTAACACCTTGGATGTAATATTTTACCACATTCCTGGCACGTCGGCCCCTACTTCTCGGTGGGAACATTATATACGTCTATAACGCTATATAACCTAGCCTAAGGCAAACTAACATGTCGAATGTAATATTTTACAACATTCCCGTTACTTCTGCACCTACTTCTCGGTGGGAACATTATATACGTCTATAACGTTATATATCCTAGTCTAAGGCAACCTAACATCTCGGATGTAATATTTTACTACATTCGTGGCGCACCGGCCCCTACTTCTCGTTGGGAACATTATATACGTCTATAACGTTATATATCCCAACCTAAGGGAACCTAACATATCGGATGTAATATTTTACTACATTCGTGGCGCACCGGCCCCTACTTCTCGGTGGGAACATTATATACGTCTATAACGTTATATATCCTAGTCTAAGGCAATCCTAACATCTCGGATGTAATATTTTACTACATTCCTGGCAGGTCGGCCACTACTTCTCGGTGGGAACATTATATAAGTCTATAATGCTACATATCCTAGCCTGAGACAACCAAACATGTCGAATATAATATTTAACAATATTCCTGGCGCGTCGGCAACTACTTCTCGGTGGGAACATTATATACGTCTATAATGCTACATATCCTTGCCTAAGGCAACCTAACATACCGGATGTAATATTTTACCACATCCTTGGCGCGCTGGCCCCTACTTCTCGGTGGGAACATTATATACGTCTATAACGCTATATATCCTAGCCTAAGGCAACCTAACACCTCGGATGTAATGTTTTACAACATTCCTGGCGTGTCAGCCCCTATTTCTCGGTGGTAACATTATATACGTCTTTAACGATATATATCCTAGCCTAAGGCAATGCTAACATGTCGAATGTATAGTTTTACAACATTCCCGTCACTTCGGCCCCTACTTCTCGGTGGGAACATTATATACGTCTATACCGTTATATATCCTAGTCTAAGGCAACCTAACATCTCGGACGTAATATTTTACTACATTCGTGGCGCACCGGCCCCTACTTCTCGATGGGAACATTATATACGTGTATAACGTTATACATCCTAGTCTAAGGCAATCCTAACATCTCGGATGTAATATTTTACAACATTCCTGGCGCGTCGGCACCTACTACTCGGTGGGAACATTATATACGTATATAACGTTATATATCCTAACCTAAGGGAACCTAACACCTCGGATGTAATATTTTACCACATTCCTGGCACGTCGGCCCCTACTTCTCGGTGGGAACATTATATACGTCTATAACGCTATATAACCTAGCCTAAGGCAAACTAACATGTCGAATGTAATATTTTACTACATTCCTGGCACGTCGGCCACTACTTCTCGGTGGGAACATTATATAAGTCTATAACGCTATGTATCCTAGCCTGAGACAACCTAACATGTCGAATATAATATTTAACAATATTCCTGGCGCGTCGGCAACTACTTCTCGGTGGGAACTGTATATACGACTATAACGCTATATATCCTAACCTCAGCCAACTTAACATGTCGAATGTAATATTTTACCACATTCCTGGCTCGTTGGCACCTACTTCTCGGTGGGAACATTATATACGTCTATAACGTTATATATCCTAGCCTAAGGCAACCTAACATACCGGATGTAATATTTTACCACATTCCTGGGGCGCTGGCCCCTACTTCTCGGTGGGAACATTATATACGTCTATAACGCCATATATCCTAACTTAAGGCAACCAAAAATGTAGAGCGTAATATTTTACTACATTCCTGGCGTGTCGGCCCCTATTTCTCGGTGGGAATATTATATACGTCTTTAACGTTATATGTCCTAGCCTGAGACAACCTAACATGTCGAATGTAATATTTTACAATATTCCTGGCGCGTCGGCAACTACTTCTCGGTGGGAACAGTATATACGTCTATAACGTTATATATCCTACCCTAAGGCAACTTAACATGTCGGATGTAATATTTTTCAACATTCCTGGCGCGTCGGCACCTCCTTCTCGGTGGGAACATTATGTACGTCTATAACGTTATATATCCTAACCTAAGGAAACCTAACACCTCGGATGTACTGTTTTACAACATTCCTGGCACGTCGGCCACTACTTCTCGGTGGGAACATTATATAAGTCTATAACGCTATATATCCTAGCTTAAGGTAATCCTAACATCTCGGATGTAATATTTTACAACATTCCTGGCGCGTCGGCACCTACTTCTCGGTGGGAATATTATATACGTCTATAATGCTACATATTCCTGCCTAAGGCAACCTAACATATCGGATGTAATATTTTACAACATTCCTGGCGCGCCGGCCCACACTTCTCGGTGGGAATATTATATACGTCTATATCGCTATATATCATAACGTAAGGCAACCTAGCATGTCGAGCGTAATATTTTACAACATTCCTGGCTCGTCGGCGCCTACTTCTCGGTGGGAGCATTATATACGCCTATAACGCTATATATCCTAGCCTGAGACAACCTAACATGTCGAATATAATATTTAACAATATTCCTGGCGCGTCGGCAACTACTTCTCGGTGGGAACTGTATATACGACTATAACGCTATATATCCTAACCTCAGACAACTTAACATGTCGAATGTAATATTTTACCACATTCCTGGCTCGTTGGCACCTACTTCTCGGTGGGAACATTATATACGTCTATAACGTTATATATCCTAGCCTAAGGCAACCTAACATACCGGATGTAATATTTTACCACATTCCTGGCGCGCTGGCCCCTACTTCTCGGTGGGAACATTATATACGTCTATAACGCCATATATCCTAACTTAAGGCAACCAAAAATGTAGAGCGTAATATTTTACTACATTCCTGGCGTGTCGGCCCCTATTTCTCGGTGGGAATGTTATATACGTCTTTAACGTTATATGTCCTAGCCTGAGACAACCTAACATGTCGAATGTAATATTTTACAATATTCCTGGCGCGTCGGCAACTACTTCTCGGTGGGAACAGTATATACGTCTATAACGTTATATATCCTACCCTAAGGCAACTTAACATGTCGGATGTAATATTTTTCAACATTCCTGGCGCGTCGGCACCTCCTTCTCGGTGGGAACATTATGTACGTCTATAACATTATATATCCTAACCAAAGGGAACCTAACACCTCGGATGTACTGTTTTACAACATTCCTGGCGTGTCGGCCCCTATTTCTCGGTGGGAACATTATATATGTCTATAACGCTGTATGTCCTAGCCTGAGACAACCTAACATGTCGAATATAATATTTTACAATATTCCTGGCGCGTAGGTCCCTACTTCTCGGTGGGAACATTATATACGTCTATAACGTTATATATCCTAACCTAAGGCAACCTAACATCTCGGATGTAATATTTTACTACATTCCTGGCTCGTCGGCCCCTACTTCTCGGTGGGAACATTATATACGTCTATAACGTTACTTATTCTAGCCTAAGGCAACCTAACATCTCGGATGTTATATTTTACTACATTTCTGACGCGCCGGCCCCTACTTCTCGGTGGGAACATTATATACGTCTATAATGCTACATATCCTTGCCTAAGGCAACCTAACATCTCGGATGGAATATTTTACTACATTCCTGGCGCGCCGGCCCCAACTTCTCGGTGGGAACATTATATACGTCTATATCGCTATATATCATAACGTAAGGCAACCTAACACGTCGAGCGTAATATTTTACAACATTCCTGGCGTGTCGGCCCCTATTTCTCGGTGGGAACATTATATACGTCTATAACGTTATATATCCTAGTCTAAGGCAACCTAACATCTCGGATGTAATATTTTACTACATTCGTGGCGCACCGGCCCCTACTTCTCGGTGGGAACATTATATACGTGTATAACGTTATATATCCTAGTCTAAGGCAATCCTAACATCTCGGATGTAATATTTTACAACATTCCTGGCGCGTCGGCACTTACTTCTCGGTGCGAACATTATATACGTCTATAACGTTATATATCCTAACCTAAGGGAACCTAACACCTCGGATGTAATATTTTACCACATTCCTGGCACGTCGGCCCCTACTTCTCGGTGGGAACATTATATACGTCTATAACGCTATATAACCTAGCCTAAGGCAAACTAACATGTCGAATGTAATATTTTACAACATTCCCGTTACTTCTGCACCTACTTCTCGGTGGGAACATTATATACGTCTATAACGTTATATATCCTAGTCTAAGGCAACCTAACATCTCGGATGTAATATTTTACTACATTCGTGGCGCACCGGCCCCTACTTCTCGTTGGGAACATTATATACGTCTATAACGTTATATATCCTACCCTAAGGCAACTTAACATGTCGGATGTAATATTTTTCAACATTCCTGGCGCGTCGGCACCTCCTTCTCGGTGGGAACATTATGTACGTCTATAACATTATATATCCTAACCAAAGGGAACCTAACACCTCGGATGTACTGTTTTACAACATTCCTGGCGTGTCGGCCCCTACTTCTCGGTGGGAACATTATATACGTCTATAACGCTATATAACCTAGCCTAAGGCAAACTAACATGTCGAATGTAATATTTTACTACATTCCTGGCACGTCGGCCACTACTTCTCGGTGGGAACATTATATAAGTCTATAACGCTATATATCCTAGCCTGAGACAACCTAACATGTCGAATATAATATTTAACAATATTCCTGGCGCGTCGGCAACTACTTCTCGGTGGGAACTGTATATACGACTATAACGCTATATATCCTAACCTCAGCCAACTTAACATGTCGAATGTAATATTTTACCACATTCCTGGCTCGTTGGCACCTACTTCTCGGTGGGAACATTATATACGTCTATAACGTTATATATCCTAGCCTACGGCAACCTAACATACCGGATGTAATATTTTACCACATTCCTGGCGCGCTGGCCCCTACTTCTCGGTGGGAACATTATATACGTCTATAACGCCATATATCCTAACTTAAGGCAACCAAAAATGTAGAGCGTAATATTTTACTACATTCCTGGCGTGTCGGCCCCTATTTCTCGGTGGGAATATTATATACGTCTTTAACGTTATATGTCCTAGCCTGAGACAACCTAACATGTCGAATGTAATATTTTACAATATTCCCGGCGCGTCGGCAACTACTTCTCGGTGGGAACAGTATATACGTCTATAACGTTATATATCCTACCCTAAGGCAACTTAACATGTCGGATGTAATATTTTACTACATTCCCGTCACTTCGGCCCCTACTTCTCGGTGGGAAAATTATATACGTCTATAACGTTATATATCCTAACCAAAGGGAACCTAACACCTCGGATGTACTGTTTTACAACATTCCTGGCGTGTCGGCCCCTATTTCTCGGTGGGAACATTATATATGTCTATAACGCTGTATGTCCTAGCCTGAGACAACCTAACATGTCGAATATAATATTTTACAATATTCCTGGCGCGTAGGTCCCTACTTCTCGGTGGGAACATTATATACGTCTATAACGTTATATATCCTAGTCTAAGGCAACCTAACATCTCGGATGTAATATTTTACTACATTCGTGGCGCACCGGCCCCTACTTCTCGTTGGGAACATTATATACGTCTATAACGTTATATATCCCAACCTAAGGGAACCTAACATATCGGATGTAATATTTTACTACATTCGTGGCGCACCGGCCCCTACTTCTCGGTGGGAACATTATATACGTCTATAACGTTATATATCCTAGTCTAAGGCAATCCTAACATCTCGGATGTAATATTTTTCAACATTCCTGGCGCGTCGGCACCTCCTTCTCGGTGGGAACATTATGTACGTCTATAACGTTATACATCCTAACCTAAGGAAACCTAACACCTCGGATGTACTGTTTTACAACATTCCTGGCACGTCGGCCACTACTTCTCGGTGGGAACATTATATAAGTCTATAACGCTATATATCCTAGCTTAAGGTAATCCTAACATCTCGGATGTAATATTTTACAACATTCCTGGCGCGTCGGCACCTACTTCTCGGTGGGAATATTATATGCGTCTATAATGCTACATATTCCTGCCTAAGGCAACCTAACAGATCGGATGTAATATTTTACAACATTCCTGGCTCGTCGGCCCCTACTTCTCGGTGGGAACATTATATACGTCTATAACGTTACTTATTCTAGCCTAAGGCAACCTAACATCTCGGATGTTATATTTTACTACATTTCTGACGCGCCGGCCCCTACTTCTCGGTGGGAACATTATATACGTCTATAATGCTACATATCCTTGCCTAAGGCAACCTAACATCTCGGATGGAATATTTTACTACATTCCTGGCGCGCCGGCCCCTACTTCTCGGTGGGAACATTATATACGTCTATATCGCTATATATCATAACGTAAGGCAACCTAACACGTCGAGCGTAATATTTTACAACATTCCTGGCGTGTCGGCCCCTATTTCTCGGTGGGAACATTATATACGTCTATAACGTTATATATCCTAGTCTAAGGCAACCTAACATCTCGGATGTAATATTTTACTACATTCGTGGCGCACCGGCCCCTACTTCTCGGTGGGAACATTATATACGTGTATAACGTTATATATCCTAGTCTAAGGCAACCTAACATCTCGGATGTAATATTTTACTACATTCGTGGCGCACCGGCCCCTACTTCTCGTTGGGAACATTATATACGTCTATAACGTTATATATCCCAACCTAAGGGAACCTAACATACCGGATGTAATATTTTACTACATTCGTGGCGCACCGGCCCCTACTTCTCGGTGGGAACATTATATACGTCTATAACGTTATATATCCTAGTCTAAGGCAATCCTAACATCTCGGATGTAATATTTTACTACATTCCTGGCAGGTCGGCCACTACTTCTCGGTGGGAACATTATATAAGTCTATAATGCTACATATCCTAGCCTGAGACAACCAAACATGTCGAATATAATATTTTACAATATTCCTGGCGCGTCGGCAACTACTTCTCGGTGGGAACATTATATACGCCTATAACGCTATATATCCTAGCCTAAGGCAACCTAACACCTCGAATGTAATGTTTTACAACATTCCTGGCGTGTCGACCCCTATTTCTCGGTGGGAACATTATATACGTCTTCAACGATATATATCCTAGCCTAAGGCAATCCTAACATGTCGAATGTATAATTTTACAACATTCCTGGCGCGTCGGCCCCTATTTCTCCGTGGGAACATTATATAAGTCAATAACGTTATATATCCTAACCTAAGGCAACCTAACATTTCGGATGTAATATTTTACCACATTCCTGGCTCGTTGGCCCCTACTTCTCGGTGGGAACATTATATACGTCTATAACGTTACTTATTCCAGCCTAAGGCAACCTAACATCTCGGATGTTATATTTTACTACATTCCTGGCGCGCCGGCACTTACTTCTCGGTGGGAACATCATATACGTCTATAATGATACATATCCTTGCCTAAGGCAACCTAACATACCGGATGTAATATTTTACCACATTCTTGGCGCGCTGGCCCCTACTTCTCGGTGGGAACATTATATACGTCTATAACGCCATATATCCTAACTTAAGGCAACCAAAAATGTCGAGCGTAATATTTTACTACATTCCTGGCGTGTCGGCCCCTATTTCTCGGTGGGAATATTATATACGTCTTTAACGTTATATGTCCTAGCCTGAGACAACCTAACATTTCGAATGTAATATTTTACAATATTCCTGGCGCGTCGGCAACTACTTCTCGGTGGGAATAGTATATACGTCTATAACGTTATATATCCTACCCTAAGGCAACTTAACATGTCGGATGTAATATTTTTCAACATTCCTGGCGCGTCGGCACCTCCTTCTCGGTGGGAACATTATGTACGGCTATAACGTTATATATCCTAACCTAAGGGAACCTAACACCTCGGATGTACTGTTTTACAACATTCCTGGCGTGTCGGCACCTATTTCTCGGTGGGAACATTTTATATGTCTATAACGCTGTATGTCCTAGCCTGAGACAACCTAACATGTCGAATATAATATTTTACAATATTCCTGGCGCGTAGGTCCCTACTTCTCGGTGGGAACATTATATACGTCTATAACGTTATATATCCTAACCTCAGGCAACCTAACATCTCGGATGTAATATTTTACTACATTCCTGGCTCGTCGGCCCCTACTTCTCGGTGGGAACATTATATACGTCTATAACGTTACTTATTCTAGCCTAAGGCAACCTAACATCTCGGATGTTATATTTTACTACATTTCTGACGCGCCGGCCCCTACTTCTCGGTGGGAACATTATATACGTCTATAATGCTACATATCCTTGCCTAAGGCAACCTAACATCTCGGATGGAATATTTTACTACATTCCTGGCGCGCCGGCCCCTACTTCTCGGTGGGAACATTATATACGTCTATATCGCTATATATCATAACGTAAGGCAACCTAACACGTCGAGCGTAATATTTTACAACATTCCTGGCGTGTCGGCCCCTATTTCTCGGTGGGAACATTATATACGTCTATAACGTTATATATCCTAGTCTAAGGCAACCTAACATCTCGGATGTAATATTTTACTACATTCGTGGCGCACCGGCCCCTACTTCTCGGTGGGAACATTATATACGTGTATAACGTTATATATCCTAGTCTAAGGCAATCCTAACATCTCGGATGTAATATTTTACAACATTCCTGGCGCGTCGGCACCTACTTCTCGGTGGGAACATTATATACGTCTATAACGTTATATATCCTAACCTAAGGGAACCTAACACCTCGGATGTAATATTTTACCACATTCCTGGCACGTCGGCCCCTACTTCTCGGTGGGAACATTATATACGTCTATAACGCTATATAACCTAGCCTAAGGCAAACTAACATGTCGAGTGTAATATTTTACAACATTCCCGTTACTTCTGCACCTACTTCTCGGTGGGAACATTATATACGTCTATAACGTTATATATCCTAGTCTAAGGCAACCTAACATCTCGGATGTAATATTTTACTACATTCGTGGCGCACCGGCCCCTACTTCTCGTTGGGAACATTATATACGTCTATAACGTTATATATCCCAACCTAAGGGAACCTAACATATCGGATGTAATATTTTACTACATTCGTGGCGCACCGGCCCCTACTTCTCGGTGGGAACATTATATACGTCTATAACGTTATATATCCTAGTCTAAGGCAATCCTAACATCTCGGATGTAATATTTTTCAACATTCCTGGCGCGTCGGCACCTCCTTCTCGGTGGGAACATTATGTACGTCTATAACGTTATATATCCTAACCTAAGGAAACCTAACACCTCGGATGTACTGTTTTACAACATTCCTGGCACGTCGGCCACTACTTCTCGGTGGGAACATTATATAAGTCTATAACGCTATATATCCTAGCTTAAGGTAATCCTAACATCTCGGATGTAATATTTTACAACATTCCTGGCGCGTCGGCACCTACTTCTCGGTGGGAATATTATATACGTCTATAATGCTACATATTCCTGCCTAAGGCAACCTAACATATCGGATGTAATATTTTACAACATTCCTGGCGCGCCGGCCCACACTTCTCGGTGGGAATATTATATACGTCTATATCGCTATATATCATAACGTAAGGCAACCTAGCATGTCGAGCGTAATATTTTACAACATTCCTGGCTCGTCGGCGCCTACTTCTCGGTGGGAACATTATATACGCCTATAACGCTATATATCCTAGCCTAAGGCAACCTAACACCTCGAATGTAATGTTTTACAACATTCCTGGCGTGTCGACCCCTATTTCTCGGTGGGAACATTATATACGTCTTCAACGATATATATCCTAGCCTAAGGCAATCCTAACATGTCGAATGTATAATTTTACAACATTCCTGGCGCGTCGGCCCCTATTTCTCCGTGGGAACATTATATAAGTCAATAACGTTATATATCCTAACCTAAGGCAACCTAACATCTCGGATGTAATATTTTACCACATTCCTGGCTCGTTGGCCCCTACTTCTCGGTGGGAACATTATATACGTCTATAACGTTACTTATTCTAGCCTAAGGCAACCTAACATCTCGGATGTACTGTTTTACAACATTCCTGGCGTGTCGGCACCTATTTCTCGGTGGGAACATTTTATATGTCTATAACGCTGTATGTCCTAGCCTGAGACAACCTAACATGTCGAATATAATATTTTACAATATTCCCGGCGCGTCGGCAACTGCTTCTCGGTGGGAACTGTATATACGTCTATAACGTTATATATCCTAACCTAAGGCAACCTAACATCTCAGATGTAATATTTTACAGCATTCCCGTCACTTCGGCCCCTACTTCTCGGTGGGAACATTATATACGTCTATAATGCTACATATCCTTGCCTAAGGCAACCTAACATACCGGATGTAATATTTTACCACATTCTTGGCGCGCTGGCCCCTACTTCTCGGTGGGAACATTATATACGTCTATAATGCTACATATCCTTGCCTAAGGCAACCTAAAATCTCGGATGTAATATGTTACTACATGCCTGGCGCGCGGCCCCCACTTCTCGGTGGGAACATTATATACGTCTATAACGCTATATATCCTAGCCTAATGCAACATAACACCTCGGATGTAATGTTTTACAACATTCCTGGCGTGTCGGGCCCTATTTCTCGATGGGAACATTATATACGTCTATAACGCCATATATCCTAACCTGAGACAACCTAAAATGTCGAGCGTAATATTTTACAACAGTCCTGGCTCGTCGGCCCCTAGTTCTCGTTGGGAACATTATATACGTCTATAACGTTACATATCCTAGCCTAAGGCAACCTAACATCTCGGATGTAATATTTTACTACATTCCAGGCACGTCGGCCCCTTCTTCTCGGTGCGAACATTATATACGTCTATAACGCTATATATCCTAGCCTAAGGCAACCTAACATGTCGAATGTAATATTTTACCATATTCCTGGCGCGTCGGCACCTACTTCTCGGTGGGAACATTATATACGTCTATAACGTTATATATCCTAGCCTAAGGCAACCTAACATGTCGAATGTAATATTTTACAACATTCCTGGCGCGCCGGCCCCGACTTCTCGGTGGGAACATTATATACGTCTATAACGCCATATATCCTAACCTAAGGCAACCTAAAATGTCGAGCGTAATATTTTACAACATTCCTGGCTCGTCGGCCCCTACTTCTCGGTGGGAACATTATATACGTCTATAACGTTACATATCCTAGCCTAAGGCAACCTAACATCTCGGATGAAATATTTCACTACATTCCTGCCGCACCGGCCCCTACTTCTCGGTGGGAACATTATATACGTCTATATCGCCATATATCCTAGCCTAAGGCACCCTAACATGTCGAGCGTAATATTTTACATCATTCCTGGCTCGTCGGCCCCTACTTCTCGGTGGGATCATTATTTACGCCTTTAACGCTCTATATCCTAGCCTAAGGCAAGCTAACATGTCGAATGTAATATTTTACAACATTGCTGACGCGTCGGCACCTACTTCTCTGTGGGAACAGTATATACGTCTATAACGTTATATATCCTAGCCTAAGGCAATCCTAACATGTCGAATGTAATATTTTACAACATTCCTGGCGCGTCGGCCCCTACTTCTCGGTGCGAAAATTATATAAGTCAATAGCGTTATATATCCTAATCTAAGGCAACCTAACATCTCGGATGTAATATTTTACTACATTCCAGGCACGTCGGCCCCTTCTTCTCGGTGCGAACATTATATACGTCTATAACGCTATATATCCTAGCCTAAGGCAACCTAACATGTCGAATGTAATATTTTACTACATTCCTGGCGCGCCGACCCCTGCTTCTCGGTGGAAACATTATATACGTCTATAACGCTGTATATCCTACCCTAAGGCAACCTAACTTGTCGAGCGTAATATTTTACAGCATTCCTGGCGCGTCGGCACCTACTTCTCGGTCGGAACAGTATATACGTCTATAACGTTATATATCCTAGCCTAAGGCAATCCTAACATGTCGAACGTAAAATTTTACAACATTCCTGGCGCGTCGGCACCTATTTCTCAGTGGGATCATTATATACGTCTATAACTTTACATATCCTAGCCTAAGGCAACCTAAAATCTCGGATGTAATATGTTACTACATGCCTGGCGCGCCGGCCCCCACTTCTCGGTGGGAACATTATATACGTCTATAACGCTATATATCCTAGCCTAATGCAACCTAACACCTCGGATGTAATGTTTTACAACATTCCTGGCGTGTCGGGCCCTATTTCTCGGTGGGAACATTATATACGTCTATAACGCCATATATCCTAACCTAAGACAACCTAAAATGTCGAGCGTAATATTTTACAACAGTCCTGTCTCGTCGGCCCCTAGTTCTCGTTGGGAACATTATACGTCTATAAAGTTACAGATCCTAGCTTAAGGCAACCTAACATCTCGGATGTAATATTTTAGTACATTCCTGGCGCGCCGGCCCCTACTTCTCGGTGGGAACAGTATATACGTCTATAACGTTATATATCCTAACCTAAGGCAACCTAACACCTCCGATGTATTGTTTGGCAACATTCCTGGCGTGTCGGCCCCTATTTCTCGGTGGGAACATTGTATACGTCTATAACGCTATATATCCTAGCCTAAGGCAACCTAACATCTCGGATGTAATATTTTACTACATTCCTGGCGCGCCGGCTCCTACTTCTCGGTGGGAACATTATATACGTCTTTCAATCTCTGTATCCTAGCATAAGGCAACCTAACTTGTCGAATGTAATATTTTACAACATTCCTGGCGTGTCGGCCCCTGCTTCTCTGTGGGAACATTGTATACGTCTTTAAAGCTATGTATCCTAGCCTAAGGCAACCTAACTTGTCGAATGTAATATTTTACAACATTCCTGGCGTGTCGGCCCCTACTTCTCGGTGGGACCATTATATACGTCTATAACGTTATATATCCTAGCCTATGGCAACCTAACATGTCGAATGTAATATTTTACAACATTCCTGGCGCGCCGGCCCCTACTTCTCGGTGGGAACGTTATATACGTCAATAACGCTATATATCGCAGCTTAAGGCAACCTAACATGTCGAATGTTATATTTTACAACATTCCTGGCGCGTCGGCAACTACTTCTCGGTGGGAACAGTATATGCGTCTATAACGATACATATCTGAACCTAAGACAACCTAACACCTCGGATGTAATGTTTTGCAACATTGCTGGCCTGTGTCCGCCCCTATTTCTCGGTGGGAACATTATGTATGTCTATAACGCTATATATCCTAGCCTAAGGCGTCCTAACATGTCGAATGTAGTATTTTACAACCTTCCTGGATCATCGGCAACTACATCTCGGTGGGAAAAGTATATACGTCTTTAACGTTATATATCCTATCCTAAGGCAACCTAGCATGTCGAATGTAATATTTTACAACATTCCCGGCACTTCGGCCCCTACTTATCGGTGGGAACATTATATACGTCTATAATGCTATATATCCTAGCTTAAGGCAACCTAACATCTCGGATGTAATATTTTACTACATTCCAGGCACGTCGGCCCCTTCTTCTCGGTGCGAACATTATATACGTCTATAACGCTATATATCCTAGCCTAAGGCAACCTAACATGTCGAATGTAATATTTTACCACATTCCTGGCGCGTCGGCACCTACTTCTCGGTGGGAACATTATATACGTCTATAACGTTATATATCCTAGCCTAAGGCAACCTAACATGTCGAATGTAATATTTTACAACATTCCCGGCGCGCCGGCCCCTACTTCTCGGTGGGAACGTTATATGCGTCTATAACGCCATATATCCTAACCTAAGGCAACCTAACATCTCGGATGTAATATTTTACTACATTCCTGGCACGTCGGCCCCTACTTCGCGGTGGGAACATTATATACGTCTATAACGCAATATATCCTAGCCTAAGGCAAACTAACATGTCGAATGTAATATTTTACAACATTCCCGTCACTTCGGCCCCTACTTCTCGGTGGGAACATTATATACGTCTATAACGTTATATATCCTAACCTAATGAAACCTAACACCTCGGATGTAAAGTTTTACAAAATTCCTGGCGTGTCGGTCCACACTTCTCGGTGGGAACATTATATACGTCTTTAACGCTATATGTCCTAGCCTGAGACAACCTAACATGTCGAATGTAATATTTCACAATATTCCTGGCGCGTCGGCAACTACTTCTCGGTGGGAACAGTATATACGTCTATAATGTTATATATCCTAACCTAAGGCAACGTAATATGTCGAATGTAATATTTTGCCACATTCCTGGCTCGCTGGCCCCTACTTCTCGGTGGGAACATTATATACGTCTATAACGCTATATATCCTAGCCTAATGCAACCTAACACCTCGGATGTAATGTTTTACAACATTCCTGGCGTGTCGAGCCCTATTTCTCGGTGGGAACATTATATACGTCTATAACGCCATATATCCTAACCTAAGACAACCTAAAATGTCGAGCGTAATATTTTACAACAGTCCTGGCTCGTCGGCCCCTAGTTCTCGTTGGGAACATTATATACGTCTATAACGTTACATATCCTAGCCTAAGGCAACCTAACATCTCGGATGTAATATTTTAGTACATTCCTGGCGCGCCTGCCCCTACTTCTCGGTGGGAACAGTATATACGTCTATAACGTTATATATCCTAACCTAAGGCAACCTAACACGTCGGATGTAATGTTTTGCAACATTCCTGGCGTGTCGGCCCCTGTATTTCGGTGGGAACATTGTATACGTCTATAACGCTATATATCCTAGCCTAAGGCAACCTAACATCTCGGATGTAATATTTTACTACATTCCTGGCGCGCCGGCTCCTACTTCTCGGTGGGAACATTATATACGTCTTTCAATCTCTGTATCCTAGCATAAGGCAACCTAACTTGTCGAATGTAATATTTTACAACATTCCTGGCGTGTCGGCCCCTGCTCCTCTGTGGGAACATTGTATACGTCTTTAAAGCTATGTATCCTAGCCTAAGGCAACCTAACTTGTCGAATGTAATATTTTACAACATTCCTGGCGTGTCGGCCCCTACTTCTCGGTGGGACCATTATATACGTCTATAACGTTATATATCCTAGCCTATGGCAACCTAACATGTCGAATGTAATATTTTACAACATTCCTGGCGCGCCGGCCCCTACTTCTCGGTGGGAACGTTATATACGTCAATAACGCTATATATCCCAGCTTAAGGCAACCTAACATGTCGAATGTTATATTTTACAACATTCCTGGCGCGTCGGCAACTACTTCTCGGTGGGAACAGTATATGCGTCTATAACGATACATATCTGAACCTAAGACAACCTAACACCTCGGATGTAATGTTTTGCAACATTGCTGGCCTGTGTCCGCCCCTATTTCTCGGTGGGAACATTATGTATGTCTATAACGCTATATATCCTAGCCTAAGGCGTCCTAACATGTCGAATGTAGTATTTTACAACCTTCCTGGATCATCGGCAACTACATCTCGGTGGGAAAAGTATATACGTCTTTAACGTTATATATCCTATCCTAAGGCAACCTAGCATGTCGAATGTAATATTTTACAACATTCCTGGCGCGTCGGCACCTACTTCTCGGTGGGAACATTATATAAGTCAATAACGTTATATATCCTAACCTAAGGCAATCCTTACATGTCGAATGTAATATTTTACAACATTCCCGGCACTTCGGCCCCTACTTATCGGTGGGAACATTATATACGTCTATAATGCTATATATCCTAGCTTAAGGCAACCTAACATCTCGGATGTAATATTTTACTACATTCCTGGCACATCGGCGACTACTTCTCGGTGGGAACGTTATATACGTTTATAACGCTATATATCCTAGCCTAAGGCAACCTAACATGTCGAATGTAATATTTTACCACATTCCTGGCGCGTCGGCACCTACTTCTCGGTGGGAACATTATATACGTCTATAACGTTATATATCCTAGCCTAAGGCAACCTAACATGTCGAATGTAATATTTTACAACATTCCTGGCGCGCCGGCCCCGACTTCTCGGTGGGAACATTATATACGTCTATAACGCCATATATCCTAACCTAAGGCAACCTAAAATGTCGAGCGTAATATTTTACAACATTCCTGGCTCGTCGGCCCCTACTTCTCGGTGGGAACATTATATACGTCTATAACGTTACATATCCTAGCCTAAGGCAACCTAACATCTCGGATGAAATATTTCACTACATTCCTGCCGCACCGGCCCCTACTTCTCGGTGGGAACATTATATACGTCTATATCGCCATATATCCTAGCCTAAGGCACCCTAACATGTCGAGCGTAATATTTTACATCATTCCTGGCTCGTCGGCCCCTACTTCTCGGTGGGATCATTATTTACGTCTTTAACGCTCTATATCCTAGCCTAAGGCAAGCTAACATGTCGAATGTAATATTTTACAACATTGCTGACGCGTCGGCACCTACTTCTCTGTGGGAACAGTATATACGTCTATAACGTTATATATCCTAGCCTAAGGCAATCCTAACATGTCGAATGTAATATTTTACAACATTCCTGGCGCGTCGGCCCCTACTTCTCGGTGCGAAAATTATATAAGTCAATAGCGTTATATATCCTAATCTAAGGCAACCTAACATCTCGGATGTAATATTTTACTACATTCCAGGCACGTCGGACCCTTCTTCTCGGTGCGAACATTATATACGTCTATAACGCTATATATCCTAGCCTAAGGCAACCTAACATGTCGAATGTAATATTTTACCACATTCCTGGCGCGTCGGCACCTACTTCTCGGTGGGAACATTATATACGTCTATAACGTTATATATCCTAGCCTAAGGCAACCTAACATGTCGAATGTAATATTTTACAACATTCCCGGCGCGCCGGCCCCTACTTCTCGGTGGGAACGTTATATGCGTCTATAACGCCATATATCCTAACCTAAGACAACCTAAAATGTCGAGCGTAATATTTTACAACAGTCCTGGCTCGTCGGCCCCTAGTTCTCGTTGGGAACATTATATACGTCTATAACGTTACATATCCTAGCCTAAGGCAACCTAACATCTCGGATGTAATATTTTAGTACATTCCTGGCGCGCCTGCCCCTACTTCTCGGTGGGAACAGTATATACGTCTATAACGTTATATATCCTAACCTAAGGCAACCTAACACGTCGGATGTAATGTTTTGCAACATTCCTGCCGTGTCGGCCCCTGTATTTCGGTGGGAACATTGTATACGTCTATAACGCTATATATCCTAGCCTAAGGCAACCTAACATCTCGGATGTAATATTTTACTACATTCCTGGCGCGCCGGCTCCTACTTCTCGGTGGGAACATTATATACGTCTTTCAATCTCTGTATCCTAGCATAAGGCAACCTAACTTGTCGAATGTAATATTTTACAACATTCCTGGCGTGTCGGCCCCTGCTTCTCTGTGGGAACATTGTATACGTCTTTAAAGCTATGTATCCTAGCCTAAGGCAACCTAACTTGTCGAATGTAATATTTTACAACATTCCTGGCGTGTCGGCCCCTACTTCTCGGTGGGACCATTATATACGTCTATAACGTTATATATCCTAGCCTATGGCAACCTAACATGTCGAATGTAATATTTTACAACATTCCTGGCGCGCCGGCCCCTACTTCTCGGTGGGAACGTTATATACGTCAATAACGCTATATATCCCAGCTTAAGGCAACCTAACATGTCGAATGTTATATTTTACAACATTCCTGGCGCGTCGGCAACTACTCCTCGGTGGGAACAGTATATGCGTCTATAACGATACATATCTGAACCTAAGACAACCTAACACCTCGGATGTAATGTTTTGCAACATTGCTGGCCTGTGTCCGCCCCTATTTCTCGGTGGGAACATTATGTATGTCTATAACGCTATATATCCTAGCCTAAGGCGTCCTAACATATCGAATGTAGTATTTTACAACCTTCCTGGATCATCGGCAACTACATCTCGGTGGGAAAAGTATATACGTCTTTAACGTTATATATCCTATCCTAAGGCAACCTAGCATGTCGAATGTAATATTTTACAACATTCCTGGCGCGTCGGCACCTACTTCTCGGTGGGAACATTATATAAGTCAATAACGTTATATATCCTAACCTAAGGCAATCCTTACATGTCGAATGTAATATTTTACAACATTCCCGGCACTTCGGCCCCTACTTATCGGTGGGAACATTATATACGTCTATAATGCTATATATCCTAGCTTAAGGCAACCTAACATCTCGGATGTAATATTTTACTACATTCCTGGCACATCGGCGACTACTTCTCGGTGGGAACGTTATATACGTTTATAACGCTATATATCCTAGCCTAAGGCAACCTAACATGTCGAATGTAATATTTTACCACATTCCTGGCGCGTCGGCACCTACTTCTCGGTGGGAACATTATATACGTCTATAACGTTATATATCCTAGCCTAAGGCAACCTAACATGTCGAATGTAATATTTTACAACATTCCTGGCGCGCCGGCCCCGACTTCTCGGTGGGAACATTATATACGTCTATAACGCCATATATCCTAACCTAAGGCAACCTAAAATGTCGAGCGTAATATTTTACAACATTCCTGGCTCGTCGGCCCCTACTTCTCGGTGGGAACATTATATACGTCTATAACGTTACATATCCTAGCCTAAGGCAACCTAACATCTCGGATGAAATATTTCACTACATTCCTGCCGCACCGGCCCCTACTTCTCGGTGGGAACATTATATACGTCTATATCGCCATATATCCTAGCCTAAGGCACCCTAACATGTCGAGCGTAATATTTTACATCATTCCTGGCTCGTCGGCCCCTACTTCTCGGTGGGATCATTATTTACGTCTTTAACGCTCTATATCCTAGCCTAAGGCAAGCTAACATGTCGAATGTAATATTTTACAACATTGCTGACGCGTCGGCACCTACTTCTCTGTGGGAACAGTATATACGTCTATAACGTTATATATCCTAGCCTAAGGCAATCCTAACATGTCGAATGTAATATTTTACAACATTCCTGGCGCGTCGGCCCCTACTTCTCGGTGCGAAAATTATATAAGTCAATAGCGTTATATATCCTAATCTAAGGCAACCTAACATCTCGGATGTAATATTTTACTACATTCCAGGCACGTCGGCCCCTTCTTCTCGGTGCGAACATTATATACGTCTATAACGCTATATATCCTAGCCTAAGGCAACCTAACATGTCGAATGTAATATTTTACTACATTCCTGGCGCGCCGACCCCTGCTTCTCGGTGGAAACATTATATACGTCTATAACGCTGTATATCCTACCCTAAGGCAACCTAACTTGTCGAGCGTAATATTTTACAGCATTCCTGGCGCGTCGGCACCTACTTCTCGGTCGGAACAGTATATACGTCTATAACGTTATATATCCTAGCCTAAGGCAATCCTAACATGTCGAATGTAAAATTTTACAACATTCCTGGCGCGTCGGCACCTATTTCTCAGTGGGATCATTATATACGTCTATAACTTTACATATCCTAGCCTAAGGCAACCTAAAATCTCGGATGTAATATGTTACTACATGCCTGGCGCGCCGGCCCCCACTTCTCGGTGGGAACATTATATACGTCTATAACGCTATATATCCTAGCCTAATGCAACCTAACACCTCGGATGTAATGTTTTACAACATTCCTGGCGTGTCGGGCCCTATTTCTCGGTGGGAACATTATATACGTCTATAACGCCATATATCCTAACCTAAGACAACCTAAAATGTCGAGCGTAATATTTTACAACAGTCCTGTCTCGTCGGCCCCTAGTTCTCGTTGGGAACATTATACGTCTATAAAGTTACAGATCCTAGCCTAAGGCAACCTAACATCTCGGATGTAATATTTTAGTACATTCCTGGCGCGCCGGCCCCTACTTCTCGGTGGGAACAGTATATACGTCTATAACGTTATATATCCTAACCTAAGGCAACCTAACACCTCCGATGTATTGTTTGGCAACATTCCTGGCGTGTCGGCCCCTATTTCTCGGTGGGAACATTGTATACGTCTATAACGCTATATATCCTAGCCTAAGGCAACCTAACATCTCGGATGTAATATTTTACTACATTCCTGGCGCGCCGGCTCCTACTTCTCGGTGGGAACATTATATACGTCTTTCAATCTCTGTATCCTAGCATAAGGCAACCTAACTTGTCGAATGTAATATTTTACAACATTCCTGGCGTGTCGGCCCCTGCTTCTCTGTGGGAACATTGTATACGTCTTTAAAGCTATGTATCCTAGCCTAAGGCAACCTAACTTGTCGAATGTAATATTTTACAACATTCCTGGCGTGTCGGCCCCTACTTCTCGGTGGGACCATTATATACGTCTATAACGTTATATATCCTAGCCTATGGCAACCTAACATGTCGAATGTTATATTTTACAACATTCCTGGCGCGTCGGCAACTACTTCTCGGTGGGAACAGTATATGCGTCTATAACGATACATATCTGAACCTAAGACAACCTAACACCTCGGATGTAATGTTTTGCAACATTGCTGGCCTGTGTCCGCCCCTATTTCTCGGTGGGAACATTATGTATGTCTATAACGCTATATATCCTAGCCTAAGGCGTCCTAACATGTCGAATGTAGTATTTTACAACCTTCCTGGATCATCGGCAACTACATCTCGGTGGGAAAAGTATATACGTCTTTAACGTTATATATCCTATCCTAAGGCAACCTAGCATGTCGAATGTAATATTTTACAACATTCCTGGCGCGTCGGCACCTACTTCTCGGTGGGAACATTATATAAGTCAATAACGTTATATATCCTAACCTAAGGCAATCCTTACATGTCGAATGTAATATTTTACAACATTCCCGGCACTTCGGCCCCTACTTATCGGTGGGAACATTATATACGTCTATAATGCTATATATCCTAGCTTAAGGCAACCTAACATCTCGGATGTAATATTTTACTACATTCCTGGCACATCGGCGACGACTTCTCGGTGGGAACGTTATATACGTTTATAACGCTATATATCCTAGCCTAAGGCAACCTAACATGTCGAATGTAATATTTTACCACATTCCTGGCGCGTCGGCACCTACTTCTCGGTGGGAACATTATATACGTCTATAACGTTATATATCCTAGCCTAAGGCAACCTAACATGTCGAATGTAATATTTTACAACATTCCTGGCGCGCCGGCCCCTACTTCTCGGTGGGAACATTATATACGTCTATAACGCCATATATCCTAACCTAAGGCAACCTAAAATGTCGAGCGTAATATTTTACAACATTCCTGGCTCGTCGGCCCCTACTTCTCGGTGGGAACATTATATACGTCTATAACGTTACATATCCTAGCCTAAGGCAACCTAACATCTCGGATGAAATATTTCACTACATTCCTGCCGCACCGGCCCCTACTTCTCGGTGGGAACATTATATACGTCTATATCGCCATATATCCTAGCCTAAGGCACCCTAACATGTCGAGCGTAATATTTTACATCATTCCTGGCTCGTCGGCCCCTACTTCTCGGTGGGATCATTATTTACGTCTTTAACGCTCTATATTCTAGCCTAAGGCAAGCTAACATGTCGAATGTAATATTTTACAACATTGCTGACGCGTCGGCACCTACTTCTCTGTGGGAACAGTATATACGTCTATAACGTTATATATCCTAGCCTAAGGCAATCCTAACATGTCGAATGTAATATTTTACAACATTCCTGGCGCGTCGGCCCCTACTTCTCGGTGCGAAAATTATATAAGTCAATAGCGTTATATATCCTAATCTAAGGCAACCTAACATCTCGGATGTAATATTTTACTACATTCCAGGCACGTCGGCCCCTTCTTCTCGGTGCGAACATTATATACGTCTATAACGCTATATATCCTAGCCTAAGGCAACCTAACATGTCGAATGTAATATTTTACCACATTCCTGGCGCGTCGGCACCTACTTCTCGGTGGGAACATTATATACGTCTATAACGTTATATATCCTAGCCTAAGGCAACCTAACATGTCGAATGTAATATTTTACAACATTCCCGGCGCGCCGGCCCCTACTTCTCGGTGGGAACGTTATATGCGTCTATAACGCCATATATCCTAACCTAAGGCAACCTAACATCTCGGATGTAATATTTTACTACATTCCTGGCACGTCGGCCCCTACTTCGCGGTGGGAACATTATATACGTCTATAACGCAATATATCCTAGCCTAAGGCAAACTAACATGTCGAATGTAATATTTTACAACATTCCCGTCACTTCGGCCCCTACTTCTCGGTGGGAACATTATATACGTCTATAACGTTATATATCCTAACCTAATGAAACCTAACACCTCGGATGTAAAGTTTTACAAAATTCCTGGCGTGTCGGTCCACACTTCTCGGTGGGAACATTATATACGTCTTTAACGCTATATGTCCTAGCCTGAGACAACCTAACATGTCGAATGTAATATTTCACAATATTCCTGGCGCGTCGGCAACTACTTCTCGGTGGGAACAGTATATACGTCTATAATGTTATATATCCTAACCTAAGGCAACGTAATATGTCGAATGTAATATTTTGCCACATTCCTGGCTCGCTGGCCCCTACTTCTCGGTGGGAACATTATATACGTCTATAACGCTATATATCCTAGCCTAATGCAACCTAACACCTCGGATGTAATGTTTTACAACATTCCTGGCGTGTCGAGCCCTATTTCTCGGTGGGAACATTATATACGTCTATAACGCCATATATCCTAACCTAAGACAACCTAAAATGTCGAGCGTAATATTTTACAACAGTCCTGGCTCGTCGGCCCCTAGTTCTCGTTGGGAACATTATATACGTCTATAACGTTACATATCCTAGCCTAAGGCAACCTAACATCTCGGATGTAATATTTTAGTACATTCCTGGCGCGCCTGCCCCTACTTCTCGGTGGGAACAGTATATACGTCTATAACGTTATATATCCTAACCTAAGGCAACCTAACACGTCGGATGTAATGTTTTGCAACATTCCTGGCGTGTCGGCCCCTGTATTTCGGTGGGAACATTGTATACGTCTATAACGCTATATATCCTAGCCTAAGGCAACCTAACATCTCGGATGTAATATTTTACTACATTCCTGGCGCGCCGGCTCCTACTTCTCGGTGGGAACATTATATACGTCTTTCAAGCTCTGTATCCTAGCATAAGGCAACCTAACTTGTCGAATGTAATATTTTACAACATTCCTGGCGTGTCGGCCCCTACTTCTCGGTGGGAACAGTATATCCGTCTATAACGGTATATATCCTAACCTAAGGCAACTTAACATGTCGAATGTAATATTTCACCACATTCCTGGCTCGTTGGCCCCTACTTCTCGGTGGGAACATTATATACGTCTATGACGTTATATATCCTAGCCTAAGGCAATCCTAACATCTCGGATGTAATATTTTACAACATTCCTGGCGCGTCGGCACCTATTTCTCAGTGGGATCATTATATACGTCTATAACTTTACATATCCTAGCCTAAGGCAACCTAAAATCTCGGATGTAATATGTTACTACATGCCTGGCGCGCCGGCCCTCACCTCTCGGTGAGAACATTATATACGTCTGTAACGCTATATATCCAAGCCTAATGCAACCTAACACCTCGGATGTAATGTTTTACAACATTCCTGGCGTGTCGGGCCCTATTTCTCGGTGGGAACATTATATGCGTCTATAACGCCATATATCCTAGCCTAAGGCAACCTAACACCTCGGATGTAATATTTTACTACATTCCTGGCGCGCCGGCTCCTACTTCTCGGTGGGAACATTATATACGTCTTTCAAGCTCTGTATCCTAGCATAAGGCAAACTAACTTGTCGAATGTAATATTTTACAACATTCCTGGCGTGTCGGTCCCTACTTCTCGGCGGGAACAGCATATACGTCTATAACGTTATATATCCTAGCTTAAGGCAATCTAACATGTCGAATGTAATATTTTACAACATTCCTGGCGCGTCGGCACCTACTTCTCGGTGGGAACAGTATATTCCTCTATAACGTTATATATCCTAGCCTAAGGCATCCTAACACCTCGAATGTAATATATCACTACATTCCTGGCGCGCCGGCCCCTACTTCTCGGCGGGAACAGCATATACGTCTATAACGTTATATATCCTAAACTAAGGGAACCTAACATCTCGGATGTAATATTTTACAGCATTCCCGGCTCGTTGGCCCATACTTCTCGGGGGGAACATTATATATATCAATAACGTTATATATCCTAACCTAAGGCAACTTAACATGTCGAATGTAATATTTTACAACATTCCTGGCTCGTCGGCCCGTACTTCTCGGTGGGATCATTATATAAGTCAATAACGTTATATATCCTAACCTAAGGGAACCTAACATCTCGGATGTAATATTTTACTACATTCCAGGCACGTCGGCCCCTTCTTCTCGGTGCGAACATTATATACGTCTATAACGCTATATATCCTAGCCTAAGGCAACCTAACATGTCGAATGTAATATTTTACCATATTCCTGGCGCGTCGGCACCTACTTCTCGGTGGGAACATTATATACGTCTATAACGTTATATATCCTAGCCTAAGGCAAACTAACATGTCGAATGTAATATTTTACAACATTCCCGGCGCGCCGGCCCCTACTTCTCGGTGGGAACATTATATACGTCTATAACGTTATATATCCTAGCCTAAGGCAACCTAACATCTCGGATGTTATATTTTACTACATTCCCGGCGCGCCGGCCCCTACTTCTCGGTGGGAACGTTATATACGTCTATAACGCCATATATCCTAACCTAAGGCAACCTAACATCTCGGATGTAATATTTTACAACATTCCTGGAACGTAGGCCCGTACTTCTCGGTGGGAACATTATATACGTCTATAACGCTATATATCCTAACCTAAGGTAATCCTAACATCTCGGATGTAATATTTTACAACATTCCTGCCGCGTCGGCACCTACTTCTCGGTGGGAACAGTATATACGTCTATAACGCTATATATCCTAGCCTAAGGCAAACTAACATGTCGAATGTAATATTTTACCATATTCCTGGCGCGTCGGCACTTACTTCTCGGTGGGAACATTATATACGTCTATAACGTTATATATCCTAACCTAAGGCAACCTAACATCTCGGATGTTATATTTTACTACATTCCTGGCGCGCCGGCCCCTACTTCTCGGTGGGAACATTATATACGTCTATAACGCTGTATATCATAGCCTAAGGCAACCTAACTTCTCGAGCGTAATATTTTACAGTATTCCTGGCGCGTCGGCACCTACTTCTCGGTGGGAACGTTATATACGTCTATAACGCCATATATCCTAGCCTAAGACAACCTAACATGCCGAATGTAATATTTCACAATATTCCCGGCGCGCCGGCCCCTACTTCTCGGTGGGAACATTATATACGTCTATAACGTTATATATCCTAGCCTACGGTAATCCCAACATCTCGGATGTAATATTTTACAACATTCCTGCCGCGTCGGCACCTACTTCTCGGTGGGAACAGTATATACGTCTATAACGCTATATATCCTAGCCTAAGGCAAACTAACAAGTCGAATGTAATATTTTACCACATTCCTGGCTCGTTGGCCCCTACTTCTCGGTGGGAACATTATATACGTCTATAACGTTATATATCCTAACCTAAGGGAACCTAACATCTCGGATGTAATATTTTACTACATTCCTGGCGCGCCGGCCCCTACTTCTCGGTGGGAACATTATATACGTCTATAATGCTACATATCCTTGCCTAAGGCAATCCTGACATGTCGAATGTAATATTTTACAACATTCCTGGCGCGTCGGCCCGTACTTCTCGGTGGGATCATTATATAAGTCAATAACGTTATATATCCTAACCTAAGGGAACCTAACATCTCGGATGTAATATTTTACTACATTCCAGGCACGTCGGCCCCTTCTTCTCGGTGCGAACATTATATACGTCTATAACGCTATATATCCTAGCCTAAGGCAACCTAACATGTCGAATGTAATATTTTACCATATTCCTGGCGCGTCGGCACCTACTTCTCGGTGGGAACATTATATACGTCTATAACGTTATATATCCTAGCCTAAGGCAAACTAACATGTCGAATGTAATATTTTACAACATTCCCGGCGCGCCGGCCCCTACTTCTCGGTGGGAACATTATATACGTCTATAACGTTATATATCCTAGCCTAAGGCAACCTAACATCTCGGATGTTATATTTTACTACATTCCCGGCGCGCCGGCCCCTGCTTCTCGGTGGGAACATTATATACGTCTATAACGTTATATATCCTAGCCTACGGTAATCCCAACATCTCGGATGTAATATTTTACAACATTCCTGCCGCGTCGGCACCTACTTCTCGGTGGGAACAGTATATACGTCTATAACGCTATATATCCTAGCCTAAGGCAAACTAACATGTCGAATGTAATATTTTACCACATTCCTGGCTCGTTGGCCCCTACTTCTCGGTGGGAACATTATATACGTCTATAACGTTATATATCCTAACCTAAGGCAAACTAACATCTCGGATGTTATATTTTACTACATTCCTGGCGCGCCGGCCCCTACTTCTCGGTGGGAACATTATATACGTCTATAATGCTACATATCCTTGCCTAAGGCAACCTAACATTTCGGATGTAATATTTTACTACATTCCTGGCGCGCCGGCCCCTACTTCTCGGTGGGAACATTATATACGCCTATAACGCTATATATCCTAGCCCAAGGCATACTAACATGTCGAATGTAATATTTTACAACATTCCCGGCACTTCGGCCCCTACTTATAGGTGGGAACATTATATACGTCTATAATGCTATATATCCTAGCTTAAGGCAACCTAACATCTCGGATGTAATATTTTACTACATTCCTGGCACATCGGCGACTACTTCTCGGTGGGAACGTTATATACGTTTATAACGCTATATATCCTAGCCTAAGGCAACCTAACATGTCGAATGTAATATTTTACCACATTCCTGGCGCGTCGGCACCTACTTCTCGGTGGGAACATTATATACGTCTATAACGTTATATATCCTAGCCTAAGGCAACCTAACATGTCGAATGTAATATTTTACAACATTCCTGGCGCGCCGGCCCTGACTTCTCGGTGGGAACATTATATACGTCTATAACGCCATATATCCTAACCTAAGGCAACCTAAAATGTCGAGCGTAATATTTTACAACATTCCTGGCTCGTCGGCCCCTACTTCTCGGTGGGAACATTATATACGTCTATAACGTTACATATCCTAGCCTAAGGCAACCTAACATCTCGGATGAAATATTTCACTACATTCCTGCCGCACCGGCCCCTACTTCTCGGTGGGAACATTATATACGTCTATATCGCCATATATCCTAGCCTAAGGCACCCTAACATGTCGAGCGTAATATTTTACATCATTCCTGGCTCGTCGGCCCCTACTTCTCGGTGGGATCATTATTTACGTCTTTAACGCTCTATATCCTAGCCTAAGGCAACCTAACATGTCGAATGTAATATTTTACAACATTGCTGACGCGTCGGCACCTACTTCTCTGTGGGAACAGTATATACGTCTATAACGTTATATATCCTAGCCTAAGGCAATCCTAACATGTCGAATGTAATATTTTACAACATTCCTGGCGCGTCGGCCCCTACTTCTCGGTGCGAAAATTATATAAGTCAATAGCGTTATATATCCTAATCTAAGGCAACCTAACATCTCGGATGTAATATTTTACTACATTCCAGGCACGTCGGCCCCTTCTTCTCGGTGCGAACATTATATACGTCTATAACGCTATATATCCTAGCCTAAGGCAACCTAACATGTCGAATGTAATATTTTACTACATTCCTGGCGCGCCGACCCCTGCTTCTCGGTGGAAACATTATATACGTCTATAACGCTGTATATCCTACCCTAAGGCAACCTAACTTGTCGAGCGTAATATTTTACAGCATTCCTGGCGCGTCGGCACCTACTTCTCGGTCGGAACAGTATATACGTCTATAACGTTATATATCCTAGCCTAAGGCAATCCTAACATGTCGAATGTAAAATTTTACAACATTCCTGGCGCGTCGGCACCTATTTCTCAGTGGGATCATTATATACGTCTATAACTTTACATATCCTAGCCTAAGGCAACCTAAAATCTCGGATGTAATATGTTACTACATGCCTGGCGCGCCGGCCCCCACTTCTCGATGGGAACATTATATACGTCTATAACGCTATATATCCTAGCCTAATGCAACCTAACACCTCGGATGTAATGTTTTACAACATTCCTGGCGTGTCGGGCCCTATTTCTCGGTGGGAACATTATATACGTCTATAACGCCATATATCCTAACCTAAGACAACCTAAAATGTCGAGCGTAATATTTTACAACAGTCCTGTCTCGTCGGCCCCTAGTTCTCGTTGGGAACATTATACGTCTATAAAGTTACAGATCCTAGCCTAAGGCAACCTAACATCTCGGATGTAATATTTTAGTACATTCCTGGCGCGCCGGCCCCTACTTCTCGGTGGGAACAGTATATACGTCTATAACGTTATATATCCTAACCTAAGGCAACCTAACACCTCCGATGTAATGTTTGGCAACATTCCTGGCGTGTCGGCCCCTATTTCTCGGTGGGAACATTGTATACGTCTATAACGCTATATATCCTAGCCTAAGGCAACCTAACATCTCGGATGTAATATTTTACTACATTCCTGGCGCGCCGGCTCCTACTTCTCGGTGGGAACATTATATACGTCTTTCAATCTCTGTATCCTAGCATAAGGCAACCTAACTTGTCGAATGTAATATTTTACAACATTCCTGGCGTGTCGGCCCCTACTTCTCGGTGGGACCATTATATACGTCTATAACGTTATATATCCTAGCCTATGGCAACCTAACATGTCGAATGTAATATTTTACAACATTCCTGGCGCGCCGGCCCCTACTTCTCGGTGGGAACGTTATATACGTCAATAACGCTATATATCCCACTTAAGGCAACCTAACATGTCGAATGTTATATTTTACAACATTCCTGGCGCGTCGGCAACTACTTCTCGGTGGGAACAGTATATGCGTCTATAACGATACATATCTGAACCTAAGACAACCTAACACCTCGGATGTAATGTTTTGCAACATTGCTGGCCTGTGTCCGCCCCTATTTCTCGGTGGGAACATTATGTATGTCTATAACGCTATATATCCTAGCCTAAGGCGTCCTAACATGTCGAATGTAGTATTTTACAACCTTCCTGGATCATCGGCAACTACATCTCGGTGGGAAAAGTATATACGTCTTTAACGTTATATATCCTATCCTAAGGCAACCTAGCATGTCGAATGTAATATTTTACAACATTCCTGGCGCGTCGGCACCTACTTCTCGGTGGGAACATTATATAAGTCAATAACGTTATATATCCTAACCTAAGGCAATCCTTACATGTCGAATGTAATATTTTACAACATTCCCGGCACTTCGGCCCCTACTTATCGGTGGGAACATTATATACGTCTATAATGCTATATATCCTAGCTTAAGGCAACCTAACATCTCGGATGTAATATTTTACTACATTCCTGGCACATCGGCGACTACTTCTCGGTGGGAACGTTATATACGTTTATAACGCTATATATCCTAGCCTAAGGCAACCTAACATGTCGAATGTAATATTTTACCACATTCCTGGCGCGTCGGCACCTACTTCTCGGTGGGAACATTATATACGTCGATAACGTTATATATCCTAGCCTAAGGCAACCTAACATGTCGAATGTAATATTTTACAACATTCCTGGCGCGCCGGCCCCTACTTCTCGGTGGGAACATTATATACGTCTATAACGCCATATATCCTAACCTAAGGCAACCTAAAATGTCGAGCGTAATATTTTACAACATTCCTGGCTCGTCGGCCCCTACTTCTCGGTGGGAACATTATATACGTCTATAACGTTACATATCCTAGCCTAAGGCAATCCTAACAGGTCGAATGTAACATTTTACAACATTCCTGGCGCGTCGGTCCCTATTTCTCGGTGGGAACATTATATAAGTCAATAACGTTATATATCCTAACCTAAGGCAATCCTACGTGTCGAATGTAATATTTTACAACATTCCTGGTGCGTCGGCACCTACTTCTCGGTGGGAACAGTATATACGTCTACAACGTTATATATCCTAACCTAAGGCAACCCAACATGTCGAGCGTAATATTTTACAACATTCGTGGCTCGTCGGTCCCTACTTCTGGGTCGGAACATTATATACGTCTGTAACGCTATATATCCTAGCCTAAGGCAACTTAACATGTCGAATGTAATATTTTACAAAATTCCTGGCGCGTCGGCACCTACTTCTCGGTGGGAACAGTATATACGTCTATAACGTTATATATCCTAACCTACGGAAACCTAACTCCTCGGATATGTTGTTTTATAACATACTTGGCGTGTCGGCCCCTATTTCTCGGTCCGAACATTGTATACGTCTTTAACGCTATATATCCTAGCCTAAGGCAACCTAACATGTCGAATGTAATATTTTACAACATTCCTGGTGCGTCGGCCCCTATTTCTGGGTGGGAACATTATGTAAGTCAATAACGTTATATATCCTAACTTAAGGCAACCTAACACCTCGGATGTATTGTTTTACAACATTCCTGGCGCGTCGGCCCCTATTTCTCGGTGGGAACATTATATACGTCTTTAAAGCTATATATCCTAGCCTAAGGCAACCTAACATGACGAATGTAATATTTTACAACATTCCTGGCGCGTCGGCACCTACTTCTCTGTGGGAACAGTATATACGTCTATAACGCTATATATCCTAGCCTAAGTCAATCCTAAGAGGTCGAATGTAATATTTTACAACATACCTGGCGCATCGGCACCTACTTCTCGGTGGAAACATTATATACGCCTATAACGTTATATATCCTAACTTAAGGCAACCTAACAACTCGGATGTAATGTTTTACAACATTCCTGGCGTGTCGGCCCCTATTTCTCGGTGGGAACATTATATATGTCTATAACGCTATATATCCTAGCCTAAGGCAATCTTACGTGTCGAATGTAATATTTTACAACATTCCTGGCGCGTCGGCACCTACTTCTCGGTGGGAACAGTATATACGTCTACAACGTTATATATCCTAACCTAAGGCAACCTAACACCTCGGATGTGTTGTTTTACAACATTCTTGGCGTGTCGGCCCCTATTTCTCGGTGGGAACATTGTATACGTCTTTAACGCTATATATCCTAGCCTTTGGCAACCTAACAGGTCGAATGTAATATTTTACAACATACCTGGCGCATCGGCACCTACTTCTCGGTGGAAACATTATATACGGCTATAACGTTATATATCCTAACTTACGGCAACCTAACACCTCGGATGTAATGTTTTACAACATTGCTGGCGTGTCGGCCCCTATTTCTCGGTGGGAACATTATATATGTCTATAACGCTATGTATCCTAGCCTAAGGCAACCTAACAGGTCGAATGTAATATTTTACAACATACCTGGCGTATCGGCACGTACTTCTCGGTGGAAACATTATATACGGCTATAACGTTATATATCCTAACCTAAAGCAACGTAACATCTCGGATGTAATATTTTACTACATTCCTGGCACGTCGGCCCCTACATCTCGGTGGGAACATTATATACGTCTATAACGCTATATATCCTAGCCTAAGGCAACCTAACATGTCGAATGTAATATTTTATAACATTCCTGGCGCGTCAGCACCTCCTTCTCGGTGGGAACAGTATATACGTCTACAACGCTATATATCCTAGCCTAAGGCAACCTAACATGTCGAATGTAATATTTGACAACATTTCTGGAGTGTCGGCCCGTACTTTTCGGTGGGAATATTGTATACGTCTATAACGTTATATATCCTAACCTAAGGCAACCTAACACTTCGGATGTAATGTTTTACAACATTCCTGGCGTGTCGGCCCCTACTTCTCGGTGGGAACATTATATACGTCTATAACGCTATATATCCTAGCCTAAGGCAACCTAACATGTCGAATGTAATATTTCACAACATTCCTGGCGCATCGCCACCTACTTCTCGGTGGGAACAGTGTATACGTCTATAACGTTATATATCCTATCTCAAGGCAACATAACACCTCGGATGTAATGTTTTACTACATTCATGGCTCGTCGGTCCCTACTTCTGGGTCAGAACATTATATACGTCTGTAACGCTATATATCCTAGCCTAAGGCAACTTAACATGTCGAATGTAATATTTTACAACATTCCTGGCGCGTCGGCACCTACTTCTCGGTAGGAACAGTATATACGTCTATAACGTTATATATCCTAGCCTAAGGCTACCTAACATGTCGAATGTAATATTTTACAACATTCCTGGCGTGTCGTCTCCTGCTTCTCGATGGGGACATTATATACGTCTATATTGTTGTATATCCTAACCGAAGGCAACCTAGCATCTCGGATGTAATATTTTACTACATTCCTGGCATGTCAGACCCTACTTCTCGGTGGGAACATGGTATACGTCTATAACGTTATATATCCTAGCCTAGGGCGACCTAACATGTCGAATGTAATATTTTACATCATTCCTGGCGTGTCGTCGCCTGCTTCTCGATGGGAACATTATATACGTCTATAACGTTGTATATCCTAACCCAACGCAACCTAACATCTGGGATGTAATATTTTACAACATTCCTGGCGTGTCGTCGCCTACATCTGGATGGGGTCATTATATACATCTATAACGTTGTATATCCTAACCTAAGGCAACCTAACATCTCGGATGTAATATTTTATAACATTCCTGGCGTGTCGTCGCCTGCTTCTGGATGGGGACATAATATACGTCTATAACGTTGTATATCCTAACCCAACGCAACCTAACGTTTAGGATGTAATATTTTACAACATTCCTGGCATGTCGGTGCCTACTTCTCGGTGGGAACATTATATACGTCTATAACGATATATATCCTAACCTAAGGCAACCTAACTCCTCGGATGTAATAGTTGACAACATTCCTGGAGTGTGGGCCCGTACTTCTCGGTGGGAACATTGTATACGTTTATAACGTTATATATCCTAGCCTAGGGCGACCTAACATGTCTAATGTAATATTTTACATCATTCCGGGCGTGTCGTCGCCTGCTTCTTGATGGGAACATTATATACGTCTATAACGTTGTGTATCCTAACCTAACGCAACCTAACATCTGGTATGTAATATTCCTGGCGTGTCGTCGCCTACTTCTCGATGGGGACATTATATACATCTATAACCTTGTATAATCTAACCTAAAGCAGCCTAACATCTCGGATGTAATATTTTACAACATTCCTGGCGTGTCCGCCCGTACTTCTCGGCGATATCATTATATACGTCTATAACGCTATATATCCTAGCCTAAGGCGACCTAACATGTCGAATGTAATATTTTACAACATACATGGCGTGTCGTCTATTGCTTCTCGATGGGGACATTATATACGTCTATAATGTTGTATATCCTAACCTAACGCAACCTAACATCTGGGATGTAATATTTTACAACATTCCTGGCGTGTCGTTTCCTGCTTCTCGGTGGGAACATTCTATACGTCTATAGCGTTGTATATCCTAACCTAAGGGAACCTAACATCTCGGGTGTAATATTTTCCAACATTTCTGACGCGTCGTCCCCTATTTCTCGGTGGGGAAATTAGATACGTCCATAACGTTATATATCATAGCCTAAGGCGACCTAACATGTCGAATGTAATATTTTACATCATTCCTGGCCTGTCGGCCCGTAGTTCTCGGTGGTAACATTATATACGTCTATAACGTTGTATATCCTAACTTAAGGCAACCTAACATCGCGGGTGTAATATTTTACAACATTCCTGGCATGTCGGCCCGTAGTTCTCGGTGGAAACATTGTATACGTCTATAACGATATATATCCTAACCTAGGGCAACCTAACATTTCGGATGTAATAGTTGACAACATTCCTGGCGTGTCCGCCCGTACTTCTCGGTGGTAACATTATATACGTCTATAACGTTAATATCTTAGCCTAAGGCAACCTAACATGTCGAATGTTATATTTTACAACATTCCTGGCTTGTCGTCTCCTGCTTCTCGATGGGGACAGTATATACGTCTATAACGCTATATATCCTAGCCTAAGGCAATCCTAACAGGTCGAATGTAACATTTTACAACATTCCTGGCGCGTCGGTCCCTATTTCTCGGTGGGAACATTATATAAGTCAATAACGTTATATATCCTAACCTAAGGCAACGTAACATCTCGGATGTAGTATTGTACTACATTCCTGGCATGTCGGCCCCTACTTCTCGGTGGGAACATTATATACGTCTATAACGCTATATATCCTAGCCTAAGGCAACCTAACATGTCGAATGTAATATTTTACAACATTCCTGGCGCGTCAGCACCTCCTTCTCGGTGGGAACAGTATATACGTCTACAACGCTATATATCCTAGGCTAAGGCAACCTAACATGTCGAATGTAATATTTGACAACATTTCTGGAGTGTCGGCCCGTACTTTTCGGTGGGAACATTATATACGTCTATAACGTTATATATCCTATCTCAAGGCAACCTAATACCTCGGATGTAATGTTTTACAACATTCCTGGCGTGTCGGCCCCTATTTCTCGGTGGGAACTTTATATATGTCTATAACGCTATATATCCTAGCCTAAGGCAATCCTACGTGTCGAATGTAATATTTTACAACATTCCTGGTGCGTCGGCACCTACTTCTCGGTGGGAACAGTATATACGTCTACAACGTTATATATCCAAACCTAAGGCAACCCAACATGTCGAGCGTAATATTTTACAACATTCGTGGCTCGTCGGCCCCTATTTCTCGGTGGGAACATTGTATACGTCTTTAACGCTATATATCCTATCCTAAGGCAACCTAACATGTCGAATGTAATATTTTACAACATTCCTGGTGCGTCGGCCCCTATTTCTGGGTGGGAACATTATATAAGTCAATAACGTTATATATCCTAACTTAAGGCAACCTAACATCTCGGTTGTAATATTTTACTACATTCGTGGCTCGTCGGTCCCTACTTCTGGGTCGGAACATTATATACGTCTGTAACGCTATATATCCTAGCCTGAGGCAACTTAACATGTCGAATGTAATATTTTACAACATACCTGGCGTATCGGCACCTACTTCTCGGTGGAAACATTATATACGGCTATAACGTTATATATCCTAACCTAAGGCAACGTAACATCTCGGTTGTAATATTTTACTACATTCCTGTCACGTCGGCCCCTACTTCTCGGTGGGAACATTATATACGTCTACAACGCTATATATCCTAGCCTAAGGCAACCTAACATGTCGAATGTAATATTTGACAACATTTGTGGAGTGTCGGCCCGTACTTTTCGGTGGGAATATTGTATACGTCTATAACGTTATATATCCTAACCTAAGGCATCCTAACACTTCGGATGTAATGTTTTACAACATTCCTGGCGTGTCGGCCCCTACTTCTCGGTGGGAACATTATATACGTCTATAACGCTATATATCCTAGCCTAAGGCAACCTAACATGTCGAATGTAATATTTCACAACATTCCTGGTGCATCGCCACCTACTTCTCGGTGGGAACAGTGTATACGTCTATAACCTTATATATCCTATCTCAAGGCAACATAACACCTCGGATGTAATGTTTTACTACATTCGTGCCTCGTCGGTCCCTACTTCTGGGTCGGAACATTATATACGTCTGTAACGCTATATATCCTAGCCTAAGGCAATCTTACGTGTCGAATGTAATATTTTACAACATTCCTGGCGCGTCGGCACCTACTTCTCGGTGGGAACAGTATATACGTATATAACGTTATATATCCTATCTCAAGGCAACCTAATACCTCGGATGTAATGTTTTACAACATTCCTGGCGTGTCGGCCCCTATTTCTCGGTGGGAACTTTATATATGTCTATAACGCTATATATCCTAGCCTAAGGCAATCCTACGTGTCGAATGTAATATTTTACAACATTCCTGGTGCGTCGGCACCTACTTCTCGGTGGGAACAGTATATACGTCTACAACGTTATATATCCTAACCTAAGGCAACCCAACATGTCGAGCGTAATATTTTACAACATTCGTGGCTCGTCGGTCCCTACTTCTGGGTCGGAACATTATATACGTCTGTAACGCTATATATCCTAGCCTAAGGCAACTTAACATGTCGAATGTAATATTTTACAAAATTCCTGGCGCGTCGGCACCTACTTCTCGGTGGGAACAGTATATACGTCTATAACGTTATATATCCTAACCTACGGAAACCTAACTCCTCGGATATGTTGTTTTATAACATACTTGGCGTGTCGGCCCCTATTTCTCGGTCCGAACATTGTATACGTCTTTAACGCTATATATCCTAGCCTAAGGCAACCTAACATGTCGAATGTAATATTTTACAACATTCCTGGTGCGTCGGCCCCTATTTCTGGGTGGGAACATTATGTAAGTCAATAACGTTATATATCCTAACTTAAGGCAACCTAACACCTCGGATGTATTGTTTTACAACATTCCTGGCGCGTCGGCCCCTATTTCTCGGTGGGAACATTATATACGTCTTTAAAGCTATATATCCTAGCCTAAGGCAACCTAACATGTCGAATGTAATATTTTACAACATTCCTGGCGCGTCGGCACCTACTTCTCTGTGGGAACAGTATATACGTCTATAACGCTATATATCCTAGCCTAAGTCAATCCTAACAGGTCGAATGTAATATTTTACAACATACCTGGCGCATCGGCACCTACTTCTCGGTGGAAACATTATATACGCCTATAACGTTATATATCCTAACTTAAGGCAACCTAACAACTCGGATGTAATGTTTTACAACATTCCTGGCGTGTCGGCCCCTATTTCTCGGTGGGAACATTATATATGTCTATAACGCTATATATCCTAGCCTAAGGCAATCTTACGTGTCGAATGTAATATTTTACAACATTCCTGGCGCGTCGGCACCTACTTCTCGGTGGGAACAGTATATACGTCTACAACGTTACATATCCTAACCTAAGGCAACCTAACACCTCGGATGTGTTGTTTTACAACATTCTTGGCGTGTCGGCCCCTATTTCTCGGTGGGAACATTGTATACGTCTTTAACGCTATATATCCTAGCCTAAGGCAACCTAACAGGTCGAATGTAATATTTTACAACATACCTGGCGCATCTGCACCTACTTCTCGGTGGAAACATTATATACGGCTATAACGTTATATATCCTAACTTACGGCAACCTAACACCTCGGATGTAATGTTTTACAACATTGCTGGCGTGTCGGCCCCTATTTCTCGGTGGGAACATTGTATACGTCTATAACGTTATATATCCTAACCTAAGGCAACCTAACACTTCGGATGTAATGTTTTACAACATTCCTGGCGTGTCGGCCCCTACTTCTCGGTGGGAACATTATATACGTCTATAACGCTATATATCCTAGCCTAAGGCAACCTAACATGTCGAATGTAATATTTCACAACATTCCTGGCGCATCGCCACCTACTTCTCGGTGGGAACAGTGTATACGTCTATAACGTTATATATCCTATCTCAAGGCAACATAACACCTCGGATGTAATGTTATACTACATTCGTGGCTCGTCGGTCCCTACTTCTGGGTCGGAACATTATATACGTCTGTAACGCTATATATCCTAGCCTAAGGCAACTTAACATGTCGAATGTAATATTTTACAACATTCCTGGCGCGTCGGCACCTACTTCTCGGTAGGAACAGTATATACGTCTATAACGTTATATATCCTAACCTAAGGCAACCTAACACCTCGGATGTGTTGTTTTACAACATTCTTGGCGTGTCGGCCCCTATTTCTCGGTGGGAACATTGTATACGTCTTTAACGCTATATATATTAGCCTAAGGCAACCTAGCATGTCGAATGTAATATTTTACAACATTCCTGGTGCGTCGGCCCTTATTTCTCGGTGGGAACATTATATAAGTCAATAACGTTATATATCCTAACTTAAGGCAACCTAACACCTCGGATGTAATGTTTTACAACATTCCTGGCGCGTCGACCCCTATTTCTCGGTGGGAACATTATATACGTCTTTAAAGCTATATATCCTAGCCTAAGGCAACCTAACATGACGAATATAATATTTTACAACATTCCAGGCGCGTCGGCACCTACTTCTCGGTGGGAACAGTATATACGTCTATAACGCAATATATCCTAGCCTAAGTCAATCCTAACAGGTCGAATGTAATATTTTACAACATACCTGGCGTATCGGCACCTACTTCTCGGTGGAAACATTATATACCGCTATAACGTTATATATCCTAACCTAAGGCAACGTAACATCTCGGTTGTAATATTTTACTACATTCCTGGCACGTCGGCCCCTACTTCTCGGTGGGAACATTATATACGTCTATAACGCTATATATCCTAGCCTAAGGCAACCTAACATGTCGAATGTAATATTTTATAACATTCCTGGCGCGTCAGCACCTCCTTCTCGGTGGGAACAGTATATACGTCTACAACGCTATATATCCTAGCCTAAGGCAACCTAACATGTCGAATGTAATATTTGACAACATTTCTGGAGTGTCGGCCCGTACTTTTCGGTGGGAATATTGTATACGTCTATAACGTTATATATCCTAACCTAAGGCAACCTAACACTTCGGATGTAATGTTTTACAACATTCCTGGCGTGTCGGCCCCTACTTCTCGGTGGGAACATTATATACGTCTATAACGCTATATATCCTAGCCTAAGGCAACCTAACATGTCGAATGTAATATTTCGCAACATTCCTGGCGCATCGCCACCTACTTCTCGGTGGGAACAGTGTATACGACTATAACGTTATATATCCTATCTCAAGGCAACATAACACCTCGGATGTAATGTTTTACTACATTCGTGGCTCGTCGGTCCCTACTTCTGGGTCGGAACATTATATACGTCTGTAACGCTATATATCCTAGCCTAAGGCAACTTAACATGTCGAATGTAATATTTTACAACATTCCTGGCGCGTCGACCCCTATTTCTCGGTGGGAACATTATATACGTCTTTAAAGCTATATATCCTAGCCTAAGGCAACCTAACATGTCGAATGTAATATTTTACAACATTCCTGGCGCGTCGGCACCTACTTCTCGGTGGGAACAGTATATACGTCTACAACGTTATATATCCTAACCTAAGGCAACCCAACATGTCGAGCGTAATATTTTACAACATTCGTGGCTCGTCGGTCCCTACTTCTGGGTCGGAACATTATATACGTCTGTAACGCTATATATCCTAGCCTGAGGCAACTTAACATGTCGAATGTAATATTTTACAACATTCCTGGCGCGTCGGTCCCTACTTCTCGGTGGGAACATTATATAAGTCAATAACGTTGTATATCCTAACCTAAGGCAACGTAACATCTCGGATGTAATATTTTACTACATTCCTGGCACGTCGGCCCCTACTTCTCGGTGGGAACATTATATACGTCTATAACGCTACATATCCTAGCCTAAGGCAACCTAACATGTCGAATGTAATATTTGACAACATTTCTGGCGCGTCAGCACCTCCTTCTCGGTGGGAACAGTATATACGTCTACAACGCTATATATCCTAGCCTAAGGCAACCTAACATGTCGAATGTAATATTTCACAACATTCCTGGCGCATCGCCACCTACTTCTCGGTGAGAACAGTATATACGTCTATAACGTTATATATCCTATCTCAAGGCAACCTAACACCTCGGATGTAATGTTTTACAACATTCGTGGCTCGTCGGTCCCTACTTCTGGGTCGGAACAGTATATACGTCTGTAACGCTATATATCCTAGCCTGAGGCAACTTAACATGTCGAATGTAATATTTTACAAAATTCCTGGCGCGTCGGCACCTACTTCTCGGTGGGAACAGTATATACGTCTATAACGTTATATATCCTAACCTAAGGAAACCTAACTCCTCGGATATGTTGTTTTACAACATACTTGGCGTGTCGGCCCCTATTTCTCGGTGGGAACATTGTATACGTCTTTAACGCTATATATCCTAGCCTAAGGCAACCTAACATGTCGAATGTAATATTTTACAACATTCCTGGTGCGTCGGCCCCTATTTCTGGGTGGGAACATTATATAAGTCAATAACGTTATATATCCTAACTTAAGGCAACCTAACACCTCGGACGTATTGTTTTACAACATTCCTGGCGCGTCGGCCCCTATTTCTCGGTGGGAACATTATATACGTCTTTAAAGCTATATATCCTAGCCTAAGGCAACCTAACATGTCGAATGTAATATTTTACAACATTCCTGGCGCGTCGGCACCTACTTCTCTGTGGGAACAGTATATACGTCTATAACGCTATATATCCTAGCCTAAGTCAATCCTAACAGGTCGAATGTAATATTTTACAACATACCTGGCGCATCGGCACCTACTTCTCGGTGGAAACATTATATACGCCTATAACGTTATATATCCTAACTTAAGGCAACCTAACAACTCGGATGTAATGTTTTACAACATTCCTGGCGCGTCGACCCCTATTTCTCGGTGGGAACATTATATACGTCTTTAAAGATATATATCCTAGCCTAAGGCAACCTAACATGTCGAATGTAATATTATACAACATTCCTGGCGCATCGCCACCTACATCTCGGTGGGAACAGTATACACGTCTATGACGTTATATATCCTATCTCAAGGCAACCTAACACCTCGGATGTAATGTTTTACAACATTCGTGGATCGTCGGTCCCTACTTCTGGGTCGGAACATTATATACGTCTGTAACGCTATATATCCTAGCCTAAGGCAACCTAGCATGTCGAATGTAATATTTTACAACATTCCTGGTGCGTCGGCCCTTATTTCTCGGTGGGAACATTATATAAGTCAATAACGTTATATATCCTAACTTAAGGCAACCTAACACCTCGGATGTAATGTTTTACAACATTCCTGGCGCGTCGACCCCTATTTCTCGGTGGGAACATTATATACGTCTTTAAAGCTATATATCCTAGCCTAAGGCAATCTTACGTGTCGAATGTAATATTTTACAACATTCCTGGCGCGTCGGCACCTACTTCTCGGTGGTAACAGTATATACGTCAACAACGTTACATATCCTAACCTAAGGCAACCCAACATGTCGAGCGTAATATTTTACAACATTCGTGGCTCGTCGGTCCCTACTTCTGGGTCGGAACATTATATACGTCTGTAACGCTATATATCCTAGCCTGAGGCAACTTAACATGTCGAATGTAATATTTTACAACATTCCTGGCGCGTCGGTCCCTATTTCTCGGTGGGAACATTATATAAGTCAATAACGTTATATATCCTAACCTAAGGCAACGTAACATCTCGGATGTAATATTTTACTACATTCCTGGCACGTCGGCCCCTACTTCTCGGTGGGAACATTATATACCTCTATAACGCTATATATCCTAGCCTAAGGCAACCTAACATGTAGAATGTAATATTTGACAACATTTCTGGAGTGTCTGCCCGTACTTTTCGGTGGGAATATTGTATACGTCTATAACGTTATATATCCTAACCTAAGGCAACCTAACACTTCGGATGTAATGTTTTACAACATTCCTGGCGTGTCGGCCCCTACTTCTCGGTGGGAACATTATATACGTATATAACGCTACATATCCTAGCCTAAGGCAACTTAACATGTCGAATGTAATATTTTACAACATTCCTGGCGCGTCGGCACCTACTTCTCGGTAGGAACAGTATATACGTCTATAACGTTATATATCCTAACCTAAGGCAACCTAACACCTCGGATGTGTTGTTTTACAACATTCTTGGCGTGTCGGCCCCTATTTCTCGGTGGGAACATTGTATACGTCTTTAACGCTATATATCTTAGCCTAAGGCAACCTAGCATGTCGAATGTAATATTTTACAACATTCCTGGTGCGTCGGCCCTTATTTCTCGGTGGGAACATTATATAAGTCAATAACGTTATATATCCTAACTTAAGGCAACCTAACACCTCGAATGTAATGTTTTACAACATTCCTGGCGCGTCGACCCCTATTTCTCGGTGGGAACATTATATACGTCTTTAAAGCTATATATCCTAGCCTAAGGCAACCTAACATGTCGAATATAATATTTTACAACATTCCAGGCGCGTCGGCACCTACTTCTCGGTGGGAACAGTATATACGTCTATAACGCAATATATCCTAGCCTAAGTCAAACCTAACAGGTCGAATGTAATATTTTACAACATACCTGGCGTATCGGCACCTACTTCTCGGTGGAAACATTATATACGGCTATAACGTTATATATCCTTACCTAAGGCAACGTAACATCTCGGTTGTAATATTTTACTACATTCCTGGCACGTCGGCCCCTACTTCTCGGTGGGAACATTATATACGTCTATAACGCTATATATCCTAGCCTAAGGCAACCTAACATGTCGAATGTAATATTTTATAACATTCCTGGCGCGTCAGCACCTCCTTCTCGGTGGGAACAGTATATACGTCTACAACGCTATATATCCTAGCCTAAGGCAACCTAACATGTCGAATGTAATATTTGACAACATTTCTGGAGTGTCGGCCCGTACTTTTCGCTGGGAATATTGTATACGTCTATAACGTTATATATCCTAATCTAAGGCAACCTAACACTTCGGATGTAATGTTTTACAACATTCCTGGCGTGTCGGCCCCTACTTCTCGGTGGGAACATTATATACGTCTATAACGCTATATATCCTAGCCTAAGGCAACCTAACATGTCGAATGTAATATTTCACAACATTCCTGGCGCATCGCCACCTACTTCTCGGTGGGAACAGTGTATACGTCTATAACGTTATATATCCTATCTCAAGGCAACATAACACCTCGGATGTAATGTTTTACTACATTCGTGGCTCGTCGGTCCCTACTTCTGGGTCGGAACATTATATACGTCTGTAACGCTATATATCCTAGCCTAAGGCAACTTAACATGTCGAATGTAATATTTTACAACATTCCTGGCGCGTCGGCACCTACTTCTCGGTAGGAACAGTATATACGTCTATAACGTTATATATCCTAACCTAAGGCAACCTAACACCTCGGATGTGTTGTTTTACAACATTCTTGGCGTGTCGGCCCCTATTTCTCGGTGGGAACATTGTATACGTCTTTAACGCTATATATCCTAGCCTAAGGCAACCTAGCATGTCGAATGTAATATTTTACAACATTCCTGGTGCGTCGGCCCTTATTTCTCGGTGGGAACATTATATAAGTCAATAACGTTATATACCCTAACTTAAGGCAACCTAACACCTCGGATGTAATGTTTTACAACATTCCTGGCGCGTCGACCCCTATTTCTCGGTGGGAACATTATAGACGTCTTTAAAGCTATATATCCTAGCCTAAGGCAACCTAACATGTCGAATATAATATTTTACAACATTCCAGGCGCGTCGGCACCTACTTCTCGGTGGGAACAGTATATACGTCTATAACGCAATATATCCTAGCCTAAGGCAATCCTAGCAGGTCGAATGTAATATTTTACAACATTCCTGGCGCGTCGGCACCTACTTCTCGGTGGGAACAGTATATACGTCTATAACGTTATATATCCTAACCTAAGGCAACCTAACACCTTGGATATGTTGTTTTACAACATTCTTGGCGTGTCGGCCCCTATTTCTCGGTGGGAACATTGTATACGTCTTTAACGCTATATATCCTAGCCTAAGGCAACTTAACATGTCCAATGTAATATTTTACAACATTCCTGGCGCGTCGGTCCCTATTTCTCGGTGGGAACATTATATAAGTCATTAACGTTATATATCCTAACCTAAGGCAACGTAACATCTCGGATGTAATATTTTACTACATTCCTGGCACGTCGGCCCCTACTTCTCGGTGGGAACATTATATACGTCTATAACGCTATATATCCTAGCCTAAGGCAACCTAACATGTCGAATGTAATATTTTGCAACATTCCTGGCGCGTCAGCACCTCCTTCTCGGTGGAAACAGTATATACGTCTACAACGCTATATATCCTAGCCTAAGGCAACCTAACATGTCGAATGTAATATTTGACAACATTTCTGGAGTGTCGGCCCGTACTTATCGGTGGGAATATTGTATACGTCTATAACGTTATATATCCTAACCTAAGGCAACCTAACACTTCGGATGTAATGTTTTACAACATTCCTGGCGTGTCGGCCCCTACTTCTCGGTGGGAACATTATATTCGTCCATAACGTAATTTAACCTAACCTAACACATCTAGCCCCGCGCTGGTAATGTTTCACAGAATCCAGTTCGTGTCTTCCCGTACGTCTCGGTGGGGACATTGTATGCGTCTATAACGTTATATACCCTAACCTAGGTCAACCTAACTTCTCGGATGTAGTATTTTACAACATTCCTGGCGGGGCGGAACCTACTTCTCGGTGGGAACATTATATACATCTATCACGTGATATATCCTAACCTAAGTGACATAACATCTCGGATGTAGTATATTCCAACATTCCTGGCGAGTCGCCCTCTTATTCTCGGTGGGAACATTATATACGTCTATAACGTAATATAATCTAACCTAACCCATCTAGCCCCTCGCGAGTAATGTTTTACAGAATCCAGTTCGTGTCGTCCCGTACGTCTCGGTGGGGAAATTGTATGCGTCTATAACGTTATATATCCTAACCTAAGGCAACCTAACATACCGGATATAGTACTTTACAACATTCCTGGCGTGGCGGAACCTACATCTCGGTGGGAACATTATATAAGTCTATATCGTAATATAACCTAATGTAACTCATCTAGAACCTCGCTGGTAATGTTTCACTGAATCCCGTTCGTGTCGGCCCGTACTTCTCGGTGGGGAAATTATATGCGTCTAGAAAGTTGTATATCCTAGCCTAAGGCAACCTAATATCTCGGATGTAGTATTTTACAACATTCCTGGCGGGTCGGCCCCTACTTCTCGGTGGGAACATTATATACGTCTACAACGTAATATTACCTAACCTAACCCATCTAGCCCCTCGCTGGTAATGTTTTACAGAATCCAGTTCGTGTCGTTCCGTACGTCTCGTTGGGGACATTGTATGCGTCTATAACGTTATATATCCTAACCTAAGGCAACCTAACATCTCGGATGTAGTATTTTACAACATTCCTGGCGGGGTGGAACCTACTTCTCGGTGGGAACATTATATACGTCCATAACGTAATATAACCTAACCTAACCCATCTAGCCCCTCGCTGGTATTGTTTTACAGAATCCAGTTCGTGTCGTCCCGTACGTCTCGATGGGGACATTGTATGCGTCTATAACGTTATATATCCTAACCTAAGGCAACCTAACTACTCGGATGTAGTATTTTACAACATTGCTGGCGGGGCGGAACGTACTTCTCGGTGGGAACATTATATAAGTCTATATCGTAATATAACCTAATCTAACCCATCTAGACCCTCGCAGGTAATGTTTCACTGAATCCCGTTCGTGTCGTCCCGTACGTCACGGTGCGGACATTATATACGTCTATAACGTTATATATCCTAACCTAAGGCAACCTAACATCTCAAATATAGTATTTTACAACAATCCTGGCTGGTCGGCCCCTACTTCTCGGTGGGAACATTATATATGTCTACAACGTAATATAACCTAACCTAACCCATCTAGCCCCTCGCTGGTAATGTTTTACAGAATCCCGGTCGTGTCGGCCCGTAGTTCTCGGTGGCGAAATTATATGCGTCTAAAACGTTATATATCCTAACCTAAGGCAACCTAACATCTCGGATGTAGTTTATTACAACATTCCTGGCGGGTCGGCCCCTACGTCTCGGTGGGAACATTATATACGTCTACAACGTAAGATAACCTAACCTACCTCATCTAGCCCTCTCGCTGGTAATGTTTTACAGAATCCCGGTCGAGTCGGCCCGTACTTCACGGTGGGGAAATTATATGCGTCTAGAACGTTATATATCCTAACCTAAGGCAACCTAACATCTCGGATGTAGTATTTTACAACATTCCTGGCGGGTCGGCCCCTACTTCTCGGTGGGAACATTATATACGTCCATAACGTAATATAACTTAACCTAACCCATCTAGACCCTCGCTGGTAATTTTCTACAGAATCCAGTACGTGTCGTCCCGTACGTATCGTTGGGGACATTGTATGCGTCTATAACGTTATATATCCTAACCTAACGCAACCTAACATCTCGGATGTAGTATTTTACAACACTCCTGGCGGGGCGGAACCTACTTCTCGGTGGGAACATTATATACATCTATCACGTGACATATCCTAACCTAAGTGACCTAACATCTCGGATGTAGTATATTCCAACATTCCTGGCGAGTCGCCCTCTTATTCTCGGTGGGAACATTATATACGTCTATAACGTAATATAATCTAACCTAACCCATCTAGCCCTCTCGCTGGTAATGTTTTACAGAATCCCGGTCGTGTCGGCCCGTACTTCACGGTGGGGAAATTATATGCGTCTAGAACGTTATACATCCTAACCTAAGGCAACCTAACATCTCGGATGTAGTATTTTACAACATTCCTGGCGGGTCGGCCCCTACTTCTCGGCGGGAACATTATATACGTCTACAACGTAATATAACCTAACCTAACCCATCTAGCCCCTCGCTGGTAATGTTTTACAGAATCCAGTTCGTGTCGTCCCGTACGTCTCGGTGGGGAAATTGTATGCGTCTATAACGTTATATATCCTAACCTGAGGCAACCTAACATATCGGATATAGTACTTTACAACATTCCTGGCGTGGCGGAACCTACTTCTCGGTGGGAACATTATATAAGTCTATATCGTAATATAACCTAATGTAACTCATCTAGAACCTCGCTGGTAATGTTTCACTGAATCCCGTTCGTGTCGGCCCGTACTTCTCGGTAGGGAAATTATATGCGTCTAGAAAGTTATAGATCCTAGCCTAAGGCAACCTAAGATCTCGGATGTAGTATTTTACAACATTCCTGGCGGGTCGGCCCCTACTTCTCGGTGGGAACATTATATAAGTCTATATCGTAATATAACCTAATCTAACCCATCCAGACCCTCGCTGGTAATGATTCACTGAATCCCGTTCGTGTCGCCCCGTACGTCACGGTGCGGACATTATATACGTCTATAACGTTATATATCCTAACCTAAGGCAACCTAACATCTCAAATATAGTATTTTACAACATTCCTGGCGGGTCGGCCCCTACTTCTCGGTGGGAACATTATATATGTCTACAACGTAATATAACCTAACCTAACCCATCTAGCCCCACGCTGGTAATGTTTTACAGAATCCCGGTCGTGTCGGCCCGTACTTCTCGGTGGGGAAATTATATGCGTCTAGAACGTTATATATCCTAACCTATGGCAACCTAACATCTCGGATGTAGTATATTACAACATTCCTGGCGGGTCGGCCCCTACGTCTCGGTGGGAACATTATATACGTCTACAACGTAAGATAACCTAACCTAACTCATCTAACCCTCTCGCTGGTCATGTTTTACAGAATCCCGGTCGTGTCGGCCCGTACTTCACGGTGGGGAAATTATATGCGTCTAGAACGTTATATATCCTAACCTAAGGCAACCTAACATCTCGGATGTAGTATTTTACAACATTCCTGGCGGGTCGGTCCCTACTTCTCGGTGGGAACATTATATACGTCTACAACGTAATATTACCTAACCTAACCCATCTAGCCCATCGCTGGCAATGTTTTACAGAATCCGGTTCGTGTCGTCCCGTACGTCTCGGTGGGGACATTGTATGCGTCTATAACGTTATATATCCTAACCTAAGGCAACCTAACATCTCGGATGTAGTATTTTACAACATTGCTGGCGGGGCGGAACCTACTTCTCGGTGGGAACATTATATAACTCTATATCATAGTATAACCTAACCTAACCCATCTAGACCCACGCTGGTAATGTTTCACAGAATCCCGTTCGTGTCGCACCGTACGTCACAGTTCGGACATTATATACGTCTATAACGTTATATATCCTAACCTAAGGCAACCTAACATCTCGAATGTAGTATTTTACAACATTCCACTCGGGTCGGCGCCTACTTCTCGGTGGGAACATTATATACGTCCATAACGTAATATGACCTAACCTAACCCATCTAGCCCCTCGCTGGCAATTTCTTACAGAATCCAGTTCGTGTCAGCCCGTACTTCTCGGTGGGGACATTATATGCGTCTAGAACGTTATATATCCTAACCTAAGGCAACCTAACATCTCCGATGTCGTATTTTACAACATTCCTGGTGGGTTGGCCCCTACTTCTCGGTGGGAACATTATATACGTCTACAACGTAATATTACCTAACATAACCCATCTAGCCCCTCGCTGGTAATGTTTTACAGAATCCAGTTCGTGTCGTACCGTACGTCTCGGTGGGGACATTGTATGCGTCTATAACGTTATATATCCTAACCTAAGGCAACCTAACATCTCGAATGTAGTATTTCACAACATTCCTGGCGGGGCGGAACCTACTTCTCGGTGGGAACATTATATACGTCTACAACGTAATATAACCTAACCTAACCCATCTAGTCCCTCGCTGGTAATGTTTTACAGAATCCAGTTCGTGTCGTCCCGTACGTCTCTGTGGGGAAATTGTATGCGTCTATAACGTTATATATCCTAACCAAAGGCAACCTAAAATCTCGGATGTAGTATTTTACAACATTCCTGGCGTGGCGGAACCTACTTCGCGGTGGGAACATTATATAAGTCCATATCGTAATATAACCTAATCTAACCCATCTAGACGCTCGCAGGTAATGTTTCACTGAATCCCGTTCGTGTCGCCCCGTACGTCACGGTGCGGACATTATATACGTCTATAACGTTATATATCGTAACCTAAGGCAACCTAACATCTCAAATATAGTATTTTACAACATTCCTGGCGGGTCGGCCCCTACTTCTCGGTGGGAACATTATATATGTCTACAACGTAATATAACCTAACCTAACCCATCTAGCCCCTCGCTGGTAATGTTTTACAAAATCCCGGTCGTGTCGGCCCGTAGTTCTCGGTGGGGAAATTATATGCGTCTAGAACGTTATATATCCTAACCTAAGGCAACCTAACATCTCGGATGTAGTATATTACAACATTCCTGGCGGGTCGGCCCCTACGTCTCGGTGGGAACATTATATACGTCTACAACGTAAGATAACCTAACCTACCTCATCTAGCCCTCTCGCTGGTAATGTTTTACAGAATCCCGGTCGTGTCGGCCCGTACTTCACGGTGGGGAAATTATATGCGTCTAGAACGTTATATATCCTAACCTAAGGCAACCTAACATCTCGGATGTAGTATTTTACAACATTCCTGGCGGGTCGGCCCCTACTTCTCGGCGGGAACATTATATACGTCTACAACGTAATATAACCTAACCTAACCCATCTAGCCCCTCGCTGGTAATGTTTTACAGAATCCAGTACGTGTCGTCACGTACGTCTCGGTGGGGAAATTGTATGCGTCTATAACGTTATATATCCTAACCTGAGGCAACCTAACATATCGGATATAGTACTTTACAACATTCCTGGCGTGGCGGAACCTACTTCTCGGTGGGAACATTATATAAGTCTATATCGTAATATAACCTAATGTAACTCATCTAGAACCTCGCTGGTAATGTTTCACTGAATCCCGTTCGTGTCGGCCCGTACTTCTCGGTGGGGAAATTATATGCGTCTAGAAAGTTATATATCCTAGCCTAAGGCAACCTAAGATCTCGGATGTAGTATTTTACAACATTCCTGGCGGGTCGGCCCCTACTTCTCGGCGGGAACATTATATACGTCTACAACGTAATATAACCTAACCTAACCCATCTAGCCCCTCGCTGGTAATGTTTTACAGAATCCAGTTCGTGTCGTCCCGTACGTCTCGGTGGGGAAATTGTATGCGTCTATAACGTTATATATCCTAACCTGAGGCAACCTAACATATCGGATATAGTACTTTACAACATTCCTGGCGTGGCGGAACCTACTTCTCGGTGGGAACATTATATAAGTCTATATCGTAATATAACCTAATGTAACTCATCTAGAACCTCGCTGGTAATGTTTCACTGAATCCCGTTCGTGTCGGCCCGTACTTCTCGGTAGGGAAATTATATGCGTCTAGAAAGTTATAGATCCTAGCCTAAGGCAACCTAAGATCTCGGATGTAGTATTTTACAACATTCCTGGCGGGTCGGCCCCTACTTCTCGGTGGGAACATTATATAAGTCTATATCGTAATATAACCTAATCTAACCCATCCAGACCCTCGCTGGTAATGATTCACTGAATCCCGTTCGTGTCGCCCCGTACGTCACGGTGCGGACATTATATACGTCTATAACGTTATATATCCTAACCTAAGGCAACCTAACATCTCAAATATAGTATTTTACAACATTCCTGGCGGGTCGGCCCCTACTTCTCGGTGGGAACATTATATATGTCTACAACGTAATATAACCTAACCTAACCCATCTAGCCCCACGCTGGTAATGTTTTACAGAATCCAGTTCGTGTCAGCCCGTACTTCTCGGTGGGGACATTATATGCGTCTAGAACGTTATATATCCTAACCTAAGGCAACCTAACATCTCCGATGTCGTATTTTACAACATTCCTGGTGGGTTGGCCCCTACTTCTCGGTGGGAACATTATATACGTCTACAACGTAATATTACCTAACATAACCCATCTAGCCCCTCGCTGGTAATGTTTTACAGAATCCAGTTCGTGTCGTACCGTACGTCTCGGTGGGGACATTGTATGCGTCTATAACGTTATATATCCTAACCTAAGGCAACCTAACATCTCGAATGTAGTATTTCACAACATTCCTGGCGGGGCGGAACCTACTTCTCGGTGGGAACATTATATACGTCTACAACGTAATATAACCTAACCTAACCCATCTAGTCCCTCGCTGGTAATGTTTTACAGAATCCAGTTCGTGTCGTCCCGTACGTCTCTGTGGGGAAATTGTATGCGTCTATAACGTTATATATCCTAACCAAAGGCAACCTAAAATCTCGGATGTAGTATTTTACAACATTCCTGGCGTGGCGGAACCTACTTCGCGGTGGGAACATTATATAAGTCCATATCGTAATATAACCTAATCTAACCCATCTAGACGCTCGCAGGTAATGTTTCACTGAATCCCGTTCGTGTCGCCCCGTACGTCACGGTGCGGACATTATATACGTCTATAACGTTATATATCCTAACCTAAGGCAACCTAACATCTCAAATATAGTATTTTACAACATTCCTGGCGGGTCGGCCCCTACTTCTCGGTGGGAACATTATATATGTCTACAACGTAATATAACCTAACCTAACCCATCTAGCCCCTCGCTGGTAATGTTTTACAAAATCCCGGTCGTGTCGGCCCGTAGTTCTCGGTGGGGAAATTATATGCGTCTAGAACGTTATATATCCTAACCTAAGGCAACCTAACATCTCGGATGTAGTATATTACAACATTCCTGGCGGGTCGGCCCCTACGTCTCGGTGGGAACATTATATACGTCTACAACGTAAGATAACCTAACCTACCTCATCTAGCCCTCTCGCTGGTAATGTTTTACAGAATCCCGGTCGTGTCGGCCCGTACTTCACGGTGGGGAAATTATATGCGTCTAGAACGTTATATATCCTAACCTAAGGCAACCTAACATCTCGGATGTAGTATTTTACAACATTCCTGGCGGGTCGGCCCCTACTTCTCGGCGGGAACATTATATACGTCTACAACGTAATATAACCTAACCTAACCCATCTAGCCCCTCGCTGGTAATGTTTTACAGAATCCAGTACGTGTCGTCACGTACGTCTCGGTGGGGAAATTGTATGCGTCTATAACGTTATATATCCTAACCTGAGGCAACCTAACATATCGGATATAGTACTTTACAACATTCCTGGCGTGGCGGAACCTACTTCTCGGTGGGAACATTATATAAGTCTATATCGTAATATAACCTAATGTAACTCATCTAGAACCTCGCTGGTAATGTTTCACTGAATCCCGTTCGTGTCGGCCCGTACTTCTCGGTGGGGAAATTATATGCGTCTAGAAAGTTATATATCCTAGCCTAAGGCAACCTAAGATCTCGGATGTAGTATTTTACAACATTCCTGGCGGGTCGGCCCCTACTTCTCGGTGGGAACATTATATACGTCTACAACGTAATATAACCTAACCTAACCCATCTAGTCCCTCGCTGGTAATGTTTTACAGAATCCAGTTCGTGTCGTCCCGTACGTCTCGGTGGGGAAATTGTATGCGTCTATAACGTTATATATCCTAACCTAAGGCAACCTAACATATCGGATATAGTATTTTACAACATTCCTGGCGTGGCGGAACCTACTTCTCGGTGGGAACATTATATAAGTCTATATCGTAATATAACCTAATGTAACTCATCTAGAACCTCGCTGGTAATGTTTCACTGAATCCCGTTCGTGTCGGCCCGTACTTCTCGGTGGGGAAATTATATGCGTCTAGAAAGTTATATATCCTAGCCTAAGGCAACCTAAGATCTCGGATGTAGTATTTTACAACATTCCTGGCGGGTCGGCCCCTACTTCTCGGTGGGAACATTATATACGTCTACAACGTAATATTACCTAACCTAACCCATCTAGCCCCTCGCTGGTAATGTTTTACAGAATCCAGTTCGTGTCGTACCGTACGTCTCGGTGGGGACATTGTATGCGTCCATAACGTTATATATCCTAACCTAAGGCAACCTAACATCTCGGATGTAGTATTTTACAACATTCCTGGCGGGGCGGAACCTATTTCTCGGTGGGAACATTATATAAGTCTATATCGTAATATAACCTAATCTAACCCATCCAGACCCTCGCTGGTAATGATTCACTGAATCCCGTTTGTGTCGCCCCGTACGTCACGGTGCGGACATTATATACGTCTATAACGTTATATATCCTAACCTAAGGCAACCTAACATCTCAAATATAGTATTTTACAACATTCCTGGCGGGTCGGCCCCTACTTCTCGGTGGGAACATTATATATGTCTACAACGTAATATAACCTAACCTAACCCACCTAGCCCCACGCTGGTAATGTTTTACAGAATCCCGGTCGTGTCGGCCCGTACTTCTCGGTGGGGAAATTATATGCGTCTAGAACGTTATATATCCTAACCTATGGCAACCTAACATCTCGGATGTAGTATATTACAACATTCCTGGCGGGTCGGCCCCTACGTCTCGGTGGGAACATTATATACGTCTACAACGTAAGATAACCTAACCTAACTCATCTAACCATCTCGCTGGTCATGTTTTACAGAATCCCGGTCGTGTCGGCCCGTACTTCACGGTGGGGAAATTATATGCGTCTAGAACGTTATATATCCTAACCTAAGGCAACCTAACATCTCGGATGTAGTATTTTACAACATTCCTGGCGGGTCGGTCCCTACTTCTCGGTGGGAACATTATATACGTCTACAACGTAATATTACCTAACCTAACCCATCTAGCCCATCGCTGGCAATGTTTTACAGAATCCGGTTCGTGTCGTCCCGTACGTCTCGGTGGGGACATTGTATGCGTCTATAACGTTATATATCCTAACCTAAGGCAACCTAACATCTCGGATGTAGTATTTTACAACATTGCTGGCGGGGCGGAACCTACTTCTCGGTGGGAACATTGTATAACTCTATATCATAATATAACCTAACCTAACCCATCTAGACCCACGCTGGTAATGTTTCACAGAATCCCGTTCGTGTCGCCCCGTACGTCACGGTGCGGACATTATATACGTCTATAACGTTATATATCCTAACCTAAGGCAACCTAACATCTCAAATATAGTATTTTACAACATTCCTGACGGGTGGGCCCCTACTTCTCGGTGGGAACATTATATATGTCTACAACGTAATATAACCTAACCTAACCCATCTAGCCCCTCGCTGGTAATGTTTTACAGAATCCCGGTCGTGTCGGCCCGTAGTTCTCGGTGGCGAAATTATATGCGTCTAGAACGTTATATATCCTAACCTAAGGCAACCTAACATCTCGGATGTAGTTTATTACAACATTCCTGGCGGGTCGGCCCCTACGTCTCGGTGGGAACATTATATACGTCTACAACGTAAGATAACCTAACCTACCTCATCTAGCCCTCTCGCTGGTAATGTTTTACAGAATCCCGGTCGTGTCGGCCCGTACTTCACGGTGGGGAAATTATATGCGTCTAGAACGTTATACATCCTAACCTAAGGCAACCTAACATCTCGGATGTAGTATTTTACAACATTCCTGGCGGGTCGGCCCCTACTTCTCGGCGGGAACATTATATACGTCTACAACGTAATATAACCTAACCTAACCCATCTAGCCCCTCGCTGGTAATGTTTTACAGAATCCAGTTCGTGTCGTCCCGTACGTCTCGGTGGGGAAATTGTATGCGTCTAAAACGTTATATATCCTAACCTGAGGCAACCTAACATATCGGATATAGTACTTTACAACATTCCTGGCGTGGCGGAACCTACTTCTCGGTGGGAACATTATATAAGTCTATATCGTAATATAACCTAATGTAACTCATCTAGAACCTCGCTGGTAATGTTTCACTGAATCCCGTTCGTGTCGGCCCGTACTTCTCGGTAGGGAAATTATATGCGTCTAGAAAGTTATAGATCCTAGCCTAAGGCAACCTAAGATCTCGGATGTAGTATTTTACAACATTCCTGGCGGGTCGGCCCCTACTTCTCGGTGGGAACATTATATAAGTCTATATCGTAATATAACCTAATCTAACCCATCCAGACCCTCGCTGGTAATGATTCACTGAATCCCGTTCGTGTCGCCCCGTACGTCACGGTGCGGACATTATATACGTCTATAACGTTATATATCCTAACCTAAGGCAACCTAACATCTCAAATATAGTATTTTACAACATTCCTGGCGGGTCGGCCCCTACTTCTCGGTGGGAACATTATATATGTCTACAACGTAATATAACCTAACCTAACCCATCTAGCCCCACGCTGGTAATGTTTTACAGAATCCCGGTCGTGTCGGCCCGTACTTCTCGGTGGGGAAATTATATGCGTCTAGAACGTTATATATCCTAACCTATGGCAACCTAACATCTCGGATGTAGTATATTACAACATTCCTGGCGGGTCGGCCCCTACGTCTCGGTGGGAACATTATATACGTCTACAACGTAAGATAACCTAACCTAACTCATCTAACCCTCTCGCTGGTCATGTTTTACAGAATCCCGGTCGTGTCGGCCCGTACTTCACGGTGGGGAAATTATATGCGTCTAGAACGTTATATATCCTAACCTAAGGCAACCTAACATCTCGGATGTAGTATTTTACAACATTCCTGGCGGGTCGGTCCCTACTTCTCGGTGGGAACATTATATACGTCTACAACGTAATATTACCTAACCTAACCCATCTAGCCCATCGCTGGCAATGTTTTACAGAATCCGGTTCGTGTCGTCCCGTACGTCTCGGTGGGGACATTGTATGCGTCTATAACGTTATATATCCTAACCTAAGGCAACCTAACATCTCGGATGTAGTATTTTACAACATTGCTGGCGGGGCGGAACCTACTTCTCGGTGGGAACATTATATAACTCTATATCATAATATAACCTAACCTAACCCATCTAGACCCACGCTGGTAATGTTTCACAGAATCCCGTTCGTGTCGCACCGTACGTCACAGTTCGGACATTATATACGTCTATAACGTTATATATCCTAACCTAAGGCAACCTAACATCTCGAATGTAGTATTTTACAACATTCCACTCGGGTCGGCGCCTACTTCTCGGTGGGAACATTATATACGTCCATAACGTAATATGACCTAACCTAACCCATCTAGCCCCTCGCTGGCAATTTCTTACAGAATCCAGTTCGTGTCAGCCCGTACTTCTCGGTGGGGACATTATATGCGTCTAGAACGTTATATATCCTAACCTAAGGCAACCTAACATCTCCGATGTCGTATTTTACAACATTCCTGGTGGGTTGGCCCCTACTTCTCGGTGTGGAACATTATATACGTCTACAACGTAATATTACCTAACATAACCCATCTAGCCCCTCGCTGGTAATGTTTTACAGAATCCAGTTCGTGTCGTACCGTACGTCTCGGTGGGGACATTGTATGCGTCTATAACGTTATATATCCTAACCTAAGGCAACCTAACATCTCGAATGTAGTATTTCACAACATTCCTGGCGGGGCGGAACCTACTTCTCGGTGGGAACATTATATAAGTCCATAACATAATATAACCTAACCTAAACCTTCTAGCCCCTCGCTGGTAATGTTTTACAGAATCCCGGTCGTGTCGGCCCGTATTTCTCGGTGGGGAAATTATATGCGTCTAGAACGTTATATATCCTAACCTAAGGCAACCTAACATATCGGATATAGTATTTTACAACATTCCTGGCGTGGCGGAACCTACTTCTCGGTGGGAACATTATATAAGTCTATATCGTAATATAACCTAATGTAACTCATCTAGAACCTCGCTGGTAATGTTTCACTGAATCCCGTTCGTGTCGGCCCGTACTTCTCGGTGGGGAAATTATATGCGTCTAGAAAGTTATATATCCTAGCCTAAGGCAACCTAAGATCTCGGATGTAGTATTTTACAACATTCCTGGCGGGTCGGCCCCTACTTCTCGGTGGGAACATTATATACGTCTACAACGTAATATTACCTAACCTAACCCATCTAGCCCCTCGCTGGTAATGTTTTACAGAATCCAGTTCGTGTCGTACCGTACGTCTCGGTGGGGACATTGTATGCGTCCATAACGTTATATATCCTAACCTAAGGCAACCTAACATCTCGGATGTAGTATTTTACAACATTCCTGGCGGGGCGGAACCTACTTCTCGGTGGGAACATTATATACGTCCATAACGTAATATAACCTAACCTAACCCATCTAGCCCCTCGCTGGTAATGTTTTACAGAATCCAGTTCGTGTCGTCCCGTACGTCACGGTGGGGAAATTGTATGCGTCTATAACGTTATATATCCTAACCTAAGGCAACCTAACATATCGGATGTAGTATTTTACAACATTCCTGGCGTGGCGGAACCTACTTCTCGGTGGGAACATTATATAAGTCTATATCGTAATATAACCTAATCTAACCCATCCAGACCCTCGCTGGTAATGATTCACTGAATCCCGTTTGTGTCGCCCCGTACGTCACGGTGCGGACATTATATACGTCTATAACGTTATATATCCTAACCTAAGGCAACCTAACATCTCAAATATAGTATTTTACAACATTCCTGGCGGGTCGGCCCCTACTTCTCGGTGGGAACATTATATATGTCTACAACGTAATATAACCTAACCTAACCCACCTAGCCCCACGCTGGTAATGTTTTACAGAATCCGGGTCGTGTCGGCCCGTACTTCTCGGTGGGGAAATTATATGCGTCTAGAACGTTATATATCCTAACCTATGGCAACCTAACATCTCGGATGTAGTATATTACAACATTCCTGGCGGGTCGGCCCCTACGTCTCGGTGGGAACATTATATACGTCTACAACGTAAGATATCCTAACCTAACTCATCTAACCATCTCGCTGGTCATGTTTTACAGAATCCCGGTCGTGTCGGCCCGTACTTCACGGTGGGGAAATTATATGCGTCTAGAACGTTATATATCCTAACCTAAGGCAACCTAACATCTCGGATGTAGTATTTTACAACATTCCTGGCGGGTCGGTCCCTACTTCTCGGTGGGAACATTATATACGTCTACAACGTAATATTACCTAACCTAACCCATCTAGCCCATCGCTGGCAATGTTTTACAGAATCCGGTTCGTGTCGTCCCGTACGTCTCGGTGGGGACATTGTATGCGTCTATAACGTTATATATCCTAACCTAAGGCAACCTAACATCTCGGATGTAGTATTTTACAACATTGCTGGCGGGGCGGAACCTACTTCTCGGTGGGAACATTGTATAACTCTATATCATAATATAACCTAACCTAACCCATCTAGACCCACGCTGGTAATGTTTCACAGAATCCCGTTCGTGTCGCCCCGTACGTCACGGTGCGGACATTATATACGTCTATAACGTTATATATCCTAACCTAAGGCAACCTAACATCTCAAATATAGTATTTTACAACATTCCTGACGGGTGGGCCCCTACTTCTCGGTGGGAACATTATATATGTCTACAACGTAATATAACCTAACCTAACCCATCTAGCCCCTCGCTGGTAATGTTTTACAGAATCCCGGTCGTGTCGGCCCGTAGTTCTCGGTGGCGAAATTATATGCGTCTAGAACGTTATATATCCTAACCTAAGGCAACCTAACATCTCGGATGTAGTTTATTACAACATTCCTGGCGGGTCGGCCCCTACGTCTCGGTGGGAACATTATATACGTCTACAACGTAAGATAACCTAACCTACCTCATCTAGCCCTCTCGCTGGTAATGTTTTACAGAATCCCGGTCGTGTCGGCCCGTACTTCACGGTGGGGAAATTATATGCGTCTAGAACGTTATACATCCTAACCTAAGGCAACCTAACATCTCGGATGTAGTATTTTACAACATTCCTGGCGGGTCGGCCCCTACTTCTCGGCGGGAACATTATATACGTCTACAACGTAATATAACCTAACCTAACCCATCTAGCCCCTCGCTGGTAATGTTTTACAGAATCCAGTTCGTGTCGTCCCGTACGTCTCGGTGGGGAAATTGTATGCGTCTATAACGTTATATATCCTAACCTGAGGCAACCTAACATATCGGATATAGTACTTTACAACATTCCTGGCGTGGCGGAACCTACTTCTCGGTGGGAACATTATATAAGTCTATATCGTAATATAACCTAATGTAACTCATCTAGAACCTCGCTGGTAATGTTTCACTGAATCCCGTTCGTGTCGGCCCGTACTTCTCGGTAGGGAAATTATATGCGTCTTGAAAGTTATAGATCCTAGCCTAAGGCAACCTAAGATCTCGGATGTAGTATTTTACAACATTCCTGGCGGGTCGGCCCCTACTTCTCGGTGGGAACATTATATAAGTCTATATCGTAATATAACCTAATCTAACCCATCCAGACCCTCGCTGGTAATGATTCACTGAATCCCGTTCGTGTCGCCCCGTACGTCACGGTGCGGACATTATATACGTCTATAACGTTATATATCCTAACCTAAGGCAACCTAACATCTCAAATATAGTATTTTACAACATTCCTGGCGGGTCGGCCCCTACTTCTCGGTGGGAACATTATATATGTCTACAACGTAATATAACCTAACCTAACCCATCTAGCCCCACGCTGGTAATGTTTTACAGAATCCCGGTCGTGTCGGCCCGTACTTCTCGGTGGGGAAATTATATGCGTCTAGAACGTTATATATCCTAACCTATGGCAACCTAACATCTCGGATGTAGTATATTACAACATTCCTGGCGGGTCGGCCCCTACGTCTCGGTGGGAACATTATATACGTCTACAACGTAAGATAACCTAACCTAACTCATCTAACCCTCTCGCTGGTCATGTTTTACAGAATCCCGGTCGTGTCGGCCCGTACTTCACGGTGGGGAAATTATATGCGTCTAGAACGTTATATATCCTAACCTAAGGCAACCTAACATCTCGGATGTAGTATTTTACAACATTCCTGGCGGGTCGGTCCCTACTTCTCGGTGGGAACATTATATACGTCTACAACGTAATATTACCTAACCTAACCCATCTAGCCCATCGCTGGCAATGTTTTACAGAATCCGGTTCGTGTCGTCCCGTACGTCTCGGTGGGGACATTGTATGCGTCTATAACGTTATATATCCTAACCTAAGGCAACCTAACATCTCGGATGTAGTATTTTACAACATTGCTGGCGGGGCGGAACCTACTTCTCGGTGGGAACATTATATAACTCTATATCATAATATAACCTAACCTAACCCATCTAGACCCACGCTGGTAATGTTTCACAGAATCCCGTTCGTGTCGCACCGTACGTCACAGTTCGGACATTATATACGTCTATAACGTTATATATCCTAACCTAAGGCAACCTAACATCTCGAATGTAGTATTTTACAACATTCCACTCGGGTCGGCGCCTACTTCTCGGTGGGAACATTATATACGTCCATAACGTAATATGACCTAACCTAACCCATCTAGCCCCTCGCTGGCAATTTCTTACAGAATCCAGTTCGTGTCAGCCCGTACTTCTCGGTGGGGACATTATATGCGTCTAGAACGTTATATATCCTAACCTAAGGCAACCTAACATCTCCGATGTCGTATTTTACAACATTCCTGGTGGGTTGGCCCCTACTTCTCGGTGGGAACATTATATACGTCTACAACGTAATATTACCTAACATAACCCATCTAGCCCCTCGCTGGTAATGTTTTACAGAATCCAGTTCGTGTCGTACCGTACGTCTCGGTGGGGACATTGTATGCGTCTATAACGTTATATATCCTAACCTAAGGCAACCTAACATCTCGAATGTAGTATTTCACAACATTCCTGGCGGGGCGGAACCTACTTCTCGGTGGGAACATTATATAAGTCCATAACATAATATAACCTAACCTAAACCTTCTAGCCCCTCGCTGGTAATGTTTTACAGAATCCCGGTCGTGTCGGCCCGTATTTCTCGGTGGGGAAATTATATGCGTCTAGAACGTTATATATCCTAACCTAAGGCAACCTAACATATCGGATATAGTATTTTACAACATTCCTGGCGTGGCGGAACCTACTTCTCGGTGGGAACATTATATAAGTCTATATCGTAATATAACCTAATGTAACTCATCTAGAACCTCGCTGGTAATGTTTCACTGAATCCCGTTCGTGTCGGCCCGTACTTCTCGGTGGGGAAATTATATGCGTCTAGAAAGTTATATATCCTAGCCTAAGGCAACCTAAGATCTCGGATGTAGTATTTTACAACATTCCTGGCGGGTCGGCCCCTACTTCTCGGTGGGAACATTATATACGTCTACAACGTAATATTACCTAACCTAACCCATCTAGCCCCTCGCTGGTAATGTTTTACAGAATCCAGTTCGTGTCGTACCGTACGTCTCGGTGGGGACATTGTATGCGTCCATAACGTTATATATCCTAACCTAAGGCAACCTAACATCTCGGATGTAGTATTTTACAACATTCCTGGCGGGGCGGAACCTACTTCTCGGTGGGAACATTATATACGTCCATAACGTAATATAACCTAACCTAACCCATCTAGCCCCTCGCTGGTAATGTTTTACAGAATCCAGTTCGTGTCGTCCCGTACGTCACGGTGGGGAAATTGTATGCGTCTATAACGTTATATATCCTAACCTAAGGCAACCTAACATATCGGATGTAGTATTTTACAACATTCCTGGCGTGGCGGAACCTACTTCTCGGTGGGAACATTATATAAGTCTATATCGTAATATAACCTAATCTAACCCATCCAGACCCTCGCTGGTAATGATTCACTGAATCCCGTTTGTGTCGCCCCGTACGTCACGGTGCGGACATTATATACGTCTATAACGTTATATATCCTAACCTAAGGCAACCTAACATCTCAAATATAGTATTTTACAACATTCCTGGCGGGTCGGCCCCTACTTCTCGGTGGGAACATTATATATGTCTACAACGTAATATAACCTAACCTAACCAACCTAGCCCCACGCTGGTAATGTTTTACAGAATCCGGGTCGTGTCGGCCCGTACTTCTCGGTGGGGAAATTATATGCGTCTAGAACGTTATATATCCTAACCTATGGCAACCTAACATCTCGGATGTAGTATATTACAACATTCCTGGCGGGTCGGCCCCTACGTCTCGGTGGGAACATTATATACGTCTACAACGTAAGATAACCTAACCTAACTCATCTAACCATCTCGCTGGTCATGTTTTACAGAATCCCGGTCGTGTCGGCCCGTACTTCACGGTGGGGAAATTATATGCGTCTAGAACGTTATATATCCTAACCTAAGGCAACCTAACATCTCGGATGTAGTATTTTACAACATTCCTGGCGGGTCGGTCCCTACTTCTCGGTGGGAACATTATATACGTCTACAACGTAATATTACCTAACCTAACCCATCTAGCCCATCGCTGGCAATGTTTTACAGAATCCGGTTCGTGTCGTCCCGTACGTCTCGGTGGGGACATTGTATGCGTCTATAACGTTATATATCCTAACCTAAGGCAACCTAACATCTCGGATGTAGTATTTTACAACATTGCTGGCGGGGCGGAACCTACTTCTCGGTGGGAACATTGTATAACTCTATATCATAATATAACCTAACCTAACCCATCTAGACCCACGCTGGTAATGTTTCACAGAATCCCGTTCGTGTCGCCCCGTACGTCACGGTGCGGACATTATATACGTCTATAACGTTATATATCCTAACCTAAGGCAACCTAACATCTCAAATATAGTATTTTACAACATTCCTGACGGGTGGGCCCCTACTTCTCGGTGGGAACATTATATATGTCTACAACGTAATATAACCTAACCTAACCCATCTAGCCCCTCGCTGGTAATGTTTTACAGAATCCCGGTCGTGTCGTCCCGTACGTCTCGGTGGGGAAATTGTATGCGTCTATAACGTTATATATCCTAACCTGAGGCAACCTAACATATCGGATATAGTACTTTACAACATTCCTGGCGTGGCGGAACCTACTTCTCGGTGGGAACATTATATAAGTCTATATCGTAATATAACCTAATGTAACTCATCTAGAACCTCGCTGGTAATGTTTCACTGAATCCCGTTCGTGTCGGCCCGTACTTCTCGGTAGGGAAATTATATGCGTCTAGAAAGTTATAGATCCTAGCCTAAGGCAACCTAAGATCTCGGATGTAGTATTTTACAACATTCCTGGCGGGTCGGCCCCTACTTCTCGGTGGGAACATTATATAAGTCTATATCGTAATATAACCTAATCTAACCCATCCAGACCCTCGCTGGTAATGATTCACTGAATCCCGTTCGTGTCGCCGCGTACGTCACGGTGCGGACATTATATACGTCTATAACGTTATATATCCTAACCTAAGGCAACCTAACATCTCAAATATAGTATTTTACAACATTCCTGGCGGGTCGGCCCCTACTTCTCGGTGGGAACATTATATATGTCTACAACGTAATATAACCTAACCTAACCCATCTAGCCCCACGCTGGTAATGTTTTACAGAATCCCGGTCGTGTCGGCCCGTACTTCTCGGTGGGGAAATTATATGCGTCTAGAACGTTATATATCCTAACCTATGGCAACCTAACATCTCGGATTCTGTATATTACAACATTCCTGGCGGGTCGGCCCCTACGTCTCGGTGGGAACATTATATACGTCTACAACGTAAGATAACCTAACCTAACTCATCTAACCCTCTCGCTGGTCATGTTTTACAGAATCCCGGTCGTGTCGGCCCGTACTTCACGGTGGGGAAATTATATGCGTCTAGAACGTTATATAACCTAACCTAAGGCAACCTAACATCTCGGATGTAGTATTTTACAACATTCCTGGCGGGTCGGTCCCTACTTCTCGGTGGGAACATTATATACGTCTACAACGTAATATTACCTAACCTAACCCATCTAGCCCATCGCTGGCAATGTTTTACAGAATCCGGTTCGTGTCGTCCCGTACGTCTCGGTGGGGACATTGTATGCGTCTATAACGTTATATATCCTAACCTAAGGCAACCTAACATCTCGGATGTAGTATTTTACAACATTGCTGGCGGGGCGGAACCTACTTCTCGGTGGGAACATTATATAACTCTATATCATAATATAACCTAACCTAACCCATCTAGACCCACGCTGGTAATGTTTCACAGATTCCCGTTCGTGTCGCACCGTACGTCACAGTTCGGACATTATATACGTCTATAACGTTATATATCCTAACCTAAGGCAACCTAACATCTCGAATGTAGTATTTTACAACATTCCACTCGGGTCGGCGCCTACTTCTCGGTGGGAACATTATATACGTCCATAACGTAATATGACCTAACCTAACCCATCTAGCCCCTCGCTGGCAATTTCTTACAGAATCCAGTTCGTGTCAGCCCGTACTTCTCGGTGGGGACATTATATGCGTCTAGAACGTTATATATCCTAACCTAAGGCAACCTAACATCTCCGATGTCGTATTTTACAACATTCCTGGTGGGTTGGCCCCTACTTCTCGGTGGGAACATTATATACGTCTACAACGTAATATTACCTAACATAACCCATCTAGCCCCTCGCTGGTAATGCTTTACAGAATCCAGTTCGTGTCGTACCGTACGTTTCGGTGGGGACATTGTATGCGTCTATAACGTTATATATCCTAACCTAAGGCAACCTAACATCTCGAATGTAGTATTTCACAACATTCCTGGCGGGGCGGAACCTACTTCTCGGTGGGAACATTATATAAGTCCATAACATAATATAACCTAACCTAAACCTTCTAGCCCCTCGCTGGTAATGTTTTACAGAATCCCGGTCGTGTCGGCCCGTATTTCTCGGTGGGGAAATTATATGCGTCTAGAACGTTATATATCCTAACCTAAGGCAACCTAACATCTCGGATGTAGTATTTTACAACATTCCTGGCGGGGCGGAACCTACTTCTCGGTGGGAACATTATATACGTCTACAACGTAATATAACCTAACCTAACCCATCTAGTCCCTCGCTGGTAATGTTTTACAGAATCCAGTTCGTGTCGTCCCGTACGTCTCTGTGGGGAAATTGTATGCGTCTATAACGTTATATATCCTAACCTAAGGCAACCTAACATATCAGATGTAGTATTTTACAACATTCCTGGCGTGGCGGAACCTACTTCTCGGTGGGAACATTATATAAGTCTATATCGTAATATAACCTAATCTAACCCATCTAGACCCTCGCTGGTAATGTTTCACTGAATCCCGTTCGTGTCGCCCCGTACGTCACGGTGCGGACATTATATACGTCTATAACGTTATATATCCTAACCTAAGGCAACCTAACATCTCAAATATAGTATTTTACAACATTCCTGGCGGGTCGGCCCCTACTTCTCGGTGGGAACATTATATATGTCTACAACGTAATATAACCTAACCTAACCCATCTAGCCCCACGCTGGTAATGTTTTACAGAATCCCGGTCGTGTCGGCCCGTACTTCTCGGTGGGGAAATTATATGCGTCTAGAACGTTATATATCCTAACCTATGGCAACCTAACATCTCGGATGTAGTATATTACAACATTCCTGGCGGGTCGGCCCCTACGTCTCGGTGGGAACATTATATACGTCTACAACGTAAGATAACCTAACCTAACTCATCTAACCCTCTCGCTGGTCATGTTTTACAGAATCCCGGTCGTGTCGGCCCGTACTTCACGGTGGGGAAATTATATGCGTCTAGAACGTTATATATCCTAACCTAAGGCAACCTAACATCTCGGATGTAGTATTTTACAACATTCCTGGCGGGTCGGTCCCTACTTCTCGGTGGGAACATTATATACGTCTACAACGTAATATTACCTAACCTAACCCATCTAGCCCATCGCTGGCAATGTTTTACAGAATCCGGTTCGTGTCGTCCCGTACGTCTCGGTGGGGACATTGTATGCGTCTATAACGTTATATATCCTAACCTAAGGCAACCTAACATCTCGGATGTAGTATTTTACAACATTGCTGGCGGGGCGGAACCTACTTCTCGGTGGGAACATTATATAACTCTATATCATAATATAACCTAACCTAACCCATCTAGACCCACGCTGGTAATGTTTCACAGAATCCCGTTCGTGTCGCACCGTACGTCACAGTTCGGACATTATATACGTCTATAACGTTATATATCCTAACCTAAGGCAACCTAACATCTCGAATGTAGTATTTTACAACATTCCACTCGGGTCGGCGCCTACTTCTCGGTGGGAACATTATATACGTCCATAACGTAATATGACCTAACCTAACCCATCTAGCCCCTCGCTGGCAATTTCTTACAGAATCCAGTTCGTGTCAGCCCGTACTTCTCGGTGGGGACATTATATGCGTCTAGAACGTTATATATCCTAACCTAAGGCAACCTAACATCTCCGATGTCGTATTTTACAACATTCCTGGTGGGTTGGCCCCTACTTCTCGGTGGGAACATTATATACGTCTACAACGTAATATTACCTAACATAACCCATCTAGCCCCTCGCTGGTAATGTTTTACAGAATCCAGTTCGTGTCGTACCGTACGTCTCGGTGGGGACATTGTATGCGTCTATAACGTTATATATCCTAACCTAAGGCAACCTAACATCTCGAATGTAGTATTTCACAACATTCCTGGCGGGGCGGAACCTACTTCTCGGTGGGAACATTATATAAGTCCATAACATAATATAACCTAACCTAAACCTTCTAGCCCCTCGCTGGTAATGTTTTACAGAATCCCGGTCGTGTCGGCCCGTATTTCTCGGTGGGGAAATTATATGCGTCTAGAACGTTATATATCCTAACCTAAGGCAACCTAACATCTCGGATGTAGTATTTTACAACATTCCTGGCGGGGCGGAACCTACTTCTCGGTGGGAACATTATATACGTCTACAACGTAATATAACCTAACCTAACCCATCTAGTCCCTCGCTGGTAATGTTTTACAGAATCCAGTTCGTGTCGTCCCGTACGTCTCTGTGGGGAAATTGTATGCGTCTATGACGTTATATATCCTAACCTAAGGCAACCTAACATATCAGATGTAGTATTTTACAACATTCCTGGCGTGGCGGAACCTACTTCTCGGTGGGAACATTATATAAGTCTATATCGTAATATAACCTAATCTAACCCATCTAGACCCTCGCTGGTAATGTTTCACTGAATCCCGTTCGTGTCGCCCCGTACGTCACGGTGCGGACATTATATACGTCTATAACGTTATATATCCTAACCTAAGGCAACCTAACATCTCAAATATAGTATTTTACAACATTCCTGGCGGGTCGGCCCCTACTTCTCGGTGGGAACATTATATATGTCTACAACGTAATATAACCTAACCTAACCCATCTAGCCCCACGCTGGTAATGTTTTACAGAATCCCGGTCGTGTCGGCCCGTACTTCTCGGTGGGGAAATTATATGCGTCTAGAACGTTATATATCCTAACCTATGGCAACCTAACATCTCGGATGTAGTATATTACAACATTCCTGGCGGGTCGGCCCCTACGTCTCGGTGGGAACATTATATACGTCTACAACGTAAGATAACCTAACCTAACTCATCTAACCCTCTCGCTGGTCATGTTTTACAGAATCCCGGTCGTGTCGGCCCGTACTTCACGGTGGGGAAATTATATGCGTCTAGAACGTTATATATCCTAACCTAAGGCAACCTAACATCTCGGATGTAGTATTTTACAACATTCCTGGCGGGTCGGTCCCTACTTCTCGGTGGGAACATTATATACGTCTACAACGTAATATTACCTAACCTAACCCATCTAGCCCATCGCTGGCAATGTTTTACAGAATCCGGTTCGTGTCGTCCCGTACGTCTCGGTGGGGACATTGTATGCGTCTATAACGTTATATATCCTAACCTAAGGCAACCTAACATCTCGGATGTAGTATTTTACAACATTGCTGGCGGGGCGGAACCTACTTCTCGGTGGGAACATTATATAACTCTATATCATAATATAACCTAACCTAACCCATCTAGACCCACGCTGGTAATGTTTCACAGAATCCCGTTCGTGTCGCACCGTACGTCACAGTTCGGACATTATATACGTCTATAACGTTATATATCCTAACCTAAGGCAACCTAACATCTCGAATGTAGTATTTTACAACATTCCACTCGGGTCGGCGCCTACTTCTCGGTGGGAACATTATATACGTCCATAACGTAATATGACCTAACCTAACCCATCTAGCCCCTCGCTGGCAATTTCTTACAGAATCCAGTTCGTGTCAGCCCGTACTTCTCGGTGGGGACATTATATGCGTCTAGAACGTTATATATCCTAACCTAAGGCAACCTAACATCTCCGATGTCGTATTTTACAACATTCCTGGTGGGTTGGCCCCTACTTCTCGGTGGGAACATTATATACGTCTACAACGTAATATTACCTAACATAACCCATCTAGCCCCTCGCTGGTAATGTTTTACAGAATCCAGTTCGTGTCGTACCGTACGTCTCGGTGGGGACATTGTATGCGTCTATAACGTTATATATCCTAACCTAAGGCAACCTAACATCTCGAATGTAGTATTTCACAACATTCCTGGCGGGGCGGAACCTACTTCTCGGTGGGAACATTATATAAGTCCATAACATAATATAACCTAACCTAAACCTTCTAGCCCCTCGCTGGTAATGTTTTACAGAATCCCGGTCGTGTCGGCCCGTATTTCTCGGTGGGGAAATTATATGCGTCTAGAACGTTATATATCCTAACCTAAGGCAACCTAACATCTCGGATGTAGTATTTTACAACATTCCTGGCGGGGCGGGACCTACTTCTCGGTGGGAACATTATATACGTCTACAACGTAATATAACCTAACCTAACCCATCTAGTCCCTCGCTGGTAATGTTTTACAGAATCCAGTTCGTGTCGTCCCGTACGTCTCTGTGGGGAAATTGTATGCGTCTATAACGTTATATATCCTAACCTAAGGCAACCTAACATATCAGATGTAGTATTTTACAACATTCCTGGCGTGGCGGAACCTACTTCTCGGTGGGAACATTATATAAGTCTATATCGTAATATAACCTAATCTAACCCATCTAGACCCTCGCTGGTAATGTTTCACTGAATCCCGTTCGTGTCGCCCCGTACGTCACGGTGCGGACATTATATACGTCTAGAACCTTATATATCCTAACGTAAGGCAACCTAACATCTCGGATGTAGTATTTTACAACATTCCTGGCGGGTCGGCCCCTAATTCTCGTTGGGTACATTATATACGTCTATAACGTAATATAACCTAACCTAACCGATCTAGCCCCTCGCTGGTAATGTTTTACAGAATCCCGTTCGTGTCGTCCCGTACGTCTCGGTGCGGACATTATATAAGTCTATAACGCTATATGTCCTAACCGAAGGCAACCTAACATCTCGGATGTAGTATTTTACAACATTCCACTCGGGTCGGCCCCTAGTTCTCGGTGGGAACATTATATACGTCTACAACGTAATTTAACCTAACCTAACCCATCTAGTCCCTCGCTGGTAATGTTTTACAGAATCCAGTTCGTGTCGTCCCGTACGTCTCGTTGGGGACATTGTATGCGTCTATAACGTTATATATCCTAACCAAAGGCAACCTAACATCTCGGATGTAGTATTTTACAACCTTCCTGGTGGGTTGGCCCCTACTTCTCGGTGGGATCATTATATACGTCTACAACGTAATATTACCTAACATAACCCATCTAGCCCCTCGCTGGTAATGTTTTACAGAATCCAGTTCGTGTCGTCCCGTACGTCTCGGTGGGGACATTGTATGCGTCTATAACCTTATATATCCTAACCTAAGGCAACCTAACATCTCGGATGTAGTATTTTACAACATTGCTGGCGGGGCGGAACCTACTTCTCGGTGGGAACATTATATAACTCTATATCATAATATAACCTAACCTAACCCATCTAGCCCCTCGTTTGTAATGTTTTACAGAATCCCGGTCGGGTCGGCCCGTACTTCTCGGTGGGGAAATTATATGCGTCTAGAACGTTATATATCCTAACCTAAGGCAACCTAACATCTCGGATGTAGTATATTACAACATTCCTGGCGGGTCGGCCCCTATGTCTCGGTGGGAACATTATATATGTCTACAACGTAAGATAACCTAACCTAACCCATCTAGCCCCACGCTGGTAATGTTCTACAGAATCCCGGTCGTGTCGGCCCGTACTTCACGGTGGGGAAATTATATGCGTCTAGAACGTTATATATCCTAACCTAAGGCAACCTAACATCTCGGATGTAGTATTTTACAACATTGCTGGCGGGGCGGAACCTACTTCTCGGTGGGAACATTATATAACTCTATATCATAATATAACCTAACCTAACCCATCTAGACCCACGCTGGTAATGTTTCACAGAATCCCGTTCGTGTCGCCCCGTACGTCACAGTTCGGACATTATATACGTCTATAACGTTATATATCCTAACCTAAGGCAACCTAACATCTCAAATATAGCATTTTACAACATTCCTGGCGGGTCGGCCCCTACTTCTCGGTGGGAACATTATATATGTCTACAACGTAATATAACCTAACCTAACCCATCTAGCCCCTCGCTGGTAATGTTTTACAGAATCTCGTTCGTGTCGTCCCGTACGTCACGGTGCGGAAATTATATAGGTCTATAACGTTATATATCCAAACCTAAGGCAACCTAACATCTCGGATGTAGTATTTTACAACATTCCTGGCGGGTCGGCCCCTACTTCTCGGTGGGAACATTATATACGTCTACAACGTAATATTACCTAACATAACCCATCTAGCCCCTCGCTGGTAATGTTTTACAGAATCCAGTTCGTGTCGTCCCGTGCGTCTCGGTCGGGACATTGTATGCGTCTATAACCTTATATATCCTAACCTAAGGCAACCTAACATCTCGGATGTAGTATTTTACAACATTGCTGGCGGGGCGGAACCTACTTCTCGGTGGGAACATTATATAACTCTATATCATAATATAACTTAACCTAACCCATCTAGACCCACGCTGGTAATGTTTCATAGAATCCCGTTCGTGTCGCCCCGTACGTCACAGTTCGGACATTATATACGTCTATAACGTTATATATCCTAACCTAAGGCAACCTAACATCTCAAATATAGCATTTTACAACATTCCTGGCGGGTCGGCCCCTACTTCTCGGTGGGAACATTATATATGTCTACAACGTAATATAACCTAACCTAACCCATCTAGCCCCTCGCTGGTAATGTTTTACAGAATCCCGGTCGTGTCGGCCCGTACTTCTCGGTGGGGAAATTATATGCGTCTAGAACGTTATATATCCAAACCTAAGGCAACCTAACATCTCGGATGTAGTATTTTACAACATTCCTGGCGGGTCGGCCCCTACTTCTCGGTGGGAACATTATATACGTCTACAACGTAATATTACCTAACATAACCCATCTAGCCCCTCGCTGGTAATGTTTTACAGAATCCAGTTCGTGTCGTCCCGTGCGTCTCGGTCGGGACATTGTATGCGTCTATAACGTTATATATCCTAGCCTAAGGCAACCTAACATCTCGAATGTAGTATTTTACAACATTCCTGGCGGGGCGAAACCTACTTCTCGGTGGGAACATTATATAAGCCTATATCATAATATAACCTAACCTAACCCATCTAGACCCACCCTGGTAATATTTCACAGAATCCCGTTCGTGTCGCCCCGTACGTCACAGTTCGGACATTATATACGTCTATAACGTTATATATCCTAACCTAAGGCAACCTAACATCTCAAATATAGTATTTTACAACATTCCTGGCGGGTCGGCCCCTACTTCTCGGTGGGAACATTATATATGTCTACAACGTAATATAACCTAACCTAACCCATCTAGCCCCTCGCTGGTAATGTTTTACAGAATGCCGGTCGTGCCGGCCCGTACTTCTCGGTGGGGAAATTATATGCGTCTAGAACGTTATATATCCTAACCTAAGGCAACCTAACATCTCGAATGTAATATTTTACAACATTCCACTCGGGTCGGCCCCTAATTCTCGTTGGGTACATTATATACGTCTATAACATAATATAACCTAACCTAACCCATCTAGCCCCTCGCTGGTAATGTTTTACAGAATCCCGTTCGTGTCGTCCCGTACGTCTCGGCGCGGACATTATATAAGTCTATAACGTTATATGTCCTAACCGAAGGCAACCTAACATCTCGGATGTAGTATTTTACAACATTCCACTCGGGTCGGCCCCTACTTCTCGGTGGGAACATTATATACGTCCATAACGTAATATTACCTAACCTAACCCATCTAGCCCATCGCTGGCAATGTTTTACAGAATCCACTTCGTGTCGTCCCGTACGTCTCGGTGGGGACATTGTATGCGTCTCTAACGTTATATACCCTAACCTAAGGCAACCTAACATCTCGGATGTAGTATTTTACAACATTCCAAGCGGGTCGGCACCTATTTCTCGGTGGGAACATTATATACGTCCATAACGTAATATTACCTAACATAACACATCTAGCCCCTCGCTGGTAATATTTTACAGAATCCCGGTCGTGTCAGTCCGTACTTCTCGGTGGGGACATTATATGCGTCTAGAACGTTATATATCCTAACCTAAGGCAACCTAACATCTCGGATGTAGTATTTTATAACATTCCTGGCGGGTCGGGCCCTACTTCTCGGTGGGCACATTATATACGTCTATACCGCAATATAACCTAACGAAACCCATTTAGCCCCTCGCTGGTAATTTTTTACAGAATCCACTTCGTGTCGTCCCGTACGTCTCGGTGGGGACATTGTATGCGTCTCTAACGTTATATGTCCTAACCTAAGGCAACCTAACATCTCGGATGTAGTATTTTACAACATTCCAGGCGGGTCGGCCCCTATTTCTCGGTGGGAACATTATATACGTCCATGACGTAATATTACCTAACATAACACATCTAGCCCCTCGCTGGTAATATTTTACGGAATCCCGGTCGTGTCAGTCCGTACTTCTCGGTGGGGACATTATATGCGTCTAGAACGTTATATATCCTAACCTAAGGCAACCTAACATCTCGGATGTAGTATTTTATAACATTCCTGGCGGGTCGGGCCCTACTTCTCGGTGCGCACATTATATACGTCTATACCGCAATATAACCTAACCTAACCCATTTAGCCCCTCGCTATTAATGTTTTACAGAATCCAGTTCGTGTCGTCCCGTATGTCTCGGCGCAGACATTATATAAGTCTATAACGTTATATATCCTAACCTAAGGCAACCTAACATCTCGAATGTAGTATTTTACAACATTCCACTCGGGTCGGCCCCTACTTCTCGGTGGGAACATTATATACGTCCATAACGTAATATAACCTATCCTAACCCATCTAGCCCCTCCCTGGTAATTTCTTACAGAATCCATTTTGTGTCGTCCCGTACGTCTCGGTGGGGACATTGTATGCGTCTCTAACGTTATATATCCTAACCTAAGGCAACCTAACTTATCGGATGTAGTATTTTACAACATTCCTGGCGGGGCGGAACCTACTTCTCGGTGGGAACATTATATAAGTCTATATCGTAATATAACCTAACCTAACCCATCTAGCCCCTCGCTTGTAATGTTTTACACAATCCCGGTCGTGTCGGCCCGTACTTCTCGGCCGGAACATTACATGCGTCTAGAACGTTATATAGCCTAACCTAAGGCAACCTAACATCTCGGATGTAGTATTTTGCAACATTCCTGGCGGTTCGGCCCCTACTTCCCGGTTAGAACATTATATACGTCCATAACCTAATATTACCTAACATAACACATCTAGCCCCTCGCTGGTAATATTTTACAGAATCCCGGTCGTGTGAGTCCGTACTTCTCGGTGGGGACATTATATGCGTCTAGAACGTTATATATCCTAACCTAAGGCAACCTAACATCTCGGATGTAGTATTTTACAACATTCCTGGCGGGTCGGGCCCTACTTCTCGGTGGGCACATTATATACGTCTATACCGCAATATAACCTAACCTAACCCATTTAGCCCCACGCTGGTAATGTTTTACAGAATCCAGTTCGTGTCGTCCCGTACGTCTCGGCGCAGACATTATATAAGTCTATAACGTTATATATCCTAACCTAAGGCAACCTAACATCTCGAATGTAGTATTTTACAACATTCCTGGCGGGTCGGCCCCTACTTCTCGGTGGGCACATTATATACGTCTACAACGTAATATTGCCTAACCTAACACATCTAGCCCCTCGCTGGTAATGTTTTCCAGAATCCCGGTCGTGTCAGCCAGTACTTCTCGGTGGGGACATTATATGCGTCTAGAACGTTATATATCCTAACCTAAGGCAACCTAACATCTCGGATGTAGTATTTTACAACATTCCAGGCGGGTCGGCCCCTGCTTCACGGTGTCAATATTATATACGTCTACATCGTAATATAACCTAACCTAACCCATCTAGACCCTCGCTGGTAATGTTTCACTGAATCCCGTTCGTGTCGCACCGTACGTCACGGTGCGCACATTATATACGTCTATAACGTTATATATCCTAACCTAAGGCAACCTAACATCTCGGATGTAGTATTTTACAACATTCCAGGCGGGTCGGCTCCTACTTCACGGTGGGAACATTATATACGTCTACATCGTAGTATAACCTAACCTAACCCATCTAGACCCTCGCTGGTAATGTTTCACTGAATCCCGTTCGTGTCGCCCCGTACGTCACGGTGCGGACATTATATACGTATATAACTTTATATATCCTAACATAAGGCAACCTAACATCTCAAATGTAGTATTTTACAACATTCCTGGCGGGTCGGCCCCTACTTCTCGGTGGGAACATTATATACGTCTACAACGTAATATAACCTAACCTAACCCATCTAGCCCCTCGCTGGTAATGTTTTACAGATTCCAGTTCGTTGTTTCCCGTACGTCTCGGTTGGGACATTGTATGCGTCTATAATGTTATATATCCTAACCTAAGGCATCCTAACATCTCGGATATAGTATTTTCCAAAATTCCTGGCGGGTCGGCCCCTACTTCTCGGTGGGCACATTATATACGTCTATACCGCAATATAACCTAACCTAACCCATTTAGCACCTCGCTGGTAATGTTTTACAGAATCCAGTTCGTGTCGTCCCGTACGTCTCGGTTGGGACATTCTATGCGTCTATAATGTTATATATCCTAACCTAAGGCAACCTAACATCTCGGATGTAGTATTTTCCAAAATTCCAGGCGTGTCGGCCCGTACTTCTCGGTGGGAACATTGTTTACGTCTACAAAGATATATATCCTAGCCTAAGGCAACCTAACATGTCGAATGTAATATTTTACAGCATTCCCGTCACTTCGGCCCCTACTTCACGTTGGGAACATTATATTCGTCTATAACGCTATATATACTAGCTTGAGGCAACCTAACATGTCGAATGTGATATTTTACAAAATTTCTGTCGCGTCGGCACCTACTTCTCGGTGGGAACAGTATATACGTCTATAACGTTATATATCCTAGCCTAAGGTAATCCTAACATGCTGATTGCAATATTTTACAACATTCCTGGCGTGTCGGCCCCTATTTCTCGGTGGGAACATTATATACGTCTTTAATGCTATATATCCTATCCGAAGGCAACCTAACATGTCGAATGTAATATTTTACAACATTCCTGGCGCGTCGGCACCTACTTCTCGGTGGGAGCAGTATATACGTCTATAACATTATATATCCTAGTCCAAGGCCATCCTAACATGTCGATTGTAATATCTTACTACATTCCTGGCACGGCGGCCCCTACTTCTCGGTGGGAACATTATATACGTCTAAAACGCTATATATCCGAGCCTAAGACAACCCAACATGTCGAATGTAATATTTCGCGACATTACTGGCGCGCCGGCCCCTACTTCTCGGTGGGAACATTATATACGACTATATCGCTATACATCCTAGCCTAAGGGAATCCTAACATGTCGAATGTAATATTTTACAGCATTCCCGTCACTTCGGCCCCTACTTCACGTTGGGAACATTATATTCATCTATAACCCTATATATACTAGCTTGAGGCAACCTAACATGTCGAATGTGATATTTTACAAAATTTCTGTCGCGTCGGCACCTACTTCTATGTGGGAACAGTATATACGTCTATAACGTTATATATCCTAGCCTAAGGTAATCCTAACATGCTGATTGTACTATTTTACAACATTCCTGTCGCGTCGGCACCTACTTCTCGGTGGGAACAGTATATACGTCATTAACGTTATATATCCTAGCCTAAGGCAACCTAACATCTCGGATGTAATATTTTACTACATTCCTGTCGCGCCGGCCCCTACTTCTCGGTGGGAACAATATATACGTCTATATCGCTATATATCGTAGCCTAAGGCAATCCTTACATGTCGAATATAATATTTTACAGCATTCCCGTCACTTCGGCCCCTACTTCTAGTTGGGAACATTATATACGTCTATAACGCTATATATCCTAGCTTAAGGCAACCTAACATGTCGAATGTAATATTTTACAACATTCCTGGCGTGTCGGCCCCTAGTTCTCGGTGGGAACATTATATACGTCTTTAATGCTATATATCCTATCCTTAGGCAACCTAACATGTGGTATGTAACATTTTACATCATTCCTGGCGCGTCGGCACCTACTTCTCGGTGGGAACAGTATATACGTCTATAACGTTATATATCCTAGTCCAAGGCCATCCTAACATGTCGATTGTAATATTTTACAACATTCCTGGCGCGTCGACACCTACTTCTGGGTGGGAACAGTATATACGTCTATAACGTTATATATCCTAGCCTAAGGCAACCTAACATCTCGGATGTAATATTTTACTACATTCCTGGCGCGCCGGCCCCAACTTCTCGATGGCAACATTATATACGTCTATAACGCTATATATCCTAGCCTAAGGCAACCTAAAATGTCGGATGTAATATTTTACTACATTCCTGGCACATCGGCCCCTACTTCTCGGTAGAAATATTACAGACGTCTATAAGGTTATATATCCTAGCTTAAGGTAACCTAACATGTCGAACGTAATATTTTACAACATTCCTGGCTCCTCGGACCCTACTTCTCGGTGGGCACAATATATACGTCTATAACGCTATATATCCTAGCCTAAGGCAACCTAACATGTCATATGTAATATTTTACAACATTCCTGGCTCGTCGGCCCGTCCTTCTCACTGGGAATATCATATACGTCTATAACGTTATATATCCTAGCCTAAGGCAATCCTGACATGTCGAATGTAATATTTTACAACATATCTGGCGCGTCGGCCCCTACTTCTCGGTGGGAACATTATATGAGTCAATAACGTTATATATCCTAACGTAAGGCAACCTAACATTTCGGATGTAATATTTTACTACATTCCTGGCACGTCGGAAACTACTTCTCGGTGGGAACAGTGTATACGTCTATAACGTTGTATTTCCTAACCTAAGGCATCCTGAAACCTTGGATGTAATGTTTTACAAAACTCCTGGCGTGTCGGCCCCTATTTCTCGGTGGGAACATTACATACGTCTATAACGCTATATATCCTAGCCTGAGGCAACCTAACATCTCGGATGTACTATTTTACAACATTCCTGGCGTGTCGGCCCGTCCTTCTCGCTGGGATTATCATATACGTCTATAACGTTATATATCCTAGCCTAAGGTAACCTAACATGTCGAGCGTAATATTTTGCAAAATTCCTGGCTCGTCGGCTCCTACTTCTCGGTGGGAACATTATATACGTCAATAACGCAATATATCCTAGCCTAAGGCAACCTAACATGTCGAATGTAATACTTTACAACATTCCTGGCGCGTCGGCTCCTACATCTCGGTGGGAACAATATATACGCCTATAACGTTATATATCCTCTCCTAATGCAACCTAACACCTCGGATGTAATATTTTACCACATTCCTTGCTCGTTGGCACATACTTCTCGGCGGGAACATTATATACGTCTATAATGTTACATATCCTAGCCTAGGGCAACCTAACATGTCGAATGTAATATTTTACAACATGCCCGGCACTTCGGCCCCTACTTCTCGTTGGGAACGTTATTTACGTCTATAACGCTGCATATCCTAGCTTAAGGCAACCTAACATGTCGAATGTAATATTTTACAACATTCCTGGCTCGTCGGCCCCTACTTCTCGGTGGGAACATTATATATGGTCTATAACGTTATATATCCTAGCCTAAGGCAATCCTAACATGTCGAATGTAATATTTTACAACATTCCTGGCGCGTCGGGCCATACTTCTCGGTGGGAACATTATATAAGTCAATAACGTTATATATCCTAACGTAAGGCAACCTAACATGTCGGATGTAATATTTTACTACATTCCTGGCACGTCGGCCCCTACTTCCCGGTGGCAACATTATATATGTCTATAACGCTATATATCCTAGCCTAAGGCAACCTAACATGTCGAATGTAATATTTTACAACATTCCTGGCGCGTCAGCGCCTATTTCTCGGTGGGAACAGTATATATGTCTATAACGTTAAATATCCTAACCTGAGGCAACCTAACATGTCGAATGTAATATTTTGCCACATTCCTGGCGCGTCGGAAACTACTTCTCGGTGGGCACAGTATATACGTCTATAACGTTGTATATCCTAACCTAAGGCATCCTAACACCTCGGATGTAATGTTTTACAACATTTCTGGCGTGTCGGCCCCTATTTCTCGGTGGAAACATTACATACGTCTATAACGATATATATCCTAGCCTGAGGCAAACTAACATGTCGAATGTAATATTTTCCAACATTCCTGGCGCCTCGGCAACTACTTTTCGGTGGGATCGGTATATACGTTTATAACTTTGTATATCCTAACCTAAGGCAACCTAACACCTCGGATGTAATATTTTACAACATTCCCGGCGCTTCGGACCCTACTTCGTGGTGGGAACATTATATACTTCTATAACGCTATATATCCTAGCCTAAGGCAACTTAACATGTCGAGCGTAATATTTTACAACATTTCTGGCGTGTCGGCCCGTCCTTCTCGCTGGGAATATCATATACGTCTATAACGATATATATCCTAGCATAAGGCAATCCTGACATGTCGAATGTAAAATTCTACAACATTTATGGCGCGTCGGCCCCTACTTCTCGGTGGGAACATTATATGAGTCAATAACGTTATATATCCTAACGTAAGGCAACCTAACATTTCGGATGTAATATTTTACAACATTCCTGCCGCGTCGGCAACTACATCTCGATGGGAACAGTAGATACGTCTATAACGTTATATATCCTAACCTAAGGCACCCTAACACCTCGGATGTAATGTTTTACAAAATTCCTGGCGTGTCGGCCCCTATTTCTCGGTGGAAACATTATATACGTCTATAACGCTATATATCCTAGCCTAAGGCAACCTAACATGTCGAGCGTAATATTTTACAACATTCCTGGCTCGTCGGCCCCTACTTCTCGGTGCGAACATTATATACGTCTATAACGTTATATATCCTAACCTAAGGGAACCTAACACCTCGGATGTGATATTTGACAACATTCCTGGCGTGTCGGCCCGTACTTCTCGGTGGGAATATCATATACGTCTATATCGCTATATATCCTAGCCTAAGGCAACCTAACATGTCGAGCGTAATATTTTACAACATTCCTGGCTCGTCGGCCCCTACTTCTCGGTGGGAACATTATATACGTCTATAACGCTATATACCCTAGCGTGAGGCAACTTAACATGTCGAATGTAATATTTTACAACATTCCTGGTGAGTCGGCCCCTACTTCTCGGTGGGAACATTATATAAGTCAATAACGTTATATATCCTAACCTAAGGCAACCAAACATCTCTCCCGTAATATTTTACAACATTCCTGGCGCGTCGGCACCTCCTTCTCGGTGGGAACAATATATACGTCTATAACGTTATATATCCTAACCTAAGGCAACCTTACACCTCGGATGTAGTATTTTACAACATTCCTGGCCTGCCGGCCCCTACTTCTCGGTGGGAAATCACCCCATCTAGCCCCTCGCTGGTAATGTTTTACAGAATGCCGGGCTTGTCGGTCCGTACCTCTCCGTGGGAACATTATATACGTCTATAATGTTATATATCCTAACCTAAGGCAACCTCACACCTCGGGTGTAGTACTTTACAACATTCCTGGCGGGCCGGCCCCTACTTCTCGGTGGCCACATTACATACGTTTATAACGTAATATAACTTAACATAACCCATCTAGACCCTAGCTGGTAATGTTTTACAGAATCCCGGTCGTGTCGGCACGTACCTCTCCGCGGGAACATTCTATACGTCTATAACGTTATATAACATAACCTAGCCCATCTAGACCCTCGCTGGTAATGTTTTACAGAATCCCGTTCGTGTCGTCCCGTACGTCTCTGTGCGGACATTATATACGTCTATAAAGATATATATTCCAACCTAAGGGAACCTAACATCTCGGATGTAGTATTTTCCAACATTCCTGGTGGGTCGGCACCTAAATCACGGTGCGAACATTATATACGTCAATAACGTAATATAACATAGCCTAACCCATTTTGCCCCGCGGTGATAATGTTTTACAGAATCCCGGTCGAGTCGTCCCGTACGTCTCTGTGCGGACATTTTATACGTCTGTAACGTTATATCTCCTAACCTAAGGCAACCTAACATTTCGAATGTAATATTTTACAACATTCCTGGCGCCTCGGCACCTACTTCTGGGTGGGAACAGTATATACGTCTATAACGTTATATATCCTACCCTAAGGCAATCTAACACATCGGATGTGTTGTTTAACAACATTCTTGGCGTGTCGGCCCCTATTTCTCGGTGGGAACATTGTATACGTCTTTAACGCTATATATCCTAGCCTAAGGCATCCTAACATGTCGAATGTAATATTTGACAACATTTCTGGAGTGTCGGCCCGTACTTTTCGGTGGGAATATCGTATACGTCTATAACGTTATATATCCTAACCTAAGGCAACCTAACACTTCGGATGTAATGTTTTACAACATTCCTGGCGTGTCGGCCCCTACTTCTCGGTGGGAACATTATATACGTCTATAACGCTATATATCCTAGCCTAATGCAACCTAACATGTCGAATGTAATATTTCACAACACTCCTGGTGCATCGCCACCTACTTCTCGGTGGGAACAGTATATACGTCTATAACGTTATATATCCTATCTCAAGGCAACCTAACACCTCGGATGTAATGTTTTACAACATTCCTGGCGTGTCGGACCGTATTTCTCGGTGGGAACATTATATACGTCTTTAACGCTCTATATCCTAGCCTAAGGCAACCTAACATGTCGAATGTAATATTTTACAACATTCCTGGCGCGTCGGCACCTACTTCTCGGTGGGAACAGTATATACGTCTATAACGCTATATATCCTAGCCTAAGGCAATCCTAACATGTTGATTGTAATATTTTACGACATTCCTGGCGCGTCGGCACCTACTTCTTGGTGGGGACAGTATATACGTCTATAGCGTTATATATCCTAGCCTAAGGCAACCTAACATCTCGGATGTAATATTTTACTACATTCCTGGCGCGCCGGACCCTAATTCTCGGTGGGAACATTATATACGTCTATATCGCTACATATCCTATCCTAAAGTAACCTAACATCTCGGTTGTAACATTCTACAACATTCCTGGCGCGTCGGCGCCTACTTCTCGGTGGGAGCACTATATACGTCGATAACGTTATATATCCTAAACTAAGGCATCCTATCATCTCTACCGTAATATTTTACAACATTCCCGGCGTGTCGGTCCCTACTTCTCGGTGGGAACATTATATACGTCTATAACGATATATATCCTAACGGAAGGCAACCTAACAACTCGATAGTAATATTTTACAACATTCCCGGCGTGTCGGTCCCTACTTCTCGGTGGGAACATTATATACGTCTACAACGCTATATATCATAGCCTAAGGCATCGTAACATGTCGAGCGTAATATTTTACAACATTCCTGGCGCGTCGGCCCCTACTTCTCGGTGGGAACATTATATACGTCTATAACGTAATATACTCTAACCTAACCCATCTAGCCCCTCGCTGGTAATGTGTTACAGAATCAAGTTCGTGTCGTCCCGTACGTCTCGGTGCGGAAATTGTATGCGTCTATAACGTTATATATCCTAAACTAAGGCAACCTAACATCTCGGATGTAGTATTCTCCAAAATTCCTGGCGGGTCGGCCCCTACTTCTCGTTGGGAACACTATATACGTGTATAACGTAATATAACCTACCCTAACCCATTATGCCCCTCGGTGATACTGTTTTACAGAATCCTTTTCGTGTCGGCGCGTTCTTCTCGGTGCGGACGTTATATACGTCTATAACGTTGTATATCCTACCATATGGCAACCTAACATCTTGAATGTAGTATTTCACAACATTCCTGGCGGGTCGGACCCACTTCTCGGTGGGAACATTATATACGTCTATAACGTAATGTAACCTGACTTAACCCATCTATACCATCGCTGGTAATGTTTTACAGAATCTCGTTCGTGTCGTACCGTACGTCTCCGTGCGGACATTATATACGCTTTTAACGTTATACATCCTAACTTAAGCCAACCTAACGTCTCGAATGTAGTATTTTACAACATTCCAGGCGGGTCGGCCCCAACATCTCGGTGGGAACATTATATACGTCTATAACGGAATATAACCTAACGTAACGCAACTTACCCCTCGCTGGTAATGTTTTACAGAATCCCGTTCGTGTCGTCCCGTACGTCTCGTTGGGGACATTGTATGCGTCTATAACGTTATATACCCTAACCTAAGGCAACCTAACATCTCGTATGCAGTATTTTAAAACATTCCACTCGGGTCGGCCCCTAATTCTCGTGGGGTACATTATATACGTCTATAACGTAATATAACCTAACCTAACCCATCTAGCCCCTCGCTGGTAATGTTTTACAGAATCCCGGTCGTGTCGGCCCGTACTTCTTGGTGGTGACATTATATGCTTCTAGAACGTTATATATCCTAACCTAAGGCAGCCTAACATCTCGGATGTAGTATTTTACAACATTCCTAGCGGGTCGGCCCCGTACGTCGCGGTACGGACATTATATACGTCTATAACGTAATATAACCTAACCTAACCCATCTGGCCCCTCGCTTGTAATTTTTTACAGAATCCAGTTCGTGTCGTCCCCTAAGTCTCGGTGGGGACATTATATGCGTCTAGAAAGTTATATATCCTAACCTAAGGCAACCTAACATCTCGAATGTAGTTTTTTACAACATTCAGGCAGGGTCGGCCCCTAATTCTGAGTGGGAACATTATATACGTCTATATCGTAGTATAACATAACCTAACACATTTTGCCCCTCGGTGATAATGTTTTACAGAATCCCGGTCGTGTCGGCCCGTACTTCTCGCTGGGGACATTATATGCGTCTAGAACGTTATATATCCTAACCTAAGGCAACCTAAAATCTCGGATGTAGTATTTTACAACATTCCTGGCGGGTCGGCCCATACTTCTCGGTGGGAACGTTATATACGTCTATAACATAATATAACCTAACCTAACCCATCTAGCCCCTCGCTGTTAATGTTTTACAGCATCCAGTTCGTGTCGTCCCGTACATCTCGTTGGGGACATTGTATGCGTCTATAACGTTATATATTCTAACGTAAGGCAACCTAACATCTCGGATGTAGTATTTTACAACATTCCTGGCGGGTCGGGACATACTTCTCGGTGGGAACATTATATACCTCTACAACGTAATATTACCTAACCTAACCCATCTATCCCCTCGCTGGTAATGTTTTACACAATCCAGTTGGTATCGTCCCGTACGTCTCGGTGGGGACATTGTATGCGCCCATAACGTTATATATCCTAACCTAAGGCAACCTAACATCTCGGATGTAGTATTTTCCAAAATTCCTGGCGGGTCGGCCGCTACTTCTCGGTGGGAACATTATATTCGTCCATAACGTAATATAACCTAACCTAACCCATCTAGCCCCTCGGCGGTAATGTTTTACAGAATCCCGTTCGTGGCGTCCCGTACGACTCGGTGCGGACATTATATAAGTCTATAACGTTATATATCCTAACCTAAGGCAACTTAACATCTCGAATGTAGTATTTTACAACACTCCAGGCGGGTCGGCCCCTACTGCTCGGTGGGCACATTATATACGTCTATATCGTAATATAACCTAACCTAACCCATTTTGCCCCTCGTTGATAATGTTTTACAGAATCCCGGTCGTGTTGGCTCATACTTCTCGGTGGGGACATTATATTCGTCTATAACGTTATATATCCTAACCTAAGGCAACCTAACATCTCGGATGTAGTATTTTACAACATTCCTGGCGGATCGGGACGTACGTCTCGGTGGGAACATTATATACGTCTACAACGTATATTACCTAACCTAACCCATCTAGCCCCTCGCTGGTGATGTTTTACAGAATCCAGTTCGTGTCGTCCCGTAGGTTTCGGTGGGGACATTGTATGCGTCTATAACGTTATATATCCTAACCTAAGGCAACCTGACATCTCGGATGTAGTATTTTCCAAAATTCCTGGCGGGTCGGCCGCTACTTCTCGGTGGGAACATTATATACGTCCATAACGTAATATAACCTAACCTAACCCAACTAGCCCCTCGCTGTTAATGTTTTACAGATTCCAGTTCGTATCGTCCCGTACGTCTCTGTGCGGACATTATATAAGTCTATAACGATAGTATATACTAACCTGAGGAAACTTAACATCTCGGATGTAGTATTTTACAACATTCCTGGCGGGTCGGCCCCTACTTCTCGGTGGGAACATTATATTCGTCCATAACGTAATTTAACCTTACCTAACCCATCTAGCCCCTCGGCAGTAATGTTTTACAGAATCCCGTTCGTGTCGTCCCGTACGTCTCGGTGCGGACATTATATAAGTCTATGACGTTATATATCCTAATCTAAGGCAACCTAACATCTCGAATGTAGTATTTTACAACATTCCACTCAGGTCGGCCCCTAATTCTCGTTGGGTACATTATATACGTCTATAACGTAATATAACCTAACCTAACCCATCTAGCCCATCGCTGGTAATGTTTTACAGAATCCCGGTCGTGTCTCGCCGTACTTCTCGGTGGGGAAATTATATGCGTCTAGAACGTTATATATCCTAACCTAAGGCAACCTAACATCTCGGATGTAGTATTTTACAACATTCCAGGCGGGTCGGCCCCTACTTCTCGGTGGGAACATTATATACGTCTATAGCGTTACTTATCCTAGCCTAAGGCAACCTAACATGTCGAATGTAATACTTTACAACATTCCTGGCGCGCCGGAACCTACTTCTCGGTGGGAACATTATATACGTCTATAACGTTACATATCCTAGCCCAAGGCAACCTAACATCTCGGATGTAATGTTTTACAACATTCCTTGCTCGCCGGTCCCTACTTCTCGGTGGGAACATTATATACGTCTATAACGTTACATATCCTAGCCCAAGGCAACCTAACATCTCGGATGTAATATTTTACTACATCCCTGTCGCGCCGGCCCCTACATCTCGGTGGGAACATTGTATACGTCTATAACGTTACATATCCTAGCCCAAGGCAACCTAACATCTCGGATGTAATATTTTACTGCATCCGTGTCGCGCCGGCCCCTACATCTCGGCGGGAACATTATATACGTCTATAACGCTATATATCCTATCTTAAGGCAACCTAACTTGTCGAATGTAATATTTTACAACATTCCTGGCGTGCCGGCACCTACTTCTCGGTGGGAACATTATATACGTCTATAACGTTATATATCCTAGCCTATGGCAATCCTAACATCTCGGATGTAATATTTTACTACATTCCTGGCGCGCCGGCCCCTACTTCTCGGTGGGAACATTATATACGTCTATAACGTTATATATCCTAGCCTATGGCAATCCTAACATCTCGGATGTAATATTTTACTACATTCCTGGCGCGCCGGCCCCTACTTCTCGCTCGGAACATTATATACGTCTAAAGCGCTATATATCCTAGCTTAAGGCAACCTAACATGTCGAGCGTAATATTTTACAACATTTCTTACTCGTCGGCCCCTACTTCTCGGTGGGAACATTATATACGTCTATAACGTTACTTTTCCTAGCCTAAGGCAACCTAACATCTCGGATGTAATATTTGACAACATTCCTGGCGTGTCGGCCAGTACTTCTCAGTGGGAATATCATATACGTCTATAACGTTATATATCCTAGCCTAAGGCAATCCTAACATGTCGAATGTAATATTTTACAGCAATCCTGGCGCGTCGGCCCCTACTTCTCGGTGGGAACATTATATACGTCTATAACATTATATAACCTAGCCTAAGGCAACCTAACATCTCGGGTGTAATATTTGACAACATTCCTGGCGTGTAGGCCCGTACTTCTCGGTGGGAATATCATATACGTCTATAACGTTATGTATCCAAAACTAAGGCAACCTAACATCTCGGATGTAATATTTTACTACATTCGTGTCGCGCCGGCCCCTACTTCTCGGTGGGAACATTATATACGTATATACCGCTATATATCCTAGCTTAAGGCAACCTAACATGTCGGATGTAATATTTTACTATATTCCTGGCGCGCCTTCCCCTACTTCTCGTTCGGAACATTATATACGTCTATATCGCTATATACCCTAGCGTAAGGAAACCTAACATGTCGAATGTAATATTTTACAACATTCCTGACTCGTCGGCCCCTACTTTTCGGTGGGAACATTATATACGTCTATAACGCTATATATCCTAGCCTAAGGCAACCTGACATCTCGGTTGTTATATTTTAATACATTCCTGGCGCGCCGGCCCCTACTTCTCGGTGGGAACATTATATACGTCTATAACGTTACATATCCTAGCCTAAGGCAACCTAACATCTCAGATGTAATATTTTACTACATTCGTGGCGCGCCGGCCCCTACTTCTCGGTGGGAACATTATATACGTCTATAAAGCTATATATCCTAGCCTAAGGCAACCTAACTCCTCCGATGTAATGTTTTACAACATTCCTTGTGCGCCGGTCCCTACTTCTCGGTGGGAACATTATATACGTCTATAACGCTATATATCCTAGCCTAAGGCAACCTAACATCTCGGATGTAATATTTTAATACATTCCTGGTGCGCCGGACCATACTTCTCGGTGGGAACATTATATACGTCTATAACGCTATATATCCTAGCTTAAGGCAACCTAACATGTCGAATGTAATATTTCACAACATTCCCGGCGCGCCGGCCCCTACTTCTCGGTGGGAAAATTGTATACGTCTATAACGTTATATATCCTAGCCTAAGGCAATCCTAATATCTCGGATGTAATATTTTACAACATTCCTGGCGCGTCCGCCCCTACTTCTCGGTGGGAAAATTATATACATCTATAACGCTATATATCCTAGCCTAAAGCAACCTAACTCCTCGGATGTAATGTTTTACAACATTCCTTGCGCGCCGGTCCCTACTTCTCGGTGGGAACATTGTATACGTCTACAACTTTACATATCCTAGCCCAAGGCAACCTAACATCTCGGATGTAATATTTTACTACATCCCTGTCGCGCCGGCCCCTACATCTCGGCGGGAACATTATATACGTCTATATCGCTATATATCATAACGTAAGGCAACCAAACTTGTCGAGCGTAATATTTTACAACATGCCTGGCTCGTCGGCCCCTACTTCTCGGTGGGAACATTATATACGTCTATAACGTGATATATCCTAGCCTAAGGCAATCCTAACCTCTCGGATGTAATATTTTACTACATTCGTGGCGCGCCGGCCCCTACTTCTCGGTGGGAACATTATATACGTCTATAACGCTATATATCCTAGCCTAAGGCAACCTAACTCCTCGGATGTAATGTTTTACAACATTCCTTGCTCGCCGGTCCCTACTTCTCGGTGGGAACATTATATACGTCTATAACGTTACATATCCTAGCCCAAGGCAACCTAACATCTCGGATGTAATATTTTACTACATCCCTGTCGCGCCGGCCCCTACATCTCGGTGGGAACATTATATACGTCTATAAAGCTATATATCCTAGCCTAAGGCAACCTAACTCCTCCGATGTAATGTTTTACAACATTCCTTGTGCGCCGGTCCCTACTTCTCGGTGGGAACATTATATACGTCTATAACGCTATATATCCTAGCCTAAGGCAACCTAACATCTCGGATGTAAGATTTTAATACATTCCTGGTGCGCCGGACCATACTTCTCGGTGGGAACATTATATACGTCTATAACGCTATATATCCTAGCTTAAGGCAACCTAACATGTCGAATGTAATATTTCACAACATTCCCGGCGCGCCGGCCCCTACTTCTCGGTGGGAAAATTGTATACGTCTATAACGTTATATATCCTAGCCTAAGGCAATCCTAATATCTCGGATGTAATATTTTACAACATTCCTGGCGCGTCCGCCCCTACTTCTCGGTGGGAAAATTATATACATCTATAACGCTATATATCCTAGCCTAAAGCAACCTAACTCCTCGGATGTAATGTTTTACAACATTCCTTGCGCGCCGGTCCCTACTTCTCGGTGGGAACATTGTATACGTCTACAACTTTACATATCCTAGCCCAAGGCAACCTAACATCTCGGATGTAATATTTTACTACATCCCTGTCGCGCCGGCCCCTACATCTCGGCGGGAACATTATATACGTCTATATCGCTATATATCATAACGTAAGGCAACCGAACTTGTCGAGCGTAATATTTTACAACATGCCTGGCTCGTCGGCCCCTACTTCTCGGTGGGAACATTATATACGTCTATAACGTGATATATCCTAGCCTAAGGCAATCCTAACCTCTCGGATGTAATATTTTACTACATTCGTGGCGCGCCGGCCCCTACTTCTCGGTGGGAACATTATATACGTCTATAACGCTATATATCCTAGCCTAAGGCAACCTAACTCCTCGGATGTAATGTTTTACAACATTCCTTGCTCGCCGGTCCCTACTTCTCGGTGGGAACATTATATACGTCTATAACGTTACATATCCTAGCCCAAGGCAACCTAACATCTCGGATGTAATATTTTACTACATCCCTGTCGCGCCGGCCCCTACATCTCGGTGGGAACATTGTATACGTCTATAACGTTACATATCCTAGCCCAAGGCAACCTAACATCTCGGATGTAATATTTTACTACATCCCTGTCGCGCCGGCCCCTACATCTCGGCGGGAACATTATATACGTCTATAACGCTATATATCCTATCTTAAGGCAACCTAACATGTCGAATGTAATATTTTACAACATTCCTGGCGTGCCGGCACCTACTTTTCGGAGGGAACATTATATACGTCTATAACGTTATATATCCGAGCGTATGGCAATCCTAACATCTCGGATGTAATATTTTACTACATTCCTGACGCGCCGGCCCCTACTTCTCGGTGGGAACATTATATACGTCTATAACGTTACATATCCTACCCTATGGCAATCCTAACATCTCGGATGTAATATTTTACTACATTCCTGGCGCGCCGGCCCCTACTTCTCGCTCGGAACATTATATACGTCTAAAGCTCTATATATCCTAGCTTAAGGCAACCTAACATGTCGAGCGTAATATTTTACAACATTTCTTACTCGTCGGCCCCTACTTCTCGGTGGGAACATTATATACGTCTATAACGTTACTTTTCCTAGCCTAAGGCAACCTAACATCTCGGATATAATATTTGACAACATTCCTGGCGTGTCGGCCAGTACTTCTCAGTGGGAATATCATATACGTCTATAACGTTATATATCCTAGCCTAAGGCAATCCTAACATGTCGAATGTAATATTTTACAGCAATCCTGGCGCGTCGGCCCCAACTTCTCGGTGGGAACATTATATACGTCTATAACGTTATATAACCTAGCCTAAGGCAACCTAACATCTCGGGTGTAATATTTGACAACATTCCTGGCGTGTAGGCCCGTACTTCTCGGTGGGAATATCATATACGTCTATAACGTTATGTATCCAAAACTAAGGCAACCTAACATCTCGGATGTAATATTTTACTACATTCGTGTCGCGCCGGCCCCTACTTCTCGGTGGGAACATTATATACGTATATACCGCTATATATCCTAGCTTAAGGCAACCTAACATGTCGGATGTAATATTTTACTATATTCCTGGCGCGCCTTCCCCTACTTCTCGTTCGGAACATTATATACGTCTATATCGCTATATACCCTAGCGTAAGGAAACCTAACATGTCGAATGTAATATTTTACAACATTCCTGACTCGTCGGCCCCTACTTTTCGGTGGGAACATTATATACGTCTATAACGCTATATATCCTAGCCTAAGGCAACCTGACATCTCGGTTGTTATATTTTAATACATTCCTGGCGCGCCGGCCCCTACTTCTCGGTGGGAACATTATATACGTCTATAACGTTACATATCCTAGCCTAAGGCAACCTAACATCTCGGATGTAATATTTTACTACATTCGTGGCGCGCCGGCCCCTACTTCTCGGTGGGAACATTATATACGTCTATAAAGCCATATATCATAGCCTAAGGCAACCTAACTCCTCCGATGTAATGTTTTACAACATTCCTTGTGCGCCGGTCCGTACTTCTCGGTGGGAACATTATATACGTCTATAACGCTATATATCCTAGCCTAAGGCAACCTAACATCTCGGATGTTATATTTTAATACATTCCTGGTGCGCCGGACCATACTTCTCGGTGGGAACATTATATACGTCTATAACGCTATATATCCTAGCTTAAGGCAACCTAACATGTCGAATGTAATATTTCACAACATTCCCGGCGCGCCGGCCCCTACTTCTCGGTGGGAAATTTGTATACGTCTATAACGTTATATATCCTAGCCTAAGGCAATCCTAATATCTCGGATGTAATATTTTACAACATTCCTGGCGCGTCCGCCCCTACTTCTCGGTGGGAAAATTATATACATCTATAACGCTATATATCCTAGCCTAAAGCAACCTAACTCCTCGGATGTAATGTTTTACAACATTCCTTGCGCGCCGGTCCCTACTTCTCGGTGGGAACATTGTATACGTCTACAACTTTACATATCCTAGCCCAAGGCAACCTAACATCTCGGATGTAATATTTTACTACATCCCTGTCGCGCCGGCCCCTACATTTCGGCGGGAACATTATATACGTCTATATCGCTATATATCATAACGTAAGGCAACCGAACTTGTCGAGCGTAATATTTTACAACATGCCTGGCTCGTCGGCCCCTACTTCTCGGTGGGAACATTATATACGTCTATAACGTTACATATCCTAGCCTAAGGCAATCCTAACCTCTCGGATGTAATATTTTACTACATTCGTGGCGCGCCGGCCCATACTTCTCGGTGGGAACATTATATACGTCTATAACGCTATATATCCTAGCCTAAGGCAACCTAACTCCTCGGATGTAATGTTTTACAACATTCCTTGCTCGCCGGTCCCTACTTCTCGGTGGGAACATTATATACGTCTATAACGTTACATATCCTAGCCCAAGGCAACCTAACATCTCGGATGTAATATTTTACTACATCCCTGTCGCGCCGGCCCCTACATCTGGGTGGGAACATTGTATACGTCTATAACGTTACATATCCTAGCCCAAGGCAACCTAACATCTCGGATGTAATATTTTACTACATCCCTGTCGCGCCGGCCCCTACATCTCGGCGGGAACATTATATACGTCTATAACGCTATATATCCTATCTTAAGGCAACCTAACATGTCGAATGTAATATTTTACAACATTCCTGGCGTGCCGGCACCTACTTTTCGGAGGGGACATTATATACGTCTATAACGTTATATATCCTAGCCTATGGCAATCCTAACATCTCGGATGTAATATTTTACTACATTCCTGGCGCGCCGGCCCCTGCTTCTCGGTGGGAACATTATATACGTCTATAACGTTATATATCCTAGCCTATGGCAATCCTAACATCTCGGATGTAATATTTTACTACATTCCTGGCGCGCCGGCCCCTACTTCTCGCTCGGAACATTATATACGTCTAAAGCGCTATATATCCTAGCTTAAGGCAACCTAACATGTCGAGCGTAATATTTTACAACATTTCTTACTCGTCGGCCCCTACTTCTCGGTGGGAACATTATATACGTCTATAACGTTACTTTTCCTAGCCTAAGGCAACCTAACATCTCGGATGTAATATTTGACAACATTCCTGGCGTGTCGGCCAGTACTTCTCAGTGGGAATATCATATACGTCTATAACGTTATATATCCTAGCCTAAGGCAATCCTAATATCTCGGATGTAATATTTTACAACATTCCTGGCGCGTCCGCCCCTACTTCTCGGCGGGAAAATTATATACATCTATAACGCTATATATCCTAGCCTAAAGCAACCTAACTCCTCGGATGTAATGTTTTACAACATTCCTTGCGCGCCGGTCCCTACTTCTCGGTGGGAACATTGTATACGTCTACAACTTTACATATCCTAGCCCAAGGCAACCTAACATCTCGGATGTAATATTTTACTACATCCCTGTCGCGCCGGCCCCTACATCTCGGCGGGAACATTATATACGTCTATATCGCTATATATCATAACGTAAGGCAACCGAACTTGTCGAGCGTAATATTTTACAACATGCCTGGCTCGTCGGCCCCTACTTCTCGGTGGGAACATTATATACGTCTATAACGTGATATATCCTAGCCTAAGGCAATCCTAACCTCTCGGATGTAATATTTTACTACATTCGTGGCGCGCCGGCCCCTACTTCTCGGTGGGAACATTATATACGTCTATAACGCTATATATCCTAGCCTAAGGCAACCTAACTCCTCGGATGTAATGTTTTACAACATTCCTTGCTCGCCGGTCCCTACTTCTCGGTGGGAACATTATATTCGTCTATAACGTTACATATCCTAGCCCAAGGCAACCTAACATCTCGGATGTAATATTTTACTACATCCCTGTCGCGCCGGCCCCTACATCTCGGTGGGAACATTGTATACGTCTATAACGTTACATATCCTAGCCCAAGGCAACCTAACATCTCGGATGTAATATTTTACTACATCCCTGTCGCGCCGACCCCTACATCTCGGCGGGAACATTATATACGTCTATAACGCTATATATCCTATCTTAAGGCAACCTAACATGTCGAATGTAATATTTTACAACATTCCTGGCGTGCCGGCACCTACTTTTCGGAGGGAACATTATATACGTCTATAACGTTATATATCCTAGCCTATGGCAATCCTAACATCTCGGATGTAATATTTTACTACATTCCTGGCGCGCCGGCCCCTACTTCTCGGTGGGAACATTATATACGTCTATAACGTTACATATCCTAGCCTATGGCAATCCTAACATCTCGGATGTAATATTTTACTACATTCCTGGCGCGCCGGCCCCTACTTCTCGCTCGGAACATTATATACGTCTAAAGCTCTATATATCCTAGCTTAAGGCAACCTAACATGTCGAGCGTAATATTTTACAACATTTCTTACTCGTCGGCCCCTACTTCTCGGTGGGAACATTATATACGTCTATAACGTTACTTTTCCTAGCCTAAGGCAACCTAACATCTCGGATGTAATATTTGACAACATTCCTGGCGTGTAGGCCCGTACTTCTCGGTGGGAATATCATATACGTCTATAACGTTATGTATCCAAAACTAAGGCAACCTAACATCTCGGATGTAATATTTTACTACATTCGTGTCGCGCCGGCCCCTACTTCTCGGTGGGAACATTATATACGTATATACCGCTATATATCCTAGCTTAAGGCAACCTAACATGTCGGATGTAATATTTTACTATATTCCTGGCGCGCCTTCCCCTACTTCTCGTTCGGAACATTATATACGTCTATATCGCTATATACCCTAGCGTAAGGAAACCTAACATGTCGAATGTAATATTTTACAACATTCCTGACTCGTCGGCCCCTACTTTTCGGTGGGAACATTATATACGTCTATAACGCTATATATCCTAGCCTAAGGCAACCTGACATCTCGGTTGTTATATTTTAATACATTCCTGGCGCGCCGGCCCCTACTTCTCGGTGGGAACATTATATACGTCTATAACGTTACATATCCTAGCCTAAGGCAACCTAACATCTCGGATGTAATATTTTACTACATTCGTGGCGCGCCGGCCCCTACTTCTCGGTGGGAACATTATATACGTCTATAAAGCCATATATCATAGCCTAAGGCAACCTAACTCCTCCGATGTAATGTTTTACAACATTCCTTGTGCGCCGGTCCCTACTTCTCGGTGGGAACATTATATACGTCTATAACGCTATATATCCTAGCCTAAGGCAACCTAACATCTCGGATGTTATATTTTAATACATTCCTGGTGCGCCGGACCATACTTCTCGGTGGGAACATTATATACGTCTATAACGCTATATATCCTAGCTTAAGGCAACCTAACATGTCGAATGTAATATTTCACAACATTCCCGGCGCGCCGGCCCCTACTTCTCGGTGGGAAAATTGTATACGTCTATAACGTTATATATCCTAGCCTAAGGCAATCCTAATATCTCGGATGTAATATTTTACAACATTCCTGGCGCGTCCGCCCCTACTTCTCGGTGGGAAAATTATACACATCTATAACGCTATATATCCTAGCCTAAAGCAACCTAACTCCTCGGATGTAATGTTTTACAACATTCCTTGCGCGCCGGTCCCTACTTCTCGGTGGGAACATTGTATACGTCTATAACGTTACATATCCTAGCCCAAGGCAACCTAACATCTCGGATGTAATATTTTACTACATCCCTGTCGCGCCGGCCCCTACATCTCGGTGGGAACATTGTATACGTCTATAACGTTACATATCCTAGCCCAAGGCAACCTAACATCTCGGATGTAATATTTTACTACATTCCTGCCACGTCGGCTCCTACTTCTCGGTGGAAACATTATATACGTCTATAACGCTATATATCCTGGCCTAAGGCAACATAACATGTCGAATGTAATATTTTACAACATTCCTGGCGCGTCGGCCCCTACTTCTCGGTGGGAACAGTATATACTTCTATAACGTTATATATCCTAACCTAAGGCAACCTAACACCTTGGATGTAATGTTTTACAACATTCCTGGCACGTCGGCCCCTACTTCTCGGTGGGAACATTATATACGTCTATAACGCTATATATCCTCGCCTAAGGCAACCTAACATTTCGCATGTAATATTTTACAACATTCCCGGCACTTCGGCCCCTACTTCTCTGTGGGAACATTATATACGTCTATAACGCTATATATCCTAGCTTAAGGCAACCTAGCATGTCGAATGTAATATTTTACAACATTCCTGGCGCGTCGGCACCTACATCTCGGTGGGAACATTATATACGTCTATAACGCTATATATCCTAGCCTAAGGCAGCCTAACATGTCGAATGTAATATTTTACAACATTTCTGGCGAGTCGGCAGCTACTTCTCCGTGGGAACAGTATATACGTCTATAACGTTATATATCCTAACCTAAGGCAACCTAGCATGTCGATTGTAATATTTTACCACATTCCTGGTTCGTTGGACCCTACTTCTCAGTGGGAACATTATATACGTCTATAACGTTACATATCCTAGCCTAAGGCAACCTAACATCTCGGATGTAATATTTTACTACATTCCTGGCGTGCCGGCCTCTACATCTCGGTGGGAACATTATATACGTCTATAACGCTATATATCCTAGCCTAACGCAAACTAACATGTCGAGCGTAATATTTTACAACATTCCTGGATAGTCGGTCCCTACTTCTCGGTGGGAACATTATATACGTCTATAACGTTACATATCCTAGCCTAAGGCAACCTAACATCTCGGATGTAATATTTTACTACATTCCTGGCACGTCGGCTCCTACTTCTCTGTGGGAACATTATATACGTCTATAACGCTATATATCCTAGCTTAAGGCAACCTAACATGTCGAATGTAATATTTTACAACATTCCTGGCGCGTCGGCACCTACATCTCGGTGGGAACATTATATACGTCTATAACGCTATATATCCTAGCCTAAGGCAACCTAACTCCTCGGATGTAATGTTTTACAACATTCCTTGCTCGCCGGTCCCTACTTCTCGGTGGGAACATTATATACGTCTATAACGTTACATATCCTAGCCCAAGGCAACCTAACATCTCGGATGTAATATTTTACTACATCCCTGTCGCGCCGGCCCCTACATCTGGGTGGGAACATTGTATACGTCTATAACGTTACATATCCTAGCCCAAGGCAACCTAACATCTCGGATGTAATATTTTACTACATCCCTGTCGCGCCGGCCCCTACATCTCGGCGGGAACATTATATACGTCTATAACGCTATATATCCTATCTTAAGGCAACCTAACATGTCGAATGTAATATTTTACAACATTCCTGGCGTGCCGGCACCTACTTTTCGGAGGGGACATTATATACGTCTATAACGTTATATATCCTAGCCTATGGCAATCCTAACATCTCGGATGTAATATTTTACTACATTCCTGGCGCGCCGGCCCCTGCTTCTCGGTGGGAACATTATATACGTCTATAACGTTATATATCCTAGCCTATGGCAATCCTAACATCTCGGATGTAATATTTTACTACATTCCTGGCGCGCCGGCCCCTACTTCTCGCTCGGAACATTATATACGTCTAAAGCGCTATATATCCTAGCTTAAGGCAACCTAACATGTCGAGCGTAATATTTTACAACATTTCTTACTCGTCGGCCCCTACTTCTCGGTGGGAACATTATATACGTCTATAACGTTACTTTTCCTAGCCTAAGGCAACCTAACATCTCGGATGTAATATTTGACAACATTCCTGGCGTGTCGGCCAGTACTTCTCAGTGGGAATATCATATACGTCTATAACGTTATATATCCTAGCCTAAGGCAATCCTAATATCTCGGATGTAATATTTTACAACATTCCTGGCGCGTCCGCCCCTACTTCTCGGCGGGAAAATTATATACATCTATAACGCTATATATCCTAGCCTAAAGCAACCTAACTCCTCGGATGTAATGTTTTACAACATTCCTTGCGCGCCGGTCCCTACTTCTCGGTGGGAACATTGTATACGTCTACAACTTTACATATCCTAGCCCAAGGCAACCTAACATCTCGGATGTAATATTTTACTACATCCCTGTCGCGCCGGCCCCTACATCTCGGCGGGAACATTATATACGTCTATATCGCTATATATCATAACGTAAGGCAACCGAACTTGTCGAGCGTAATATTTTACAACATGCCTGGCTCGTCGGCCCCTACTTCTCGGTGGGAACATTATATACGTCTATAACGTGATATATCCTAGCCTAAGGCAATCCTAACCTCTCGGATGTAATATTTTACTACATTCGTGGCGCGCCGGCCCCTACTTCTCGGTGGGAACATTATATACGTCTATAACGCTATATATCCTAGCCTAAGGCAACCTAACTCCTCGGATGTAATGTTTTACAACATTCCTTGCTCGCCGGTCCCTACTTCTCGGTGGGAACATTATATTCGTCTATAACGTTACATATCCTAGCCCAAGGCAACCTAACATCTCGGATGTAATATTTTACTACATCCCTGTCGCGCCGGCCCCTACATCTCGGTGGGAACATTGTATACGTCTATAACGTTACATATCCTAGCCCAAGGCAACCTAACATCTCGGATGTAATATTTTACTACATCCCTGTCGCGCCGACCCCTACATCTCGGCGGGAACATTATATACGTCTATAACGCTATATATCCTATCTTAAGGCAACCTAACATGTCGAATGTAATATTTTACAACATTCCTGGCGTGCCGGCACCTACTTTTCGGAGGGAACATTATATACGTCTATAACGTTATATATCCTAGCCTATGGCAATCCTAACATCTCGGATGTAATATTTTACTACATTCCTGGCGCGCCGGCCCCTACTTCTCGGTGGGAACATTATATACGTCTATAACGTTACATATCCTAGCCTATGGCAATCCTAACATCTCGGATGTAATATTTTACTACATTCCTGGCGCGCCGGCCCCTACTTCTCGCTCGGAACATTATATACGTCTAAAGCTCTATATATCCTAGCTTAAGGCAACCTAACATGTCGAGCGTAATATTTTACAACATTTCTTACTCGTCGGCCCCTACTTCTCGGTGGGAACATTATATACGTCTATAACGTTACTTTTCCTAGCCTAAGGCAACCTAACATCTCGGATGTAATATTTGACAACATTCCTGGCGTGTAGGCCCGTACTTCTCGGTGGGAATATCATATACGTCTATAACGTTATGTATCCAAAACTAAGGCAACCTAACATCTCGGATGTAATATTTTACTACATTCGTGTCGCGCCGGCCCCTACTTCTCGGTGGGAACATTATATACGTATATACCGCTATATATCCTAGCTTAAGGCAACCTAACATGTCGGATGTAATATTTTACTATATTCCTGGCGCGCCTTCCCCTACTTCTCGTTCGGAACATTATATACGTCTATATCGCTATATACCCTAGCGTAAGGAAACCTAACATGTCGAATGTAATATTTTACAACATTCCTGACTCGTCGGCCCCTACTTTTCGGTGGGAACATTATATACGTCTATAACGCTATATATCCTAGCCTAAGGCAACCTGACATCTCGGTTGTTATATTTTAATACATTCCTGGCGCGCCGGCCCCTACTTCTCGGTGGGAACATTATATACGTCTATAACGTTACATATCCTAGCCTAAGGCAACCTAACATCTCGGATGTAATATTTTACTACATTCGTGGCGCGCCGGCCCCTACTTCTCGGTGGGAACATTATATACGTCTATAAAGCCATATATCATAGCCTAAGGCAACCTAACTCCTCCGATGTAATGTTTTACAACATTCCTTGTGCGCCGGTCCCTACTTCTCGGTGGGAACATTATATACGTCTATAACGCTATATATCCTAGCCTAAGGCAACCTAACATCTCGGATGTTATATTTTAATACATTCCTGGTGCGCCGGACCATACTTCTCGGTGGGAACATTATATACGTCTATAACGCTATATATCCTAGCTTAAGGCAACCTAACATGTCGAATGTAATATTTCACAACATTCCCGGCGCGCCGGCCCCTACTTCTCGGTGGGAAAATTGTATACGTCTATAACGTTATATATCCTAGCCTAAGGCAATCCTAATATCTCGGATGTAATATTTTACAACATTCCTGGCGCGTCCGCCCCTACTTCTCGGTGGGAAAATTATATACATCTATAACGCTATATATCCTAGCCTAAAGCAACCTAACTCCTCGGATGTAATGTTTTACAACATTCCTTGCGCGCCGGTCCCTACTTCTCGGTGGGAACATTGTATACGTCTATAACGTTACATATCCTAGCCCAAGGCAACCTAACATCTCGGATGTAATATTTTACTACATCCCTGTCGCGCCGGCCCCTACATCTCGGTGGGAACATTGTATACGTCTATAACGTTACATATCCTAGCCCAAGGCAACCTAACATCTCGGATGTAATATTTTACTACATTCCTGCCACGTCGGCTCCTACTTCTCGGTGGAAACATTATATACGTCTATAACGCTATATATCCTGGCCTAAGGCAACATAACATGTCGAATGTAATATTTTACAACATTCCTGGCGCGTCGGCCCCTACTTCTCGGTGGGAACAGTATATACTTCTATAACGTTATATATCCTAACCTAAGGCAACCTAACACCTTGGATGTAATGTTTTACAACATTCCTGGCACGTCGGCCCCTACTTCTCGGTGGGAACATTATATACGTCTATAACGCTATATATCCTCGCCTAAGGCAACCTAACATTTCGCATGTAATATTTTACAACATTCCCGGCACTTCGGCCCCTACTTCTCTGTGGGAACATTATATACGTCTATAACGCTATATATCCTAGCTTAAGGCAACCTAGCATGTCGAATGTAATATTTTACAACATTCCTGGCGCGTCGGCACCTACATCTCGGTGGGAACATTATATACGTCTATAACGCTATATATCCTAGCCTAAGGCAGCCTAACATGTCGAATGTAATATTTTACAACATTTCTGGCGAGTCGGCAGCTACTTCTCCGTGGGAACAGTATATACGTCTATAACGTTATATATCCTAACCTAAGGCAACCTAGCATGTCGATTGTAATATTTTACCACATTCCTGGTTCGTTGGACCCTACTTCTCAGTGGGAACATTATATACGTCTATAACGTTACATATCCTAGCCTAAGGCAACCTAACATCTCGGATGTAATATTTTACTACATTCCTGGCGTGCCGGCCTCTACATCTCGGTGGGAACATTATATACGTCTATAACGCTATATATCCTAGCCTAACGCAAACTAACATGTCGAGCGTAATATTTTACAACATTCCTGGATAGTCGGTCCCTACTTCTCGGTGGGAACATTATATACGTCTATAACGTTACATATCCTAGCCTAAGGCAACCTAACATCTCGGATGTAATATTTTACTACATTCCTGGCACGTCGGCTCCTACTTCTCTGTGGGAACATTATATACGTCTATAACGCTATATATCCTAGCTTAAGGCAACCTAACATGTCGAATGTAATATTTTACAACATTCCTGGCGCGTCGGCACCTACATCTCGGTGGGAACATTATATACGTCTATAACGCTATATATCCTAGCCTAAGGCAACCTAACATCTCGGATGTAATATTTTACTACATTCCTGGCACGTCGGCTCCTACTTCTCTGTGGGAACATTATATACGTCTATAACGCTATATATCCTAGCTTAAGGCAACCTAACATGTCGAATGTAATATTTTACAACATTCCTGGCGCGTCGGCACCTACATCTCGGTGGGAACATTATATACGTCTATAACGCTATATATCCTAGCCTAAGGCAGCCTAACATGTCGAATGTAATATTTTACAACATTCCTGGCGCGTCGGCACCTACATCTCGGTGGGAACATTATATACGTCTATAACGCTATATATCCTTTTTTTTTTTTTTTTTTTTTTTTTTCGCAGGGAAATCCTCATGGATACCGTGGATTTTTTGGGAAATCCGCGGTTATGTCGGACTCTTACCGACTAAAACCCTGCGGTGGTCTTCCTACACTTGTAGCGGGTAGCCGGGAACTCTTTCGAACGCGTCCAGCATCCCGCCTCGTGTCTGAGTTCTTTGAACTCTCTGTTCATAGCTGGCGTGCGAGTTCATACTTTAGATTGGCAACGACTGCAACCACCACAGTCGTTTGCCTCTCCTCGGTCGAGCGCGTGCCGGATAGACTTGACCCAAATCCTGTCTAGCCGGCGCTCGGCTGCTCTTTCTGTTTTTTCTTATTTACTTTTTCTTTGCGCAATCTTTTCTATTACGCTTGTGTGCGAATGCATGCATTCCTCACGCGTACCTCTTTGTCGAATTTCTTGCGCCTGTCTTCAATCTTCGAAGTCGTCTTCCTCTTCTCCCGCTTGCGGCGTTTGAGATGGACGGCGACGGCGAAGCTCCGCTCCCCGGTGGGTACTTTGGAGCGACTCTCGCGCCCTGACGGACGAGAGTCCCCTACCTTGGAGTGGAACGTGGCAAACGTCTACAACGCCGACCACGTAAGGCTCGTCGAGCAGAAAGCGTGCGCTCTCTTTCGCGCTCGGCGGCTTCCTTCGCAGCCATCACTTTGTCGCAAAACAAGGTAACGGCTCGCCAGTATCTCTCCCCTTCCAGCATCTTCGGCAGGATGCTGGTCGGCGAGAGATCCCGTCCGATCTCTGCCACGAGAGCGTGGCGCAGCGTTTGCCACGCTGGACAGCGTTCCAACGTGTGCTGCGCAGAGTCGTCTCCGTCTCCGCAATGGTGACATTCAGCCGTGGCCTCTTTTCCGATCTTGCAGAGGTACTGACCGAAGCATCCATGTCCAGTCAGCACCTGCGTCACTCTGAAGGTGAGCTGCCCTCTCCTGTTTTCTACCCAGTTTTCCAAGATGGGTAGAATCGCTCCCACGATCCTGTGATTGGTCGCAGGTGCGAGTTTCTCCTTCCATTTAGAGAAAGTGAAGCGTCTCGCTTCTCTTCTAATCTCGTCCCTTGTCGGAGCAGGTGCACCTTCTTCTTCTACCTGGCGCGTTGTGCGAAGGGTTTCGTACACTATGAGGTCTTCCTGCGCCAGGTATTCCAGGGGTGCGAGACCCGCCAGCATTGTTGCCGCGTCGTAGGAAATCGTGCGATATCCTCTTATGACCCGAATGGCTATTCTTCGCCACGCGCTTCGCAGCAGCTGCAGCTTTCTGCCTCCTTTGTTAAGCGCGTCGCTCCATACCGGGGCTCCGTAAAGCGCAATGCTTTTTATCACCCCAGCATAGACTTTCCTTACTTTCTCGTCCGGTCCGTGCAGATTCGGCATGATGCGGCTTAGATAATTTGCCGCAGCATCCAGTCGAACGGCCTGACGAGCGAAGTGGAGACCAAAGTTCCATTTATCGTCGAGGAGCAGTCCGAGATACTTCATCTCGCTCCCCACTGTAACTTTGGATGGTCCAATGTTGACCACTTCGTTTCCTCCTCGCGGGTCTCTTCTTCGTCCCTTGAAGCACAGGATTTCAGATTTCTCCGGTGCCATCTGGAGCCCCATCTTCTTGATCGTATTAGCCACGACCGCAACTGCCACTTCGGCCCGGCAGATTGCGCGTTGCCGACACGTGTCGACTGCCAACACCATCGTGTCATCCGCGTAGCACGTGAGATGCACGCCGGACGGCATTGGCAGCTTCAGGACCGCGTCGTACCCGAGATTCCAGAGAAGCGGTCCGAGGACCGATCCCTGGGGAACGCCGCGATCAATCTTCTTTTTCTCGATTCCATGCCGGCTATCGTAGAGAACCGCGCGGTCGCTCAGGTAATTTTCCACGACCCTTCGCAGGTATCGCGGAAACCCGTGCTTTTCAAGCGCTCTACGAATCGTACTCCATTCGAGGGAGTTGAACGCATTCTTAATATCTAAAGATATCGCGATTACGACTCCCCCGGCGGCGATCGCGTTTTCGGCGAAACTTTTCACTTGTCGAATCGCGTCAATCGTCGATCGTCCTTCTCGGAAGCCGAATTGGTTCTCGGCTAAGTTCGGCCCGGTTCGCGACAGGTGCTCGATGAGGCGGTTGTGGATTATCCTTTCAAATAATTTTCCGACCTCGTCGAGCAAAACTATCGGCCTGTACGCTGCCGGTAAATCCTCCGATTTTCCCGGCTTTCGGAGCAATACTAATCTGCCGGTTTTCCATCTTGCTGGAAACGTACCCGTCTTCAAGCATGCTGTAAATAACTTCCGCAATCTTGAATTCAGGACACTGAGTGCCATCGACCAGGCACGGCCGGGAATTCCGTCCGGTCCGGGCGCGGTGTTCTTCTTTGTCATGCGCTTTATGGCGCGAGCCATTTCCTCCTCGGTGACGTCGTTGTCCAGCGACCAGATGATCGGGTCGATGTGTGCTGAAATTTGCGAGTTGCTCGCCGACGTAGCCTCTTCCGGTGGGAAGAGCGTGTCGACAACTCGCTTCAAGAACGGCGTCTCCATCGTCTCCGTTAACGGGGGCGCCCACGGTCGTAATTTATTCATTACTATCTTGTACGGCCGCCCCCACGGATCCTCGCGCAGTGTTTCCAGCAGCCCGTCCCATGCTCGTGCCTTTGATGTCTTTATGGCCGCCTGCAGCTCTATTTTCTTCTCCTTGTAAACTTCATAGAGCTGCGCTTTCCTCACCGAATCGGGATTCCTCCGTTTCCGGTATCTCGTATATTGTCTCCGTGCGTTTGTGCTCTCCGCACGGAGAAGAGCGATCTCGTTCCTCCACCAATATACGGGTTTACGAGTGGGGTTCGACCTTATTTTCGGCATGCTTGCGTTGCACACCGATGTCAACGTCCTCGTAAACCATTCTGCTTCTCGCTCGACTACGGCCACTTCGGTCGGTTCGCTCGGCCAGGTAGCGGCGAGGGTTGCCGCCATAAACATATCTTCGTCGATTTTTCGCAACGACCATCTATTTTGCTTCTGGTCCGCTGCCCTTCTTCCTTGTACCGTGGATATGTCGATCCTTATATATAAGTGATCAGATAAAGTTTCGATCGGATCCACTTTCCAGCTCGTGACTCTTCGAGATGCTGCGTCGTTCGCGAACGAGAGGTCGACCTTGCTCTCGCCCTGTGGACGCACGCACGTACTGGCAGATCCTTGATTCAACAGTCTGAGATTCGCGGATGCTGCCCAGTCCATCGTCGAGTGTCCACGCTGAGTCGTTCTGGAAGAGCGCCACATAGTCGCGTGCGCGTTGAAATCTCCCAGTACGAATGTCGGTTGCGAGGCGTGATTTCGCACTACACCCTCCACTTCGTCCAGGAGCTGATCGAAATCTTGCAACGACCAACTCGGCGGCGCGTATATTCCAATGACGACGCAATCCGACCACGATACTGCGACGTAACCACGCCCTTGCGCGATGGCTGTGATCGGTCGGATGCGTGTCGGCGTCGCCTGAATTATTGCAACCGTCTTCTCCCTGTTTGCTATCCATGACGGCTTGTCGTGGATTAAATACGGCTCCGCGGCAACCACTAATTCAACCACGCCGCTTTGCAGGCTTTCGAGCATAAGATCTTGTGCTCTCGCGGCGTGATTTAAATTAGTTTGCAGGATCTGGCATTTCATATTGAAAGTTACGCCAGATCCATCGCCTCCTCGCGGCTGGTGCTCGCCTTCAGAGTTTCGCGCTCCTTCTCCTCTTCGTGGTTGTGTTTGGCTGCTGCTGCAGCTTTTTCCTTCTTTTCCTCAGGTTTCTTATCCTTACCTGAGGATTTAGCGCTCGATTGAGTAGCGTTCTTCTGTCCTTTTTTTGCCGGCGGCGGGACAGTGCAGGCTTTGCTACCTGCTCTGTGTCCATGCGGGCGGTTTGCCGACTTGCATACCGGGCACGTCGGTGCCTTCTCATTGCATTCCGCAGCGCGGTGTCCCTTCTCACCGCACCGGTAACACGCCTCCGTTCGGTCCACGGTCGCGGAGCATTTCGCGATTACGTGCCCGATTTCCCAACATTTGAAGCAGGTAAGTTGTCGTGCTTCGATGGGTTCAACGCGGACGGACGTCCATCCGACCTTTACTTTACCGTTTTCGGTAACCTTCTTTGCGGCGGCGACCGGGCATTGCATAAGCATCGTGCCCATGCCGTTATACGCCGTCCTCCTGGGACCGGTTTTTATCTCGTCGGCGGTGCAGCCGCCTTGTGCGGCGACTGCTTCGACGACCTCACCGACCGTGATCGAGTCTTCCATCCTGAAGACCCTCAGGGCCGCTCTCTTGCAGGGGCGCGTGATTTTTACACCCCTCGTGATCGCGAATAGCCCGGTTAACTTGTTGGCGAGCGCGTTCGCCTTCTCTTCTTTACCTTCGCCGCTTATTTCGAGAATAAGCGCTCCGACGCTATATATCCTAGCCTAAGGCAGCCTAACATGTCGAATGTAATATTTTACAACATTTCTGGCGCGTCGGCAGACTTCTCCGTGGGAACAGTATTCACGTCTATAACGTTATATATCCTAACCTAAGGCAACCTAGCATGTCGATTGTAATATTTTACCACATTCCTGGCTCGTTGGACCCTACTTCTCAGTGGGAACATTATATACGCCTATAACGTTACATATCCTAGCCTAAGGCAACCTAACATCTCGGATGTAATATTTTACTACATTCCTGGCGTGCCGGCCCCTACATCTCGGTGGGAACATTATATACGTCTATAACGCTAAATATCCTAGCCTAACGCAAACTAACATGTCGAGCGTAATATTTTACAACATTCCTGGATAGTCGGTCCCTACTTCTCGGTGGGAACATTATATCCGTCTATAACGCTATATATCCTAGCCTAAGGCAACCTAACATGTCGTATGTAATATTTAACAACATTGCTGACGCGTCGGCACCTACTTCTCGGTGGGAACAGTATATACGTCTATAACGTTATATATCCTATCCTTAGGCAACCTAACATGTGGTATGTAACATTTTACATCATTCCTGGCGCGTCGGCACCTACTTCTCGGTGGGAACAGTATATACGTCTATAACGTTATATATCCTAGTCCAAGGCCATCCTAACATGTCGATTGTAATATTTTACAACATTCCTGGCGCGTCGACACCTACTTCTGGGTGGGAACAGTATATACGTCTATAACGTTATATATCCTAGCCTAAGGCAACGTAACATCTCGGATGTAATATTTTACTACATTCCTGGCACGTCGGCTCCTACTTCTCGGTGGGAACATTATATACGTCTATAACGCTATATATCCTAGGCTAAGGCAACCTAACATGTCGAATGTAATATTTTACAACATTCCTGGCGCGTCGGCACCTACTTCTCAGTGGGAACAGTATATACGTCTATAACGTTATATATCCTAACCTAAGGCAACCTAACACCTCGGATGTATTGTTTTACAACATTCCCGGCTCTTCGGCCCCTACTACTTGGTGGGAACATTATATACGTCTATAACGCTATATATCCTAGCCTAAGGCAACCTAACATGTCGTATGTAATATTTAACAACATTGCTGACGCGTCGGCACCTACTTCTCGGTGGGAACAGTATATACGTCTATAACGTTATATATCCTAGCCTAAGGCAATCCTAACATGTCGAATGAAAAATTTTACAACATTCTTGGCGCGTCGGCCCCTACATCTCGGTGGGTACATTATATACGTCTATAAAGCTGTATATCCTAGCCTAAGGCAACCTAACATGTCGCATGTAATATTTTACAACATTCCCGGCACTTCGGCCCCTACTTCTCGGTGGGAACATTATATACGTCTATAACGCTATATATCCTAGCTTAAGGCAACCTAACATGTCGAATGTAATATTTTACAACATTCCTGGCGCGTCGGCACCTACATCTCGGTGGGAACATTATATACGTCTATAACGCTATATATCCTAGCCTAAGGCAGCCTAACATGTCGAATGTAATATTTTACAACATTCCTGGCGCGTCGGCACCTACATCTCGGTGGGAACATTATATACGTCTATAACGCTATATATCCTAGCCTAAGGCAGCCTAACATGTCGAATGTAATATTTTACAACATTTCTGGCGCGTCGGCAGCTACTTCTCCGTGGGAACAGTATACACGTCTATAACGTTATATATCCTAACCTAAGGCAACCTAGCATGTCGATTGTAATATTTTACCACATTCCTGGCTCGCTGGACCCTACTTCTGAGTGGGAACATTATATACGCCTATAACGTTACATATCCTAGCCTAAGGCAACCTAACATCTCGGATGTAATATTTTACTACATTCCTGGCGTGCCGGCCCCTACATCTCGGTGGGAACATTATATACGTCTATAACGCTAAATATCCTAGCCTAACGCAAACTAACATGTCGAGCGTAATATTTTACAACATTCCTGGATAGTCGGTCCCTACTTCTCGGTGGGAACATTATATCCGTCTATAACGTTACATATCCTAGCCTAAGGCAACCTAACATCTCGGATGTAATATTTTACTACATTCCTGGCGCGTCGGCCCCTACTTCTTGGTGGGAACATTATTTACGTCTATAACGCTATATATCCTAGCCTAAGGCAACCTAACATGTCGAATGTAATATTTTACAACATACCTGGCGCGTCGGCACCTACTTCTCGGTGGGAACATTATATACGTCTATAACGCTATATATCCTAGCCTAAGGCAACCTAACATGTCGCATGTAATATTTTACAACATTCCCGCCTCTTCGGCCCCTACTTCTCGGTGGGAACATTATATACGTCTATAACGCTATATGTCCTAGCTTAAGGCAACCTAACACGTCGAATGTAATATTTTAAAACATTCCCGTCACTTCGGCCCCATCTTCTCGATGGGAACATTATATACATCTATAACGTTATATATCCTAGCCTAAGGCAACGTAACATCTCGGATGTAATATTTTACTACATTCCTGGCACGTCGGCCCCTACATCTCGGTGGGTACATTATATACGTCTATAAAGCTGTATATCCTAGCCTAAGGCAACCTAACATGTCGCATGTAATATTTTACAACATTCCCGCCTCTTCGGACCCTACTTCTCGGTGGGAACATTATATACGTCTATAACGCTATATGTCCTAGCTTAAGGCAACCTAACACGTCGAATGTAATATTTTAAATCATTCCCGTCACTTCGGCCCCATCTTCTCGGTGGGAACATTATATACGTCTATAACGTTATATATCCTAGCCTAAGGCAACGTAACATCTCGGATGTAATATTTTACTACATTCCTGGCACGTCGGCTCCTACTTCTCGGTGGGAACATTATATACGTCTATAACGCTATATATCCTAGGCTAAGGCAACCTAACATGTCGAATGTAATATTTTACAACATTCCTGGCGCGTCGGCACCTACTTCTCAGTGGGAACAGTATATACGTCTATAACGTTATATATCCTAACCTAAGGCAACCTAACACCTCGGATGTATTGTTTTACAACATTCCCGGCTCTTCGGCCCCTACTTCTTGGTGGGAACATTATATACGTCTATAACGCTATATATCCTAGCCTAAGGCAACCTAACATGTCGTATGTAATATTTAACAACATTGCTGACGCGTCGGCACCTACTTCTCGGTGGGAACACTATATACGTCTATAACGTTATATATCCTAGCCTACGGCAATCCTAACATGTCGAATGAAAAATTTTACAACATTCCTGGCGCGTCGGCCCCTACATCTCGGTGGGTACATTATATACGTCTATAAAGCTGTATATCCTAGCCTAAGGCAACCTAACATGTCGCATGTAATATTTTACAACATTCCCGGCACTTCGGCCCCTACTTCTCGGTGGGAACATTATATACGTCTATAACGCTATATATCCTAGCTTAAGGCAACCTAACATGTCGAATGTAATATTTTACAACATTCCTAGCGCGTCGGCACCTACATCTCGGTGGGAACATTATATACGTCTATAACGCTATATATCCTAGCCTAAGGCAGCCTAACATGTCGAATGTAATATTTTACAACATTCCTGGCGCGTCCGCACCTACATCTCGGTGGGAACATTATATACGTCTATAACGCTATATATCCTAGCCTAAGGCAACCTAACATGTCGAATGTAATATTTTACAACATTTCTGGCAGGTCGGCAGCTACTTCTCCGTGGGAACAGTATACACGTCTATAACGTTATATATCCTAACCTAAGGCAACCTAGCATGTCGATTGTAATATTTTACCACATTCCTGGCTCGTTGGACCCTACTTCTCAGTGGGAACATTATTTACAGCCTATAACGTTACATATCCTAGCCTAAGGCAACCTAACATCTCGGATGTAATATTTTACTACATTCCTGGCGTGCCGGCCCCTACATCTCGGTGGGAACATTATATACGTCTATAACGCTAATTATCCTAGCCTAACGCAAACTAACATGTCGAGCGTAATATTTTACAACATTCCTGGATAGTCGGTCCCTACTTCTCGGTGGGAACATTATATCCGTCTATAACGCTATATATCCTAGCCTAAGGCAACCTAACATGTCGTATGTAATATTTAACAACATTCCTGGCGCGTCGGCCCCTACTTCTCGGTGGGTACATTATATACGTCTATAACGCTATATATCCTAGCCTAAGGCAACCTAACATGTCGCATGTAATATTTTAAAACATTCCCGTCACTTCGGCCCCATCTTCTCGGTGGGAACATTATATACGTCTATAACGCTAAATATCCTAGCCTAACGCAAACTAACATGTCGAGCGTAATATTTTACAACATTCCTGAATAGTCGGACCCTACTTCTCGGTGGGAACATTATATCCGTCTATAACGCTATATATCCTAGCCTAAGGCAACCTAACATGTCGTATGTAATATTTAACAACATTCCTGGCGCGTCGGCCCCTACTTCTCGGTGGGTACATTATATACGTCTATAACGCTATATATCCTAGCCTAAGGCAACCTAACATGTCGCATGTAATATTTTAAAACATTCCCGTCACTTCGGCCCCATCTTCTCGGTGGGAACATTATATACGTCTATAACGTTATATATCCTAGCCTAAGGCAACGTAACATCTCGGATGTAATATTTTACTACATTCCTGGCACGTCGGCTCCTACTTCTCGGTGGGAACATTATATACGTCTATAACGCTATATATCCTAGGCTAAGGCAACCTAACATGTCGAATGTAATATTTTACAACATTCCTGGCGCGTCGGCACCTACTTCTCAGTGGGAACAGTATATACGTCTATAACGTTATATATCCTAACCTAAGGCAACCTAACACCTCGGATGTATTGTTTTACAACATTCCCGGCTCTTCGGCCCCTACTACTTGGTGGGAACATTATATACGTCTATAACGCTATATATCCTAGCCTAAGTCAACCTAACATTTCGTATGTAATATTTAACAACATTGCTGACGCGTCGGCACCTACTTCTCGGTGGGAACAGTATATACGTCTATAACGTTATATATCCTAGCCTAAGGCAATCCTAACATGTCGAATGAAAAATTTTACAACATTCCTGGCGCGTCGGCCCCTACATCTCGGTGGGTACATTATATACGTCTATAAAGCTGTATATCCTAGCCTAAGGCAACCTAACATGTCGCATGTAATATTTTACAACATTCCCGGCACTTCGGCCCCTACTTCTCGGTGGGAACATTATATACGTCTATAACGCTATATATCCTAGCTTAAGGCAACCTAACATGTCGAATGTAATATTTTACAACATTCCTGGCGCGTCGGCACCTACATCTCGGTGGGAACATTATATACGTCTATAACGCTATATATCCTAGCCTAAGGCAGCCTAACATGTCGAATGTAATATTTTACAACATTCCCGTCACTTCGGCCCCATCTTCTCGGTGGGAACATTATATACGTCTATAACGTTATATATCCTAGCCTAAGGCAACGTAACATCTCGGATGTAATATTTTACTACATTCCTGGCACGTCGGCTCCAACTTCTCGGTGGGAACATTATATACGTCTATAACGCTATATATCCTAGGCTAAGGCAACCTAACATGTCGAATGTAATATTTTACAACATTCCTGGCGCGTCGGCACCTACTTCTCAGTGGGAACAGTATATACGTCTATAACGTTATATATCCTAACCTAAGGCAACCTAACACCTCGGATGTATTGTTTTACAACATTCCCGGCTCTTCGGCCCCTACTACTTGGTGGGAACATTATATACGTCTATAACGCTATATATCCTAGCCTAAGGCAACCTAACATGTCGTATGTAATATTTAACAACATTGCTGACGCGTCGGCACCTACTTCTCGGTGGGAACAGTATATACGTCTATAACGTTATATATCCTAGCCTAAGGCAATCCTAACATGTCGAATGAAAAATTTTACAACATTCTTGGCGCGTCGGCCCCTACATCTCGGTGGGTACATTATATACGTCTATAAAGCTGTATATCCTAGCCTAAGGCAACCTAACATGTCGCATGTAATATTTTACAACATTCCCGGCACTTCGGCCCCTACTTCTCGGTGGGAACATTATATACGTCTATAACGCTATATATCCTAGCTTAAGGCAACCTAACATGTCGAATGTAATATTTTACAACATTCCTGGCGCGTCGGCACCTACATCTCGGTGGGAACATCATATACGTCTATAACGCTATATATCCTAGCCTAAGGCAGCCTAACATGTCGAATGTAATATTTTACAACATTCCTGGCGCGTCGGCACCTACATCTCGGTGGGAACATTATATACGTCTATAACGCTATATATCCTAGCCTAAGGCAGCCTAACATGTCGAATGTAATATTTTACAACATTTCTGGCGCGTCGGCAGCTACTTCTCCGTGGGAACAGTATACACGTCTATAACGTTATATATCCTAACCTAAGGCAACCTAGCATGTCGATTGTAATATTTTACCACATTCCTGGCTCGCTGGACCCTACTTCTGTGTGGGAACATTATATACGCCTATAACGTTACATATCCTAGCCTAAGGCAACCTAACATCTCGGATGTAATATTTTACTACATTCCTGGCGTGCCGGCCCCTACATCTCGCTGGGAACATTATTTACGTCTATAACGCTAAATATCCTAGCCTAACGCAAACTAACATGTCGAGCGTAATATTTTACAACATTCCTGGATAGTCGGTCCCTACTTCTCGGTGGGAACATTATATCCGTCTATAACGTTACATATCCTAGCCTAAGGCAACCTAACATCTCGGATGTAATATTTTACTACATTCCTGGCGCGTCGGCCCCTACTTCTTGGTGGGAACATTATTTACGTCTATAACGCTATATATCCTAGCCTAAGGCAACCTAACATGTCGAATGTAATATTTTACAACATACCTGGCGCGTCGGCACCTACTTCTCGGTGGGAACATTATATACGTCTATAACGCTATATATGCTAGCCTAAGGCAACCTAACATGTCGCATGTAATATTTTACAACATTCCCGCCTCTTCGGCCCCTACTTCTCGGTGGGAACATTATATACGTCTATAACGCTATATGTCCTAGCTTAAGGCAACCTAACACGTCGAATGTAATATTTTAAAACATTGCTGACGCGTCGGCACCTACTTCTCGGTGGGAACAGTATATACGTCTATAACGTTATATATCCTAGCCTACGGCAATCCTAACATGTCGAATGAAAAATTTTACAACATTCCTGGCGCGTCGGCCCCTACATCTCGGTGGGTACATTATATACGTCTATAAAGCTGTATATCCTAGCCTAAGGCAACCTAACATGTCGCATGTAATATTTTACAACATTCCCGGCACTTCGGCCGCTACTTCTCGGTGGGAACATTATATACGTCTATAACGCTATATATCCTAGCTTAAGGCAACCTAACATGTCGAATGTAATATTTTACAACATTCCTGGCGCGCCGGCACCTACTTCTCGGTGGGAACAGTATATACTTCTATAACGTTATATATCCTCGCCTAAGGCAACCTAACATGTCGCATGTAATATTTTACAACATTCCCGGCACTTCCAGCCCTACTTCTCTGTGGGAACATTATATACGTCTATAACGCTATATATCCTAGCTTAAGGCAACCTAACATGTCGAATGTAATATTTTACAACATTCCTGGCGCGTCGGCACCTACATCTCGGTGGGAACATTATATACGTCTATAACGCTATATATCCTAGCCTAAGGCAGCCTAACATGTCGAATGTAATATTTTACAACATTTCTGGCGCTTCGGCATCTACTTCTCCGTGGGAACAGTATACACGTCTATAACGTTATATATCCTAACCTAAGGTAACCTAGCATGTCAATTGTAATATTTTACCACATTCCTGGCTCGTTGGACCCTACTTCTCAGTGGGAACATTATATACGTCTATAACGTTACAAATCCTAGCCTAAGGCAACCTAACATCTCGGATGTAATATTTTACTACATTCCTGGCGTGCCGGCCCCTACATCTCGGTGGGAACATTATATACGTCTATAACGCTAAATATCCCAGCCTAACGCAAACTAACATGTTGAGCGTAATATTTTACAACATTCCTGGATAGTCGGCCCCTACTTCTTGGTGGGAACATTATTTACGTCTATAACGCTATATATCCTAGCCTAAGGCAACCTAACATGTCGAATGTAATATTTTACAACATACCTGGCGCGTCGGCACCTACTTCTCGGTGGGAACATTATATACGTCTATAACGCTATATATCCTAGCCTAAGGCAACCTAACATGTCGCATGTAATATTTTACAACATTCCCGCCTCTTCGGCCCCTACTTCTCGGTGGGAACATTATATACGTCTATAACGCTATATGTCCTAGCTTAAGGCAACCTAACACGTCGAATGTAATATTTTAAAACATTCCCGTCACTTCGGCCCCATCTTCTCGGTGGGAACATTATATACGTCTATAACGTTATATATCCTAGCCTAAGGCAACGTAACGTCTCAGATGTAATATTTTACTACATTCCTGGCGTGCCGGCCCCTACATCTCGGTGGGAACATTATATACGTCTATAACGCTAAATATCCTAGCCTAACGCAAACTAACATGTCGAGCGTAATATTTTACAACATTCCTGGATAGTCGGTCCCTACTTCTCGGTGGGAACATTATATCCGTCTATAACGCTATATATCCTAGCCTAAGGCAACCTAACATGTCGTATGTAATATTTTAAAACATTCCCGTCACTTCGGCCCCATCTTCTCGGTGGGAACATTATATACGTCTATAACGCTAAATATCCTAGCCTAACGCAAACTAACATGTCGAGCGTAATATTTTACAACATTCCTGAATAGTCGGACCCTACTTCTCGGTGGGAACATTATATCCGTCTATAACGCTATATATCCTAGCCTAAGGCAACCTAACATGTCGTATGTAATATTTAACAACATTCCTGGCGCGTCGGCCCCTACTTCTCGGTGGGTACATTATATACGTCTATAACGCTATATATCCTAGCCTAAGGCAACCTAACATGTCGCATGTAATATTTTAAAACATTCCCGTCACTTCGGCCCCATCTTCTCGGTGGGAACATTATATACGTCTATAACGTTATATATCCTAGCCTAAGGCAACGTAACATCTCGGATGTAATATTTTACTACATTCCTGGCACGTCGGCTCCTACTTCTCGGTGGGAACATTATATACGTCTATAACGCTATATATCCTAGCCTAAGTCAACCTAACATTTCGTATGTAATATTTAACAACATTGCTGACGCGTCGGCACCTACTTCTCGGTGGGAACAGTATATACGTCTATAACGTTATATATCCTAGCCTAAGGCAATCCTAACATGTCGAATGAAAAATTTTACAACATTCCTGGCGCGTCGGCCCCTACATCTCGGTGGGTACATTATATACGTCTATAAAGCTGTATATCCTAGCCTAAGGCAACCTAACATTGTCGCATGTAATATTTTACAACATTCCCCGCACTTCGGCCCCTACTTCTCGGTGGGAACATTATATACGTCTATAACGCTATATATCCTAGCTTAAGGCAACCTAACATGTCGAATGTAATATTTTACAACATTCCTGGCGCGTCGGCACCTACATCTCGGTGGGAACATTATATACGTCTATAACGCTATATATCCTAGCCTAAGGCAGCCTAACATGTCGAATGTAATATTTTACAACATTCCTGGCGCGTCGGCACCTACATCTCGGTGGGAACATTATATACGTCTATAACGCTATATATCCTAGCCTAAGGCAGCCTAACATGTCGAATGTAATATTTTACAACATTTCTGGCGCGTCGGCAGCTACTTCTCCGTGGGAACAGTATACACGTCTATAACGTTATACATCCTAACCTAAGGCAACCTAGCATGTCGATTGTAATATTTTACCACATTCCTGGCTCGTTGGACCCTACTTCTCAGTGGGAACATTATATACGCCTATAACGTTACATATCCTAGCCTAAGGCAACCTAACATCTCGGATGTAATATTTTACTACATTCCTGGCGTGCCGGCCCCTACATCTCGGTGGGAACATTATATACGTCTATAACGCTAAATATCCTAGCCTAACGCAAACTAACATGTCGAGCGTAATATTTTACAACATTCCTGGATAGTCGGTCCCTACTTCTCGGTGGGAACATTATATCCGTCTATAACGCTATATATCCTAGCCTAAGGCAACCTAACATGTCGTATGTAATATTTAACAACATTGCTGACGCGTCGGCACCTACTTCTCGGTGGGAACAGTATATACGTCTATAACGTTATATATCCTAGCCTAAGGCAATCCTAACATGTCGAATGAAAAATTTTACAACATTCCTGGCGCGTCGGCCCCTACTTCTCGGTGGGTACATTATATACGTCTATAACGCTATATATCCTAGCCTAAGGCAACCTAACATGTCGCATGTAATATTTTAAAACATTCCCGTCACTTCGGCCCCATCTTCTCGGTGGGAACATTATATACGTCTATAACGTTATATATCCTAGCCTAAGGCAACGTAACATCTCGGATGTAATATTTTACTACATTCCTGGCACGTCGGCTCCTACTTCTCGGTGGGAACATTATATACGTCTATAACGCTATATATCCTAGGCTAAGGCAACCTAACATGTCGAATGTAATATTTTACAACATTCCTGGCGCGTCGGCACCTACTTCTCAGCGGGAACAGTATATACGTCTATAACGTTATATATCCTAACCTAAGGCAACCTAACACCTCGGATGTATTGTTTTACAACATTCCCGGCTCTTCGGCCCCTACTACTTGGTGGGAACATTATATACGTCTATAACGCTATATATCCTAGCCTAAGGCAACCTAACATGTCGCATGTAATATTTAACAACATTGCTGACGCGTCGGCACCTACTTCTCGGTGGGAACAGTATATACGTCTATAACGTTATATATCCTAGCCTAAGGCAATCCTAACATGTCGAATGAAAAATTTTACAACATTCTTGGCGCGTCGGCCCCTACATCTCGGTGGGTACATTATATACGTCTATAAAGCTGTATATCCTAGCCTAAGGCAACCTAACATGTCGCATGTAATATTTTACAACATTCCCGGCACTTCGGCCCCTACTTCTCGGTGGGAACATTATATACGTCTATAACGCTATATATCCTAGCTTAAGGCAACCTAACATGTCGAATGTAATATTTTACAACATTCCTGGCGCGCCGGCACCTACTTCTCGGTGGGAACAGTATATACTTCTATAACGTTATATATCCTCGCCTAAGGCAACCTAACATGTCGCATGTAATATTTTACAACATTCCCGGCACTTCCAGCCCTACTTCTCTGTGGGAACATTATATACGTCTATAACGCTATATATCCTAGCTTAAGGCAACCTAACATGTCGAATGTAATATTTTACAACATTCCTGGCGCGTCGGCACCTACATCTCGGTGGGAACATTATATACGTCTATAACGCTATATATCCTAGCCTAAGGCAGCCTAACATGTCGAATGTAATATTTTACAACATTTCTGGCGCTTCGGCATCTACTTCTCCGTGGGAACAGTATACACGTCTATAACGTTATATATCCTAACCTAAGGTAACCTAGCATGTCAATTGTAATATTTTACCACATTCCTGGCTCGTTGGACCCTACTTCTCAGTGGGAACATTATATACGTCTATAACGTTACAAATCCTAGCCTAAGGCAACCTAACATCTCGGATGTAATATTTTACTACATTCCTGGCGTGCCGGCCCCTACATCTCGGTGGGAACATTATATACGTCTATAACGCTAAATATCCCAGCCTAACGCAAACTAACATGTTGAGCGTAATATTTTACAACATTCCTGGATAGTCGGTCCCTACTTCTCGGTGGGAACATTATATACGTCTATAACGTTACATATCCTAGCCTAAGGCAACCTAACATCTCGGATGTAATATTTTACTACATTCCTGGCGCGTCGGCCCCTACTTCTTGGTGGGAACATTATTTACGTCTATAACGCTATATATCCTAGCCTAAGGCAACCTAACATGTCGAATGTAATATTTTACAACATACCTGGCGCGTCGGCACCTACTTCTCGGTGGGAACATTATATACGTCTATAACGCTATATATCCTAGCCTAAGGCAACCTAACATGTCGCATGTAATATTTTACAACATTCCCGCCTCTTCGGCCCCTACTTCTCGGTGGGAACATTATATACGTCTATAACGCTATATGTCCTAGCTTAAGGCAACCTAACACGTCGAATGTAATATTTTAAAACATTCCCGTCACTTCGGCCCCATCTTCTCGGTGGGAACATTATATACGTCTATAACGTTATATATCCTAGCCTAAGGCAACGTAACGTCTCAGATGTAATATTTTACTACATTCCTGGCACGTCGGCTCCTACTTCTCGGTGGGAACATTATATACGTCTATAACGCTATATATCCTAGGCTAAGGCAACCTAACATGTCGAATGTAATATTTTACAACATTCCTGGCGCGTCGGCACCTACTTCTCAGTGGGAACAGTATATACGTCTATAACGTTATATATCCTAACCTAAGGCAACCCAACACCTCGGATGTATTGTTTTACAACATTCCCGGCTCTTCGGCCCCTACTTCTTGGTGGGAACATTATATACGTCTATAACGCTATATATCCTAGCCTAAGGCAACCTAACATGTCGTATGTAATATTTAACAACATTGCTGACGCGTCGGCACCTACTTCTCGGTGGGAACACTATATACGTCTATAACGTTATATATCCTAGCCTAAGGCAGCCTAACATGTCGAATGTAATATTTTACAACATTCCTGGCGCGTCGGCACCTACATCTCGGTGGGAACATTATATACGTCTATAACGCTATATATCCTAGCCTAAGGCAGCCTAACATGTCGAATGTAATATTTTACAACATTCCTGGCGCGTCGGCACCTACATCTCGGTGGGAACATTATATACGTCTATAACGCTATATATCCTAGCCTAAGGCAACCTAACATGTCGAATGTAATATTTTACAACATTTCTGGCAGGTCGGCAGCTACTTCTCCGTGGGAACAGTATACACGTCTATAACGTTATATATCCTAACCTAAGGCAACCTAGCATGTCGATTGTAATATTTTACCACATTCCTGGCTCGTTGGACCCTACTTCTCAGTGGGAACATTATTTACGCCTATAACGTTACATATCCTAGCCTAAGGCAACCTAACATCTCGGATGTAATATTTTACTACATTCCTGGCGTGCCGGCCCCTACATCTCGGTGGGAACATTATATACGTCTATAACGCTAAATATCCTAGCCTAACGCAAACTAACATGTCGAGCGTAATATTTTACAACATTCCTGGATAGTCGGTCCCTACTTCTCGGTGGGAACATTATATCCGTCTATAACGCTATATATCCTAGCCTAAGGCAACCTAACATGTCGTATGTAATATTTTAAAACATTCCCGTCACTTCGGCCCCATCTTCTCGGTGGGAACATTATATACGTCTATAACGCTAAATATCCTAGCCTAACGCAAACTAACATGTCGAGCGTAATATTTTACAACATTCCTGAATAGTCGGACCCTACTTCTCGGTGGGAACATTATATCCGTCTATAACGCTATATATCCTAGCCTAAGGCAACCTAACATGTCGTATGTAATATTTAACAACATTCCTGGCGCGTCGGCCCCTACTTCTCGGTGGGTACATTATATACGTCTATAACGCTATATATCCTAGCCTAAGGCAACCTAACATGTCGCATGTAATATTTTAAAACATTCCCGTCACTTCGGCCCCATCTTCTCGGTGGGAACATTATATACGTCTATAACGTTATATATCCTAGCCTAAGGCAACGTAACATCTCGGATGTAATATTTTACTACATTCCTGGCACGTCGGCTCCTACTTCTCGGTGGGAACATTATATACGTCTATAATGCTATATATCCTAGCCTAAGTCAACCTAACATTTCGTATGTAATATTTAACAACATTGCTGACGCGTCGGCACCTACTTCTCGGTGGGAACAGTATATACGTCTATAACGTTATATATCCTAGCCTAAGGCAATCCTAACATGTCGAATGAAAAATTTTACAACATTCCTGGCGCGTCGGCCCCTACATCTCGGTGGGTACATTATATACGTCTATAAAGCTGTATATCCTAGCCTAAGGCAACCTAACATTGTCGCATGTAATATTTTACAACATTCCCGGCACTTCGGCCCCTACTTCTCGGTGGGAACATTATATACGTCTATAACGCTATATATCCTAGCTTAAGGCAACCTAACATGTCGAATGTAATATTTTACAACATTCCTGGCGCGTCGGCACCTACATCTCGGTGGGAACATTATATACGTCTATAACGCTATATATCCTAGCCTAAGGCAGCCTAACATGTCGAATGTAATATTTTACAACATTCCTGGCGCGTCGGCACCTACATCTCGGTGGGAACATTATATACGTCTATAACGCTATATATCCTAGCCTAAGGCAGCCTAACATGTCGAATGTAATATTTTACAACATTTCTGGCGCGTCGGCAGCTACTTCTCCGTGGGAACAGTATACACGTCTATAACGTTATACATCCTAACCTAAGGCAACCTAGCATGTCGATTGTAATATTTTACCACATTCCTGGCTCGTTGGACCCTACTTCTCAGTGGGAACATTATATACGCCTATAACGTTACATATCCTAGCCTAAGGCAACCTAACATCTCGGATGTAATATTTTACTACATTCCTGGCGTGCCGGCCCCTACATCTCGGTGGGAACATTATATACGTCTATAACGCTAAATATCCTAGCCTAACGCAAACTAACATGTCGAGCGTAATATTTTACAACATTCCTGGATAGTCGGTCCCTACTTCTCGGTGGGAACATTATATCCGTCTATAACGCTATATATCCTAGCCTAAGGCAACCTAACATGTCGTATGTAATATTTAACAACATTGCTGACGCGTCGGCACCTACTTCTCGGTGGGAACAGTATATACGTCTATAACGTTATATATCCTAGCCTAAGGCAATCCTAACATGTCGAATGAAAAATTTTACAACATTCCTGGCGCGTCGGCCCCTACTTCTCGGTGGGTACATTATATACGTCTATAACGCTATATATCCTAGCCTAAGGCAACCTAACATGTCGCATGTAATATTTTAAAACATTCCCGTCACTTCGGCCCCATCTTCTCGGTGGGAACATTATATACGTCTATAACGTTATATATCCTAGCCTAAGGCAACGTAACATCTCGGATGTAATATTTTACTACATTCCTGGCACGTCGGCTCCTACTTCTCGGTGGGAACATTATATACGTCTATAACGCTATATATCCTAGGCTAAGGCAACCTAACATGTCGAATGTAATATTTTACAACATTCCTGGCGCGTCGGCACCTACTTCTCAGCGGGAACAGTATATACGTCTATAACGTTATATATCCTAACCTAAGGCAACCTAACACCTCGGATGTATTGTTTTACAACATTCCCGGCTCTTCGGCCCCTACTACTTGGTGGGAACATTATATACGTCTATAACGCTATATATCCTAGCCTAAGGCAACCTAACATGTCGCATGTAATATTTAACAACATTGCTGACGCGTCGGCACCTACTTCTCGGTGGGAACAGTATATACGTCTATAACGTTATATATCCTAGCCTAAGGCAATCCTAACATGTCGAATGAAAAATTTTACAACATTCTTGGCGCGTCGGCCCCTACATCTCGGTGGGTACATTATATACGTCTATAAAGCTGTATATCCTAGCCTAAGGCAACCTAACATGTCGCATGTAATATTTTACAACATTCCCGGCACTTCGGCCCCTACTTCTCGGTGGGAACATTATATACGTCTATAACGCTATATATCCTAGCTTAAGGCAACCTAACATGTCGAATGTAATATTTTACAACATTCCTGGCGCGTCGGCACCTACATCTCGGTGGGAACATTATATACGTCTATAACGCTATATATCCTAGCCTAAGGCAGCCTAACATGTCGAATGTAATATTTTACAACATTCCCGTCACTTCGGCCCCATCTTCTCGGTGGGAACATTATATACGTCTATAACGTTATATATCCTAGCCTAAGGCAACGTAACATCTCGGATGTAATATTTTACTACATTCCTGGCACGTCGGCTCCTACTTCTCGGTGGGAACATTATATACGTCTATAACGCTATATATCCTAGGCTAAGGCAACCTAACATGTCGAATGTAATATTTTACAACATTCCTGGCGCGTCGGCACCTACTTCTCAGTGGGAACAGTATATACGTCTATAACGTTATATATCCTAACCTAAGGCAACCTAACACCTCGGATGTATTGTTTTACAACATTCCCGGCTCTTCGGCCCCTACTACTTGGTGGGAACATTATATACGTCTATAACGCTATATATCCTAGCCTAAGGCAACCTAACATGTCGTATGTAATATTTAACAACATTGCTGACGCGTCGGCACCTACTTCTCGGTGGGAACAGTATATACGTCTATAACGTTATATATCCTAGCCTAAGGCAATCCTAACATGTCGAATGAAAAATTTTACAACATTCTTGGCGCGTCGGCCCCTACATCTCGGTGGGTACATTATATACGTCTATAAAGCTGTATATCCTAGCCTAAGGCAACCTAACATGTCGCATGTAATATTTTACAACATTCCCGGCACTTCGGCCCCTACTTCTCGGTGGGAACATTATATACGTCTATAACGCTATATATCCTAGCTTAAGGCAACCTAACATGTCGAATGTAATATTTTACAACATTCCTGGCGCGTCGGCACCTACATCTCGGTGGGAACATTATATACGTCTATAACGCTATATATCCTAGCCTAAGGCAGCCTAACATGTCGAATGTAATATTTTACAACATTTCTGGCGCGTCGGCAGCTACTTCTCCGTGGGAACAGTATACACGTCTATAACGTTATATATCCTAACCTAAGGCAACCTAGCATGTCGATTGTAATATTTTACCACATTCCTGGCTCGCTGGACCCTACTTCTGAGTGGGAACATTATATACGCCTATAACGTTACATATCCTAGCCTAAGGCAACCTAACATCTCGGATGTAATATTTTACTACATTCCTGGCGTGCCGGCCCCTACATCTCGCTGGGAACATTATATACGTCTATAACGCTAAATATCCTAGCCTAACGCAAACTAACATGTCGAGCGTAATATTTTACAACATTCCTGGATAGTCGGTCCCTACTTCTCGGTGGGAACATTATATCCGTCTATAACGTTACATATCCTAGCCTAAGGCAACCTAACATCTCGGATGTAATATTTTACTACATTCCTGGCGCGTCGGCCCCTACTTCTTGGTGGGAACATTATTTACGTCTATAACGCTATATATCCTAGCCTAAGGCAACCTAACATGTCGAATGTAATATTTTACAACATACCTGGCGCGTCGGCACCTACTTCTCGGTGGGAACATTATATACGTCTATAACGCTATATATGCTAGCCTAAGGCAACCTAACATGTCGCATGTAATATTTTACAACATTCCCGCCTCTTCGGCCCCTACTTCTCGGTGGGAACATTATATACGTCTATAACGCTATATGTCCTAGCTTAAGGCAACCTAACACGTCGAATGTAATATTTTAAAACATTCCCGTCACTTCGGCCCCATCTTCTCGATGGGAACATTATATACGTCTATAACGTTATATATCCTAGCCTAAGGCAACGTAACATCTCGGATGTAATATTTTACTACATTCCTGGCACGTCGGCTCCTACTTCTTGGTGGGAACATTATATACGTCTATAACGCTATATATCCTAGGCTAAGGCAACCTAACGTGTCGAATGTAATATTTTACAACATTCCTGGCGCGTCGGCACCTACTTCTCGGTGGGAACAGTATATACTTCTATAACGTTATATATCCTCGCCTAAGGCAACCTAACATGTCGCATGTAATATTTTACAACATTCCCGGCACTTCCAGCCCTACTTCTCTGTGGGAACATTATATACGTCTATAACGCTATATATCCTAGCTTAAGGCAACCTAACATGTCGAATGTAATATTTTACAACATTCCTGGCGCGTCGGCACCTACATCTCGGTGGGAACATTATATACGTCTATAACGCTATATATCCTAGCCTAAGGCAGCCTAACATGTCGAATGTAATATTTTACAACATTTCTGGCGCTTCGGCATCTACTTCTCCGTGGGAACAGTATACACGTCTATAACGTTATATATCCTAACCTAAGGCAACCTAGCATGTCAATTGTAATATTTTACCACATTCCTGGCTCGTTGGACCCTACTTCTCAGTGGGAACATTATATACGTCTATAACGTTACATATCCTAGCCTAAGGCAACCTAACATCTCGGATGTAATATTTTACTACATTCCTGGCGTGCCGGCCCCTACATCTCGGTGGGAACATTATATACGTCTATAACGCTAAATATCCCAGCCTAACGCAAACTAACATGTTGAGCGTAATATTTTACAACATTCTTGGATAGTCGGTCCCTACTTCTCGGTGGGAACATTATATACGTCTATAACGTTACATATCCTAGCCTAAGGCAACCTAACATCTCGGATGTAATATTTTACTACATTCCTGGCGCGTCGGCCCCTACTTCTTGGTGGGAACATTATTTACGTCTATAACGCTATATATCCTAGCCTAAGGCAACCTAACATGTCGAATGTAATATTTTACAACATACCTGGCGCGTCGGCACCTACTTCTCGGTGGGAACATTATATACGTCTATAACGCTATATATCCAAGCCTAAGGCAACCTAACATGTCGCATGTAATATTTTACAACATTCCCGCCTCTTCGGCCCCTACTTCTCGGTGGGAACATTATATACGTCTATAACGCTATATATGCTAGCCTAAGGCAACCTAACATGTCGCATGTAATATTTTACAACATTCCCGCCTCTTCGGCCCCTACTTCTCGGTGGGAACATTATATACGTCTATAACGCTATATGTCCTAGCTTAAGGCAACCTAACACGTCGAATGTAATATTTTAAAACATTCCCGTCACTTCGGCCCCATCTTCTCGATGGGAACATTATATACGTCTATAACGTTATATATCCTAGCCTAAGGCAACGTAACGTCTCAGATGTAATATTTTACTACATTCCTGGCACGTCGGCTCCTACTTCTCGGTGGGAACATTATATACGTCTATAACGCTATATATCCTAGGCTAAGGCAACCTAACATGTCGAATGTAATATTTTACAACATTCCTGGCGCGTCGGCACCTACTTCTCAGTGGGAACAGTATATACGTCTATAACGTTATATATCCTAACCTAAGGCAACCTAACACCTCGGATGTATTGTTTTACAACATTCCCGGCTCTTCGGACCCTACTTCTTGGTGGGAACATTATATACGTCTATAACGCTATATATCCTAGCCTAAGGCAACCTAACATGTCGTATGTAATATTTAACAACATTGCTGACGCGTCGGCACCTACTTCTCGGTGGGAACACTATATACGTCTATAACGTTATATATCCTAGCCTACGGCAATCCTAACATGTCGAATGAAAAATTTTACAACATTCCTGGCGCGTCGGCCCCTACATCCCGGTGGGTACATTATATACGTCTATAAAGCTGTATATCCTAGCCTAAGGCAACCTAACATTGTCGCATGTAATATTTTACAACATTCCCGGCACTTCGGCCCCTACTTCTCGGTGGGAACATTATATACGTCTATAACGCTATATATCCTAGCTTAAGGCAACCTAACATGTCGAATGTAATATTTTACAACATTCCTGGCGCGTCGGCACCTACATCTCGGTGGGAACATTATTTACGTCTATAACGCTATATATCCTAGCCTAAGGCAACCTAACATGTCGAATGTAATATTTTACAACATACCTGGCGCGTCGGCACCTACTTCTCGGTGGGAACATTATATACGTCTATAACGCTATATATGCTAGCCTAAGGCAACCTAACATGTCGCATGTAATATTTTACAACATTCCCGCCTCTTCGGCCCCTACTTCTCGGTGGGAACATTATATACGTCTATAACGCTATATGTCCTAGCTTAAGGCAACCTAACACGTCGAATGTAATAATTTAAAACATTCCCGTCACTTCGGCCCCATCTTCTCGGTGGGAACATTATATACGTCTATAACGCTATATATCCTAGCCTAAGGCAACCTAACATGTCGTATGTAATATTTAACAACATTGCTGACGCGTCGGCACCTACTTCTCGGTGGGAACAGTATATACGTCTATAACGTTATATATCCTAGCCTACGGCAATCCTAACATGTCGAATGAAAAATTTTACAACATTCCTGGCGCGTCGGCACCTACTTCTCAGTGGGAACAGTATATACGTCTATAACGTTATATATCCTAACCTAAGGCAACCTAACACCTCGGATGTATTGTTTTACAACATTCCCGGCTCTTCGGCCCCTACTTCTTGGTGGGAACATTATATACGTCTATAACGCTATATATCCTAGCCTAAGGCAACCTAACATGTCGTATGTAATATTTAACAACATTGCTGACGCGTCGGCACCTACTTCTCGGTGGGAACAGTATATACGTCTATAACGTTATATATCCTAGCCTACGGCAATCCTAACATGTCGAATGAAAAATTTTACAACATTCCTGGCGCGTCGGCCCCTACATCTCGGTGGGTACATTATATACGTCTATAAAGCTGTATATCCTAGCCTAAGGCAACCTAACATGTCGCATGTAATATTTTACAACATTCCCGGCACTTCGGCCCCTACTTCTCGGTGGGAACATTATATACGTCTATAACGCTATATATCCTAGCTTAAGGCAACCTAACATGTCGAATGTAATATTTTACAACATTCCTAGCGCGTCGGCACCTACATCTCGGTGGGAACATTATATACGTCTATAACGCTATATATCCTAGCCTAAGGCAGCCTAACATGTCGAATGTAATATTTTACAACATTCCTGGCGCGTCGGCACCTACATCTCGGTGGGAACATTATTTACGCCTATAACGTTACATATCCTAGCCTAAGGCAACCTAACATCTCGGATGTAATATTTTACTACATTCCTGGCGTGCCGGCCCCTACATCTCGGTGGGAACATTATATACGTCTATAACGCTAAATATCCTAGCCTAACGCATACTAACATGTCGAGCGTAATATTTTACAACATTCCTGGATAGTCGGTCCCTACTTCTCGGTGGGAACATTATATCCGTCTATAACGCTATATATCCTAGCCTAAGGCAACCTAACATGTCGTATGTAATATTTAACAACATTCCTGGCGCGTCGGCCCCTACTTCTCGGTGGGTACATTATATACGTCTATAACGCTATATATCCTAGCCTAAGGCAACCTAACATTTCGTATGTAATATTTAACAACATTGCTGACGCGTCGGCACCTACTTCTCGGTGGGAACAGTATATACGTCTATAACGTTATATATCCTAGCCTAAGGCAATCCTAACATGTCGAATGAAAAATTTTACAACATTCCTGGCGCGTCGGCCCCTACATCTCGGTGGGTACATTATATACGTCTATAAAGCTGTATATCCTAGCCTAAGGCAACCTAACATTGTCGCATGTAATATTTTACAACATTCCCGGCACTTCGGCCCCTACTTCTCGGTGGGAACATTATATACGTCTATAACGCTATATATCCTAGCTTAAGGCAACCTAACATGTCGAATGTAATATTTTACAACATTCCTGGCGCGTCGGCACCTACATCTCGGTGGGAACATTATATACGTCTATAACGCTATATATCCTAGCCTAAGGTAGCCTAACATGTCGAATGTAATATTTTACAACATTCCTGGCGCGTCGGCACCTACATCTCGGTGGGAACATTATATACGTCTATAACGCTATATATCCTAGCCTAAGGCAGCCTAACATGTCGAATGTAATATTTTACAACATTTCTGGCGCGTCGGCAGCTACTTCTCCGTGGGAACAGTATACACGTCTATAACGTTATATATCCTAACCTAAGGCAACCTAGCATGTCGATTGTAATATTTTAGCACATTCCTGGCTCGTTGGACCCTACTTCTCAGTGGGAACATTATATACGCCTATAACGTTACATATCCTAGCCTAAGGCAACCTAACATCTCGGATGTAATATTTTACTACATTCCTGGCGTGCCGGCCCCTACATCTCGGTGGGAACATTATATACGTCTATAACGCTAAATATCCTAGCCTAACGCAAACTAACATGTCGAGCGTAATATTTTACAACATTCCTGCATAGTCGGTCCCTACTTCTCGGTGGGAACATTATATCCGTCTATAACGTTACATATCCTAGCCTAAGGCAACCTAACATCTCGGATGTAATATTTTACTACATTCCTGGCGCGTCGGCCCCTACTTCTTGGTGGGAACATTATTTACGTCTATAACGCTATATATCCTAGCCTAAGGCAACCTAACATGTCGAATGTAATATTTTACAACATACCTGGCGCGTCGGCACCTACTTCTCGGTGGGAACATTATATACGTCTATAAAGCTGTATATCCTAGCCTAAGGCAACCTAACATTGTCGCATGTAATATTTTATAACATTCCCGGCACTTCGGCCCCTACTTCTCGGTGGGAACATTATATACGTCTATAACGCTATATATCCTAGCTTAAGGCAACCTAACATGTCGTATGTAATATTTAACAACATTGCTGACGCGTCGGCACCTACTTCTCGGTGGGAACAGTATATACGTCTATAACGTTATATATCCTAGCCTACGGCAATCCTAACATGTCGAATGAAAAATTTTACAACATTCCTGGCGCGTCGGCCCCTACATCTCGGTGGGTACATTATATACGTCTATAAAGCTGTATATCCTAGCCTAAGGCAACCTAACATTGTCGCATGTAATATTTTACAACATTCCCGGCACTTCGGCCCCTACTTCTCGGTGGGAACATTATATACGTCTATAACGCTATATATCCTAGGCTAAGGCAACCTAACATGTCGAATGTAATATTTTACAACATTCCTGGCGCGTCGGCACCTACTTCTCAGTGGGAACAGTATATACGTCTATAACGTTATATATCCTAACCTAAGGCAACCTAACACCTCGGATGTATTGTTTTACAACATTCCCGGCTCTTCGGACCCTACTTCTTGGTGGGAACATTATATACGTCTATAACGCTATATATCCTAGCCTAAGGCAACCTAACATGTCGTATGTAATATTTAACAACATTGCTGACGCGTCGGCACCTACTTCTCGGTGGGAACACTATATACGTCTATAACGTTATATATCCTAGCCTACGGCAATCCTAACATGTCGAATGAAAAATTTTACAACATTCCTGGCGCGTCGGCCCCTACATCCCGGTGGGTACATTATATACGTCTATAAAGCTGTATATCCTAGCCTAAGGCAACCTAACATTGTCGCATGTAATATTTTACAACATTCCCGGCACTTCGGCCCCTACTTCTCGGTGGGAACATTATATACGTCTATAACGCTATATATCCTAGCTTAAGGCAACCTAACATGTCGAATGTAATATTTTACAACATTCCTGGCGCGTCGGCACCTACATCTCGGTGGGAACATTATTTACGTCTATAACGCTATATATCCTAGCCTAAGGCAACCTAACATGTCGAATGTAATATTTTACAACATACCTGGCGCGTCGGCACCTACTTCTCGGTGGGAACATTATATACGTCTATAACGCTATATATGCTAGCCTAAGGCAACCTAACATGTCGCATGTAATATTTTACAACATTCCCGCCTCTTCGGCCCCTACTTCTCGGTGGGAACATTATATACGTCTATAACGCTATATGTCCTAGCTTAAGGCAACCTAACACGTCGAATGTAATAATTTAAAACATTCCCGTCACTTCGGCCCCATCTTCTCGGTGGGAACATTATATACGTCTATAACGCTATATATCCTAGCCTAAGGCAACCTAACATGTCGTATGTAATATTTAACAACATTGCTGACGCGTCGGCACCTACTTCTCGGTGGGAACAGTATATACGTCTATAACGTTATATATCCTAGCCTACGGCAATCCTAACATGTCGAATGAAAAATTTTACAACATTCCTGGCGCGTCGGCACCTACTTCTCAGTGGGAACAGTATATACGTCTATAACGTTATATATCCTAACCTAAGGCAACCTAACACCTCGGATGTATTGTTTTACAACATTCCCGGCTCTTCGGCCCCTACTTCTTGGTGGGAACATTATATACGTCTATAACGCTATATATCCTAGCCTAAGGCAACCTAACATGTCGTATGTAATATTTAACAACATTGCTGACGCGTCGGCACCTACTTCTCGGTGGGAACAGTATATACGTCTATAACGTTATATATCCTAGCCTACGGCAATCCTAACATGTCGAATGAAAAATTTTACAACATTCCTGGCGCGTCGGCCCCTACATCTCGGTGGGTACATTATATACGTCTATAAAGCTGTATATCCTAGCCTAAGGCAACCTAACATGTCGCATGTAATATTTTACAACATTCCCGGCACTTCGGCCCCTACTTCTCGGTGGGAACATTATATACGTCTATAACGCTATATATCCTAGCTTAAGGCAACCTAACATGTCGAATGTAATATTTTACAACATTCCTAGCGCGTCGGCACCTACATCTCGGTGGGAACATTATATACGTCTATAACGCTATATATCCTAGCCTAAGGCAGCCTAACATGTCGAATGTAATATTTTACAACATTCCTGGCGCGTCGGCACCTACATCTCGGTGGGAACATTATTTACGCCTATAACGTTACATATCCTAGCCTAAGGCAACCTAACATCTCGGATGTAATATTTTACTACATTCCTGGCGTGCCGGCCCCTACATCTCGGTGGGAACATTATATACGTCTATAACGCTAAATATCCTAGCCTAACGCATACTAACATGTCGAGCGTAATATTTTACAACATTCCTGGATAGTCGGTCCCTACTTCTCGGTGGGAACATTATATCCGTCTATAACGCTATATATCCTAGCCTAAGGCAACCTAACATGTCGTATGTAATATTTAACAACATTCCTGGCGCGTCGGCCCCTACTTCTCGGTGGGTACATTATATACGTCTATAACGCTATATATCCTAGCCTAAGGCAACCTAACATGTCGCATGTAATATTTTAAAACATTCCCGTCACTTCGGCCCCATCTTCTCGGTGGGAACATTATATACGTCTATAACGCTAAATATCCTAGCCTAACGCAAACTAACATGTCGAGCGTAATATTTTACAACATTCCTGAATAGTCGGACCCTACTTCTCGGTGGGAACATTATATCCGTCTATAACGCTATATATCCTAGCCTAAGGCAACCTAACATGTCGTATGTAATATTTAACAACATTCCTGGCGCGTCGGCCCCTACTTCTCGGTGGGTACATTATATCCGTCTATAACGCTATATATCCTAGCCTAAGGCAACCTAACATTTCGTATGTAATATTTAACAACATTGCTGACGCGTCGGCACCTACTTCTCGGTGGGAACAGTATATACGTCTATAACGTTATATATCCTAGCCTAAGGCAATCCTAACATGTCGAATGAAAAATTTTACAACATTCCTGGCGCGTCGGCCCCTACATCTCGGTGGGTACATTATATACGTCTATAAAGCTGTATATCCTAGCCTAAGGCAACCTAACATTGTCGCATGTAATATTTTACAACATTCCCGGCACTTCGGCCCCTACTTCTCGGTGGGAACATTATATACGTCTATAACGCTATATATCCTAGCTTAAGGCAACCTAACATGTCGAATGTAATATTTTACAACATTCCTGGCGCGTCGGCACCTACATCTCGGTGGGAACATTATATACGTCTATAACGCTATATATCCTAGCCTAAGGTAGCCTAACATGTCGAATGTAATATTTTACAACATTCCTGGCGCGTCGGCACCTACATCTCGGTGGGAACATTATATACGTCTATAACGCTATATATCCTAGCCTAAGGCAGCCTAACATGTCGAATGTAATATTTTACAACATTTCTGGCGCGTCGGCAGCTACTTCTCCGTGGGAACAGTATACACGTCTATAACGTTATATATCCTAACCTAAGGCAACCTAGCATGTCGATTGTAATATTTTAGCACATTCCTGGCTCGTTGGACCCTACTTCTCAGTGGGAACATTATATACGCCTATAACGTTACATATCCTAGCCTAAGGCAACCTAACATCTCGGATGTAATATTTTACTACATTCCTGGCGTGCCGGCCCCTACATCTCGGTGGGAACATTATATACGTCTATAACGCTAAATATCCTAGCCTAACGCAAACTAACATGTCGAGCGTAATATTTTACAACATTCCTGGATAGTCGGTCCCTACTTCTCGGTGGGAACATTATATCCGTCTATAACGTTACATATCCTAGCCTAAGGCAACCTAACATCTCGGATGTAATATTTTACTACATTCCTGGCGCGTCGGCCCCTACTTCTTGGTGGGAACATTATTTACGTCTATAACGCTATATATCCTAGCCTAAGGCAACCTAACATGTCGAATGTAATATTTTACAACATACCTGGCGCGTCGGCACCTACTTCTCGGTGGGAACATTATATACGTCTATAAAGCTGTATATCCTAGCCTAAGGCAACCTAACATTGTCGCATGTAATATTTTATAACATTCCCGGCACTTCGGCCCCTACTTCTCGGTGGGAACATTATATACGTCTATAACGCTATATATCCTAGCTTAAGGCAACCTAACATGTCGTATGTAATATTTAACAACATTGCTGACGCGTCGGCACCTACTTCTCGGTGGGAACAGTATATACGTCTATAACGTTATATATCCTAGCCTACGGCAATCCTAACATGTCGAATGAAAAATTTTACAACATTCCTGGCGCGTCGGCCCCTACATCTCGGTGGGTACATTATATACGTCTATAAAGCTGTATATCCTAGCCTAAGGCAACCTAACATTGTCGCATGTAATATTTTACAACATTCCCGGCACTTCGGCCCCTACTTCTCGGTGGGAACATTATATACGTCTATAACGCTATATATCCTAGCTTAAGGCAACCTAACATGTCGAATGTAATATTTTACAACATTCCTGGCGCGTCGGCACCTACATCTCGGTGGGAACATTATATACGTCTATAACGCTATATATCCTAGCCTAAGGTAGCCTAACATGTCGAATGTAATATTTTACAACATTCCTGGCGCGTCGGCACCTACATCTCGGTGGGAACATTATATACGTCTATAACGCTATATATCCTAGCCTAAGGCAACCTAACATGTCGCATGTAATATTCTACAACATTCCCGGCACTTCGGCCCCTACTTCTCGGTGGGAACATTATATACGTCTATAACGCTATATATCCTAGCTTAAGGCAACCTAACATGTCGAATGTAATATTTTACAACATTCCTGGCGCGTCGGCACCTACATCTCGGTGGGAACATTATATACGTCTATAACGCTATATATCCTAGCCTAAGGCAGCCTAACATGTCGAATGTAATATTTTACAACATTTCTGGCGCGTCGGCAGCTACTTCTCCGTGGGAACAGTATACACGTCTAAAACGTTATATATCCTAACCTAAGGCAACCTAGCATGTCGATTGTAATATTTTACCACATTCCTGGCTCGTTGGACCCTACTTCTCAGTGGGAACATTATTTACGCCTATAACGTTACATATCCTAGCCTAAGGCAACCTAACATCTCGGATGTAATATTTTACTACATTCCTGGCGTGCCGGCCCCTACATCTCGGTGGGAACATTATATACGTCTATAACGCTAAATATCCTAGCCTAACGCAAACTAACATGTCGAGCGTAATATTTTACAACATTCCTGGATAGTCGGTCCCTACTTCTCGGTGGGAACATTATATCCGTCTATAACGCTATATATCCTAGCCTAAGGCAACCTAACATGTCGTATGTAATATTTAACAACATTCCTGGCGCGTCGGCCCCTACTTCTCGGTGGGTACATTATATACGTCTATAACGCTATATATCCTAGCCTAAGGCAACCTAACATGTCGCATGTAATATTTTAAAACATTCCCGTCACTTCGGCCCCATCTTCTCGGTGGGAACATTATATACGTCTATAACGCTAAATATCCTAGCCTAACGCAAACTAACATGTCGAGCGTAATATTTTACAACATTCCTGAATAGTCGGACCCTACTTCTCGGTGGGAACATTATATCCGTCTATAACGCTATATATCCTAGCCTAAGGCAACCTAACATGTCGTATGTAATATTTAACAACATTCCTGGCGCGTCGGCCCCTACTTCTCGGTGGGTACATTATATACGTCTATAACGCTATATATCCTAGCCTAAGGCAACCTAACATGTCGCATGTAATATTTTAAAACATTCCCGTCACTTCGGCCCCATCTTCTCGGTGGGAACATTATATACGTCTATAACGTTATATGTCCTAGCCTAAGGCAACGTAACATCTCGGATGTAATATTTTACTACATTCCTGGCACGTCGGCTCCTACTTCTCGGTGGGAACATTATATACGTCTATAACGCTATATATCCTAGGCTAAGGCAACCTAACATGTCGAATGTAATATTTTACAACATTCCTGGCGCGTCGGCACCTACTTCTCAGTGGGAACAGTATATACGTCTATAACGTTATATATCCTAACCTAAGGCAACCTAACACCTCGGATGTATTGTTTTACAACATTCCCGGCTCTTCGGCCCCTACTACTTGGTGGGAACATTATATACGTCTATAACGCTATATATCCTAGCCTAAGTCAACCTAACATTTCGTATGTAATATTTAACAACATTGCTGACGCGTCGGCACCTACTTCTCGGTGGGAACAGTATATACGTCTATAACGTTATATATCCTAGCCTAAGGCAATCCTAACATGTCGAATGAAAAATTTTACAACATTCCTGGCGCGTCGGCCCCTACATCTCGGTGGGTACATTATATACGTCTATAAAGCTGTATATCCTAGCCTAAGGCAACCTAACATGTCGCATGTAATATTCTACAACATTCCCGGCACTTCGGCCCCTACTTCTCGGTGGGAACATTATATACGTCTATAACGCTATATATCCTAGCTTAAGGCAACCTAACATGTCGAATGTAATATTTTACAACATTCCTGGCGCGTCGGCACCTACATCTCGGTGGGAACATTATATACGTCTATAACGCTATATATCCTAGCCTAAGGCAGCCTAACATGTCGAATGTAATATTTTACAACATTCCTGGCGCGTCGGCACCTACATCTCGGTGGGAACATTATATACGTCTATAACGCTATATATCCTAGCCTAAGGCAGCCTAACATGTCGAATGTAATATTTTACAACATTTCTGGCGCGTCGGAGGCTACTTCTCCGTGGGAACAGTATACACGTCTATAACGTTATATATCCTAACCTAAGGCAACCTAGCATGTCGATTGTAATATTTTACCACATTCCTGGCTCGTTGGACCCTACTTCTCAGTGGGAACATTATATACGCCTATAACGTTACATATCCTAGCCTAAGGCAACCTAACATCTCGGATGTAATATTTTACTACATTCCTGGCGTGCCGGCCCCTACATCTCGGTGGGAACATTATATACGTCTATAAAGCTAAATATCCTAGCCTAACGCAAACTAACATGTCGAGCGTAATATTTTACAACATTCCTGGATAGTCGGTCCCTACTTCTCGGTGGGAACATCATATCCGTCTATAACGCTATATATCCTAGCCTAAGGCAACCTAACATGTCGTATGTAATATTTAACAACATTGCTGACGCGTCGGCACCTACTTCTCGGTGGGAACAGTATATACGTCTATAACGTTATATATCCTAGCCTAAGGCAATCCTAACATGTCGAATGAAAAATTTTACAACATTCCTGACGCGTCGGCCCCTACTTCTCGGTGGGTACATTATATACGTCTATAACGCTATATATCCTAGCCTAAGGCAACCTAACATGTCGCATGTAATATTTTAAAACATTCCCGTCACTTCGGCCCCATCTTCTCGGTGGGAACATTATATACGTCTATAACGTTATATATCCTAGCCTAAGGCAACGTAACATCTCGGATGTAATATTGTACTACATTCCTGGCACGTCGGCTCCTACTTCTCGGTGGGAACATTATATACGTCTATAACGCTATATATCCTAGCCTAAGGCAACATAACATGTCGAATGTAATATTTTACAACATTCCTGGCGCGTCGGCACCTACTTCTCAGTGGGAACAGTATATACGTCTATAACGTTATATATCCTAACCTAAGGCAACCTAACACCTCGGACGTATTGTTTTACAACATTCCCGGCTCTTCGGCCCCTACTTCTCGGTGGGCACATTATATACGTCTATAACGCTGTATATCCTAGCCTAAGGCAACCTAACATGTCGTATGTAATATTTAACAACATTGCTGACGCGTCGGCACCTACTTCTCGGTGGGAACAGTATATACGTCTATAACGTTATATATCCTAGCCTAAGGCAATCCTAACATGTCGAATGAAAAATTTTACAACATTCCTGGCGCGTCGGCCCCTACTTCTCGGTGGATACATTATATACGTCTATAAAGCTGTATATCCTAGCCTAAGTTAACCTAACATGTCGCATGTAATATTTTACAACATTCCCGGCACTTCGGCCCCTACTTCTCGGTGGGAACATTATATACGTCTATAACGCTATATATCCTAGCCTAAGGCAGCCTAACATGTCGAATGTAATATTTTACAACATTTCTGGCGCGTCGGCAGCTACTTCTCCGTGGGAACAGTATATACGTCTATAACGTTACATATCCTAACCTAAGGCAACCTAACATGTCGAATGTAATATTGTACTACATTCCTGGCTCGTTGGCCCATACTTCTCGGTGGGAACATTATATACGTCTATAACGTTACATATCCTAGCCTAAGGCAACCTAGCATCTCGGATGTAATATTTTACTACATTCCTGGCGCGCCGGCACCTACTTCTCGGTAGGAACAGTATATACTTCTATAACGTTATATATCCTAACCTAAGGCAACCTAACACCTTGGATGTAATGTTTTACAACATTCCTGGCACGTCGGCCCCTACTTCTCGGTGGGAACATTATATACGTCTATAACGCTATATATCCTCGCCTAAGGCAACCTAACATTTCGCATGTAATATTTTACAACATTCCCGGCACTTCGGCCCCTACTTCTCTGTGGGAACATTATATACGTCTATAACGCTATATATCCTAGCTTAAGGCAACCTAACATGTCGAATGTAATATTTTACAACATTCCTGGCGCGTCGGCACCTACATCTCGGTGGGAACATTATATACGTCTATAACGCTATATATCCTAGCCTAAGGCAGCCTAACATGTCGAATGTAATATTTTACAACATTTCTGGCGCGTCGGCAGCTACTTCTCCGTGGGAACAGTATACACGTCTATAACGTTATATATCCTAACCTAAGGCAACCTAGCATGTCGATTGTAATATTTTACCACATTCCTGGCTCGTTGGACCCTACTTCTCAGTGGGAACATTATATACGTCTATAACGTTACATATCATAGCCTAAGGCAACCTAACATCTCGGATGTAATATTTTACTACATTCCTGGCGTGCCGGCCCCTACATCTCGGTGGGAACATTATATACGTCTATAACGCTAAATATCCTAGCCTAACGCAAACTAACATGTCGAGCGTAATATTTTACAACATTCCTGGATAGTCGGTCCCTACTTCTCGGTGGGAACATTATATACGTCTATAACGTTACATATCCTAGCCTAAGGCAACCTAACATCTCGGATGTAATATTTTACTACATTCCTGGCGCGTCGGCCCCTACTTCTTGGTGGGAACATTATATACGTCTATAACGCTATATATCCTAGCCTAAGGCAACCTAACATGTCGCATGTAATATTTTACAACATTCCCGGCTCTTCGGCCCCTACTTCTCGGTGGGAATATTATATACGTCTATAACGCTATATGTCCTAGCTTAAGGCAACCTAACACGTCGAATGTAATATTTTAAAACATTCCCGTCACTTCGGCCCCATCTTCTCGGTGGGAACATTATATACGTCTATAACGTTATATATCCTAGCCTAAGGCAACGTAACATCTCGGATGTAATATTTTACTACATTCCTGGCACGTCGGCTCCTACTTCTCGGTGGGAACATTATATACGTCTATAACGCTATATATCCTAGGCTAAGGCAACCTAACATGTCGAATGTAATATTTTACAACATTCCTGGCGCGTCGGCATCTACTTCTCAGTGGGAACAGTATATACGTCTATAACGTTATATATCCTAACCTAAGGCAACCTAACATGTCGTATGTAATATTTAACAACATTGCTGACGCGTCGGCCCCTACTTCTCGGTGGGAACATTATATACGTCTATAACGCTATATATCCTCGCCAAAGGCAACCTAACATGTCGCATGTAATATTTTACAACATTCTCGGCACTTCGGCCCCTACTTCTCTGTGGGAACATTATGTACGTCTATAACGCTACATATCCTCGCTTAAGGCAACCTAACATGTCGAATGTAATATTTTACAACATTCCTGGCGCGTCGGCACCTACATCTCGGTGGGAACATTATATACGTCTATAACGCTATATATCCTAGCCTAATGCAACATAACACCTCGGATGTAATGTTTTACAACATTCCTGGCGTGTCGGGCCCTATTTCTCGATGGGAACATTATATACGTCTACAACGCCATATATCCTAACCTGAGACAACCTAAAATGTCGAGCGTAATATTTTACAACAGTCCTGGCTCGTCGGCCCCTAGTTCTCGTTGGGAACATTATATACGTCTATAACGTTACATATCCTAGCCTAAGGCAACCTAACATGTCGCATGTAATATTTTACAACATTCCCGGCACTTCGGCCCCTACTTCTCGGTGGGAACATTATATACGTCTATAACGCTATATACTCTAGCTTAAGGCAACCTAACATGTCGAATGTAATATTTTACAACATTCCTGGCGCGTCGGCACCTATTTCTCGGTGAGAACATTATATAAATCAATAACGTTATATATCCTAGCCTAAGGCAACCTAACATCTCGGATGTAGTATTTTACTACATTCCTGGCACGTCGGCACCTACTTCTCGGTTGGAACATTATATACATCTATAATGTTATATATCGTAACCTAAGGCAACCTCACACCTCGGATGTAGTATTTTACAACATTCCTGGCGCCCCGGCCCCTACTTCTCGGTTGGAACGTTATATACGTCTATAACGTAATACAACCTAACCTAACCCATCTAGCACCTCGCTGGTAACGTTTTATAGAATCCCGGTCGTGTCCGACCGTACCTCTAAGTGAAGACATTAGTTACGTCTATAACGTTATATATCCTAACCTAACGCAACCTAACACCTCGGATGTAGTATTTTACATCATTCCTGCCTGGTCGGCCCCTACTTCTCGGTGGGAACATTATCTACGTCTATAACGTAATATAACCTAACCTAACCCATCTAGCCTCTCGCTGGTAATGTTTTACAGAATTCCGGCCATGTCCGACCGTACCTCTCCGTGGGAACATTATATACGTCTATAACGTTATATATCCTAACCTAAGGCAACCTAACACATCGGATGTAGTATTTTACAACATTCCTGGCTGGTCGGCCCCTACTTCTCGGTGGGAACATTATATACGTCTACAACGCAATATAACCTAACCTAACCCATCTAGCCCGTCGCTGGGAATGTTTTGTAGAATCCCGTTCGTGTAGGCCCGTACGTCTTGGTGGGAACATTATATACGTCTATAACGTTATATATCCTAATCTAAGGCAAACTAACATCTCGGATGTAGTATTTTACAACAATCCTGGCGGGTCGGCCCCTACTTCTCGGTGAGAACATTATATTCGTCTATAACGTAATATAACCTAACCTAATCCATCTAGCCCCTCGCTGGTAATGTGTTACAGAATCCCAGACGTGTCGGCCCGTACCTCTCCGTGGGAACATTATATACGTCTATAACGTTATATATCCTAATCTAAGGCAAACTAACATCTCGGATGTAGTATTTTACAACAATCCTGGCGGGTCGGCCCCTACTTCTCGGTGGGAACATTATATTCGTCTATAACGTAATATAACCTAACCTAATCCATCTAGCCCCTCGCTGGTAATGTTTTACAGAATCCCAGACGTGTCGGCCCGTACCTCTCCGTGGGAACATTATATACGTCGATAACGTTATATATCCTAACCTAAGGCAACCTCACACCTCTGATGTAGTATTTTACAGCATTCCTTGCGGGTGGGCCCCTACTTCTCGGTGGGAACCTTATATACGTCTATAACGTTGTATATCCTAACCTAAGGCAAGATCACACCTCGGATGTAGTATTTTACAACATTCCTGGCGGGTCGACACCTACTTCTCGGTGGGAACATTATATACTTCTATATCGTAATATAACCTAACCTAACCCATCTAGCCCCTCGCTGGTAATGTTTTCAGAATCCCGGTCGTGTCGGCCAGTATCTCTCCGTGGGAACATTATATACGTCTATAACGTTATGTATCCTAACCTAAGGCAACCTCACACCTCGGATGTAGTATTTTACAGCATTCCTGGGGGGTCGGCCCCTACTATTCGGTGGGAACATTATATACGTCTATAACGTTATATAACCTAACTTAACCCATTTAGCCCCTCGCTGGTAATGTTTTACAGAATCCCGGTCGTGTCGGCCAGTACCTCTCCGTGCGAACATTATATACGTCTATAACGTTATATATCCTAACCTAAGGCAACCTCACACCTCTGATGTAGTATTTTACAGCATTCCTTGCGGGTCGGCCCCTACTTCTCGGTGGGAACGTTATATACGTATAAAACGTAATATAACTTAACCTAACCCATCTAGCCCGTCGCTGGGTATGTTTTGTAGAATCCCGTTCGTGTAGCCCCGTACGTCTCGGTGGGAACATTATATACGTCTATAACGTTATATATCCTAACCTAAGGCAATCTAACATCTCGGTTGTAGTATTTTAAAACAATCCTGGCGGGTCGGCCCCTATGTCTCGGAGGGAACATTATATACGTCTATAACTTAATATAACCTCACCTAACCTATTTAGCCCCCCGCTGGTAACGTTCTATAGAATCCGGTTCGTGTCGTCCCGTACGTCTGGGTGGGGACATTATATACGTGTATAACGTTACACATCCTTACCTAAGGCAACCTAACATCTCGGATGTGGTATTTCACAACATTCCTGGAGGGTCAGCTCCTACTTCTCGGTGGGTACATTGTATATGTCTATAACGAAGTATAACCTAACCTAACCCATTTAGCCCCTCGCTGGTAATGTTTTATAGAATCCCGTTCGTGTCGTCCAGTGCGTCTCGGTGGAAACATTATATACGTCTACAACGTCATATAACCTAACCTAAACCATTTACGCCCGCCCTGGTAACGTTTTATAGAATCCGGTTCGTGTCGTCCCGTACGTCTGGGTGGGAGCATTATATACGTCTATAACGTTATATATCCTAACGTAAGGCAACCTAGCATCTCGGATGTAGTATTTTGCAACATTCCTGGCGGGTTGGCCCCTACTTCTCGGTGGGAACATTATATACGTCTATAACATTATATATCCTAACGTAAGGCAACCTAGCAATTCGGATGTAGTATTTTGCAACATTCCTGGTGGGTTGGACCCTACTTCTCGGTGGGAACATTATATACGTCTATAACGTAATATAACATAACCTAACCTATTTAGCCCCTCGCTGGTAATGTTTTATAGAATCCCGTTCGTGTGGTCCTGTGCGTCTCGGTGGGGATATTATATACATCTATTGCGTTATATATCCTAACCTAAGGCAACCTAACATCTCGGATGTAATATTATACAACATAACTGGCGGGTCGGCCCCTACCTCTCGGTGGGATCATTATACACTTATATAACGTAATACAACCTAACCTAACCCATTTAGCCCCTCGGTGGTAATGTTTTATAGTATCCCGCTCGTGTCGTCCAGTGCGTCTCGGTGGGAACATTATATACGTCTACAACGTAATATAACCTAACCTAAACCATTTAGGCCCTCGCTGGTAATGTTTTATACAATCCCGTTCGCGTTGCCCCGTACGCCTTGTTGGGCACATTATATACGTCTGTAGCGTTATAAAACCTAATCTACGGCAGCCTAACATCTCGGATGTAGTATTTTGCAACATTCCTGGCGGGCTGGTCCCTACTTCACGGTGGGAACATTATATACGTCTATAACTTAATATAACCTCACCTAACCTATTTAGCCCCCCGCTGGTAACGTTCTATAGAATCCGGTCCGTGTCGTTCCGTACGTCTGGGTGGGGACATTATATACGTGTATAACGTTACACATCCTTACCTAAGGCAACCTAACATCTCGGATGTGGTATTTCACAACATTCCTGGAGGGTCAGCTCCTACTTCTCGGTGGGTACATTGTATATGTCTATAACGAAGTATAACCTAACCTAACCCATTTAGCCCCTCGCTGGTAATGTTTTATAGAATCCCGTTCGTGTCGTCCAGTGCGTCTCGGTGGAAACATTATATACGTCTACAACGTCATATAACCTAACCTAAACCATTTACGCCCGCCCTGGTAACGTTTTATAGAATCCGGTTCGTGTCGTCCCGTACGTCTGGGTGGGAGCATTATATACGTCTATAACGTTATATATCCTAACGTAAGGCAACCTAGCATCTCGGATGTAGTATTTTGCAACATTCCTGGCGGGTTGGCCCCTACTTCTCGGTGGGAACATTATATACGTCTATAACATTATATATCCTAACGTAAGGCAACCTAGCAATTCGGATGTAGTATTTTGCAACATTCCTGGTGGGTTGGACCCTACTTCTCGGTGGGAACATTATATACGTCTATAACGTAATATAACATAACCTAACCTATTTAGCCCCTCGCTGGTAATGTTTTATAGAATCCCGTTCGTGTGGTCCTGTGCGTCTCGGTGGGGATATTATATACATCTATTGCGTTATATATCCTAACCTAAGGCAACCTAACATCTCGGATGTAATATTATACAACATAACTGGCGGGTCGGCCCCTACCTCTCGGTGGGATCATTATACACTTATATAACGTAATACAACCTAACCTAACCCATTTAGCCCCTCGGTGGTAATGTTTTATAGTATCCCGCTCGTGTCGTCCAGTGCGTCTCGGTGGGAACATTATATACGTCTACAACGTAATATAACCTAACCTAAACCATTTAGGCCCTCGCTGGTAATGTTTTATACAATCCCGTTCGCGTTGCCCCGTACGCCTTGTTGGGCACATTATATACGTCTGTAGCGTTATAAAACCTAATCTACGGCAGCCTAACATCTCGGATGTAGTATTTTGCAACATTCCTGGCGGGCTGGCCCCTACTTCACGGTGGGAACATTATATACGTCTATAACTTAATATAACCTCACCTAACCTATTTAGCCCCCCGCTGGTAACGTTCTATAGAATCCGGTTCGTGTCGTTCCGTACGTCTGGGTGGGGACATTATATACGTGTATAACGTTACACATCCTTACCTAAGGCAACCTAACATCTCGGATGTGGTATTTCACAACATTCCTGGAGGGTCAGCTCCTACTTCTCGGTGGGTACATTGTATATGTATATAACGAAGTATAACCTAACCTAACCCATTTAGCCCCTCGCTGGTAATGTTTTATAGAATCCCGTTCGTGTCGTCCAGTGCGTCTCGGTGGAAACATTATATACGTCTACAACGTCATATAACCTAACCTAAACCATTTACGCCCTCCCTGGTAACGTTTTATAGAATCCGGTTCGTGTCGTCCCGTACGTCTGGGTGGGAGCATTATATACGTCTATAACGTTATATGTCCTAACGTAAGGCAACCTAGCATCTCGGATGTAGTATTTTGCAACATTCCTGGCGGGTTGGCCCCTACTTCTCGGTGGGAACATTATATACGTCTATAACATTATATATCCTAACGTAAGGCAACCTAGCAATTCGGATGTAGTATTTTGCAACATTCCTGGTGGGTTGGACCCTACTTCTCGGTGGGAACATTATATACGTCTATAACGTAATATAACCTAACCTAACCTATTTAGCCCCTCGCTGGTAATGTTTTATAGAATCCCGTTCGTGTGGTCCTGTGCGTCTCGGTGGGGATATTATATACATCTATTGCGTTATATATCCTAACCTAAGGCAACCTAACGTCTCGGATGTAATATTATACAACATAACTGGCGGGTCGGCCCCTACTTCTCGGTGGGAACATTATATACGTCTATAACGTAATATAACCTAACCTAACCCATCTAGCCACTCGCTGGTAATGTTTTACAGAATCCTGGCCGTGTCGGACCGTACATCTACGTGGAGACATTCGATACGGCTATAACATCCTATATCCTACCTTAAGGCAACATAACACCTCGGATGTAGTATTTTACAACACTCCTGGCGTGTCGGCCCCTACTTCTCGGTGGGAACATTATATACGTCTATAACGTTATATAACCTAACCTAACCCACCTAGCCCGCCGCTAGGAATGGTTTGTAGAATCCCGTCCGTGTAGCCCCGTACGTTGCAGTGGGAACATTATATACGTCTACAACGTTGTATATCCTAACCTAAGGCAACCTCACACCTCGGATGTAGTATGTTACAACATTCCTGGCGGGTCGGCCCCTCCTACTCGGTGGGCACGTTATATACGTCTATAACGTAATATAACCTAACCTAACCCATCTAGCCCCTCGCTGGGATTGTTTTGTAGAATCCCGTTCGTGTAGTCCCGTACGTCTCGGTGGGAACATTATATACGTCTACAAGGTTATATATCCTAACCTAAGGCAACCTCACTCCTCGAATGTAGTATTTTACAACATTCCTGGCGGGTCGGCCCCTACTTCTCGGTGGGAAAGTTATATACGTCTATAACGTTATATAACCTAACCTAACCCATCTAGCATCTAGCTGGTAACGTTTTACAGAATCCCGGCCGCGTCCGACCGTACCTCTACGTGGAGACATTAGATACGTCTATAGCGTTATATATCCTAACATACGGCAACCTCACACTTCGGATGTAGTATTTTACAACATTCCTTTCGGACCGGCCCCTACTTCTCGGTGGGAACATTATATTCGTCTATAAGGTTATATAACCTAACCTATCCCATGTAGCCCCTCGCTGCGATTGGTTTGTAGAATCCCGTTCGTGTAGTCCCGTACGTCTCGGTGGGAACATTATATACGTCTATAACTTTATATATCCTAACCTAAGGCAACCTCACAACTCGGATGTAGTATTTTACAACATTCCAGGTGGGCCGGCCCCTACTTCTCTGTGGGAACATTATATACGTCCATAACGTAATATAACCTAAACTAACCCATCCAGCCCCTCGCCGGTAATGTTTTACAGAATCCCGCTCCTGATGGCCCGTACCTCTCCGTGGGAACACTATATACGTCTATAACGTGATATATCCTAACCTAAGGCAACCTCACACCTCGGATGTAGTATTTTACAACATTCCTGGCGGGCCGGCACCTACTTCTCGGTGGGAACATTATATACGTCTATAACGTAGTATAACCTAACATAACCCATCTAGCCCGTCGCTGGGAATGTTTTGTAGAATTCCGTTCGTGTAGCCCCGTACGTTTCGGTGGGAACATTATATACGTCTATAACGTTATATGTACTAACTTAAGGCACCCTAACAACTCGGAAGTAGTATTTTACAACATTCCTGGCGGGCCGGTCCCTACTTCTCGGTGGGAAAGTTATATGCGTCTATAACGTAATATAACCTAACCTAACCCATCTAGCATCTCGCTGGAAACGTTTTACAGAATCCCCGCCGCGTCCGAACGTACCTCTACGTGGAGACATTAGATACGTCTATAGCGTTATATATCCTAACCTAAGGCAACCTCACTCCTCGGATGTAGTATTTTACAACATTCCTGGCGGGCCGGTCCCTACTTCTCGGTGGGAAAGTTATATACGTCTATAACGTTATATAACCTAACCTAACCCATCTAGCATCATGCTGGAAACGTTTTACAGAATCCCCGCCGCGTCCGAACGTACCTCTACGTGGAGACATTAGATAAGTCTATAGCGTTATATATCCTAACGTAAGGCAACCTAACACCTCGGATGTAGTATTTTACAACATTCCTGGCGGGCCGGCCCCTACTTCTCGGTGGGAACGCTATATACGTCTATAACGTAATATAACCTAACCTAACACATCTAGCCTCTCGCTGGTAATGTTTTACAGAATCCTGGCCGTGTCGGACCGTACCTCTCCGTGGGAATATTATATACGTATATAACGTTATATATGCTAACCTAAGGCATCCTCACACCTCGGATGTAGTATTTTACAACATTCCTGGCGGACCGGCCCCTACTTCTCGGTGGGAACATTATATACATCTATAACGTTATATAACCCAACCTAACCCATGTAGCCCCTCGCTGGGATTGTTTTGTAGAATCCCGTTCGTGTAGACTCGTACGTCTCGGTGGGAACATTATATACGTCTACAACGTTGTATATCCTAATCTAAGGCAACCTCACTCCTCGGATGTAGCATTTTACAACATTTCAGGTGGGCCGGCCCCTACTTCTCTGTGGGAACATTATATACGTCCATAACGTAATATAACCTAAACTAACCCATCCAGCCCCTCGCTGGTAATGTTTTACAGAATCCCGCTCCTGATGGCCCGTACCTCTCCGTGGGAACACTATATACGTCTATAACGTGATATATCCTAACCTAAGGCAACCTCACACCTCAGATGTAGTATTTTACAACATTCCTGGCGGGCCGGTCCCTACTTCTCGGTGGGAAAGTTATATACGTCTATAACGTAATACAACCTAACCTAACCCATCCAGCCCCTCGCTGGTAATGTTTTCAGAATCCCGGTCGTGTCGGCCAGTATCTCTCCGTGGGAACATTATATACGTCTATAACGTTATGTATCCTAACCTAAGGCAACCTCACACCTCGGATGTAGTATTTTACAGCATTCCTGGGGGGTCGGCCCCTACTACTCGGTGGGAACATTATATACGTCTATAACGTTATATAACCTAACTTAACCCATTTAGCCCCTCGCTGGTAATGTTTTACAGAATCCCGGTCGTGTCGGCCAGTACCTCTCCGTGCGAACATTATATACGTCTATAACGTTATATATCCTAACCTAAGGCAACCTTACATCTCGTTTGTAGTATTTTACAACATTCCTGTCTGGTCGGCGCCTACTTCTCGGTGGGAACGTTATATACGTATAAAACGTAATATAACTTAACCTAACCCATCTAGCCCGTCGCTGGGAATGTTTTGTAGAATCCCGTTCGTGTAGCCCCGTACGTCTCGGTGGGAACATTATATACGTTTATAACGTAATATCACCTATCCTAACCCATTTAGCCCCTCCCTGGTAACGTTTTATAGAATCCGGTTCGTGTCGTCCCGTACGTCTGGGTGGGAGCATTATATACGTCTATAACGTTATATATCCTAACGTAAGGCAACCTAGCATCTCGGATGTAGTATTTTGCAACATTCCTGGCGGGTTGGCCCCTACTTCTCGGTGGGAACATTATATACGTCTATATCGTAATATAACCTAACTTAACCCATCTAGCCCCTCGCAGGTAATGTTTCACAGAATCCCAGACGTGTCGGCCCGTACCTGTCCGTGGGAACATTATATACGTCTATAACTTTATATATCCTAACCTAAGGCAACCTCACACCTGTGATGTAGTATTTTACAGCATTCCTTGCGGGTCGGCCCCTACTTCTCGGTGGGAACGTTATATACGTATAAAACGTAATATAGCTTAACCTAACCCATCTAGCCCGTCGCTGGGAATGTTTTGTAGAATCCCGTTCGTGTAGCCCCGTACGTCTCGTTGGGAACATTATATACGTCTATAACGTTATATATCCTAACCTAAGGCAACCTATAACCTCGGCTGTAGTATTTTACAACAGTCCTGGCGGGTCGGCCCCTACTTCTCGTTGGGAACATTATATACGTCTATATCGTAATATAACCTAACCTAACCCCTCTAGCCGCTCGCTGGTAATGTTCTACAGAATCCCGGCCGTGGCAGACCGTACCTCTCCGTGGGAACATTATATACGTCTACAAAGTTATATATCCTAACCTAAGGCAACCTAACACCTCCGATGTAGTATTTCACAACATTCCTGGCGCCCCGGCCCCTACTTCTCGGTGGGAACATTATATACGTCTATAACGTAATATAACCTATCCTAACCCATCTACGACATCGCTGGTAATGTTTTACAGAATCCCGGCCGTGTCGGACCGTACCTCTAAGTGAAGACATTAATTACGTCTATAACGTTATATATCCTAACCTAAGGCAACCTCACACCTCTGATGTAGTATTTTACAGCATTCCTTGCGGGTCGGCCCCTACTTCTCGGTGGGAACGTTATATACGTATAAAACGTAATATAACTTAACCTAACCCATCTAGCCCGTCGCTGGGAATGTTTTGTAGAATCCCGTTCGTGTAGCCCCGTACGTCTCGGTGGGAACATTATATACGTCTATAACGTTATATATCCTAACCTAAGGCAATCTAACATCTCGGTTGTAGTATTTTAAAACAATCCTGGCGGGTCGGCCCCTATGTCTCGGTGGGAACCTTATATACGTCTATAACGTTGTATATCCTAACCTAAGGCAAGATCACACCTCGGGTGTAGTATTTTACAACATTCCTGGCGGGTCGACACCTCCTTTTCGGTGGGAACATTATTTACGTCTATGTCGTAATATAACCTAACCTAACCCATCTAGCCTTTCGCTGGGAATGTTTTGTAGAATCCCGTTCGTGTAGCCCCGTACGTCTCGGTGGGAACATTATATACGTCTATAATGTTATATATCGTAACCTAAGGCAATCTAACATCTCGGATGTAGTATTTTACAACATTCCTGGAGGGTCGACCCCTACTTTTCGGTGTGAACTTTATATACGTCTATAACGTAATATAACCTAACCTAACCCATCTAGCACCTCGCTGGTAACGTTTTACACAATCCCGGTCGTGTCGGCCCATACCTCTCCGTGGAAACATTATATACGTCTACAAAGTTATATATCCTAACCTAATGCAACGTAACACCTCCGATGTAGTATTTTACAACATTCCTGGCGGGTCGGCCCCTACTTCTCGGTGGGAACATTATACACGTCTATAACGTAATATAACATAACCTAACCCATTTTGCCCCTCGGTGATAATGTTTTACAGAACCCCGGTCGTGTCTTCCCGTACTTCTCGTTGGGGACATTATATACGTCTATAGCGTTATATATCCCCACCTAAGGCAGCCTAACATCTCGGATGTAATATTATTCAACTTTCCTGGCGGGTCGTCCCCTACTTCTCGGTGGGGTCATTATACACTTATATAACGTAATACAACCTAACCTAACCCATTTAGCCCCTGCTGGTAATGTTTTATAGAATCCCGTTCGTGTCGTCCAGTGCGTCTCGGGGGGAACATTATATACGTCTACAACGTAATATAACCTAACCTAAACCATTTAGGCCCTCGCTGGTAATGTTTTATACAATCCCGTTCGCGTTGCCCCGTACGCCTTGTTGGGCACATTATATACGTCTGTAGCGTTATAAAACCTAATCTACGGCAGCCTAACATCTCGGATGTAGTATTTTGCAACATTCCTGGCGGGCTGGCCCCTACTTCTCGGTGGGAACATTATATACGTCTATAACTTAATATAACCTCACCTAACCTATTTAGCCCCCCGCTGGTAACGTTCTATAGAATCCGGTTCGTGTCGTCCCGTACGTCTGGGTGGGGACATTATATACGTGTATAACGTTACACATCCTTACCTAAGGCAACCTAACATCTCGGATGTGGTATTTCACAACATTCCTGGAGGGTCAGCTCCTACTTCTCGGTGGGTACATTGTATATGTCTATAACGAAGTATAACCTAACCTAACCCATTTAGCCCCTCGCTGGTAATGTTTTATAGAATCCCGTTCGTGTCGTCCAGTGCGTCTCGGTGGAAACATTATATACGTCTACAACGTCATATAACCTAACCTAAACCATTTACGCCCGCCCTGGTAACGTTTTATAGAATCCGGTTCGTGTCGTCCCGTACGTCTGGGTGGGAGCATTATATACGTCTATAACGTTATATATCCTAACGTAAGGCAACCTAGCATCTCGGATGTAGTATTTTGCAACATTCCTGGCGGGTTGGCCCCTACTTCTCGGTGGGAACATTATATACGTCTATAACATTATATATCCTAACGTAAGGCAACCTAGCAATTCGGAAGTAGTATTTTACAACATTCCTGGCGGGTCGGCCCCTACTTCTCGGTGGGAAAGTTATATACGTCTATAACGTTATATAACCTAACCTAACCCATCTAGCATCTAGCTGGTAACGTTTTACAGAATCCCGGCCGCGTCCGACCGTACCTCTACGTGGAGACATTAGATACGTCTATAGCGTTATATATCCTAACATACGGCAACCTAACACCTCGGATGTAGTATTTTACAACATTCCTGGCGGGCCGGCCCCTACTTCTCGGTGGGAACAGTATATACGTCTATAACGTAATATAACCTAACCTAACACATCTAGGCCCTCGCTGGTAATGTTTTACAGAATCCCGTTCCTGTCGGACCGTACCTCTCCGTGGGGACATTAGATACGTCTATAACGTTATATATCCTAACCTAAGGCAACCTCACACTTCGGATGTAGTATTTTACAACATTCCTTACGGACCGGCCCCTACTTCTCGGTGGGAACATTATTTACGTCTATAAGGTTATATAACCTAACCTATCCCATGTAGCCCCTCGCTGCGCTTGTTTTGTAGAATCCCGTTCGTGTAGTCCCGTACGTCTCGGTGGGAACATTATATACGTCTATAACTTTATATATCCTAACCTAAGGCAACCTCACAACTCGGATGTAGTATTTTACAACATTCCAGGTGGGCCGGCCCCTACTTCTCTGTGGGAGCATTATATACGTCCATAACGTAATATAACCTAAACTAACCCATCCAGCCCCTCGCTGGTAATGTTTTACAGAATCCCGCTCCTGATGGCCCGTACCTCTCCGTGGGAACACTACATACGTCTATAACGTGATTCATCCTAACCTAAGGCAACCTCACACCTCGGATGTAGTATTTTACAACATTCCTGGCGGGCCGGCACCTACTTCTCGGTGGGAACATTATATACGCCTATAACGTAGTATAACCTAACATAACCCATCTAGCCCGTCGCTGGGAATGTTTTGTAGAATTCCGTTCGCGTAGCCCCGTACGTTTCGGTGGGAACATTATATACGTCTATAACGTTATATGTACTAACTTAAGGCACCCTAACAACTCGGAAGTAGTATTTTACAACATTCCTGGCGGGCCGGTCCCTACTTCTCGGTGGGAAAGTTATATGCGTCTATAACGTAATATAACCTAACCTAACCCATCTAGCATCTCGCTGGAAACGTTTTACAGAATCCCCGCCGCGTCCGAAACGTACCTCTACGTGGAGACATTAGATACGTCTATAGCGTTATATATCCTAACGTAAGGCAACCTAACACCTCGGATGTAGTATTTTACAACATTCCTGGCGGGCCGGCCCCTACGTCTCGGTGGGAACAGTATATACGTCTATAACGTAATATAACCTAACCTAACACATCTAGGCCCTCGCTGGTAATGTTTTACAGAATCCCGTTCGTGTCGGACCGTACCTCTCCGCGGGGACATTAGATACGTCTATAACGTTATATATCCTAACCTAAGGCAAGCTCACACCTCGGATGTAGTATTTTACAACATTCCTGGCGGACCGGCCCCTACTTCTCGGTGGGAACATTATATACGTCTATAACGTTATATAACCTAACCTAACCCATGTAGCCCCTCGCTGCGATTGTTTTGCAGAATCCCGTTCGTGTAGTCCCGTACGTCTCGGTGGGAACATTATATACGTCTATAACGTTATATATCCTAACCTAAGGCAACCTCACTCCTCGGATGTAGCATTTTACAACATTCCAGGCGGGCCGGCCCCTACATCCCTGTGGGAACATTATATACGTCCATAACGTAATATAACCTAACCTAACCCATCTAGCCCCTCCCTGGTAATGTTTTACAGAATCCCGGCCGGGTCCGACCGTACCTCTCCGTGGGAACATTATATACGTCTATAACGTTATATATCCTAACCTAAGGCGACCTCACTCCTCGGTTGTAGTATTTTACAACATTCCTGGCGGGCCGGTCCCTACTTCTCGGTGGGAAAGTTATATACGTCTATAACGTTATATAACCTAACCTAACCCATCTAGCATCTCGCTGGAAACGTTTCACAGAATCTCCGCCGCGTCCGACCGTACCTCTACGTGGAGACATTAGATACGTCTATAGCGTTATATATCCTAACATAAGGCAACCTAACACCTCGGATGTAGCATTTTACAACACTCCTAGCGGGTCGGCCACTACTTCTCGGTGGGAACGTTATATACGTCTATAACGTAATATAACATAACCTAACCCATGTAGCCCCTCGCTGGGATTGTTTTGTAGAATCACGTTCGTGTAGCACCGTACGTCTCGGTGGGAACATTATATACGTCTACAACGTTGTATATCCTAATCTAAGGCAACCTCACACCTCGGATGTAGTATGTTACAACATTCCAGGCGGGCCGGCCCCTACTTCTCTGTGGGAACATTATATACGTCCACAACGTAATATAACCTAACCTAACCCATCTAGCCCGTCGCTGGGAATGTTTTGTAGAATCCCGTTCGTGTAGCCCCGTACGTTTCGGTGGGAACGTTATATACGTCTATAACGTTATATGTCCTAACTTAAGGCAGCCTAACACCTCGGAAGTAGTATTTTACAACATTCCTGGCGGGTCGGCCCCTACTTCTCGGTGGGAACATTATATACGTCTATAACGTCATATAACCTAACCTAATCCATCTAGCCCGTCGCTGGTAATGTTTTACAGAATCCCGGCCGTGTCTGACCGTAACTCTCCGTGGGAACATTATATACGTCTATAGCGTTATATATCTTGACCTAAGGCAACCACACATCTCGGATGTAGTATTTTACAACATTCCTGGCGGGTCGGCCCCTACTTCTCGGTGGCAACATTATATACGTCTATAACGTAATTTAACCTAACCTAACCCATCTAGCCCCTCGCTGGTAATGTTTTACAGAATCCTGGCCGTGTCGGACCTTACCTCTCCGTCGGGACATTATATACGTCTATAACGTTATATATCCTAACCTAAGGCAACCTCACTCCTCGGATGTAGTATTTTACAACATTCCTGCCGGGCCGGTCCCTACTTCTCGGTGGGAAAGTTATATACGTCTATAACGTTATATAACCTAACCTAACCCATCTAGCATCATGCTGGAAACGTTTTACAGAATCCCCGCCGCGTCCGAACGTACCTCTACGTGGAGACATTAGATAAGTCTATAGCGTTATATATCCTAACGTAAGGCAACCTAACACCTCGGATGTAGTATTTTACAACATTCCTGGCGGGCCGGCCCCTACTTCTCGGTGGGAACGCTATATACGTCTATAACGTAATATAACCTAACCTAACACATCTAGCCTCTCGCTGGTAATGTTTTACAGAATCCTGGCCGTGTCGGACCGTACCTCTCCGTGGGAATATTATATACGTATATAACATTATATATGCTAACCTAAGGCATCCTCACACCTCGGATGTAGTATTTTACAACATTCCTGGCGGGCCGGTCCCTACTTCCCGGTGGGAAAGTTATATACGTCTATAACGTAATACAACCTAACCTAACCCATCTAGCCCCTCGCTGGTAATGTTTTCAGAATCCCGGTCGTGTCGGCCAGTATCTCTCCGTGGGAACATTATATACGTCTATAACGTTATGTATCCTAACCTAAGGCAACCTCACACCTCGGATGTAGTATTTTACAGCATTCCTGGGGGGTCGGCCCCTACTACTCGGTGGGAACATTATATACGTCTATAACGTTATATAACCTAACTTAACCCATTTAGCCCCTCGCTGGTAATGTTTTACAGAATCCCGGTCGTGTCGGCCAGTACCTCTCCGTGCGAACATTATATACGTCTATAACGTTATATATCCTAACCTAAGGCAACCTCACATCTCGTTTGTAGTATTTTACAACATTCCTGTCTGGTCGGCGCCTACTTCTCGGTGGGAACGTTATATACGTCTATAACGTAATATAACATAAGCTAAACCATCTAGGCCCTCGCTGGTAATGTTTTACAGAATCCCGGCCGTGTCGGACCGTACGTCTACGTGAAGACATTAGATACGTCTATAAAGTTATATATCCTAACCTAAGGAAACCTAACACCTCGGATGTAGTATTTTACAACATTCCTGGCGGGTCGGCCCCTACTTCTCGGTTGGAACATTATATACATCTATAATGTTATATATCGTAACCTAAGGCAACCTCACACCTCGGATGTAGTATTTTACAACATTCCTGGCGCCCCGGCCCCTACTTCTCGGTGGGAACATTATATACGTCTATAACGTAATATAACCTATCCTAACCCATCTACGACATCGCTGGTAATGTTTTACAGAATCCCGGCCGTGTCGGACCGTACCTCTATGTGAAGACATTAATTACGTCTATAACGTTATATATCCTAACCTAAGGCAACCTCACACCTCTGATGTAGTATTTTACAGCATTCCTTGCGGGTCGGCCCCTACTTCTCGGTGGGAACGTTATATACGTATAAAACGTAATATAACTTAACCTAACCCATCTAGCCCGTCGCTGGGAATGTTTTGTAGAATCCCGTTCGTGTAGCCCCGTACGTCTCGGTGGGAACATTATATACGTCTATAACGTTATATATCCTAACCTAAGGCAATCTAACATCTCGGTTGTAGTATTTTAAAACAATCCTGGCGGGTCGGCCCCTATGTCTCGGTGGGAACCTTATATACGTCTATAACGTTGTATATCCTAACCTAAGGCAAGATCACACCTCGGGTGTAGTATTTTACAACATTCCTGGCGGGTCGATACCTCCTTTTCGGTGGGAACATTATTTACGTCTATGTCGTAATATAACCTAACCTAACCCATCTAGCCTTTCGCTGGGAATGTTTTGTAGAATCCCGTTCGTGTAGCCCCGTACGTCTCGGTGGGAACATTATATACGTCTATAATGTTATATATCGTAACCTAAGGCAATCTAACATCTCGGATGTAGTATTTTACAACATTCCTGGAGGGTCGACCCCTACTTTTCGGTGTGAACTTTATATACGTCTATAACGTAATATAACCTAACCTAACCCATCTAGCACCTCGCTGGTAACGTTTTACACAATCCCGGTCGTGTCGGCCCATACCTCTCCGTGGGAACATTACATACGTCTATAACGTTATATATCCTAACCTAAGGCAATCTAACATCTCGGATGTAGCATTTTACAACAATCCTGGCGGGTCGGCCGCTATTTCTCGGTGGGAACCTTATATACGTCTATAACGTAATATAACCTAACCTAACAAATCTAGCCCCTCGCTGGTTGTGTTCTACAGAATCCCGGCCGTGGCCGAACGTACCTTTCCGTGGAAACATTATATACGTCTACAAAGTTATATATCCTAACCTAATGCAACGTAACACCTCCGATGTAGTATTTTACAACATTCCTGGCGGGTCGGCCCCTACTTCTCGGTGGGAACATTATACACGTCTATAACGTAATATAACATAACCTAACCCATTTTGCCCCTCGGTGATAATGTTTTACAGAACCCCGGTCGTGTCTTCCCGTACTTCTCGTTGGGGACATTATATACGTCTATAGCGTTATATATCCCCACCTAAGGCAGCCTAACATCTCGGATGTAATATTATTCAACATTCCTGGCGGGTCGTCCCCTACTTCTCGGTGGGGTCATTATACACTTATACAACGTAATACAACCTAACCTAACCCATTTAGCCCCTGCTGTTAATGTTTTATAGAATCCCGTTCGTGTCGTCCAGTGCGTCTCGGGGGGAACATTATATACGTCTACAACGTCATATAACCTAACCTAAACCATTTACGCCCTCCCTGGTAACGTTTTATAGAATCCGGTTCGTGTCGTCCCGTACGACTGGGTGGGAGCATTATATACGTCTATAACGTTATATATCCTAACGTAAGGCAACCTAGCATCTCGGATGTAGTATTTTGCAACATTCCTGGCGGGTTGGCCCCTACTTCTCGGTGGGAACATTATATACGTCTATAACATTATATATCCTAACGTAAGGCAACCTAGCAATTCGGATGTAGTATTTTGCAACATTCCTGGTGGGTTGGACCCTACTTTTCGGTGGGAACATTATATACGTCTATAACGTAATATAACCTAACCTAACCTATTTAGCCCCTCGCTGGTAATGTTTTATAGAATCCAGTTCGTGTGGTCCTGTGCGTCTCGGTGGGGATATTATATACATCTATTGCGTTATATATCCTAACCTAAGGCAACCTAACATCTCGGATGTAATATTATACAACATAACTGGCGGGTCGGCCCCTACGTCTCGGTGGGATCATTATACACTTATATAACGTAATACAACCTAACCTAACCCATTTAGCCCCTCGGTGGTAATGTTTTATAGTATCCCGTTCGTGTCGTCCAGTGCGTCTCGGTGGGAAAATTATATACGTCTACAACGTAATATAACCTAACCTAAACCATTTAGGCCCTCGCTGGTAATGTTTTATACAATCCCGTTCGCTTTGCCCCGTACGCCTTGTTGGGCACATTATATACGTCTGTAGCGTTATAAAACCTAATCTACGGCAGCCTAACATCTCGGATGTAGTATTTTGCAACATTCCTGGCGGGCTGGCCCCTACTTCTCGGTGAGAACATTATATACGTCTATAACTTAATATAACCTCACCTAACCTATTTAGCCCCCCGCTGGTAACGTTCTATAGAATCCGGTTCGTGTCGTTCCGTACGTCTGGGTGGGGACATTATATACGTGTATAACGTTACACATCCTTACCTAAGGCAACCTAACATCTCGGATGTGGTATTTCACAACATTCCTGGAGGGTCAGCTCCTACTTCTCGGTGGGTACATTGTATATGTCTATAACGAAGTATAACCTAACCTAACCCATTTAGCCCCTCGCTGGTAATGTTTTATAGAATCCCGTTCGTGTCGTCCAGTGCGTCTCGGTGGAAACATTATATACGTCTACAACGTCATATAACCTAACCTAAACCATTTACGCCCTCCCTGGTAACGTTTTATAGAATCCGGTTCGTGTCGTCCCGTACGTCTGGGTGGGAGCATTATATACGTCTATAACGTTATATATCCTAACGTAAGGCAACCTAGCATCTCGGATGTAGTATTTTGCAACATTCCTGGCGGGTTGGCCCCTACTTCTCGGTGGGAACATTATATACGTCTATAACATTATATATCCTAACCTAAGGCAACCTAGCAATTCGGATGTAGTATTTTGCAACATTCGTGGTGGGTAGGACCCTACTTCTCGGTGGGAACATTATATACGTCTATAACGTAATATAACCTAACCTAACCTATTTAGCCCCTCGCTGGTAATGTTTTATAGAATCCCGTTCGTGTGGTCCTGTGCGTCTCGGTGGGGATATTATATACATCTATTGCGTTATATATCCTAACCTAAGGCAACCTAACGTCTCGGATGTAATATTATACAACATAACTGGCGGGTCGGCCCCTACTTCTCGGTGGGATCATTATACACTTATATAACGTAATACAACCTAACCTAACCCATTTAGCCCCTCGCTGGTAATGTTTTATAGAATCCCGTTCGTGTCCTCCTGTGCGTCTCGGTGGGGATATTATATACATCTATTGCGTTATATATCCTAACCTAAGGCAACCTAACATCTCGGATGTGGTATTTCACAACATTCCTGGAGGGTCAGCTCCTACTTCTCGGTGGGAACATTATATACGTCTATAACGTAATATAACCTAACCTAACCCATCTAGCCACTCGCTGGTAATGTTTTACAGAATCCTGGCCGTGTCGGACCGTACATCTACGTGGAGACATTCGATACGGCTATAACATCCTATATCCTACCTTAAGGCTACCTAACACCTCGGATGTAGTATTTTACAACACTCCTGGCGTGTCGGCCCCTACTTCTCGGTGGGAACATTATATACGTCTATAACGTTATATAACCTAACCTAACCCACCTAGCCCGCCGCTAGGAATGGTTTGTAGAATCCCGTCCGTGTAGCCCCGTACGTTGCAGTGGGAACATTATATACGTCTACAACGTTGTATATCCTAACCTAAGGCAACCTCACACCTCGGATGTAGTATGTTACAACATTCCTGGCGGGTCGGCCCCTCCTACTCGGTGGGCACGTTATATACGTCTATAACGTAATATAACCTAACCTAACCCATCTAGCCCCTCGCTGGGATTGTTTTGTAGAATCCCGTTCGTGTAGTCCCGTACGTCTCGGTGGGAACATTATATACGTCTACAAGGTTATATATCCTAACCTAAGGCAACCTCACTCCTCGAATGTAGTATTTTACAACATTCCTGGCGGGTCGGCCCCTACTTCTCGGTGGGAACATTATATACGTCCATAACGTAATATAACCTAAACTAACCCATCCAGCCCCTCGCTGGTAATGTTTTACAGAATCCCGCTCCTGATGGCCCGTACCTCTCCGTGGGAACACTATATACGTCTATAACGTGATATATCCTAACCTAAGGCAACCTCACACCTCGGATGTAGTATTTTACAACATTCCTGGCGGGCCGGTCCCTACTTCTCGGTGGGAGAGTTATATACGTCTATAACGTAATACAACCTAACCTAACCCATCTAGCACCTCGCTGGTAACGTTTTATAGAATCCCGGTCGTGTCCGACCGTACCTCTCCGTGGAGACATTAGATACGTCTATAGCGTTATATATCCTAACGTAAGGCAACCTAACACCTCGGATGTAGTATTTTACAACATTCCTGGCGGGCCGGCCCCTACGTCTCGGCGGGAACAGTATATACGTCTATAACGTAATATAACCTAACCTAACACATCTACGCCCTCGCTGGTAATGTTTTACAGAATCCCGTTCGTGTCGGACCGTACCTCTCCGCGGGGACATTAGATACGTCTATAACGTTATATATGCTAACCTAAGGCATCCTCACACCTCGGATGTAGTATTTTACAACATTCCTGGCGGACCGGCCCCTACTTCTCGGTGGGAACATTATATACATCTATGACGTTATATAACCCAACCTAACCCATGTAGCCCCTCGCTGGGATTGTTTTGTAGAATCCCGTTCGTGTAGACTCGTACGTCCCGGTGGGAACATTATATACGTCTATAACGTTATATATCCTAACCTAAGGCAACCTCACTCCTCGGATGTAGCATTTTACAACATTCCAGGCGGGCCGGCCCCTACTTCCCTGTGGGAACATTATATACGTCCATAACGTAATATAACCTAACCTAACCCATCTAGCCCCTCGCTGGTAATGTTTTACAGAATCCCGGCCGGGTCCGACCGTACCTCTCCGTGGGAACATTATATACGTCTATAACGTTATATATCCTAACCTAAGGCGACCTCACTCCTCGGATGTAGTATTTTACAACATTCCTGGCGGGCCGGTCCCTACTTCTCGGTGGGAAAGTTATATACGTCTATAACGTTATATAACCTAACCTAACCCATCTAGCATCTCGCTGGAAACGTTTCACAGAATCTCCGCCGCGTCCGACCGTACCTCTACGTGGAGACATTAGATACGTCTATAGCGTTATATATCCTAACATAAGGCAACCTAACACCTCGGATGTAGCATTTTACAACACTCCTAGCGGGTCGGCCACTACTTCTCGGTGGGAACGTTATATACGTCTATAACGTAATATATCATAACCTAACCCATGTAGCCCCTCGCTGGGATTGTTTTGTAGAATCCCGTTCGTGTAGCACCGTACGTCTCGGTGGGAACATTATATACGTCTACAACGTTGTATATCCTAATCTAAGGCAACCTCACACCTCGGATGTAGTATGATACAAGATTCCAGGCGGGCCGGCACCTACTTCTCTGTGGGAACATTATATACGTCCACAACGTAATATAACCTAACCTAACCCATCTAGCCCGTCGCTGGGAATGTTTTGTAGAATCCCGTTCGTGTAGCCCCGTACGTTTCGGTGGGAACATTATATACGTCTATAACGTTATATGTCCTAACTTAAGGCAGCCTAACACCTCGGAAGTAGTATTTTACAACATTCCTGGCGGGTCGGCCCCTACTTCTCGGTGGGAACATTATATACGTCTTTAACGTCATATAACCTAACCTAATCCATCTAGCCCGTCGCTGGTAATGTTTTACAGAATCCCGGCCGTGTCTGACCGTAACTCTCCGTGGGAACATTATATACGTCTATAGCGTTATATATCTTGACCTAAGGCAACCACACATCTCGGATGTAGTATTTTACAACATTCTTGGCGGGTCGGCCCCTACTTCTCGGTGGGAACATTATATACGTCTATAACGTAATTTAACCTAACCTAACCCATCTAGCCTCCTCGCTGGTAATGTTTTACAGAATCCTGGCCGTGTCGGACCTTACCTCTCCGTCGGGACATTATATACGTCTATAACGTTATATATCCTAACCTAAGGCAACCTCACTCCTCGGATGTAGTATTTTACAACATTCCTGGCGGGCCGGTCCCTACTTCACGGTGGGAAAGTTATATACGTCTATAACTTTATATAACCTAACCTAACCCATCTAGCATCTCGCTGGATACGTTTTACAGAATCCCCGCCGCGTCCGAACGTACCTCTACGTGGAGACATTAGATACGTCTATAGCGTTATATATCCTATCGTAAGGCAACCTAACACCTCGGATGTAGTATTTTACAACATTCCTGGCGGGCCGGCCCCTACGTCTCGGCGGGAACAGTATATACGTCTATAACGTAATATAACCTAACCTAACACATCTAGGCCCCCGCTGGTAATGTTTTACAGAATCCCGTTCGTGTCGGACCGTACCTCTCCGCGGGGACATTAGATACGTCTATAGCGTTATATATCCTAACCTAAGGCAACCTCACACCTCGGATGTAGTATTTTACAACATTCCTGGCGGACCGGCCCCTACTTCTCGGTGGGAACATTATATACGTCTATAACGTTATATAACCCAACCTAACCCATGTAGCCCCTCGCTGCGATTGTTTCGTAGAATCCCATTCATTTAGACTCGTACGTCTCGGTGGGAACATTATATACGTCTATAACGTTATATATCCTAACCTAAGGCGACCTCACTCCGCGGATGTAGTGTTTTACAACATTCCTGGCGGGCCGGTCCCTACTTCTCGGTGTGAAAGTTATATACGTCTATAACGTTATATAACCTAACCTAACACATCTAGGCCCTCGCTGGTAATGTTTTACAGAATCCAGTTCGTGTCGGACCGTACCTCTCCGCGGGGACATTAGATACGTCTATAACGTTATATATCCTAACCTAAGGCAACCTCACACCTCGGATGTAGTATTTTACAACATTCCTGGCGGACCGGCCCCTACTTCTCGGTGGGAACATTATATACGTCTATAACGTTATATAACCCAACCTAACCCATGTAGCCCCTCGCTGGGATTGTTTTGTAGAATCCCGTTCGTTTAGACTCGTACGTCTCGGTGGGAACATTATATACGTCTATAACGTTATATATCCTAACCTAAGGCGACCTCACTCCGCGGATATAGTATTTTACAACATTCCTGGCGGGCCGGTCCCTACTTCTCGGTGGGAAAGTTATATACGTCTATAACGTTATATAACCTAACCTAACCCATCTAGCACCTAGCTAGTATCGTTTTACAGAATCCCGGTCGTGTCGACCCGTACCTCTCCGTGGGAACATTATATACGACTATAACGTTATATATCCTAACCTAAGGCAACCTCACACCTCGGATTTAGTATTTTACAACATTCCTGGCGGGTCGGCGGCTACTTCTCGGTGGGAACATTATATACGTCTATAACGTAACATAACCTAACCTAACCCGTCTAGCCCCTCGCTGGTAATGTTTTACAGAGTCCCGGCCGTGTCGGACCGTACCTCTACGTGGAGACATTAGATACGCCTATAACGTCATATATCCTAACCTAAGGCAACCTAACTCCTCGGATGTAGTATTTTACAACATTCCTGGCGGGCTGGCCCCTACATCTCTGTGGGAACATTATATACGTCTATAACGTAATATAACCTAACCTAACCCATCTAGCACCACGCTAGTAACGTTTTACAGAATTCCGGTCGTGTGGGCCCGTACCTCACCGTGGGAACATTACATTCGTCTATAACGTTATATATCCTAACCTAAGGCAATCTCACTCCTCGGATGTAGTATTTTACAACATTCCAGGCGGACCGGCCCCTACTTCTCGGTGGGAACATTATATACGTCTATAACGTTATATAACCCAACCTAACCCATGTAGCCCCTCGCTGGGATTGTTTTGTAGAATCCCGTTCGTTTAGACTCGTACGTCTCGGTGGGAACATTATATACGTCTATAACGTTATATATCCTAACCTAAGGCGACCTCACTCCGCGGATATAGTATTTTACAACATTCCTGGCGGGCCGGTCCCTACTTCTCGGTGGGAAAGTTATATACGTCTATAACGTTATATAACCTAACCTAACCCATCTAGCACCTAGCTAGTATCGTTTTACAGAATCCCGGTCGTGTCGACCCGTACCTCTCCGTGGGAACATTATATACGACTATAACGTTATATATCCTAACCTAAGGCAACCTCACACCTCGGATTTAGTATTTTACAACATTCCTGGCGGGTCGGCGGCTACTTCTCGGTGGGAACATTATATACGTCTATAACGTAACATAACCTAACCTAACCCGTCTAGCCCCTCGCTGGTAATGTTTTACAGAGTCCCGGCCGTGTCGGACCGTACCTCTACGTGGAGACATTAGATACGCCTATAACGTCATATATCCTAACCTAAGGCAACCTAACTCCTCGGATGTAGTATTTTACAACATTCCTGGCGGGCTGGCCCCTACATCTCTGTGGGAACATTATATACGTCTATAACGTAATATAACCTAACCTAACCCATCTAGCACCACGCTAGTAACGTTTTACAGAATTCCGGTCGTGTGGGCCCGTACCTCACCGTGGGAACATTACATTCGTCTATAACGTTATATATCCTAACCTAAGGCAATCTCACTCCTCGGATGTAGTATTTTACAACATTCCAGGCGGACCGGCCCCTACTTCTCGGTGGGAACATTATATACGTCTATAACGTTATATAACCCAACCTAACCCATGTAGCCCCTCGCTGCGATTGTTTCGTAGAATCCCATTCATTTAGACTCGTACGTCTCGGTGGGAACATTATATACGTCTATAACGTTATATATCCTAACCTAAGGCGACCTCACTCCGCGGATGTAGTGTTTTACAACATTCCTGGCGGGCCGGTCCCTACTTCTCGGTGTGAAAGTTATATACGTCTATAACGTTATATAACCTAACCTAACACATCTAGGCCCTCGCTGGTAATGTTTTACAGAATCCCGTTCGTGTCGGACCGTACCTCTCCGCGGGGACATTAGATACGTCTATAGCGTTATATATCCTAACCTAAGGCAACCTCACACCTCGGATGTAGTATTTTACAACATTCCTGGCGGACCGGCCCCTACTTCTCGGTGGGAACATTATATACGTCTATAACGTTATATAACCCAACCTAACCCATGTAGCCCCTCGCTGCGATTGTTTCGTAGAATCCCAATCATTTAGACTCGTACGTCTCGGTGGGAACATTATATACGTCTATAACGTAACATAACCTAACCTAACCCGTCTAGCCCCTCGCTGGTAATGTTTTACAGAGTCCCGGCCGTGTCGGACCGTACCTCTACGTGGAGACATTAGATACGCCTATAACGTCATATATCCTAACCTAAGGCAACCTAACACCTCGGATGTAGTATTTTACAACATTCCTGGCGGGCTGGCCCCTACATCTCTGTGGGAACATTATATACGTCTATAACGTAATATAACCTAACCTAACCCATCTAGCACCACGCTAGTAACGTTTTACAGAATTCCGGTCGTGTGGGCCCGTACCTCACCGTGGGAACATTACATTCGTCTATAACGTTATATATCCTAACCTAAGGCAATCTCACTCCTCGGATGTAGTATTTTACAACATTCCTGGCGGGGCGGCCCCTACTTCTGGGTGGGAACATTATATACGTCTATAACGTAATATAACCTAAATTAACCCATCTAGCCCCTCGCCGGTAATGTTGTACAGAATCCCGGCCGTGTCGGACCGTACCTCTCCGTGGGAACATTATATACGTCTATAACGTTGTATATCCCAGCCTAAGGCAATCTCACGCCTCGGATGTAGTATTGTACAACATTCCTCGCGGGCCGGAATCTACTTTTCGGTGGGAACATTATATACGTCTACAACGTAATATAACCTAACCTAACCCATCTAGCACCTCGCTAGAAACGTTTCAGGGAATCCCGGTCATGTCGGCCCGTACCTCTCCGTGGGAACATTATATACATCTATAACGCTATATATCCTAACCTAAGGCAAACTCACTCCTCGGATGTAGTATTTTACAACATTCCTGGCGAGTCGGGCCCCACTTCTCCATGGTAACATTATATACGTCTATACCGTAATATAACCTAACCTAACCCATCAAGCCCCTCGCTGGTAATGTTTTACGGAATCCCGGTCGTGTCGGCCCGTACCTCAGCGTGGGAACATTATATACGTCTATAACGTTATATATCCTAACATAATGGAACCTCACACCTCGGATGTAGTATTTTAGAACATTCCTGGCGGTCCGGTCCCTCCTTCTCGGTGGGAACATTATATACGTCTATCGCGTAATATAACCTAACCTAACCCGTCTAGCCCCTCGCTGGTAATGTTTTACAGAATCCCGGCCTAGTCGGACGGTACCTCTCCGTGGGAACATTATATACGCCAATAACGTTATATATACTAGCCTATGGCAATCTAACATCTCGGATGTAGTATTTTACAACATTTTTGGCGGGTCGGCCCCTACTTCTCGGTGGGAACGTTATATACGTCTATAACGTAATATAACCTAACCTAACCCATCTAGCCGATCGCTGGTAATGTTTTACAGAATCCCGTTCGTGTCGGCCCGTACCTCTCCGTGGGAACATTAAATACGTCTGTAACGTTATATATCCTAACCTAAGGCCATCTCACTCCTCGGATGCAGTATTTTACAACATTCCTGGCGGGGCGGCCCCTACTTAACGGTGGGAACATTATATACGTCTATAACGTAATATAACCTAACCTAACCCATCTAGCCCCTCGCTGGTAATGTTTTACAGAATCCCAGCCGTGTCGGACCGTACATCTACGTGGAGACATTCGATACGGCTATAACATCCTATATCCTGCCTTAAGGCAACCTAACACCTCGGATGTAGTATTTTACAACACTCCTGGCGTGTCGGCCCTAACTTCTCGGTGGGAACATTATATACGTCTATAACGTTATATAACCTAACCTAACCCACCTAGCCCGCCGCTAGGAATGGTTTGTAGAATCCCGTCCGTGTAGCCCCGTACGTTGCAGTGGGAACATTATATACGTCTACAACGTTGTATATCCTAACCTAAGGCAACCTCACACCTCGGATGTAGTATGTTACAACATTCCTGGCGGGTCGGCCCCTCCTACTCGGTGGGCACGTTATATACGTCTATAACGTAATATAACCTAACCTAACCCATCTAGCCCCTCGCTGGGATTGTTTTGTAGAATCCCGTTCGTGTAGTCCCGTACGTCTCGGTGGGAACATTATATACGTCTACAAGGTTATATATCCTAACCTAAGGCAACCTCACTCCTCGGATGTAGTATTTTACAACATTCCTGGCGGGTCGGCCCCTACTTCTCGGTGGGAAAGTTATATACGTCTATAACGTTATATAACCTAACCTGACCCATCTAACATCTAGCTGGTAACGTTTTACAGAATCCCGGCCGCGTCCGACCGCACCTCTACGTGGAGACATTAGATACGTCTATAGCGTTATATATCCTAACATACGGCAACCTCACACCCCGCATGTAGTATTTTACAACATTCCTGGCGGGCCGGCCCCTACATCTCGGTGGGAACACTATATACGTCTATAACGTAATATAACCTAACCTAACACATCTAGCCTCTCGCTGGTAATGTTTTACAGAATCCTGGCCGTGTCGGACCGTACCTCTCTGTGGGAACATTATGTACGTCTATAACGTTATATATCCTAACCTAAGGCAACCTCACACCTCGGATGCAGTATTTTACAACATTCCTGGCGGACCGGCCCCTACTTCTCGGTGGGAACATTATATACGTCTATAACGTAATATAACCTAACCTAACACATCTAGGCCCTCGCTGGTAATGTTTTACAGAATCCTGGCCGTGTCGGACCGTACCTCTCCGTGGGAACATTATATACGTCTATAACGTTATATATCCTAACCTAAGGCAACTTAAAACCTCGGATGTAGCATTTTACAACACTCCTGGCGGGTCGGCCCCTACTTCTCGGTGGGAACATTATATACGTCTATAACGTAATATACCCTATCCTAACCCATCTAGCACCTAGCTAGTATCGTTTTACAGAATCCCGGTCGTGTCGACCCGTACCTCTCCGTGGGAACATTATATACGTCTATAACGTTATATATCCTAACCTAAGGCAACCTCACACCTCGGATTTAGTATTTTACAACATTCCTGGCGGGTCGGCGGCTACTTCTCGGTGGGAACATTATATACGTCTATAACGTAACATAACCTAACCTAACCCATCTAGCCCCTCGCTGGTAATGTTTTACAGAGTCCCGGCCGTGTCGGACCGTACCTCTACGTGGAGACATTAGATACGCCTATAACGTCATATATCCTAACCTAAGGCAACCTAACACCTCGGATGTAGTATTTTACAACATTCCTGGCGGGCTGGCCCCTACATCCCTGTGGGAACATTATATACGTCTATAACGTAATATAACCTAACCTAAACCATCTAGCTCCTCGCTGGTAATGTTTTACTGAATCCTGTTCGTGTCGGCCCGTACCTCTCCGTGGGAACATTACATACGTCTATAACGTTATATATCCTAACCTAAGGCAATCTAACATCTCGGATGTAGTATCTTACAACATTCCTGGCGGGTCGCCCCCTCCTTCTCGGTGGGAACGTTATATACGTTTATAACGTAATATAACCTAACTTAACCCATCTAGCCCCTTGCTGGAAATGTTTTACAGAATCCCGGCCGTGACCGAGCGTACCTCTCCGTGGGAACATTATATACGACTATAACGTTATATATCCTAACCTAAGGCAACCTCACACCTCGGATTTAGTATTTTACAACATTCCTGGCGGGTCGGCGGCTACTTCTCGGTGGGAACATTATATACGTCTATAACGTAACATAACCTAACCTAACCCGTCCAGCCCCTCGCTGGTAATGTTTTACAGAGTCCCGGCCGTGTCGGACCGTACCTCTACGTGGAGACATTAGATACGCCTATAACGTCATATATCCTAACCTAAGGCAACCTAACACCTCGGATGTAGTATTTTACAACATTCCTGGCGGGCTGGCCCCTACATCTCTGTGGGAACATTATATACGTCTATAACGTAATATAACCTAACCTAACCCATCTAGCTCCTCGCTGGTAATGTTTTACTGTATCCTGTTCGTGTCGGCCCGTACCTCTCCGTGGGAACATTACATACGTCTATAACGTTATATATCCTAACCTAAGGCAATCGAACATCTCGGATGTAGTATCGTACAACATTCCTGACGGGTCGCCGCCTCCTTCTCGGTGGGAACGTTATATACTTTTATAACGTAATATAACCTAACTTAACCCATCTAGCCCCTTGCTGGAAATGTTTTACAGAATCCCGGCCGTGTCGGACCGTACCTCTACGTGGAGACATTAGATACGCCTATAACGTCATATATCCTAACCTAAGGCAACCTAACACCTCGGATGTAGTATTTTACAAAATTCCTGGCGGGCTGGCCCCTACATCTCTGTGGGAACATTATATACGTCTATAACGTAATATAACCTAACCTAACCCATCTAGCTCCTCGCTGGTAATGTTTTACTGTATCCTGTTTGTGTCGGCCCGTACCTCTCCGTGGGAACATCACATACGCCTATAACGTTATATATCCTAACCTAAGGCAATCTAACATCTCGGATGTAGTATCTTACAACATTCCTGACGGGTCGCCGCCTCCTTCTCGGTGGGAACGTTATATACGTTTATAACGTAATATAACCTAACTTAACCCATCTAGCCCCTTGCTGGTAATGTTTTACAGAGTCCCGGGCGTGTCGGACCGTACCTCTACGTGGAGACATTACATACGCCTATAACGTTACATATCCTAACCTAAAGCAACCTCACTCCTCGGATGTAGTATTTTACAACATTCCTGGCGGGCTGGCCCCTACATCTCAGTGGGAACATTATATACGTCTATAACGTAATATAACCTAACCTAACCCATCTAGCTCCTCGCTGGTAATGTTTTACTGAATCCTGTTCGTGTCGGCCCGTACCTCTCCGTGGGAACATTACATACGTCTATAACGTTATATATCCTAACCTAAGGCAATCTAACATCTCGGATGTAGTATCTTACAACATTCCTGGCGGGTCGCCCCCTCCTTCTCGGTGGGAATGTTATATACGTTTATAACGTAATATAACCTAACTTAACCCATCTAGCCCCTTGCTGGAAATGTTTTACAGAATCCCGGCCGTGTCCGAGCGTACCTCTCCGTGGGAACATTATATACGACTATAACGTTATATATCCTAACCTAAGGCAACCTCACACCTCGGATTTAGTATTTTACAACATTCCTGGCGGGTCGGCGGCTACTTCTCGGTGGGAACATTATATACGTCTATAACGTAACATAACCTAACCTAACCCGTCTAGCCCCTCGCTGGTAATGTTTTACAGAGTCCCGGCCGTGTCGGACCGTACCTCTACGTGGAGACATTAGATACGCCTATAACGTCATATATCCTAACCTAAGGCAACCTAACACCTCGGATGTAGTATTTTACAACATTCCTGGCGGGCTGGCCCCTACATCTCTGTGGGAACATTATATACGTCTATAACGTAATATAACCTAACCTAACCCATCTAGCTCCTCGCTGGTAATGTTTTACTGTATCCTGTTCGTGTCGGCCCGTACCTCTCCGTGGGAACATTACATACGTCTATAACGTTATATATCCTAACCTAAGGCAATCTAACATCTCGGATGTAGTATCTTACAACATTCCTGACGGGTCGCCGCCTCCTTCTCGGTGGGAACGTTATATACGTTTATAACGTAATATAACCTAACTTAACCCATCTAGCCCCTCGCTGGTAATGTTGTACAGAATCCCGGCCGTGTCGGACCGTACCTCTCCGTGGGAACATTATATACGTCTATAACGTTGTATATCCCAGCCTAAGGCAATCTCACTCCTCGGATGTAGTATTGTACAACATTCCTCGCGGGCCGGAACCTACTTCTCGGTGGGAACATTATATACGTCTACAACGTAATATAACCTAACCTAACCCGTCCAGCACCTCGCTAGAAACGTTTCAGGGAATCCCGGTCATGTCGGCCCGTACCTCTCCGTGGGAACATTATATACATCTATAACGTTATATATCCTAACCTAAGGCAAACTCACTCCTCGGATGTAGTATTTTACAACATTCCTGGCGAGTCGGGCCCCACTTCTCCATGGTAACATTATATACGTCTATACCGTAATATAACCTAACCTAACCCATCAAGACCCTCGCTGGTAATGTTTTACGGAATCCCGGTCGTGTCGGCCCGTACCTCATCGTGGGAACATTATATACGTCTATAACGTTATATATCCTAACATAATGGAACCTCACACCTCGGATATAGTATTTTAGAACATTCCTGGCGGTCCGGTCCCTCCTTCTCGGTGGGAACATTATATACGTCTATCGCGTAATATAACCTAACCTAACCCGTCTAGCCCCTCGCTGGTAATGTTTTACAGAGTCCCGGCCTAGTCGGACGGTACCTCTCCGTGGGAACATTATATACGTCTATAACGTTACATATACTAGCCTATGGCAATCTAACATCTCGGATGTAGTATTTTACAACATTTTTGGCGGGTCGGCCCCTACTTCTCGGTGGGAACGTTATATACGTCTATAACGTAATATAACCTAACCTAACCCATCTAGCCGATCGCTGGTAATGTTTTACAGAATCCCGGTCGTGTCGGCCCGTACCTCTCCGTGGGAACATTAAGTACGTCTGTAACGTTATATATTCTAACCTAAGGCAATCTCACTCCTCGGATGCAGTATTTTACAACATTCCTGGCGGGGCGGCCCCTACTTATCGGTGGGAACATTATATACGTCTATAACGTAATATAACCTAACCTAACCCATCTAGCCCCTCGCTGGTAATGTTTTACAGAATCCCAGCCGTGTCGGACCGTACATCTACGTGGAGACATTCGATACGGCTATAACATCCTATATCCTACCTTAAGGCAACCTAACACCTCGGATGTAGTATTTTACAACACTCCTGGCGTGTCGGCCCCTACTTCTCGGTGGGAACATTATATACGTCTATAACGTTATATAACCTAACCTAACCCACCTAGCCCGCCGCTAGGAATGGTTTGTAGAATCCCGTCCGTGTAGCCCCGTACGTTGCAGTGGGAACATTATATACGTCTACAAGGTTATATATCCTAACCTAAGGCAACCTCACTCCTCGGATGTAGTATTTTACAACATTCCTGGCGGGTCGGCCCCTACTTCTCGGTGGGAAAGTTATATACGTCTATAACGTTATATAACCTAACCTAACCCATCTAGCATCTAGCTGGTAACGTTTTACAGAATCCCGGCCGCGTCCGACCGTACCTCTACGTGGAGACATTAGATACGTCTACAGCGTTATATATCCTAACATACGGCAACCTCACACCCCGCATGTAGTATTTTACAACATTCCTGGCGGGCCGGCCCCTACATCTCGGTGGGAACACTATATACGTCTATAACGTAATATAACCTAACCTAACACATCTAGCCTCTCGCTGGTAATGTTTTACAGAATCCTGGCCGTGTCGGACCGTACCTCTCTGTGGGAACATTATGTACCTCTATAACGTTATATATCCTAACTTAAGGCAACCTCACACCTCGGATGCAGTATTTTACAACATTCCTGGCGGACCGGCCCCTACTTCTCGGTGGGAACATTATATACGTCTATAACGTAATATAACCTAACCTAACACATCTAGGCCCTCGCTGGTAATGTTTTACAGAATCCTGCCCGTGTCGGACCGTACCTCTCCGTGGGAACATTATATACGTCTATAACGTTATATATCCTAACCTAAGGCAACCTAACATCTCGGATGTAGCATTTTACAACACTCCTGGCGGGTCGGCCCCTACTTCTCGGTGGGAACATTATATACGTCTATAACGTAATTTAACCTAACCTAACCCATCTAGCCCCTCGCTGGGATTGTTTTGTAGAATCCCGTTCGTGTAGCCCCGTACGTCTCGGTGGGAACATTATATACGTCTACAACGTTGAATATCCTAATCTAAGGCAACCTCACACCTCGGATGTAGTATGTTACAACATTCCAGGCGGGCCGGCCTCTACTTATCTGTGGGAACATTATATACGTCCACAACGTAATATAACCTAACCTAACCCATCTAGCCCGTCGCTGGGAATGTTTTGTAGAATCCCGTTCGTGTAGCCCCGTACGTTTCGGTGGGAACATTATATACGTCTATAACGTTATATGTCCTAACTTAAGGCAGCCTAACACCTCGGAAGTAGTATTTTACAACATTCCTGGCGGGTCGGCCCCTACTTCTCGGTGGGAACATTATATACGTCTATAACGTCATATAACCTAACCTAATCCATCTAGCCCATCGCTGGTAATGTTTTACAGAATCCCGGCCGTGTCTGACCGTAACTCTCCGTGGGAACATTATATACGTCTATAGCGTTATATATCTTGACCTAAGGCAACCACACATCTCGGATGTAGTATTTTACAACATTCCTGGCGGGTCGGCCCCTACTTCTCGGTGGGAACATTATATACGTCTATAACGTAATTTAACCTAACCTAACCCATCTAGCCCCTCGCTGGTAATGTTTTACAGAATCCTGGCCGTGTCGGACCTTACCTCTCCGTCGGGACATTATATACGTCTATAACGTTATATATCCTAACCTAAGGCAACCTCACTCCTCGGATGTAGTATTTTACAACATTCCTGGCGGGCCGGTCCCTACTTCTCGGTGGGAAAGTTATATACGTCTATAACGTTATATAACCTAACCTAACCCATCTAGCATCATGCTGGAAACGTTTTACAGAATCCCCGCCGCGTCCGAACGTACCTCTACGTGGAGACATTAGATACGTCTATAGCGTTATATATCCTAACGTCAGGCAACCTAACACCTCGGATGTAGTATTTTACAACATTCCTGGCGGGCCGGCCCCTACTTCTCGGTGGGAACAGTATATACGTCTATAACGTAATATAACCTAACCTAACACATCTAGGCCCTCGCTGGTAATGTTTTACAGAATCCCGTTCGTGTCGGACCGTACCTCTCCGTGGGGACATTAGATACGTCTATAACGTTATATATCCTAACCTAAGGCAACCTCACACCTCGGATGTAGTATTTTACAACATTCCAGGCGGGCCGGCCCCTACTTCTCTGTGGGAACATTATATACGTCCATAACGTAATATAACCTAACCTAACCCATCCAGCCCCTCGCTGGTAATGTTTTACAGAATCCCGGTCCTGATGGCCCGTAACTCTCCGTGGGAACACTATATACGTCTATAACGTGATATATCCTAACCTAAGGCAACCTCACACCTCGGATGTAGTATTTTACAACATTCCTGGCGGGCCGGCACCTACTTCTCGGTGGGAACATTATATAAGTCTATAACGTAGTATAACCTAACCTAACCCATCTAGCCCGTCGCTGGGAATGTTTTGTAGAATTCCGTTCGTGTAGCCCCGTACGTTTCGGTGGGAACATTATATACGTCTATAACGTTATATGTACTAACTTAAGGCAGCCTAACAACTCGGAAGTAGTATTTTACAACATTCCTGCCGGGCCGGTCCCTACTTCTCGGTGGGAAAGTTATATACGTCTATAACGTTATATAACCTAACCTAACCCATCTAGCATCTCGCTGGAAACGTTTTACAGACTCCCCGCCGCGTCCGACCGTACCTCTACGTGGAGACATTAGATACGTCTATAGCGTGATATATCCTAACGTAAGGCAACCTAACACCTCGGATGTAGTATTTTACAACATTCCTGGCGGGCCGGCCCCTACTTCTCGGTGGGAACGCTATATACGTCTATAACGTAATATAACCTAACCTAACACATCTAGCCTCTCGCTGGTAATGTTTTACAGAATCCTGGCCGTGTCGGACCGTACCTCTCCGTGGGAATATTATATACGTATATAACGTTATATATGCTAACCTAAGGCATCCTCACACCTCGGATGTAGTATTTTACAACATTCCTGGCGGACCGGCCCCTACTTCTCGGTGGGAACATTATATACATCTATAACGTTATATAACCCAACCTAACCCATGTAGCCCCTCGCTGGGATTGTTTTGTTGAATCCCGTTCGTGTAGACTCGTACGTCTCGGTGGGAACATTATATACGTCTATAACGTTATATATCCTAACCTAAGGCGACCTCACTCCTCGGATGTAGTATTTTACAACATTCCTGGCGGGCCGGTCCCTACTTCTCGGTGGGAAAGTTATATACGTCTATAACGTTATATAACCTAACCTAACCCATCTAGCATCTCGCTGGAAACGTTTTACAGAATCCCCGCCGCGTCCGAACGTACCTCTACGTGGAGACATTAGATACGTCTATAGCGTTATATATCCTAACGTAAGGCAACCTAACACCTCGGATGTAGTATTTTACAACATTCCTGGCGGGACGGCCCCTACGTCTCGGCGGGAACAGTATATACGTCTATATCGTAATATAACCTAACATAACACATCTAGGCCCTCGCTGGTAATGTTTTACAGAATCCCGTTCGTGTCGGACCGTACCTCTCCGCGGGGACATGAGATACGTCTATAACGTTATATATCCTAACCTAAGGCAACCTCACACCTCGGATGTAGTATTTTACAACATTCCTGGCGGACCGGCCCCTACTTCTCGTTGGGAACATTATATACGTCTATAACGTTATATAACCCAACCTAACCCATGTAGCCCCTCGCTGGGATTGTTTTGTAGAATCCCGTTCGTTTAGACTCGTACGTCTCGGTGGGAACATTATATACGTCTATAACGTTGTATATCCTAACCTAAGGCGACCTCACTCCTCGGATGTAGTATTTTACAACATTCCTGGCGGGCCGGTCCCTACTTCTCGGTGGGAAAGTTATATACGTCTATAACGTTATATAGCCTAACCTAACCCATCTAGCATCTCGCTGGAAACGTTTTACAGAATCCCCGCCGCGTCCGATCGTGCCTCTACGTGGAGACATTAGATACGTCTATAGCGTTATATATCCTAACGTAAGGCAACCTAACACCTCGGATGTAGTATTTTACAACATTCCTGGCGGGACGGCCCCTACGTCTCGGCGGGAACAGTATATACGTCTATAACGTAATATAACCTAACCTAACCCATCTAGCATCTCGCTGGAAACGTTTTACAGAATCCCTGCCGCGTCCGAACGTACCTCTACGTGGAGACATTAGATACGTCTATAGCGTTATATATCCTAACGTAAGGCAACCTAACACCTCGGATGTAGTATTTTACAACATTCATGGCGGGCCGGCCCCTACTTCTCGGTGGGAACAGTATATACGTCTATAACGTAATATAACCTAACCTAACACATCTAGGCCCTCGCTGGTAATGTTTTACAGAATCCCGTTCGTGTCGGACCGTACCTCTCCGTGGGGACATTAGATACGTCTATAACGTTATATATCCTAACCTAAGGCAACCTCACACCTCGGATGTAGTATTTTACAACATTCCTGGCGGACCGGCCCCTACTTCTCGGTGGGAACATTATATACGTCTATAACGTTATATAACCTAACCTAACCCATCTAGCCCCTCGCTGGGTATGTTTTGTAGAATCCCGTTCGTGTAGCCCCGTACGTCACGGTGGGAACATTATATACGTCTACAACGTTGTATATCCTAATCTAAGGCCACCTCACACCTCGGATGTAGTATGTTACAACATTCCAGGCGGGCCGGCCCCTACTTCTCTGTGGGAACATTATATACGTCCACAACGTAATATAACCTAACCTAACCCATCTAGCCCGTCGCTGGGAATGTTTTGTAGAATCCCGTTCGTGTAGCCCCGTACGTTTCGGTGGGAACATTATATACGTCTACAACGTTTATATCCTAACCTAAGGCGACCTCACTCCTCGGATGTAGTATTTTACAACATTCCTGGCGGGCCGGTCCCTACTTCTCGGTGGGAAAGTTATATACGTCTATAACGTTATATAACCTAACCTAACCCATCTAGCATCTCGCTGGAAACGTTTTACAGAATCCCCGCCGCGTCCGAACGTACCTCTACGTGGAGACATTAGATACGTCTATAGCGTTATATATCCTAACGTAAGGCAACCTAACACCTCGGATGTAGTATTTTACAACATTCCTGGCGGGACGGCCCCTACGTCTCGGCGGGAACAGTATATACGTCTATATCGTAATATAACCTAACCTAACACATCTAGGCCCTCGCTGGTAATGTTTTACAGAATCCCGTTCGTGTCGGACCGTACCTCTCCGCGGGGACATTAGATACGTCTATAACGTTATATATCCTAACCTAAGGCAACCTCACACCTCGGATGTAGTATTTTACAACATTCCTGGCGGACCGGCCCCTACTTCTCGTTGGGAACATTATATACGTCTATAACGTTATATAACCCAACCTAACCCATGTAGCCCCTCGCTGGGATTGTTTTGTAGAATCCCGTTCGTTTAGACTCGTACGTCTCGGTGGGAACATTATATACGTCTATAACGTTGTATATCCTAACCTAAGGCGACCTCACTCCTCGGATGTAGTATTTTACAACATTCCTGGCGGGCCGGTCCCTACTTCTCGGTGGGAAAGTTATATACGTCTATAACGTTATATAGCCTAACCTAACCCATCTAGCATCTCGCTGGAAACGTTTTACAGAATCCCCGCCGCGTCCGATCGTGCCTCTACGTGGAGACATTAGATACGTCTATAGCGTTATATATCCTAACGTAAGGCAACCTAACACCTCGGATGTAGTATTTTATAACATTCCTGGCGGGACGGCCCCTACGTCTCGGCGGGAACAGTATATACGTCTATAACGTAATATAACCTAACCTAACCCATCTAGCATCTCGCTGGAAACGTTTTACAGAATCCCTGCCGCGTCCGAACGTACCTCTACGTGGAGACATTAGATACGTCTATAGCGTTATATATCCTAACGTAAGGCAACCTAACACCTCGGATGTAGTATTTTACAACATTCATGGCGGGCCGGCCCCTACTTCTCGGTGGGAACAGTATATACGTCTATAACGTAATATAACCTAACCTAACACATCTAGGCCCTCGCTGGTAATGTTTTACAGAATCCCGTTCGTGTCGGACCGTACCTCTCCGTGGGGACATTAGATACGTCTATAACGTTATATATCCTAACCTAAGGCAACCTCACACCTCGGATGTAGTATTTTACAACATTCCTGGCGGACCGGCCCCTACTTCTCGGTGGGAACATTATATACGTCTATAACGTTATATAACCTAACCTAACCCATCTAGCCCCTCGCTGGGTATGTTTTGTAGAATCCCGTTCGTGTAGCCCCGTACGTCACGGTGGGAACATTATATACGTCTACAACGTTGTATATCCTAATCTAAGGCCACCTCACACCTCGGATGTAGTATGTTACAACATTCCAGGCGGGCCGGCCCCTACTTCTCTGTGGGAACATTATATACGTCCACAACGTAATATAACCTAACCTAACCCATCTAGCCCGTCGCTGGGAATGTTTTGTAGAATCCCGTTCGTGTAGCCCCGTACGTTTCGGTGGGAACATTATATACGTCTACAACGTTTATATCCTAACCTAAGGCAACCTCACACCTCGGATGTAGTATGTTACAACATTCCTGGCGGGTCGGCCCCTACTTCTCGGTGGGAACGTTATATACGTTTATAACGTAATATAACCTAACCTAACCCATCTAGACCCTCGCTGGTAATGTTTTACATAATCCCAGCCGTGTCCGACCGTACCTCTCCGTGGCAAGATTATATACGTCTATAACGTTATACATCCTAACCTAAGGCAACCTAACACATCGGATGTAGTATTTTACAACATTCCTGGCGGGCTGGCTCCTACATCTCTGTGGGAACATTATATACGTCTATAACGTAATATAACCTACCCTAACCCATCTAGCACCTCGCTAGAAACGTTTTACGGAATCCCGGTCGTGTCGGCCCGTACCTCTCCGTGGGAACATTATATACGTCTATAACGTTATATAACCTAACCTAACCCACCTAGCACGTCGCTGGGAATGTTTTGTAGAATCCCGTTCGTGTAGCCCCGTACGTTTCGGTGGGAACATTATATACGTCCACAACGTAATATAACCTAACCTAACCCATCTAGCCCGTCGCTGGGAATGTTTTGTAGAATCTCGTTCGTGTAGCCCCGTACGTTTCGGTGGGAACATTATATACGTCTACAACGTTTATATCCTAACCTAAGGCAACCTCACACCTCGGATGTAGTATGTTACAACATTCCTGGCGGGTCGGCCCCTACTTCTCGGTGGGAACGTTATATACGTTTATAACGTAATATAACCTAACCTAACCCATCTAGACCCTCGCTGGTAATGTTTTACATAATCCCAGCCGTGTCCGACCGTACCTCTCCGTGGCAAGATTATATACGTCTATAACGTTATACATCCTAACCTAAGGCAACCTAACACCTCGCATGTAGTATTTTACAACATTCCTGGCGGGCTGGCCCCTACATCTCTGTGGGAACATTATATACGTCTATAACGCAATATAACCTACCCTAACCCATCTAGCGCCTCGCTAGAAACTTTTTACGGAATCCCGGTCGTGTCGGCCCGTTCCTCTCCGTGGGAACATTATATACGTCTATAACGTTATATAACCTAACCTAACCCACCTAGCCCGTCGCTGGGAATGTTTTGTATAATCCCGTTCGTGTAGCCCCGTACGTTTCGGTGGGAACATTATATACGTCTATAACGTTATATAACTTAACCTAACCCACCTAGCCCGTCGCTGGGAATGTTTTGTAGAATCCCGTTCGTGTAGCCCCGTACGTTTCGGTGGGAACATTATATACGTCTACAACGCTGTATATCCTAACCTAAGGCAACCTCACACCTCGGATGTAGTATGTTACAACATTCCTGGCGGGTCGGCCCCTCCTACTCGGTGGGAACGTTATATACGTCTATAACGTAATATAACCTAACCTAACCCATCTAGCCCCTCGCTGGGATTGTTTTGTAGAATCCCGTTCGTGTAGTCCCGTACGTCTCGGTGGGAACATTATATACGTCTATAACGTTATATATTCTAACCTAAGGCAACAGCACACCTAGGCTGTAGTATTTTACAACATTCCTGGCGGGCCGGCCCCTACTTCTCGGTGGGAACATTATATACGTCTATAACGTCATATAACCTAACCTAATCCATCTAGCCCGTCGCTGGTAATGTTTTACAGAATCCCGGCCGTGTCTGACCGTAACTCTCCGTGGGAACATTATATACGTCTATAACGTTATATATCTTGACCTAAGGCAACCACACATCTCGGATGTAGTATTTTACAACATTCCTGGCGGGTCGGCGCCTACTTCTCGGTGGGAACATTATATACGTCTATAACGTTATATAACCTAACCTAACTCATCTAGCCCCTCGCGGGTAATGTTTTACAGAATCCCGGCCGGGTCCGACCGTACCTCTCCGTGGGAACATTATATACGTCTACAACGTTATATATCCTAACCTGAGGCAACCTCACACCTCGGATGTAGTATTTTACAACACTCCTGGCGGGTCGGCCCCTACTTCTCGGTGGGAACGTTATATACGTCTATAACGTAATATAACCTAACCTAACCCATGTAGCCCCTCGCTGGGATTGTTTTGTAGAATCCCGTTCGTGTAGCCCCGTACGTCTCGGTGGGAACATTATATACGTCAACAACGTTGTATATCCTAATCTAAGGCAACCTCACATCTCGGATGTAGTATGTTACAACATTCTTGGCGGGCCGGCCCCTACTTCTCTGTGGGAACAATATATACGTCTATAACGTTATATAACCTAACCTAACCCATCTAGCATCTCGCTGGAAACGTTTTACAGAATCCCAGACGCGTCCGAACGTGCCTCTACGTGGAGACATTAGATACGTCTATAGCGTTATATATCCTAACGTAAGGCAACCTAACACCTCGGATGTAGTATTTTACAACACTCCTGGCGGGTCGGCCCCTACTTCTCGTTGGGAACATTATATACGTCTATAACGTAATATACCCTATCCTAACCCATCTAGCCCCTCGCTGGTAATGTTTTACAGAATCCCTGCCGTGTCCGACCGTACCTCTCAGTGGGAACATTATATACGTCTATAACGTTATATATCCTAACCTAAGGCAACCTAACACCTCGGATGTAGCATTTTACAACACGCCTGGCGGGTCGGCCCCTAATTCTCGGTGGGAACGTTATATACGTCTATAACGTAATATAACCTAACCTAACCCATGTAGCCCCTCGCTGGGATTGTTTTGTAGAATCCCGTTCGTGTAGCCCCGTACGTCTCGGTAGGAACATTATATACGTCTACAACGTTGTATATCCTAATCTAAGGCAACCTCACACCTCGGATGTTGTATGTTACAACATTCCAGGCGGGCCGGCCCCTACTTCTCTGTGGGAACATTATATACGTCCACAACGTAATATAACCTAACCTAACCCATCTAGCCCGTCGCTGGGAATGTTTTGTAGAATCCCGTTCGTGTAGCTCCGTACGTTTCGGTGGGAACATTATATACGTCTATAACGTTATATGTCCTAACTTAAGGCAGCCTAACACCTCGGAAGTAGTATTTTACCACATTCCTGGCGGGTCGGCCCCTACTTCTCGGTGGGAACATTATATACGTCTATAACGTCATATAACCTAACCTAATCCATCTAGCCCGTCGCTGGTAATGTTTTACAGAATCCCGGCCGTGTCTGACCGTAACTCTCCGTGGGAACATTATATACGTCTATGACGTTATATATCTTGACCTAAGGCAACCACACATCTCGGATGTAGTATTTTACAACATTCCTGGCGGGTCGGCGCCTACTTCTCGGTGGGAACATTATATACGTCTATAACGTTATATAACCTAACCTAACTCATCTAGCCCCTCGCTGGTAATGTTTTACAGAATCCCGGCCGGGTCCGACCGTACCTCTCCGTGGGAACATTATATACGTGTACAACGTTATATATCCTAACCTGAGGCAACCTCACACCTCGGATGTAGTATTTTACAAAATTCACGGCCGGCCGGCTCCTACTACTCGGTGGGAACACTACATACGTCTATAACGAAATTTAACCTAACCTAACCCATCTAGCCCCTCGCTGGTAATGTTTTGCAGAATCCTGGCCGTGTCGGACCTTACCTCTCCGTGGGGAAATTATATACGTCTATAACGTTATATATCCTAACCTAAGGCAACCTCACACCTCGGATGTAGCATTTTACAACACTCCTGGCGGGTCGGCACCTACTTCTCGGTGTTAACATTATATACGTCCACAACGTAATATAACCTATCCTAACCCATCTAGCCCGTCGCTGGGAATGTTTTGTAGAATCCCGTTCGTGTAGCCCCGTACGTTTCGGTGGGAACATTATATACGTCTATAACGTTATATGTCCTAACTTAAGGCAGCCTAACACCTCGGAAGTAGTATTTTACAACATTCCTGGCGGGTCGGCCCCTACTTCTCGGTGGGAACATTATATACGTCTATAACGTCATATAACCTAACCTAATCCATCTAGCCCGTCGCTGGTAATGTTTTACAGAATCCCGACCGTGTCTGACCGTAACTCTCCGTGGGAACATTATATACGTCTATAACGTTATATATCTTGACCTAAAACAAACACACATCTCGGATGTAGTATTTTACAACATTCCTGGCGGGTCGGCGCCTACTTCTCGGTGGGAACATTATATACGTCTATAACGTTATATAACCTAACCTAACTCATCTAGCCCCTCGCTGGTAATGTTTTACAGAATCCCGGCCGGGTCCGACCGTACCTCTCCGTGGGAACATTATATACGTGTACAACGTTATATATCCTAACCTGAGGCAACCTCACACCTCGGATGTAGTATTTTACAACATTCACGGCCGGCCGGCTCCTACTACTCGGTGGGAACACTACATACGTCTATAACGTAATTTAACCTAACCTAACCCATCTAGCCCCTCGCTGGTAATGTTTTGCAGAATCCTGGCCGTGTCGGACCTTACCTCTCCGTGGGGACATTATATACGTCTATAACGTTATATATCCTAACCTAAGGCAACCTCACACCTCGGATGTAGCATTTTACAACACTCCTGGCGGGTCGGCCCCTACTTCTCGGTGGGAACATTATATACGTCCACAACGTAATATAACCTAACCTAACCCATCTAGCCCGTCGCTGGGAATGTTTTGTAGAATCCCGTTCGTGTAGCCCGTACGTTTCGGTGGGAACATTATATACGTCTATAACGTCATATGTCCTAACTTAAGGCAGCCTAACACCTCGGAAGTAGTATTTTACAACATTCCTGGCGGGTCGGCCCCTACTTCTCGGTGGGAACATTATATACGTCTATAACGTCATATAACCTAACCTAATCCATCTAGCCCGTCGCTGGTAATGTTTTACAGAATCCCGGCCGTGTCTGACCGTAACTCTCCGTGGGAACATTATATACGTCTATAACGTTATATATCCTAACCTAAGGCGACCTCACTCCTCGGATGTAGTATTTTACAACATTCTTGGCGGGCCGGTCCCTACTTCTCGGTGGGAAAGTTATATACGTCTATAACGTTATATAACCTAACCTAACCCATCTAGCATCTCGCTGGAAACGTTTTACAGAATCCCAGACGCGTCCGAACGTGCCTCTACGTGGAGACATTAGATACGTCTATAGCGTTATATATGCTAACGTAAGGCAACCTAACACCTCGGATGTAGTATTTTACAACATTCCTGGCGGGCCGGCCCCTACTTCTCGGTGGGAACAGTATATACGTCTATAACGTAATATAACCTAACCTAACACATCTAGGCCCTCGCTGGTAATGTTCACAGAATCCTGGCCGTGTCGGACCGTACCTCTCCGTGGGAATATTATATACGTCTATAACGTTATATATCCTAACCTAAGGCAACTTAACACCTCGGATGTAGCATTTTACAACAATCCTGGCGGGTCGGCCCCTACTTCTCGGTGGGAACATTATATACGTCTATAACGTAATATACCCTATCCTAACCCATCTAGCCCCTCGCTGGTAATGTTTTACAGAATCCCGGCCGTGTCCGACCGTACCTCTCAGTGGGAACATTATATACGTCTATAACGTTATATATCCTAACCTAAGGCAACCTAACACCTCGGATGTAGCATTTTACAACACTCCTGGCGGGTCGGCCCCTACTTCTCGGTGGGAACGTTATATACGTCTATAACGTAATATAACCTAACCTAACCCATGTAGCCCCTCGCTGGGATTGTTTTGTAGAATCCCTTTCGTGTAGCCCCGTACGTCTCGGTGGGAACATTATATACGTCTACAACGTTGTATATCCTAATCTAAGGCAACCTCAAACCTCGGATGTTGTATGTTACAACATTCCAGGCGGGCCGGCCCCTACTTCTCTGTGGGAACATTATATACGTCCACAACGTAATATAACCTAACCTAACCCATCTAGCCCGTCGCTGGGAATGTTTTGTAGAATCCCGTTCGTGTAGCTCCGTACGTTTCGGTGGGAACATTATATACGTCTATAACGTTATATGTCCTAACTTAAGGCAGCCTAACACCTCGGAAGTAGTATTTTACAACATTCCTGGCGGGTCGGCCCCTACTTCTCGGTGGGAACATTATATACGTCTATAACGTCATATAACCTAACCTAATCCATCTAGCCCGTCGCTGGTAATGTTTTACAGAATCCCGGCCGTGTCTGACCGTAACTCTCCGTGGGAACATTATATACGTCTATAACGTTATATATCTTGACCTAAGGCAACCACACATCTCGGATGTAGTATTTTACAACATTCCTGGCGGGTCGGCGCCTACTTCTCGGTGGGAACATTATATACGTCTATAACGTTATATAACCTAACCTAACTCATCTAGCCCCTCGCTGGTAATGTTTTACAGAATCCCGGCCGGGTCCGACCGCACCTCTCCGTGGGAACATTATATACGTCTACAACGTTATATATCCTAACCTGAGGCAACCTGACACCTCGGATGTAGTATTTTACAACACTCCTGGCGGGTCGGCCCCTACTTCTCGGTGGGAACGTTATATACGTCTATAACGTAATATAACCTAACCTAACCCATGTAGCCCCTCGCTGCGATTGTTTTGTAGAATCCCGTTCGTGTAGCCCCGTACGTCTCGGTGGGAACATTATATACGTCTACAACGTTGTATATCCTAATCTAAGGCAACCTCACACCTCGGATGTTGTATGTTACAACATTCCAGGCGGGCCGGCCCCTACTTCTCTGTGGGAACATTATATACGTCCACAACGTAATATAACCTAACCTAACCCATCTAGCCCGTCGCTGGGAATGTTTTGTAGAATCCCGTTCGTGTAGCTCCGTACGTTTCGGTGGGAACATTATATACGTCTATAACGTTATATGTCCTAACTTAAGGCAGCCTAACACCTCGGAAGTAGTATTTTACAACATTCCTGGCGGGTCGGCCCCTACTTCTCGGTGGGAACATTATATACGTCTATAACGTCATATAACCTAACCTAATCCATCTAGCCCGTCGCTGGTAATGTTTTACAGAATCCCGGCCGTGTCTGACCGTAACTCTCCGTGGGAACATTATATACGTCTATGACGTTATATATCTTGACCTAAGGCAACCACACATCTCGGATGTAGTATTTTACAACATTCCTGGCGGGTCGGCGCCTACTTCTCGGTGGGAACATTATATACGTCTATAACGTTATATAACCTAACCTAACTCATCTAGCCCCTCGCTGGTAATGTTTTACAGAATCCCGGCCGGGTCCGACCGTACCTCTCCGTGGGAACATTATATACGTGTACAACGTTATATATCCTAACCTGAGGCAACCTCACACCTCGGATGTAGTATTTTACAAAATTCACGGCCGGCCGGCTCCTACTACTCGGTGGGAACACTACATACGTCTATAACGAAATTTAACCTAACCTAACCCATCTAGCCCCTCGCTGGTAATGTTTTGCAGAATCCTGGCCGTGTCGGACCTTACCTCTCCGTGGGGAAATTATATACGTCTATAACGTTATATATCCTAACCTAAGGCAACCTCACACCTCGGATGTAGCATTTTACAACACTCCTGGCGGGTCGGCACCTACTTCTCGGTGTTAACATTATATACGTCCACAACGTAATATAACCTATCCTAACCCATCTAGCCCGTCGCTGGGAATGTTTTGTAGAATCCCGTTCGTGTAGCCCCGTACGTTTCGGTGGGAACATTATATACGTCTATAACGTTATATGTCCTAACTTAAGGCAGCCTAACACCTCGGAAGTAGTATTTTACAACATTCCTGGCGGGTCGGCCCCTACTTCTCGGTGGGAACATTATATACGTCTATAACGTCATATAACCTAACCTAATCCATCTAGCCCGTCGCTGGTAATGTTTTACAGAATCCCGACCGTGTCTGACCGTAACTCTCCGTGGGAACATTATATACGTCTATAACGTTATATATCTTGACCTAAAACAAACACACATCTCGGATGTAGTATTTTACAACATTCCTGGCGGGTCGGCGCCTACTTCTCGGTGGGAACATTATATACGTCTATAACGTTATATAACCTAACCTAACTCATCTAGCCCCTCGCTGGTAATGTTTTACAGAATCCCGGCCGGGTCCGACCGTACCTCTCCGTGGGAACATTATATACGTGTACAACGTTATATATCCTAACCTGAGGCAACCTCACACCTCGGATGTAGTATTTTACAACATTCACGGCCGGCCGGCTCCTACTACTCGGTGGGAACACTACATACGTCTATAACGTAATTTAACCTAACCTAACCCATCTAGCCCCTCGCTGGTAATGTTTTGCAGAATCCTGGCCGTGTCGGACCTTACCTCTCCGTGGGGACATTATATACGTCTATAACGTTATATATCCTAACCTAAGGCAACCTCACACCTCGGATGTAGCATTTTACAACACTCCTGGCGGGTCGGCCCCTACTTCTCGGTGGGAACATTATATACGTCCACAACGTAATATAACCTAACCTAACCCATCTAGCCCGTCGCTGGGAATGTTTTGTAGAATCCCGTTCGTGTAGCCCGTACGTTTCGGTGGGAACATTATATACGTCTATAACGTCATATGTCCTAACTTAAGGCAGCCTAACACCTCGGAAGTAGTATTTTACAACATTCCTGGCGGGTCGGCCCCTACTTCTCGGTGGGAACATTATATACGTCTATAACGTCATATAACCTAACCTAATCCATCTAGCCCGTCGCTGGTAATGTTTTACAGAATCCCGGCCGTGTCTGACCGTAACTCTCCGTGGGAACATTATATACGTCTATAACGTTATATATCCTAACCTAAGGCGACCTCACTCCTCGGATGTAGTATTTTACAACATTCTTGGCGGGCCGGTCCCTACTTCTCGGTGGGAAAGTTATATACGTCTATAACGTTATATAACCTAACCTAACCCATCTAGCATCTCGCTGGAAACGTTTTACAGAATCCCAGACGCGTCCGAACGTGCCTCTACGTGGAGACATTAGATACGTCTATAGCGTTATATATGCTAACGTAAGGCAACCTAACACCTCGGATGTAGTATTTTACAACATTCCTGGCGGGCCGGCCCCTACTTCTCGGTGGGAACAGTATATACGTCTATAACGTAATATAACCTAACCTAACACATCTAGGCCCTCGCTGGTAATGTTCACAGAATCCTGGCCGTGTCGGACCGTACCTCTCCGTGGGAATATTATATACGTCTATAACGTTATATATCCTAACCTAAGGCAACTTAACACCTCGGATGTAGCATTTTACAACAATCCTGGCGGGTCGGCCCCTACTTCTCGGTGGGAACATTATATACGTCTATAACGTAATATACCCTATCCTAACCCATCTAGCCCCTCGCTGGTAATGTTTTACAGAATCCCGGCCGTGTCCGACCGTACCTCTCAGTGGGAACATTATATACGTCTATAACGTTATATATCCTAACCTAAGGCAACCTAACACCTCGGATGTAGCATTTTACAACACTCCTGGCGGGTCGGCCCCTACTTCTCGGTGGGAACGTTATATACGTCTATAACGTAATATAACCTAACCTAACCCATGTAGCCCCTCGCTGGGATTGTTTTGTAGAATCCCTTTCGTGTAGCCCCGTACGTCTCGGTGGGAACATTATATACGTCTACAACGTTGTATATCCTAATCTAAGGCAACCTCAAACCTCGGATGTTGTATGTTACAACATTCCAGGCGGGCCGGCCCCTACTTCTCTGTGGGAACATTATATACGTCCACAACGTAATATAACCTAACCTAACCCATCTAGCCCGTCGCTGGGAATGTTTTGTAGAATCCCGTTCGTGTAGCTCCGTACGTTTCGGTGGGAACATTATATACGTCTATAACGTTATATGTCCTAACTTAAGGCAGCCTAACACCTCGGAAGTAGTATTTTACAACATTCCTGGCGGGTCGGCCCCTACTTCTCGGTGGGAACATTATATACGTCTATAACGTCATATAACCTAACCTAATCCATCTAGCCCGTCGCTGGTAATGTTTTACAGAATCCCGGCCGTGTCTGACCGTAACTCTCCGTGGGAACATTATATACGTCTATAACGTTATATATCTTGACCTAAGGCAACCACACATCTCGGATGTAGTATTTTACAACATTCCTGGCGGGTCGGCGCCTACTTCTCGGTGGGAACATTATATACGTCTATAACGTTATATAACCTAACCTAACTCATCTAGCCCCTCGCTGGTAATGTTTTACAGAATCCCGGCCGGGTCCGACCGCACCTCTCCGTGGGAACATTATATACGTCTACAACGTTATATATCCTAACCTGAGGCAACCTGACACCTCGGATGTAGTATTTTACAACACTCCTGGCGGGTCGGCCCCTACTTCTCGGTGGGAACGTTATATACGTCTATAACGTAATATAACCTAACCTAACCCATGTAGCCCCTCGCTGCGATTGTTTTGTAGAATCCCGTTCGTGTAGCCCCGTACGTCTCGGTGGGAACATTATATACGTCTACAACGTTGTATATCCTAATCTAAGGCAACCTCACACCTCGGATGTTGTATGTTACAACATTCCAGGCGGGCCGGCCCCTACTTCTCTGTGGGAACATTATATACGTCCACAACGTAATATAACCTAACCTAACCCATCTAGCCCGTCGCTGGGAATGTTTTGTAGAATCCCGTTCGTGTAGCTCCGTACGTTTCGGTGGGAACATTATATACGTCTATAACGTTATATGTCCTAACTTAAGGCAGCCTAACACCTCGGAAGTAGTATTTTACAACATTCCTGGCGGGTCGGCCCCTACTTCTCGGTGGGAACATTATATACGTCTATAACGTCATATAACCTAACCTAATCCATCTAGCCCGTCGCTGGTAATGTTTTACAGAATCCCGGCCGTGTCTGACCGTAACTCTCCGTGGGAACATTATATACGTCTATAACGTTATATATCTTGACCTAAGGCAACCACACATCTCGGATGTAGTATTTTACAACATTCCTGGCGGGTCGGCGCCTACTTCTCGGTGGGAACATTATATACGTCTATAACGTTATATAACCTAACCTAACTCATCTAGCCCCTCGCTGGTAATGTTTTACAGAATCCCGGCCGGGTCCGACCGCACCTCTCCGTGGGAACATTATATACGTCTACAACGTTATATATCCTAACCTGAGGCAACCTCACACCTCGGATGTAGTATTTTACAACACTCCTGGCGGGTCGGCCCCTACTTCTCGGTGGGAACGTTATATACGTCTATAACGTAATATAACCTAACCTAACCCATGTAGCCCCTCGCTGGGATTGTTTTGTAGAATCCCGTTCGTGTAGCCCCGTACGTCTCGGTGGGAACATTATATACGTCTACAACGTTGTATATCCTAATCTAAGGCAACCTCACATCCTGGATGTAGTATGTTACAACATTCCAGGCGGGCCGGCCCCCACTTCTCTGTGGGAACATTATATACGTCTATAACGTCATATAACCTAACCTAATCCATCTAGCCCGTCGCTGGTAATGTTTTACAGAATCTCGGCCGTGTCTGACCGTAACTCTCCGTGGGAACATTATATACGTCTATAACGTTATATATCTTGACCTAAGGCAACCACACATCTCGGATGTAGTATTTTACAACATTCCTGTCGGGTCGGCGCCTACTTCTCGGTGGGAACATTATATACGTCTATAACGTTATATAACCTAACCTAACTCATCTAGCCCCTCGCTGGTAATTTTTTACAGAATCCCGGCCGGGTCCGACCGTACCTCTCCGTGGGAACATTATATACGTGTACAACGTTATATATCCTAACCTGAGGCAACCTCACACCTCGGATGTAGTATTTTACAACATTCACGGCCGGCCGGCTCCTACTACTCGGTGGGAACATTATATACGTCTATAACGTAATTTAACGTAACCTAACCCATCTAGCCCCTCGCTGGTAATGTTTCGCAGAATCCTGGCCGTGTCGGACCTTACCTCTCCGTGGGGACATTATATACGTCTATAACGTTATATATCCTAACATAAGGCAACCTAACACCTCGGATGTAGTATTTTACAACATTCCTGGCGGGCCGGCCCCTACTTATCGGTGGGAACAGTATATACGTCTATAACGTAATATAATCTAACCTAACACATCTAGGCCCTCGCTGGTAATGTTCACAGAATCCTGGCCGTGTCGGACCGTACCTCTCCGTGGGAATATTATATACGTCTATAACGTTATATATCCTAACCTAAGGCAACTTAACACCTCGGATGTAGCATTTTACAACACTCCTGGCGGGTCGGCCCCTACTTCTCGGTGGGAACATTATATACGTCTATAACGTAATATACCCTATCCTAACCCATCTAGACCCTCGCTGGTAATGTTTTACAGAATCCCGGCCGTGTCCGACCGTACCTCTCAGTGGGAACATTATATACGTCTATAACGTTATATATCCTAACCTAAGGCAACCTAACACCTCGGATGTAGCATTTTACAACACTCCTGGCGGGTCGGCCCCTACTTCTCGGTGGCAACGTTATATACGTCTATAACGTAATATAACCTAACCAAACCCATGTAGCCCCTCGCTGGGATTGTTTTGTAGAATCCCTTTCGTGTAGCCCCGTACGTCTCGGTGGGAACATTATATACGTCTACAACGTTGTATATCCTAATCTAAGGCAACCTCAAACCTCGGATGTTGTATGTTACAACATTCCAGGCGGGCCGGCCCCTACTTCTCGGTGGGAACATTATATACGTCTATAACGTTATATAACCTAACCTAACTCATCTAGCCCCTCGCTGGTAATGTTTTACAGAATCCCGGCCGGGTCCGACCGTACCTCTCCGTGGGAACATTATATACGTCTACAATGTTATATATCCTAACCTGAGGCAACCTCACACCTCGGATGTAGTATTTTACAACATTCACGGCCGGCCGGCTCCTACTACTCGGTGGGAACATTATATACGTCTATAACGTAATTTAACCTAACCTAACCCATCTAGCCCCTCGCTGGTAATGTTTCGCAGAATCCTGGCCGTGTCGGACCTTACCTCTCCGTGGGGACATTATATACGTCTATAACGTTATATATCCTAACCTAAGGCAACCTCACTCCTCGGACGTAGTATTTTACAACATTCCTGGCGGGCCGGTCCCTACTTCTCGGTGGGAAAGTTATATACGTCTATAACGTTATATAACCTAACCTAACCCATCTAGCATCTCGCTGGAAACGTTTTACAGAATCCCCGCCGCGTCCTAACGAACCTCTAGGTGGAGACATTAGATACGTCTATAGCGTTATATATCCTAACGTAAGGCAACCTAACACCTCGGATGTAGTATTTTACAACATTCCTGGCGGGCCGGCCCCTACTTCTCGTTGGGAACAGTATATACGTCTATAACGTAATATAACCTAACCTAACACATCTAGGCCCTCGCTGGTAATGTTTTACAGAATCCCGTTCGTGTCGGACCGTACCTCTCCGTGGGGACATTAGATACGTCTATAACGTTATATATCCTAACCTAAGGCAACCTCACACTTCGGATGTAGTATTTTACAACATTCCTGGCGGACCGGCCCCTACTTCTCGCTGGGAACATTATATACGTCTATAACGTCATATAACCTAACCTAATCCATCTAGCCCGTCGCTGGTAATGTTTTACAGAATCCCGGCCGTGTCTGACCGTAACTCTCCGTGGGAACATTATATACGTCTATAACGTTATATATCTTGACCTAAGGCAACCACACATCTCGGATGTAGTATTTTACAACATTCCTGGCGGGTCGGCGCCTACTTCTCGGTGGGAACATTATATACGTCCATAACGTAATATAGCCTAACCTAACCCATCCAGCCCCTCGCTGGTAATGTTTTGCAGAATCCCGGTCCTGATGGCCCGTACCTCTCCGTGGGGACATTATATACGTCTATAGCGTTATATATCCTAACGTAAGGCAACGTAACACCTCGGATGTAGTATTTTACAACATTCCTGGCGGGCCGGCCCCTACTTCTCGGTGGGAACAGTATATACGTCTATAACGTAATATAACCTAACCTAACACATCTAGGCCCTCGCTGGTAATGTTTTACAGAATCCCGTTCGTGCCGGACCGTACCTCTCCGTGGGGACATTAGATACGTCTATAACGTTATATATCCTAACCTAAGGCAACCTCACACTTCGGATGTAGTATTTTACAACATTCCTGGCGGACCGGCCACTACTTCTCGGTGGGAACATTAGATACGTCTATAACGTTATATAACCTTACCTATCCCATGTAGCCCCTCGCTGCGATTGTTTTGTAGAATCCCGTTCGTGTAGTCCCGTACGTCTCGGTGGGAACATTATATACGTCTATAACGTTATATATCCTAACCTAAGGCAACCTCACACCTCGGATGTAGTATTTTACAACGTTCCAGGCGGGCCGGCCCCTACTTCTCTGTGGGAACATTATATACGTCCATAACGTAATATAACCTAACCTAACCCATCCAGCCCCTCGCTGGTAATGTTTTACAGAATCCCGCTCCTGATGGCCCGTACCTCTCCGTGGGAACACTATATACGTCTATAACGTGATATATCCTAACCTAAGGCAACCTCACACCTCGGATGTAGTATTTTACAACATTCCTGGCGGGCCGGCCCCTACTTCTCGGTGGGAACGCTATATACGTCTATAACGTAATATAACCTAACCTAACACATCTAGCCTCTCGCTGGTAATGTTTTACAGAATCCTGGCCGTGTCGGACCGTAACTCTCCGTGGGAACATTATATACGTCTATAACGTTATATATCTTGACCTAAGGCAACCACACATCTCGGATGTAGTATTTTACAACATTCCTGGCGGGTCGGCGCCCACTTCTCGGTGGGAACATTATATACGTCTATAACGTTATATAACCTAACCTAACTCATCTAGCCCCTCGCTGGTAATGTTTTACAGAATCCCGGCCGGGTCCGACCGTACCTCTCCGTGGGAACATTATATACGTGTACAACGTTATATATCCTAACCTGAGGCAACCTCACACCTCGGATGTAGTATTTTACAACATTCACGGCCGGCCGGCTCCTACTACTCGGTGGGAACATTATATACGTCTATAACGTAATTTAACCTAACCTAACCCATCTAGCCCCTCGCTGGTAATGTTTTGCAGAATCCTGGCCGTGTCGGACTTTACCTCTCCGTGGGGACATTATATACGTCTATAACGTTATATATCCTAACCTAAGGCAACCTCACTCCTCGGATGTAGTATTTTACAACATTCCTGGCGGGCCGGTCCCTACTTCTCGGTGGGAAAGTTATATACGTCTATAACGTTATATAACCTAACCTAACCCATCTAGCATCTCGCTGGAAACGTTTTACAGAATCCCCGCCGCGTACGAACGAACCTGTAGGTGGAGACATTAGATACGTCTATAGCGTTATATATCCTAACGTAAGGCAACCTAACACCTCGGATGTAGTATTTTACAACATTCCTGGCGGGCCGGCCCCTACTTCTCGGTGGGAACAGTATATACGTCTATAACGTAATATAACCTAACCTAACACATCTAGGCCCTCGCTGGTAATGTTTTACAGAATCCCGTTCGTGTCGGACCGTACCTCTCCGTGGGGACATTAGATACGTCTATAACGTTATATATCCTAACCTAAGGCAACCTAACACCTCGGATGTAGTATTTTACAACATTCATGGCGGGCCGGCCCCTACTTCTCGGTGGGAACAGTATATACGTCTAAAACGTAATATAACCTAACCTAACACATCTAGGCCCTCGCTGGTAATGTTTTACAGAATTCCGTTCGTGTAGCCCCGTACGTTTCGGTGGAAACATTATATACGTCTATAACGTTATATGTCCTAACTTAAGGCAGCCTCACACCTCGGATGTAGTATTTTAGAACATTCCTGGCGGGCCGGCCCCTACTTCTCGGTGGGAATATTATGTACGTCTATAACGATATATAACCTAACCTAACCCATCTAGCCCGTCGCTGGGAATGTTTTGTAGAATCCCGTTCGTGTAGCCCCGTACGTTTCGGTGGGAACATTATATACGTCTATAACGTTATATGTCCTAACTTAAGGCAGCCTTACACCTCGGAAGTAGTATTTTACAACATTCCTGGCGGGTCGGCCCCTACTTCTCGGTGGGAACATTATATACGTCTATAACGTAATATAACCTAACCTAACCCATCTAGCCCGTCGCAGGTAATGTTTTACAGAATCCCGGCCGTGTCTGACCGTAACTCTCCGTGGGAACATTATATACGTCTATAACGTTATATATCCTGACCTAAGGCAACCACACATCTCGGATGTAGTATTTTACAACATTCCTGGCGGGTCGGCCCCTACTTCTCGGTGGGAACATTATATACGTCTATAACGTTATATAACCTAACCTAACTCATCTAGCCCCTCGCCGGTAATGTTTTACAGAATCCCGGCCGGGTCCGACCGTACCACTCCGTGAGAACATTATATACGTCTACAACGTTATATATCCTAACCTGAGGCAACCTCACACCTCGGATGTAGTATTTTACAACATTCCTGGCGGAACGGCCCCTACTTCTCGGTGGGAACATTATAAACGTCTATAACGTTATATAACCTAACCTAACCCATGTAGCCGCTCGCTGGGATTGTTTTGTAGAATCCCGTTCGTGTAGACTCGTACGTCTCTGTGGGAACATTATATACGTCTATAACGTTATATATCCTAACCTAAGGCGACCTCACTCCTCGGATGTAGTATTTTACAACATTCCTGGCGGGCCGGTCCCTACTTCTCGGTGGGAAAGTTATATACGTGTATAACGTTATATAACCTAACCTAACCCATCTAGCATCTCGCTGGAAACGTTTTACAGAATCCCCGCCGCGTCCGACCGTACCTCTATGTGGAGACATTAGATACGTCTATAGCGTTATATATCCTAACGTAAGGCAACCTAACACCTCGGATGTAGTATTTTACAACATTCCTGGCGGGCCGGCCCCTACTTCTCGGTGGGAACGCTATATACGTCTATAACGTAATATAACCTAACCTAACACATCTAGCCTCTCGCTGGTAATGTTTTACAGAATCCTGGCCGTGTCGGACCGCAACTCTCCGTGGGAATATTATATACGTATATAACGTTATATGTGCTAACCTAAGGCATCCTCACACCTCGGATGTAGTATTTTACAACATTCCTGGCGGACCGGCCCCTACTTCTCGGTGGGAACATTATATACGTCTATAACGTTATATAACCCAACCTAACCCATGTAGCCCCTCGCTGGGATTGTTTTGTAGAATCCCGTTCGTTTAGACTCGTACGTCTCGGTGGGAACATTATATACGTCTATAACGTTATATATCCTAACCTAAGGCGACCTCACTCCGCGGATGTAGTATTTTACAACATTCATGGCGGGCCGGCCCCTACTTCTCGGTGGGAACAGTATATACGTCTATAACGTAATATAACCTAACCTAACACATCTAGGCCCTCGCTGGTAATGTTTTACAGAATCCCCGTCCTGTCGGCCCGTACTTCTCGGTAGGGACATTATATACGTCTATAACGTTATATATGCCAACCTAAGGCAACCTAACATCTCGAATGTAGTATTTTCAAAAATTCCTTACGCGACGGCCCCTACTTCTCGGTGGGAACATTATATACATCCAAACGTAATACAACCTAACCTAACCCATCTAGACCCTCGGCGGTAATGTTTTACAGAATCCCGGTCGTGTCGGCCCGTACTTCTCGGTGGGGACATTATTTGCGCCTAGAACGTTATATATCCTAACCTAAGGCAACCTAACATCTCGAATGTAGTATTTTACAACATTCCTGGCGGGGCGGAACCTACTTCTCGGTGGGAACATTTTATAAGTCTATATCGTAACATAACATCACCTAACCCATCTGGACCCTCGCTGGTAATGTTTCACAGAATCCCGTTCGTGTCGCCTCGTACGTCACGGTGCGGACATTATATACGTCTATAACGTTATATATCCTAAGCTAAGGCAACCTAACATCTCAAATGTAGTATTTTACAACATTCCAGGAGGGCCGGCCCCAACTTCTCGGTGGGACGATTCTATAAGTCTATATCGTAATATAACCTAACCTAACCCATTTAGCCCCTCGCTGGTAATGTTCTACAGAATCCAGTTCGTGTCGTCCCGTTCGTCTCGATGGGGACATTGTATGCGTCTATAACGTTATATATCCTAACCTAAGGTAACCTAATATCTGGGGTGTAGTAGTTTCCAAAATTCCTGGCGGGTCGGCCCCTAATTCTCGGTGGGAACATTATATACGTCTATAACGTAATATAACCTAACCTATCCCATCTAGACCCTCGCTGGTAATGTTTTACAGAATCCCGTTCGTGTCGGCTCGTACTTCTCGGTGGGGAAATTATATACGTCTGTATCGTTATATATCCCACACGAAGGCAACCTAACATCTCGAATGTAGTATTTTCCAACATTCCTGGCGGGTCGGGCTCTACTTCTCGGTGGGAACATTATATACGTCTATAACGTAATATAACCTAACCTAACACATCTAGCCCCTCGCTGGTAATGTTTTACGGAATCCCCGTCATGTCGGCCCGTACTTCTCGGTGGGGAAATTATGTACGTCTATATCGTTATATATCCCACCCGATGGCAACCTAACATCTCGAATGTAGTATTTTACAACACTCATGGCGGGTCGGCCCCTCCTTCTCGGTGGGAAAATTATATACGTCAGTAACGTAATATAACCTAACCTAACCCATCTTACCCCACGCTGGTAATGTTTTACAGAATCCTTTTCGTGTCGTCCTTTACGTCTCGGTGGGGACATTATATGCGTCTATAGCGTTATATATCCTAACCTAAGGCAACCTCACATCTCGAATGTAGTATTGTACAACATTGCAGGCGGGTCGGTCCCTACTTCTCGATGGGCACATTATATACTTCTATAACGTAATATAACATAACCTAACCCATCTAGACTCTCGCTGGTAATGTTTTACAGAATCTCCGTCGTGTCGGCCCGTACTTCTCGGTGGGGACATGATATACGTCTATAACGTTATATATGCCAACCTAAAGCAACCTACCATCTCGGATGCAGTATTTTCCAACATTCCTGGCGGGTTGGCCTCTACGTCTCGGTGGGAACATTATATACGTCAATAACGTAATATAACCTAACCTAACCCATCTTACCCCACGCTGGTAATGTTTTACAGAATCCCTTCCGTGTCGTCCCCTACGTCTCGGTAGGGACATTATATGCGTCTGTAGCGTTATATATCCTAACCTAAGGCAACCTAACATCCCGAATGTAGTATTTTACAACATTCCAGGCTGGTAGGCCCCTACTTCTCGGTGGGCACATTATATACGTCTATAACGTAATATAACCTAACCTAACCCATATAGCCCCTCGCTGGTAATGTTTTACAGAATCACGTTCGTGTCGTCCCGTACGTCTCGGTGCGGACATTATATAAGTCTATAACGTTATATATCCTAACCTAATGCAAGCTAACATCTCAAATGTAGTATTTTACAACATTCCAGGCGGGCCGGCCCCAAATTCTCGGTGGGACCATTATATAAGCCTATATCGTAATATAACATAACCTAACCCATTTAGCCCCTCGCTGGTAATGTTTTAAAGAATCCAGTTCGTGTCGTCCCGTACGTCTCGGTGGGGACATTGTATGCGTCTATAACGTTATATATCCTAACCTAAGGCAACCTCACACCTCGGATGTAGTATTTTACAACATTCCTGGCGGACCGGCCCCTACTTCTCGGTGGGAACATTATATACGTCTATAACGTTGTATAACCTAACCTATCCCATGTAGCCCCTCGCTGCGATTGTTTTGTAGAATTCCGTTCGTGTAGCCCCGTACGTTTCGGTGGGAACATTATATACGTCTATAACGTTATATGTCCTAACTTAAGGCAGCCTCACACCTCGGATGTAGTATTTTACAACATTCCAGGCGGGCCGGCCCCTACTTCTCTGTGGGAAAATTATATACGTCCACAACGTAATATAACCTAACCTAACCCATCTAGCCCGTCGCTGGGAATGTTTTGTAGAATCCCGTTCGTGTAGCCCCGTACGTTTCGGTGCGAACATTATATACGTCTATAACGTTATATGTCCTAACTTAAGGCAACCTCACACCTCGGATGTAGTATTTTACAACATTCCTGGCGGACCGGCCCCTACTTCTCGGTGGGAACATTATATACGTCTATAACGTTGTATAACCTAACCTATCCCATGTAGCCCCTCGCTGCGATTGTTTTGTAGAATTCCGTTCGTGTAGCCCCGTACGTTTCGGTGGGAACATTATATACGTCTATAACGTTATATGTCCTAACTTAAGGCAGCCTCACACCTCGGATGTAGTATTTTACAACATTCCAGGCGGGCCGGCCCCTACTTCTCTGTGGGAAAATTATATACGTCCACAACGTAATATAACCTAACCTAACCCATCTAGCCCGTCGCTGGGAATGTTTTGTAGAATCCCGTTCGTGTAGCCCCGTACGTTTCGGTGCGAACATTATATACGTCTATAACGTTATATGTCCTAACTTAAGGCAACCTCACACCTCGGATGTAGTATTTTACTACATTCCTGGCACGTCGGAACCTACTTCTCGGTGGGAACATTATATACGTCTAGAATGCTATATATCCTAACCTAAGGCAACCTAACATCTCGGATGTAATATTTTACTACATTCCTGGCACGTCGGAACCTACTTCTCGGTGGGAACATTATATACGTCTAGAATGCTATATATTCTAGCCTAAGGCAACCTAACATGTCGAATGTAATATTTTGCAACATTCCTGGCGCGTCGGTCCCTCCTTCTCGGTGGGAACAGTATATACGTCTATTACGTTATATATCCAAGCCTAAGGCATCCTGACATCTCGGATGTAATACTTTACTACGTTCCTGGCACGTCCGCCCCTACTTCTCGGTGGGAACATTATATACGTCTATAACGCTATATATCCCAGCCTAAGTTAACCTAACATGTCGAGCGTAGTATTTTACAACATTCCAGGCGCGTTGGCCCTACTTCTCGGTGGGAACATTATGTGCGTCTATAACGTTATATTTCCTAACCTAATGCCACATAACATCTCGGATGTAATATTTTACTACATTCCTGGCACCGCGGCCCCTACTTCTCGGTGGGAGCATTCTATATGTTTATAACGTTATATATCCTAACGTAAGGCAACATAACATCTCGGATGTAATGTTTTACTACATTCCTGGCTTGTCGGCCCCTACTTCTCGGTGGAAACATTATATATGTCCATAAAGCTATATATCCTAGCCTAAGGCAACCTAACATGTCGAGCGTAATATTTTATAACATTCCTGTCGTTTCGGCCTTTAGTTCTCCGTGGGAACATTATATACGTCTACAACGTCATATATCCTAACCTCAGGCAACCTAGCATCTCGGATGTAATATTTTACTACATTCCTGGTACGTCCGACCCTACTTCTCGGTGGGCACATTATATACGTCTATAACGTTGTATATCCTAACTTAAGGCAACCCAAAATTTGGGGCGTAGTATTTTACAACATTCCTGTCGCGTCTGCACCTACTTCTCGGTGGGAACAGTATATACGTCTATCACGTTATATATCCAAACCTAAGGCAACCTAACATCTCGGATGTAATATTTTACTACATTCCTGGCACGTCGGTCCCTACTTGTAGGTGGGAACATTATATATGTCTACAACGCTATATATCCTAGCCTAAGGCAACCTAACATGTAGAGTGTAATATTTCACAACATTCCTGGCGCGTCGGCCTCTACTTCTCGGTTGGAACATTATATATATCTATGACGCTATATATCCAAACCTAAGGCAACCTAACATGTCGAATGTAATATTTCACTACATTCCTGGCCCGTCGGCCCCTACTTCTCGGTGGGAACATTATATACGTCTATAACGCTATATACCTTAGCCTAAGGTAACCTAACATGTCGAGCGTAATATATTATAACATTGCTGGCTCGTCTACACCTACTTCTCGATGGGAACATTATATATGTTTATAACGTTATATACCCTAACGTAAGGCAACATAACATCTCGAATGTAATGATTTACTACATTTCAGACGCGCCGGCCTCTACTTCTCGATGGGAACATTATATACGTCTATAACGCTATATATCCTAGCATAAGGCAACCTAACATGTCGAATGTAATATTTTACAACATTCCTGGGGGGTCGGCCCCTACATCTCGGTGGGAAAATTATATACGTCTATATCGTAATATAACCTAACCTAATCCATTTTGCCCCTCGGTGATAATGTTTTACACTCTCCCGGTCGTGTCGGCCCTTACTTCTCGGTGGGGACATTATATACGTCTATAACGTTATATATCCCAACATAAGGCAACCTTGCATCTCGGATGTAGTATTTTCCAACATTCCTGGCGGGTCGGCCTCTACTTCCCGGTGGGAACATTATATACGTCAATAACGTAATATCACCTAACCTAACCCATCTATACCCTCGCTTGTAATGTTTTACAGAATCCCGGTTGTGTCGGCCCGTACTTCTCGGTGGGGACACTATATACGTCTGTAACGTTATACATCCTAACATAAGCAACCTAACATCTCGGATGTAGTATTTTGCAACAATCCTGGCGGGTCGGCCTCGCCTTCTCGGTGGGAACATGATATACGTCCATAACCTAATATAACCTAACCTAACCCACCTAGACCCTCGCTGGTAATGTTTTACAGAATCAGGTTCGTGTCGTCCCGTACGTCTCGGTGCGGACATTATATACGTCTGTAACGTTATACATCCTAACATAAGGCAACCTAACATCTCGAATGTAGTATTTTACAACATTGCAGGCGGGTCGGCCCCTACATTTCGGTGGGCACATTATATACGTCTATAACGTAATATAACCTAACCTAACCCATCTAGCCCCTCGCTGGTAACATTTTACAGAATCCCGGTCGTGTCAGCCCGTACTTCTCGGTAGGGACACTATATACGTCTGTAACGTTATACATCCTAAGCAAAGGCAACCTAACATCTCGAATGTAGTATTTTACAACATACCAGGCGTGTCAGTCTCTACTTCTCGGTGGGTACGTTATATACAACTATAACGCAATATAACCTAACCTAACCCATCTAGACTCCCGCTGGAAATGTTTTACAGAATCCCCGTCGTGTCGGCTCGTTCTTCTCGGTGGGGAAATTATATACGTCTATATCGTTATATATCCCACCCGAAGGCAACCTAATATCTCGAATGTAGTATTTTACAACATTCCTGGCGGGTCTACCCCTACTTCTCGGTGGGAACATCATATACGTCGATAACGTAATATAACCTAACATAACCCATCTAGCCCCTCGCTGATAATGTTTTACAGAATCCCGGTCGTGTTGGCCCGTGCCTCTCGGTGGGAACATTATATACGTTTATAGCGTTATATATCCTAACCTAAGGCAATCTAACATCTCGGATGTAGTAATTTACAACAATTCTGACGGGTTGGCCCCTTCTTCTCGGTGGGAAAATTATATACGTCTTTAACGTAATATAACCTAACTCAACCCATCTAGCCCCTCGCTGGGAATGTTTTGTAGAATCCCGTTCGTGTAGAACCGTACGTCTCGCTGGGAACGTTATATACGTCTATAGCGTTATATATCCTAACCTAAGGCAACCTAACACCTCGGATGTAGTATTTTACAACATTCCTGGCGGGTCGACCCCTACTTCTCGGTTGGAACATTATATACGTCTATAACGTAATATAACCTAACCTAACCCATTTAGACCCTTGCTGGTAATGTTTTGTAGAATCCCGTTCGTGTAGAACCGTACGTCTCGGTGGGAACATTATATACGTCTATAACGTTATATATCCTAACCTAAGGCAACCTAACGCCTCGGATGTACTATTATACAACAGTCCTGGCGGGTCCACCCCTACTTCTCGGTGGGAACATTATATACGTCTATAACGTAATATAACCTAACCTAACCCATCTAGCCCCTCGCTGGGAATGTTTTACAGAATACCGGTCGTGTCGGCCCGTACCTCTCCGTGGGAACATTATATACGTCTATAGCGTTATATATCCTAACCTAAGGCAATCTAACATCTCGGATGTAGTATTTTACAACATTCCTGGCGGGTCGACCCCTACTTCTCGGTTGGAACATTATATACGTCTATAACGTAATGTAACCTAACCTAACCCATCTAGCCCCTCGCTGGGAATGTTTTACAGAATACCCGTCGTGTCGGCCCTTACCTCTCCGTGGGAACATTATATACGTCTATAGCGTTATATATCCCAACCTAAGGCAAGCTAACACCTCGGATGTAGTATTTTACAACATTCCTGGCGGGTCGACCCCTACTTCTCGGATGGACCATTATATACGTCTATAACGTAATATAACCTGACCTAACACATCTAGCCCCTCGCTCGCAATGTTTTACAGAATCCCCGTCGTGTCGGCCCGTACATCTCCGTGGGAACATCATATACGTCTGTAGCGTTATATATCCTAACCTAAGGCAACCTAACACCTCGGATGTAGTGTTATACAACACCCCTGGCGGGTCGGCCCCTACTTCTCGGTTGGAACATTATACACGTCTATTTCGTAATACAACCTAACCTAACCCATTTAGACCGTCGCTGGTAATGTTTTGTAGAATCCCGTTCGTGTAGAACCGTACGTCTCGGTGGGAGCATTATATACGTCTATAACGTTATATATCCTAACCTAAGGCAACCTAACACCTCGGATGTACTATTATACAACATTCCTGGCGGGTCGGCCCCTACTTCTCGGTGGGAACATTATATACGTCTATAACGTAATATAACCTAACCTAACCCATCCAGCCCCTCGCTGGTAATGTTTTACAGAATCCCGCCCGTGGCCGACCCTACCTCTCCGTGGGAACACTATATGCGTCTATAACGTGTTATATCCTAACCTAAGGCAACCTAACACCTCGGATGTACTATTATACAACATTCCTGGCGGGTCTGCCCCTACTACTCGGTGGGAACATTATATATGTCTATAACGTAATATAACCTAACCTAACACATCTAGCCCCTCGCTGGTAATGTTTTACAGAATTCCGTTCGTGTCGGCCCGTACCTCTCCGTGGGAACATTATATACGTCTATAACGTTATATGTCCTAACCTAAGGCAATCTAACATCTCGGATGTAGTATTTTACAACAATCCTGGCGGGTCGGCCCCTACTTCTCGGGGGGAACATTATATACGTCTATAACGTAATATAACCTAACCTTACCCATCTAGCCCCCCGCTGGTAATGTTTTACAGAATCCCGGTCCTATCGGCCCGTACCTCTCCGTGGGAACATTATATACGTCTATAGCGTTATATATCCTAACCTAAGGCAATCTAACATCTCGGATGTAGTAATTTACAACAATTCTGACGGGTTGGCCCCTACTTCTCGGTGGGAAAATTATATACGTCTTTAACGTAATATAACCTAACCCAACCCATCTAGCCCCTCGCTGGGAATGTTTTGTAGAATCCCGTTCGTGTAGAACCGTACGTCTCGGTGGGAACGTTATATACGTCTATAGCGTTATATATCCTAACCTAAGGCAACCTAACACCTCGGATGTAGTATTTTACAAAATTCCTGGCGGGTCGACCCCTACCTCTCGGTTGGAACATTATATACGTCTATAACGTAATATAACCTAACCTAACCCATCTAGCCCCTCGCTGGGAATGTTTTACAGAATACCCGTCGTGTCGGCCCTTACCTCTCCGTGGGAACATTATATACGTCTATAGCGTTATATATCCTAACCTAAGGCAACCTAACACCTCGGATGTAGTATTTTACAACATTCCTGGCCGGTCGGCCCCTACTTCTCGGTTGGAACATTATACACGTCTATTTCGTAATATAACCTAACCTAACCCATTTAGACCCTCGCTGGTAATGTTTTGTAGAATCCCGTTCGTGTATAACCGTACGTCTCGGTGGGAACATTATATACGTCTATAACGTTATATATCCTAACCTAAGGCAACCTAACACCTCGGATGTACTATTATACAACACTCCTGGCGGGTCCGCCCCTACTTCTCGGATGGAACATTATATACGTCGATAACGTAATATAACCTAACCTAACCCATCTAGCCCCTCGCTGGTAGTGTATTACAGAATCCCGGCCGTGGCAGACAGTACCTCTCCGTGGGAAAATTATATACGTTTATAACGTAATATAACCTAACCTAACCCATCTAGACCCTCGCTGGTAGTGTATTACAGAATCCCGGCCGTGGCCGACCGTACCTCTCCGTGCGAACATTATGTACGTCTATAACGTAATATATCCTAACATAACCCATCTAGCCCCTCGCTGGTAGTGTATTACGGAATCCCGGCCGTGGCCGACCGTACCTCTCCGTGGGAACATTATATACGTCTATAACGTTATATATCCTTACCTAAGGCAACCTCATACCTCGGATGTAGTATTTTACAACAATCCTGGCGGGTTGGCCCCTACTTCTCGGTGGGTACATTATATACGTCTTTAACGTAATATAACCTAACCCAACCCATCTAGCCCCTCGCTGGGAATGTTTTGTAGAATCCCGTTCGTGTAGAACCGTACGTCCCGGTGGGAACATTATATACGTCTATAACGTTATATATCCAAACATAACGCAATCCAACATCTCGGATGTAGTATTTTACAACAATCCTGGCGGGTCGGCCCCTACTTCTCGGTGGGAACATTATATACGTCTATAACGTAATATAGCCTAACCTAACCCATCTAGCCCCTCGCTGGTAATGTTTTACAGAATCCCGGTCATGTCGGCCCGTACCTCTCCGTGGGAACATTATATACGTCTATAGCGTTATATATCCTAACCTAAGGCAATCTAACATCTCGGATGTAGTATTTTACAACATTCCTGGCGGGTCGGCCCCTACTTCTCGGTTGGAACATTATATATGTCTATAACGTAATATAACTTAACCTAACACATCTAGCCCCTCGCTGGTAATGTTTTACAGAATTCCGTTGGTGTCGGCCCGTACCTCTCCGTGGGAACATTATATACGTCTATATCGTTATATATCCTAACCTAAGGCAATCTAACATCTCGGATGTAGTATTTTACAACAATCCTGGCGGATCGGCCCCTACTTCTCGGTGGGAACATTATATACGTCGATAACGTAATATATCCTAACCTAACCCATCTAGCCCCTCGCTGATAATGTTTTACAGAATCCCGGTCGTGTTGGCCCGTACCTCTCGGTGGGAACGTTATATACGTCTATAGCGTTATATATCCTAACCTAAGGCAACCTAACACCTCGGATGTAGTATTTTACAACATTCCTGGCGGGTCGACCCCTACTTCTCGGTTGGAACATTATATACGTCTATAACGTAATATAACCTAACCTAACCCATCTAGCCCCTCGCTGGGAATGTTTTACAGAATACCGGTCGTGTCGGCCCGTACCTCTCCGTGGGAACATTATATACGTCTATAGCGTTATATATCCTAACCTAAGGCAACCTCACACCTCGGATGTAGTATTTTACAACAATCCTGGCGGGTTGGCCCCTACTTCTCGGTAGGAACATTATATACGTCTATAACGTAATATAGCCTAACCTAACCCATCTAGCCCCTTGCTGGTAATGTTTTACAGAATCCCGGTCGTGTCGGCCCGTACCTCTCCGTGGGAACATTATATACGTCTATAACGTTATATATCCTTACCTAAGGCAATCTAACATCTCGGATGTAGTATTTTACAACAATCCTGGCGGGTCGGCCCCTACTTCTCGGTGGGAACATTATATACGTCGATAACATAATATAACCTAACCTAACCCATCTAGCACCTCGCTGGTAATGTTTTACAGAATCCCGGTCGTGTCGGCCCGTACCTCTCCGTGGGAAAATTATATACGTCTATAGCGTTATATATCCTAACCTAAGGCAACCTAACACCTCGGATGTACTATTAAACAACACTCCTGGCGGGTCCGCCCCTACTTCTCGGTGGGAACATTATATATGTATATAACGTAATATAACCTAACCTAACCCATCTAGCCCCTCGCTGGTAATGTTTTGCAGAATTCCTGTCGTGTCGGCCCGTACCTCTCCGTGGGAACATTATATACGTCTATAACGTTATTTATCCTAACCTAAGGCAATCTAACATCTCGGATGTAGTATTTTACAACAATCCTGGCGGGTCGGCCCCTACTTCTCGGTGGGAACATTATATACGTCGATAACGTAATATAACCTAACATAACCCATCTAGCCCCTCGCTGATAATGTTTTACAGAAGCCCGGTCGTGTTGGCCCGTACCTCTCGGTGGGAACATTATATACGTCTATAGCGTTATATATCCTAACCTAAGGCAATCCAGCATCTCGGATGTAGTATTTTACAACAATCCTGGCGGGTCGGCCCCTACTTCTTGGTGGGAACATTATATACGTCTATAACGTAATATAACTTAGCCTAACCCATCTATACCCTCGCTGGGAATGTTTTGTAGAAACCCGTTCGTGTAGCCCCGTACGTCTCGGTGGGAACATTATATACGTCTATAACGTTATATATCCTAACCTAAGGCAATCTAACATCTCGGATGTAGTATTTTACAACAATCCTGGCGGGTCGGCCCCTACTTCTCGGTGGGAACATTATATACGTCGATAACGTAATATAACCTAACCTAACCCATCTAGCCCCTCGCTGGTAATATTTTACAGAATCCGATCGTGTCGGCCCGTACCTCTCCGTGGGAAAATTATATACGTCTATAGCGTTATATATCCTAACCTAAGGCAACCTAACACCTCGGATGTACTATAATACAACACTCCTGGCGGGTCCGCCCCTACTTCTCGGTGGGAACATTATATATGTCTATAACATAATATAACCTAACCTAATCCATCTAGCCCCTCGCTGGTAATGTTTTGCAGAATCCCGGCCGTGTCGGACCATAGCTCTCCGTGGGAACATTATATACGTCTATAACGTTATATATCCTAACCTAAGGCAATCTAACATCTCGGATGTAGTATTTTACAACAATCCTGGCGTGTCGGCCCCTACTTCTTGGTGGGAACATTATATACGTCTATAACGTAATATAACCTAACCTAACCCACCTAGCCCCTCGCTGGTAATGTTTTACAGAATCCCGATCGTGTCGACCCGTACCTCTCTGTGGGAACATTATATACGTCTATAGCGTTATATATCCTAACCTAAGGCAACCTAACACCTCGGATGTACTATTATACAACACTCCTGGCGGGTCCACCCCTACTTCTCGGTGGGAACATTATATTCGTCTATAACGTAATACAACCTAACCTAACCCATCTAGACCCTCGCTGGTAATGTTTTACAGAATCCCATTCGTGTAGCCCCGTACGTCTCGGTGGGATCATTATATACGTCTATAGAGTTATATATCCTAACCTAAGGCAACCTCACACCTCGGATGTAGTATTTTGCAACATTCCTGGCGGGTCGGCCCCTACTTCTCGGTGGGAACATTATATACGTCTATATCGTAATATAACCTAACCTAACCCATCTAGCCCCTCGCTGGGAATGTTTTGTAGAATACCGTTCGTGTATCCCCGTTCGTCTCGGTGAGAACATTATATACCTCTATAACGTTATATATCCTAACCTAAGGCAATCTAACATCTCGGATGCAGTATTCTACAACAATCCTGGCGGGTCGGCCCCTACTTCTCGGTGGGAACATATTATACGTCTATAACCTAATATAACCTAACCTTAAAAAACTAGCCCCTCGCTGGTAGTGTTCTACAGAATCCCGGCCGTGGCCGACCCTACCTCTCCGTGGGAACACTATATGCGTCTATAACGTGATATATCCTAACCTAAGGCAACCTAACACCTCGGATGTACTATTATACAACATTCCTGGCGGGTCGGCCCCTACTTCACGATGGGAGCATTATATATGTCTATAACGTAATATAACCTAACCTAACACATCTAGCCCCTCGCTGGTAATGTTTTACAGAATTCCGGTCGTGTCGGCTCGTACCTCTCCGTGGGAACGTTATATACGTCTATAACGTTATATATCCTAACCTAAGGCAATCTAACATCTCGGATGTAGTATTTTACAACAATCCTGGCGGGTCGGCCCCTACTTCTCGGTGGGAACATTATATACGTCGATAACGTAATATAACCTAACCTAACCCATCTAGCCCCTCGCTGATAATGTTTTACAGAATCCCGGTCGTGTTGGCCCGTACCTCTCGGTGGGAACGTTATATACGTCTATAGCGTTATATATCCTAACATAAGGCAGCCTAACACCTCGGATGTAGTATTTTACAACATTCCTGGCGTGTCGACCCCTACTTCTCGGTTGGAACATTATATACGTCTATAACGTAATATAACCTAACCTAACCGATCTAGCCCCTCGCTGGGTATGTTTTACAGAATACCGGTCGTGTCGGCCCGTACCTCTCCGTGGGAACATTATATACGTCTATAGCGTTATATATCCTAACCTAAGGCAATCTAGCATCTCGAATGTAGTATTTTACAACAATCCTGGCGGGTCGGCCCCTACTTCTTGGTGGGAACATTATACACGTCTATTTCGTAATATAACCTAACCTAACACATTTAGACCGTCGCTGTTAATGTTTTACAGAATCCAGGCCGTGTCCGACTGTACCTCTCCGTGCGAACATTATATATACGTCTGTAACGTTATATATCCTTACCTAAGGCAACCTCACACCTCGGATGCAGTATTTTACAACAATCCTGGCGGGTCGACCCCTACTTCTCGGATGGAACATTATATACGTCTATAACGTAATATAACCTAACCTAACCCACCTATCCCCTCGCTGGTAATGTTTTACAGAATCCCGATCGTGTCGACCCGTACCTCTCTGTGGGAACATTATATACGTCTATAGCGTTATATATCCTAACCTAAGGCAACCTAACACCTCGGATGTACTATTATACAACACTCCTGGCGGGTCCACCCCTACTTCTCGGTGGGAACATTATATTCGTCTATAACGTAATACAACCTAACCTAACCCATCTAGACCCTCGCTGGTAATGTTTTACAGAATCCCATTCGTGTAGCCCCGTACGTCTCGGTGGGATCATTATATACGTCTATAGAGTTATATATCCTAACCTAAGGCAACCTCACACCTCGGATGTAGTATTTTGCAACATTCCTGGCGGGTCGGCCCCTACTTCTCGGTGGGAACATTATATACGTCTATATCGTAATATAACCTAACCTAACCCATCTAGCCCCTCGCTGGGAATGTTTTGTAGAATACCGTTCGTGTATCCCCGTTCGTCTCGGTGAGAACATTATATACCTCTATAACGTTATATATCCTAACCTAAGGCAATCTAACATCTCGGATGCAGTATTCTACAACAATCCTGGCGGGTCGGCCCCTACTTCTCGGTGGGAACATATTATACGTCTATAACCTAATATAACCTAACCTTAAAAAACTAGCCCCTCGCTGGTAGTGTTCTACAGAATCCCGGCCGTGGCCGACCCTACCTCTCCGTGGGAACACTATATGCGTCTATAACGTGATATATCCTAACCTAAGGCAACCTAACACCTCGGATGTACTATTATACAACATTCCTGGCGGGTCGGCCCCTACTTCACGATGGGAGCATTATATATGTCTATAACGTAATATAACCTAACCTAACACATCTAGCCCCTCGCTGGTAATGTTTTACAGAATTCCGTTGGTGTCGGCCCGTACCTCTCCGTGGGAACATTATATACGTCTATATCGTTATATATCCTAACCTAAGGCAATCTAACATCTCGGATGTAGTATTTTACAACAATCCTGGCGGATCGGCCCCTACTTCTCGGTGGGAACATTATATACGTCGATAACGTAATATATCCTAACCTAACCCATCTAGCCCCTCGCTGATAATGTTTTACAGAATCCCGGTCGTGTTGGCCCGTACCTCTCGGTGGGAACGTTATATACGTCTATAGCGTTATATATCCTAACCAAAGGCAACCTAACACCTCGGATGTAGTATTTTACAACATTCCTGGCGGGTCGACCCCTACTTCTCGGTTGGAACATTATATACGTCTATAACGTAATATAACCTAACCTAACCCATCTAGCCCCTCGCTGGGAATGTTTTACAGAATACCGGTCGTGTCGGCCCGTACCTCTCCGTGGGAACATTATATACGTCTATAGCGTTATATATCCTAACCTAAGGCAACCTCACACCTCGGATGTAGTATTTTACAACAATCCTGGCGGGTTGGCCCCTACTTCTCGGTAGGAACATTATATACGTCTATAACGTAATATAGCCTAACCTAACCCATCTAGCCCCTTGCTGGTAATGTTTTACAGAATCCCGGTCGTGTCGGCCCGTACCTCTCCGTGGGAACATTATATACGTCTATAACGTTATATATCCTAACCTAAGGCAATCTAACATCTCGGATGTAGTATTTTACAACAATCCTGGCGGGTCGGCCCCTACTTCTCGGTGGGAACATTATATACGTCGATAACATAATATAACCTAACCTAACCCATCTAGCACCTCGCTGGTAATGTTTTACAGAATCCCGGTCGTGTCGGCCCGTACCTCTCCGTGGGAAAATTATATACGTCTATAGCGTTATATATCCTAACCTAAGGCAACCTAACACCTCGGATGTACTATTAAACAACACTCCTGGCGGGTCCGCCCCTACTTCTCGGTGGGAACATTATATATGTATATAACGTAATATAACCTAACCTAACCCATCTAGCCCCTCGCTGGTAATGTTTTGCAGAATTCCTGTCGTGTCGGCCCGTACCTCTCCGTGGGAACATTATATACGTCTATAACGTTATTTATCCTAACCTAAGGCAATCTAACATCTCGGATGTAGTATTTTACAACAATCCTGGCGGGTCGGCCCCTACTTCTCGGTGGGAACATTATATACGTCGATAACGTAATATAACCTAACATAACCCATCTAGCCCCTCGCTGATAATGTTTTACAGAAGCCCGGTCGTGTTGGCCCGTACCTCTCGGTGGGAACATTATATACGTCTAAAGCGTTATATATCCTAACCTAAGGCAATCCAGCATCTCGGATGTAGTATTTTACAACAATCCTGGCGGGTCGGCCCCTACTTCTTGGTGGGAACATTATATACGTCTATAACGTAATATAACTTAGCCTAACCCATCTATACCCTCGCTGGGAATGTTTTGTAGAAACCCGTTCGTGTAGCCCCGTACGTCTCGGTGGGAACATTATATACGTCTATAACGTTATATATCCTAACCTAAGGCAATCTAACATCTCGGATGTAGTATTTTACAACAATCCTGGCGGGTCGGCCCCTACTTCTCGGTGGGAACATTATATACGTCGATAACGTAATATAACCTAACCTAACCCATCTAGCCCCTCGCTGGTAATATTTTACAGAATCCGATCGTGTCGGCCCGTACCTCTCCGTGGGAAAATTATATACGTCTATAGCGTTATATATCCTAACCTAATTCAACCTAACACCTCGGATGTACTATAATACAACACTCCTGGCGGGTCCGCCCCTACTTCTCGGTGGGAACATTATATATGTCTATAACATAATATAACCTAACCTAATCCATCTAGCCCCTCGCTGGTAATGTTTTGCAGAATCCCGGCCGTGTCGGACCATAGCTCTCCGTGGGAACATTATATACGTCTATAACGTTATATATCCTAACCTAAGGCAATCTAACATCTCGGATGTAGTATTTTACAACAATCCTGGCGTGTCGGCCCCTACTTCTTGGTGGGAACATTATATACGTCTATAACGTAATATAACCTAACCTAACCCACCTAGCCCCTCGCTGGTAATGTTTTACAGAATCCCGATCGTGTCGACCCGTACCTCTCTGTGGGAACATTATATACGTCTATAGCGTTATATATCCTAACCTAAGGCAACCTAACACCTCGGATGTACTATTATACAACACTCCTGGCGGGTCCACCCCTACTTCTCGGTGGGAACATTATATTCGTCTATAACGTAATACAACCTAACCTAACCCATCTAGACCCTCGCTGGTAATGTTTTACAGAATCCCATTCGTGTAGCCCCGTACGTCTCGGTGGGATCATTATATACGTCTATAGAGTTATATATCCTAACCTAAGGCAACCTCACACCTCGGATGTAGTATTTTGCAACATTCCTGGCGGGTCGGCCCCTACTTCTCGGTGGGAACATTATATACGTCTATATCGTAATATAACCTAACCTAACCCATCTAGCCCCTCGCTGGGAATGTTTTGTAGAATACCGTTCGTGTATCCCCGTTCGTCTCGGTGAGAACATTATATACCTCTATAACGTTATATATCCTAACCTAAGGCAATCTAACATCTCGGATGCAGTATTCTACAACAATCCTGGCGGGTCGGCCCCTACTTCTCGGTGGGAACATATTATACGTCTATAACCTAATATAACCTAACCTTAAAAAACTAGCCCCTCGCTGGTAGTGTTCTACAGAATCCCGGCCGTGGCCGACCCTACCTCTCCGTGGGAACACTATATGCGTCTATAACGTGATATATCCTAACCTAAGGCAACCTAACACCTCGGATGTACTATTATACAACATTCCTGGCGGGTCGGCCCCTACTTCACGATGGGAGCATTATATATGTCTATAACGTAATATAACCTAACCTAACACATCTAGCCCCTCGCTGGTAATGTTTTACAGAATTCCGGTCGTGTCGGCTCGTACCTCTCCGTGGGAACGTTATATACGTCTATAACGTTATATATCCTAACCTAAGGCAATCTAACATCTCGGATGTAGTATTTTACAACAATCCTGGCGGGTCGGCCCCTACTTCTCGGTGGGAACATTATATACGTCGATAACGTAATATAACCTAACCTAACCCATCTAGCCCCTCGCTGATAATGTTTTACAGAATCCCGGTCGTGTTGGCCCGTACCTCTCGGTGGGAACGTTATATACGTCTATAGCGTTATATATCCTAACATAAGGCAGCCTAACACCTCGGATGTAGTATTTTACAACATTCCTGGCGTGTCGACCCCTACTTCTCGGTTGGAACATTATATACGTCTATAACGTAATATAACCTAACCTAACCGATCTAGCCCCTCGCTGGGTATGTTTTACAGAATACCGGTCGTGTCGGCCCGTACCTCTCCGTGGGAACATTATATACGTCTATAGCGTTATATATCCTAACCTAAGGCAATCTAGCATCTCGAATGTAGTATTTTACAACAATCCTGGCGGGTCGGCCCCTACTTCTAGGTGGGAACATTATACACGTCTATTTCGTAATATAACCTAACCTAACACATTTAGACCGTCGCTGTTAATGTTTTACAGAATCCAGGCCGTGTCCGACTGTACCTCTCCGTGCGAACATTATATATACGTCTGTAACGTTATATATCCTTACCTAAGGCAACCTCACACCTCGGATGCTGTATTTTACAACAATCCTGGCGGGTCGACCCCTACTTCTCGGATGGAACATTATATACGTCTATAACGTAATATAACCTAACCTAACCCACCTATCCCCTCGCTGGTAATGTTTTACAGAATCCCGATCGTGTCGACCCGTACCTCTCTGTGGGAACATTATATACGTCTATAGCGTTATATATCCTAACCTAAGGCAACCTAACACCTCGGATGTACTATTATACAACACTCCTGGCGGGTCCACCCCTACTTCTCGGTGGGAACATTATATACGTCTATAATGTAATACAACCTAACCTAACACATCTAGCCCCTCGCTGGTAATGTTTTACAGAATCCCATTCGTGTAGCCCCGTACGTCTCGGTGGGATCATTATATACGTCTATAGAGTTATATATCCTAACCTAAGGCAACCTCACACCTCGGATGTAGTATTTTGCAACATTCCTGGCGGGTCGGCCCCTACTTCTCGGTGAGAACATTATATAGGTCTATATCGTAATATAACCTAACCTAACCCATCTAGCCCCTCGCTGGGAATGCTTTGTAGAATACCGTTCGTGTATCCCCGTTCGTCTCGGTTAGAACATTATATACCTCTATAACGTTATATATCCTAACCTAAGGCAACCTAACATCTCGGATGCAGTATTCTACAACAATCCTGGCGGGTCGGCCCCTACTTCTCGGTGGGAACATAATATACGTCTATAACGTAATATAACCTAACCTAACAAATCTAGCCCCTCGCTGGTAGTGTTCTACAGAATCCCGGCCGTGGCCGACCCTACCTCTCCGTGGGAACACTATATGCGTCTATAACGTGATATATCCTAACCTAAGGCAACCTAACACCTCGGATGTACTATTATACAACATTTCTGGCGGGTCGGCCCCTACTTCTCGGTGGGAACATTATATACGACGATAACGTAATATAACCTAACCTAACCCATCTAGCCCCTCGCTGGTAATGTTTTACAGAATCCCGGTCGTGTTGGCCCGTACCTCTCGGTGGGAACATTATATACGTCTATAGCGTTATATATCCTAACCTAAGGCAATCTAACATCACGGATGTAGTAATTTACAACAATTCTGACGGGTTGGCCCCTACTTCTCGGTGGGAAAATTATATACGTCTTTAACGTAATATAACCTAACCCAATCCATCTAGCCCCTCGCTGGGAATGTTTTGTAGAATCCCGTTCGTGTAGAACCGTACGTCTCGGTGGGAACGTTATATACGTCTATAGCGTTATATATCCTAACCTAAGGCAACCTAACACCTCGGATGTAGTATTTTACAACATTCCTGGCGGGTCGACCCCTACTTCTCGGATGGACCATTATATACGTCTATAACGTAATATAACCTGACCTAACACATCTAGCCCCTCGCTCGCAATGTTTTACAGAATCCCCGTCGTGTCGGCCCGTACATCTCCGTGGGAACATCATATACGTCTGTAGCGTTATATATCCTAACCTAAGGCAACCTAACACCTCGGATGTAGTGTTATACAACACCCCTGGCGGGTCGGCCCCTACTTCTCGGTTGGAACATTATACACGTCTATTTCGTAATACAACCTAACCTAACCCATTTAGACCGTCGCTGGTAATGTTTTGTAGAATCCCGTTCGTGTAGAACCGTACGTCTCGGTGGGAACATTATATACGTCTATAACGTTATATATCCTAACCTAAGGCAACCTAACACCTCGGATGTACTATTATACAACATTCCTGGCGGGTCGGCCCCTACTTCTCGGTGGGAACATTATATACGTCTATAACGCTATATACCTTAGCCTAAGGTAACCTAACATGTCGAGCGTAATATATTATAACATTGCTGGCTCGTCTACACCTACTTCTCGGTGGGAACATTATATATGTTTATAACGTTATATACCCTAACGTAAGGCAACATAACATCTCGAATGTAATGATTTACTACATTCCTGACGCGCCGGCCTCTACTTCTCGATGGGAACATTATATACGTCTATAACGCTATATATCCTAGCATAAGGCAACCTAACATGTCGAATGTAATATTTTACAACATTCCTGGGGGGTCGGCCCCTACATCTCGGTGGGACAATTATATACGTCTATATCGTAATATAACCTAACCTAATCCATTTTGCCCCTCGGTGATAATGTTTTACACTCTCCCGGTCGTGTCGGCCCTTACTTCTCGGTGGGGACATTATATACGTCTATAACGTTATATATCCCAACATAAGGCAACCTTGCATCTCGGATGTAGTATTTTCCAACATTCCTGGCGGGTCGGCCTCTACTTCCCGGTGGGAACATTATATACGTCAATAACGTAATATCACCTAACCTAACCCATCTATACCCTCGCTTGTAATGTTTTACAGAATCCCGGTTGTGTCGGCCCGTACTTCTCGGTGGGGACACTATATACGTCTGTAACGTTATACATCCTAACATAAGCAACCTAACATCTCGGATGTAGTATTTTGCAACAATCCTGGCGGGTCGGCCTCGCCTTCTCGGTGGGAACATGATATACGTCCATAACCTAATATAACCTAACCTAACCCACCTAGACCCTCGCTGGTAATGTTTTACAGAATCAGGTTCGTGTCGTCCCGTACGTCTCGGTGCGGACATTATATACGTCTGTAACGTTATAGATCCTAACATAAGGCAACCTAACATCTCGAATGTAGTATTTTACAACATTGCAGGCGGGTCGGCCCCTACATTTCGGTGGGCACATTATATACGTCTATAACGTAATATAACCTAACCTAACCCATCTAGCCCCTCGCTGGTAACATTTTACAGAATCCCGGTCGTGTCAGCCCGTACTTCTCGGTAGGGACACTATATACGTCTGTAACGTTATACATCCTAAGCAAAGGCAACCTAACATCTCGAATGTAGTATTTTACAACATACCAGGCGTGTCAGTCTCTACTTCTCGGTGGGTACGTTATATACAACTATAACGCAATATAACCTAACCTAACCCATCTAGACTCCCGCTGGAAATGTTTTACAGAATCCCCGTCGTGTCGGCCCGTACTTCTCGGCGGGGAAATTATATACGTCTATATCGTTATATATCCCACCCGAAGGCAACCTAATATCTCGAATGTAGTATTTTACAACATTCCTGGCGGGTCTACCCCTACTTCTCGGTGGGAACATCATATACGTCTATATCGTAATATAACCTAACCTAACCCATTTTGCCTTTCGGTTATAATGTTTTACAGAATCCCGTTCGTGTCGCCCCGTACGTCACGGTGCGGCCATTATATACGTCTATAACGTTATATATCCTAACCTAAGGCAACCTAATATCTCGGATGTAGTATTTGCCAACATTCCGGGCGGGTCGGCCCCACTTCCCGGTGCGAACATTATATGCGTCTATAACGCAATATAACCCATCCTAACCCATTTTGTCCCTCGGTGATAATGTTTTACAGAATCCCGGTCGTGTCGTCCCGTACGACTCGGTGTGGATATTGTATGCGTCTATAACGTTATATATCCTAACCTAAGGCAACCTAACAACTCGGATGTAGTATTTTCCAACATTCCTCGCCGGTCGGACCCTAATTCTCGGTGGGAACATTATATACGTCTATAACGTTATACATCCTATCCTAAGGCAACCTAACATCTCGAATGTAGTATTTTACAACATTCCAGGTGGGGCGGCCCCTACTTCTCGGTGGGAACATTATATACGTCTATAACGTAATATAGCCTAACCTAACCCATCTAGCTCCTCGCTGGTAATGTTTTACAGAATCCCGGTCGTGTCGGGCCGTACCTCTCCGTGGGAACATTATATACGTCTATAGCGTTATATATCCTAACCTAAGGCAACCTAACACCTCGGATGTACTATTATAAGACATTCCTGGCGGGCCGGCCACCACTTCTCGGTGGGAACATTATACACGTCTATATCGTAATATAACCTAACCTAACCCATCTAGCCCCTCGCTGGTAATGTTTTAGAGAATCCCGGTCGTGTCGGCCCGTATCTCTCCGTGAGAACATCATATACGTCTATAGCGTTATATATCCTAACCTAAGGCAACCTAACACCTCGGATGTAGTATTTTACAACATTCCCGGCGGGTCGGCCCCTACTTTTCGGTTGGAACATTATATACGTCTATATAGTAATATAACCTAACCTAACCCATCTAGCCCCTCGCTGATAATGTTTTACAGAATCCCGGTCGTGTTGGCCCGTACCTCTCGGTGGGAAAGTTATATACGTCTATAGCGTTATATATCCTAACATAAGGCAGCCTAACACCTCGGATGTAGTATTTTACAACATTCCTGGCGTGTCGACCCCTACTTCTCGGTTGGAACATTATATACGTCTATAACGTAATATAACCTAACCTAACCGATCTAGCCCCTCGCTGGGTATGTTTTACAGAATACCGGTCGTGTCGGCCCGTACCTCTCCGTGGGAACATTATATACGTCTATAGCGTTATATATCCTAACCTAAGGCAATCTAGCATCTCGAATGTAGTATTTTACAACAATCCTGGCGGGTCGGCCCCTACTTCTTGGTGGGAACATTATACACGTCTATTTCGTAATATAACCTAACCTAACACATTTAGACCGTCGCTGTTAATGTTTTACAGAATCCAGGCCGTGTCCGACTGTACCTCTCCGTGCGAACATTATATATACGTCTGTAACGTTATATATCCTTACCTAAGGCAACCTCACACCTCGGATGCAGTATTTTACAACAATCCTGGCGGGTCGACCCCTACTTCTCGGATGGAACATTATATACGTCTATAACGTAATATAACCTAACCTAACCCACCTATCCCCTCGCTGGTAATGTTTTACAGAATCCCGATCGTGTCGACCCGTACCTCTCTGTGGGAACATTATATACGTCTATAGCGTTATATATCCTAACCTAAGGCAACCTAACACCTCGGATGTACTATTATACAACACTCCTGGCGGGCCCACCCCTACTTCTCGGTGGGAACATTATATACGTCTATAATGTAATACAACCTAACCTAACACATCTAGCCCCTCGCTGGTAATGTTTTACAGAATCCCATTCGTGTAGCCCCGTACGTCTCGGTGGGATCATTATATACGTCTATAGAGTTATATATCCTAACCTAAGGCAACCTCACACCTCGGATGTAGTATTTTGCAACATTCCTGGCGGGTCGGCCCCTACTTCTCGGTGAGAACATTATATAGGTCTATATCGTAATATAACCTAACCTAACCCATCTAGCCCCTCGCTGGGAATGCTTTGTAGAATACCGTTCGTGTATCCCCGTTCGTCTCGGTTAGAACATTATATACCTCTATAACGTTATATATCCTAACCTAAGGCAACCTAACATCTCGGATGCAGTATTCTACAACAATCCTGGCGGGTCGGCCCCTACTTCTCGGTGGGAACATTATATACGTCGATAACGTAATATAACCTAACCTAACCCATCTAGCCCCTCGCTGGTAATATTTTACAGAATCCGATCGTGTCGGCCCGTACCTCTCCGTGGGAAAATTATATACGTCTATAGCGTTATATATCCTAACCTAAGGCAACCTAACACCTCGGATGTACTATAATACAACACTCCTGGCGGGTCCGCCCCTACTTCTCGGTGGGAACATTATATATGTCTATAACATAATATAACCTAACCTAATCCATCTAGCCCCTCGCTGGTAATGTTTTGCAGAATCCCGGCCGTGTCGGACCATAGCTCTCCGTGGGAACATTATATACGTCTATAACGTTATATATCCTAACCTAAGGCAATCTAACATCTCGGATGTAGTATTTTACAACAATCCTGGCGTGTCGGCCCCTACTTCTTGGTGGGAACATTATATACGTCTATAACGTAATATAACCTAACCTAACCCACCTAGCCCCTCGCTGGTAATGTTTTACAGAATCCCGATCGTGTCGACCCGTACCTCTCTGTGGGAACATTATATACGTCTATAGCGTTATATATCCTAACCTAAGGCAACCTAACACCTCGGATGTACTATTATACAACACTCCTGGCGGGTCCACCCCTACTTCTCGGTGGGAACATTATATTCGTCTATAACGTAATACAACCTAACCTAACCCATCTAGACCCTCGCTGGTAATGTTTTACAGAATCCCATTCGTGTAGCCCCGTACGTCTCGGTGGGATCATTATATACGTCTATAGAGTTATATATCCTAACCTAAGGCAACCTCACACCTCGGATGTAGTATTTTGCAACATTCCTGGCGGGTCGGCCCCTACTTCTCGGTGGGAACATTATATACGTCTATATCGTAATATAACCTAACCTAACCCATCTAGCCCCTCGCTGGGAATGTTTTGTAGAATACCGTTCGTGTATCCCCGTTCGTCTCGGTGAGAACATTATATACCTCTATAACGTTATATATCCTAACCTAAGGCAATCTAACATCTCGGATGCAGTATTCTACAACAATCCTGGCGGGTCGGCCCCTACTTCTCGGTGGGAACATATTATACGTCTATAACCTAATATAACCTAACCTTAAAAAACTAGCCCCTCGCTGGTAGTGTTCTACAGAATCCCGGCCGTGGCCGACCCTACCTCTCCGTGGGAACACTATATGCGTCTATACCGTGATATATCCTAACCTAAGGCAACCTAACACCTCGGATGTACTATTATACAACATTCCTGGCGGGTCGGCCCCTACTTCACGATGGGAGCATTATATATGTCTATAACGTAATATAACCTAACCTAACACATCTAGCCCCTCGCTGGTAATGTTTTACAGAATTCCGGTCGTGTCGGCTCGTACCTCTCCGTGGGAACGTTATATACGTCTATAACGTTATATATCCTAACCTAAGGCAATCTAACATCTCGGATGTAGTATTTTACAACAATCCTGGCGGGTCGGCCCCTACTTCTCGGTGGGAACATTATATACGTCGATAACGTAATATAACCTAACCTAACCCATCTAGCCCCTCGCTGATAATGTTTTACAGAATCCCGGTCGTGTTGGCCCGTACCTCTCGGTGGGAACGTTATATACGTCTATAGCGTTATATATCCTAACATAAGGCAGCCTAACACCTCGGATGTAGTATTTTACAACATTCCTGGCGTGTCGACCCCTACTTCTCGGTTGGAACATTATATACGTCTATAACGTAATATAACCTAACCTAACCGATCTAGCCCCTCGCTGGGTATGTTTTACAGAATACCGGTCGTGTCGGCCCGTACCTCTCCGTGGGAACATTATATACGTCTATAGCGTTATATATCCTAACCTAAGGCAATCTAGCATCTCGAATGTAGTATTTTACAACAATCCTGGCGGGTCGGCCCCTACTTCTTGGTGGGAACATTATACACGTCTATTTCGTAATATAACCTAACCTAACACATTTAGACCGTCGCTGTTAATGTTTTACAGAATCCAGGCCGTGTCCGACTGTACCTCTCCGTGCGAACATTATATATACGTCTGTAACGTTATATATCCTTACCTAAGGCAACCTCACACCTCGGATGCTGTATTTTACAACAATCCTGGCGGGTCGACCCCTACTTCTCGGATGGAACATTATATACGTCTATAACGTAATATAACCTAACCTAACCCACCTATCCCCTCGCTGGTAATGTTTTACAGAATCCCGATCGTGTCGACCCGTACCTCTCTGTGGGAACATTATATACGTCTATAGCGTTATATATCCTAACCTAAGGCAACCTAACACCTCGGATGTACTATTATACAACACTCCTGGCGGGTCCACCCCTACTTCTCGGTGGGAACATTATATACGTCTATAATGTAATACAACCTAACCTAACACATCTAGCCCCTCGCTGGTAATGTTTTACAGAATCCCATTCGTGTAGCCCCGTACGTCTCGGTGGGATCATTATATACGTCTATAGAGTTATATATCCTAACCTAAGGCAACCTCACACCTCGGATGTAGTATTTTGCAACATTCCTGGCGGGTCGGCCCCTACTTCTCGGTGAGAACATTATATAGGTCTATATCGTAATATAACCTAACCTAACCCATCTAGCCCCTCGCTGGGAATGCTTTGTAGAATACCGTTCGTGTATCCCCGTTCGTCTCGGTTAGAACATTATATACCTCTATAACGTTATATATCCTAACCTAAGGCAACCTAACATCTCGGATGCAGTATTCTACAACAATCCTGGCGGGTCGGCCCCTACTTCTCGGTGGGAACATAATATACGTCTATAACGTAATATAACCTAACCTAACAAATCTAGCCCCTCGCTGGTAGTGTTCTACAGAATCCCGGCCGTGGCCGACCCTACCTCTCCGTGGGAACACTATATGCGTCTATAACGTGATATATCCTAACCTAAGGCAACCTAACACCTCGGATGTACTATTATACAACATTTCTGGCGGGTCGGCCCCTACTTCTCGGTGGGAACATTATATACGACGATAACGTAATATAACCTAACCTAACCCATCTAGCCCCTCGCTGGTAATGTTTTACAGAATCCCGGTCGTGTTGGCCCGTACCTCTCGGTGGGAACATTATATACGTCTATAGCGTTATATATCCTAACCTAAGGCAATCTAACATCTCGGATGTAGTAATTTACAACAATTCTGACGGGTTGGCCCCTACTTCTCGGTGGGAAAATTATATACGTCTTTAACGTAATATAACCTAACCCAATCCATCTAGCCCCTCGCTGGGAATGTTTTGTAGAATCCCGTTCGTGTAGAACCGTACGTCTCGGTGGGAACGTTATATACGTCTATAGCGTTATATATCCTAACCTAAGGCAACCTAACACCTCGGATGTAGTATTTTACAACATTCCTGGCGGGTCGACCCCTACTTCTCGGATGGACCATTATATACGTCTATAACGTAATATAACCTGACCTAACACATCTAGCCCCTCGCTCGCAATGTTTTACAGAATCCCCGTCGTGTCGGCCCGTACATCTCCGTGGGAACATCATATACGTCTGTAGCGTTATATATCCTAACCTAAGGCAACCTAACACCTCGGATGTAGTGTTATACAACACCCCTGGCGGGTCGGCCCCTACTTCTCGGTTGGAACATTATACACGTCTATTTCGTAATACAACCTAACCTAACCCATTTAGACCGTCGCTGGTAATGTTTTGTAGAATCCCGTTCGTGTAGAACCGTACGTCTCGGTGGGAACATTATATACGTCTATAACGTTATATATCCTAACCTAAGGCAACCTAACACCTCGGATGTACTATTATACAACATTCCTGGCGGGTCGGCCCCTACTTCTCGGTGGGAACATTATATACGTCTATAACGCTATATACCTTAGCCTAAGGTAACCTAACATGTCGAGCGTAATATATTATAACATTGCTGGCTCGTCTACACCTACTTCTCGGTGGGAACATTATATATGTTTATAACGTTATATACCCTAACGTAAGGCAACATAACATCTCGAATGTAATGATTTACTACATTCCTGACGCGCCGGCCTCTACTTCTCGATGGGAACATTATATACGTCTATAACGCTATATATCCTAGCATAAGGCAACCTAACATGTCGAATGTAATATTTTACAACATTCCTGGGGGGTCGGCCCCTACATCTCGGTGGGACAATTATATACGTCTATATCGTAATATAACCTAACCTAATCCATTTTGCCCCTCGGTGATAATGTTTTACACTCTCCCGGTCGTGTCGGCCCTTACTTCTCGGTGGGGACATTATATACGTCTATAACGTTATATATCCCAACATAAGGCAACCTTGCATCTCGGATGTAGTATTTTCCAACATTCCTGGCGGGTCGGCCTCTACTTCCCGGTGGGAACATTATATACGTCAATAACGTAATATCACCTAACCTAACCCATCTATACCCTCGCTTGTAATGTTTTACAGAATCCCGGTTGTGTCGGCCCGTACTTCTCGGTGGGGACACTATATACGTCTGTAACGTTATACATCCTAACATAAGCAACCTAACATCTCGGATGTAGTATTTTGCAACAATCCTGGCGGGTCGGCCTCGCCTTCTCGGTGGGAACATGATATACGTCCATAACCTAATATAACCTAACCTAACCCACCTAGACCCTCGCTGGTAATGTTTTACAGAATCAGGTTCGTGTCGTCCCGTACGTCTCGGTGCGGACATTATATACGTCTGTAACGTTATAGATCCTAACATAAGGCAACCTAACATCTCGAATGTAGTATTTTACAACATTGCAGGCGGGTCGGCCCCTACATTTCGGTGGGCACATTATATACGTCTATAACGTAATATAACCTAACCTAACCCATCTAGCCCCTCGCTGGTAACATTTTACAGAATCCCGGTCGTGTCAGCCCGTACTTCTCGGTAGGGACACTATATACGTCTGTAACGTTATACATCCTAAGCAAAGGCAACCTAACATCTCGAATGTAGTATTTTACAACATACCAGGCGTGTCAGTCTCTACTTCTCGGTGGGTACGTTATATACAACTATAACGCAATATAACCTAACCTAACCCATCTAGACTCCCGCTGGAAATGTTTTACAGAATCCCCGTCGTGTCGGCCCGTACTTCTCGGCGGGGAAATTATATACGTCTATATCGTTATATATCCCACCCGAAGGCAACCTAATATCTCGAATGTAGTATTTTACAACATTCCTGGCGGGTCTACCCCTACTTCTCGGTGGGAACATCATATACGTCTATATCGTAATATAACCTAACCTAACCCATTTTGCCTTTCGGTTATAATGTTTTACAGAATCCCGTTCGTGTCGCCCCGTACGTCACGGTGCGGCCATTATATACGTCTATAACGTTATATATCCTAACCTAAGGCAACCTAATATCTCGGATGTAGTATTTGCCAACATTCCGGGCGGGTCGGCCCCACTTCCCGGTGCGAACATTATATGCGTCTATAACGCAATATAACCCATCCTAACCCATTTTGTCCCTCGGTGATAATGTTTTACAGAATCCCGGTCGTGTCGTCCCGTACGACTCGGTGTGGATATTGTATGCGTCTATAACGTTATATATCCTAACCTAAGGCAACCTAACAACTCGGATGTAGTATTTTCCAACATTCCTCGCCGGTCGGACCCTAATTCTCGGTGGGAACATTATATACGTCTATAACGTTATACATCCTATCCTAAGGCAACCTAACATCTCGAATGTAGTATTTTACAACATTCCAGGTGGGGCGGCCCCTACTTCTCGGTGGGAACATTATATACGTCTATAACGTAATATAGCCTAACCTAACCCATCTAGCTCCTCGCTGGTAATGTTTTACAGAATCCCGGTCGTGTCGGGCCGTACCTCTCCGTGGGAACATTATATACGTCTATAGCGTTATATATCCTAACCTAAGGCAACCTAACACCTCGGATGTACTATTATAAGACATTCCTGGCGGGCCGGCCACCACTTCTCGGTGGGAACATTATACACGTCTATATCGTAATATAACCTAACCTAACCCATCTAGCCCCTCGCTGGTAATGTTTTACAGAATCCCGGTCGTGTCGGCCCGTATCTCTCCGTGAGAACATCATATACGTCTATAGCGTTATATATCCTAACCTAAGGCAACCTAACACCTCGGATGTAGTATTTTACAACATTCCCGGCGGGTCGGCCCCTACTTTTCGGTTGGAACATTATATACGTCTATATAGTAATATAACCTAACCTAACCCATTTAGCCCCTCGTTGGTAATGTTTTACAGAATCCAGGCCGGCGTCCGACCGTACCTCTCCGTGAGAACATTATATACGTCTGTAACGTTATATATCCTAACCTAGGGCAATCTAACATCTCGGATGTAGTATTTTACAACAATCCTGGCGGGTCGGCCCCTACTACTCGGTGGGAACATTATATACGTCTATAACGTAATATAACCTAACCTAACCCATCTAGCCCCTCGCTGGTAATGTTTTACAGAATTCCGGTCGTGTCGGCCCGTACCTCTCCGTGGGAACATTATATACGTCTATAGCGTTATATATCCTAACCTAAGGCAATCTAGCATCTCGGATGTAGTATTTTACAACAATCCTGGCGGGTGGGCCCCTACTTCGTGGTGGGAACATTATACACGTCTATTTCGTAATATAACCTAACCTAACCCATCTAGCCCCTCGCTGGCAATATTTTACAGAATCCCGGTCGTGTCGGCACGTACTTCTCCGTGGGAACATTATATACGTCAATAACGTAATATAACCTAACCTAACCCATCTAGCCCCTCGCTGGTAGTGTATTACAGAATCTCGGCCGTGGCCGACCGTACCTCTCCGTGGGAAGATTATATACGTCCATAGCGTTATATATCCTAACCTAACGCAACCTAACACCTCGGATGTAGTATTTTACAACATTCCTGTCTGGTCGGCCCCTACTTCTCGGTTGGAACATTATATACCTCTATAACGTAACCAAACCTTACCTAACCCATCTAGCCCCTCGCTGGGAATGTTTTCCAGAATTCCGGTCATGTCGCCCGTATCTCTCCGTGGGAACATCATATACGTCTATAGCGTTATATATCCTAACCTAAGGCAACCTAACACCTCGGATGTAGTATTTTACAACAATCCTGGCGGGTCGGCCCCTACTTCTCGGTGGGAACATTATATACGTCTATAACGTAATATAGCCTAACCTAACCCATCTAGCCCCTCGCTGGTAATGTTTTACAGAATCCCGGTCATGTCGGCCCGTACCTCTCCGTGGGAACATTATATACGTCTATAGCGTTATATATCCTAACCTAAGGCAATCTAACATCTCGGATGTAGTATTTTACAACAAACCTGGCGGGTCGGCACCTACTTCTCGGTGGGAACATTATATACGGCTATAACGTAATATAACCTAACCTAACCCATCTAGCCACTCGCTGGTTATGTTTTACAGAATTCCGGCCATGTCTCACCGTACCTCTCCGTGGGAACATTATATACGTCTATAACGTTATATATCCTAACCTAAGGCAACCACACTCCTCGGATGTAGTATTCTTCAACATTCCTGGCGGGCCGGCCACCACTTCTCGGTGGGAACATTATACACGTCTATTTCGTAATATAACCTAACCTAACCCATTTAGACCCTTGCTGGTAATGTTTTGTAGAATCCCGTTCGTGTAGAACCGTACGTCTCGGTGGGAACATTATATACGTCTATAACGTTATATATCCTAACCTAAGGCAACCTAACGCCTCGGATGTACTATTATACAACAGTCCTGGCGGGTCCACCCCTACTTCTCGGTGGGAACATTATATACGTCTATAACGTAATATAACCTAACCTAACCCATCCAGCCCCTCGCTGGGAATGTTTTACAGAATACCGGTGCTGTCGGCTCGTACCTCTCCGTGGGAACATTATATACGTCTATAACGTTATATATCCTAACCTAAGGCAATCTAACATCTCGGATGTAGTATTTTACAACAATCTTGGCGGGTCGGTCCCTACTTCCCGGTGGGAACATTATATACGTCGATAACGTAATATAACCTAACCTAACCCATCTAGCCCCTCGCTGGTAATGTTTTACAGAATCCCGGTCGTGTTGGCCCGTGCCTCTCGGTGGGAACATTATATACGTCTATAGCGTTATATATCCTAACCTAAGGCAATCTAACATCTCGGATGTAGTAATTTACAACAATTCTGACGGGTTGGCCCCTTCGTCTCGGTGGGAAAATTATATACGTCTTTAACGTAATATAACCTAACTCAACCCATCTAGCCCCTCGCTGGGAATGTTTTGTAGAATCCCGTTCGTGTAGAACCGTACGTCTCGCTGGGAACGTTATATACGTCTATAGCGTTATATATCCTAACCTAAGGCAACCTAACACCTCGGATGTAGTATTTTACAACATTCCTGGCGGGTCGACCCCTACTTCTCGGTTGGAACATTATATACGTCTATAACGTAATATAACCTAACCTAACCCATTTAGACCCTTGCTGGTAATGTTTTGTAGAATCCCGTTCGTGTAGAACCGTACGTCTCGGTGGGAACATTATATACGTCTATAACGTTATATATCCTAACCTAAGGCAACCTAACGCCTCGGATGTACTATTATACAACAGTCCTGGCGGGTCCACCCCTACTTCTCGGTGGGAACATTATATACGTCTATAACGTAATATAACCTAACCTAACCCATCTAGCCCCTCGCTGGGAATGTTTTACAGAATACCGGTCGTGTCGGCCCGTACCTCTCCGTGGGAACATTATATACGTCTATAGCGTTATATATCCTAACCTAAGGCAATCTAACATCTCGGATGTAGTATTTTACAACATTCCTGGCGGGTCGGCCCCTATTTCTCGGTTGGAACATTATACACGTCTATTTCGTAATATAACCTAATCTAACCCATTTAGACCCTCGCTGGTAATGTTTTGTAGAATCCCGTTCGTGTATAACCGTACGTCTCGGTGGGAACATTATATACGTCTATAACGTTATATATCCTAACCTAAGGCAACCTAACACCTCGGATGTACTATTATACAACACTCCTGGCGGGTCCGCCCCTACTTCTCGGTGGGAACATTATATACGTCTATAACGTAATATAACCTAACCCAACCCATTTAACACCTCGCTGGGAATGTTTTGTAGAATCCAGTTCGTGCAGAACCGTACGTCTCTGTTGGAACATTATATACGTCTATAACGTAATATAACCTAACCTAACCCTCCTAGCCCCTCGCTGGTAATGTTTTACAGAATCCCGATCGTGTCGACCCGTACCTCTCTGTGGGAACATTATATACGTCTATAGAGTTATATATCCTAACCTAAGGCAACCTAACACCTCGGATGTACTATTATACAACACTCCTGGCGGGTCGGCCCCTACTTCTCGGTGGGAACATTATATACGTCTATAACGTAATATAACCTAACCTAACCCATCCAGCCCCTCGCTGGTAATGTTTTACAGAATCCCGCCCGTGGCCGACCCTACCTCTCCGTGGGAACACTATATGCGTCTATAACGTGTTATATCCTAACCTAAGGCAACCTAACACCTCGGATGTAGTATTTTACAACATTCCTGGCGGGTCGACCCCTACTTCTCGGTTGGAACATTATATACGTCTATAACGTAATATAACCTAACCTAACCCATCTAGCCCCTCGCTGGGAATGTTTTACAGAATACCCGTCGTGTCGGCCCTTACCTCTCCGTGGGAACATTATATACGTCTATAGCGTTATATATCCCAACCTAAGGCAAGCTAACACCTCGGATGTAGTATTTTACAACATTCCTGGCGGGTCGACCCCTACTTCTCGGATGGACCATTATATACGTCTATAACGTAATATAACCTGACCTAACACATCTAGCCCCTCGCTCGCAATGTTTTACAGAATCCCCGTCGTGTCGGCCCGTACATCTCCGTGGGAACATCATATACGTCTGTAGCGTTATATATCCTAACCTAAGGCAACCTAACACCTCGGATGTAGTGTTATACAACACCCCTGGCGGGTCGGCCCCTACTTCTCGGTTGGAACATTATACACGTCTATTCCGTAATACAACCTAACCTAACCCATTTAGACCGTCGCTGGTAATGTTTTGTAGAATCCCGTTCGTGTAGAACCGTACGTCTCGGTGGGAACATTATATACGTCTATAACGTTATATATCCTAACCTAAGGCAACCTAACACCTCGGATGTACTATTATACAACATTCCTGGCGGGTCGGCCCCTACTTCTCGGTGGGAACATTATATACGTCTATAACGTAATATAACCTAACCTAACCCATCCAGCCCCTCGCTGGTAATGTTTTACAGAATCCCGCCCGTGGCCGACCCTACCTCTCCGTGGGAACACTATATGCGTCTATAACGTGTTATATCCTAACCTAAGGCAACCTAACACCTCGGATGTACTATTATACAACATTCCTGGCGGGTCTGCCACTACTACTCGGTGGGAACATTATATATGTCTATAACGTAATATAACCTAACCTAACACATCTAGCCCCTCGCTGGTAATGTTTTACAGACTTCCGTTCGTGTCGGCCCGTACCTCTCCGTGGGAACATTATATACGTCTATAACGTTATATGTCCTAACCTAAGGCAATCTAACATCTCGGATGTAGTATTTTACAACAATCCTGGCGGGTCGGCCCCTACTTCTCGGTGGGAACATTATATACGTCGATAACGTAATATAACCTAACCTAACCCATCTAGCCCCTCGCTGATAATGTTTTACAGAATCCCGGTCGTGTTGGCCGGTACCTCTCGGTGGGAACGTTATATACGTCTATAGCGTTATATATCCTAACCTAAGGCAACCTAACACCTCGGATGTAGTATTTTACAACATTCCTGGCGGGTCGACCCCTACTTCTCGGTTGGAACATTATATACGTTTATAACGTAATATAACCTAACCTAACCCATCTAGCCCCTCGCTGGGAATGTTTTACAGAATACCGGTCGTGTCGGCCCGTACCTCTCCGTGGGAACATTATATACGTCTATAGCGTTATATATCCTAACCTAAGGCAATCTAGCACCTCGGATGTAGTATTTTACAACAATCCTGGCGGGTCGGCCCCTACTTCTTAGTGGGAACATTATACACGTCTATTTCGTAATATAACCTAACCTAACACATTTAGACCGTCGCTGGTAATGTTTTACAGAATCCAGGCCGTGTCCGACCGTACCTCTCCGTGCGAACATTATATACGTCTGTAACGTTATATATCCTAACCTAGGGCAATCTAACATCTCGGATGTACTATTTTACAACAATCCTGGCGGGTTGGCCCCTACTTCTCGGGGGGAACATTATATACGTCTATAACGTAATATAACCTAACCTTACCCATCTAGCCCCCCGCTGGTAATGTTTTACAGAATCCCGGTCCTATCGGCCCGTACCTCTCCGTGGGAACATTATATACGTCTATAGCGTTATATATCCTAACCTAAGGCAATCTAACATCTCGGATGTAGTAATTTACAACAATTCTGACGGGTTGGCCCCTACTTCTCGGTGGGAAAATTATATACGTCTTTAACGTAATATAACCTAACCCAACCCATCTAGCCCCTCGCTGGGAATGTTTTGTAGAATCCCGTTCGTGTAGAACCGTACGTCTCGGTGGGAACGTTATATACGTCTATAGCGTTATATATCCTAACCTAAGGCAACCTAACACCTCGGATGTAGTATTTTACAAAATTCCTGGCGGGTCGACCCCTACCTCTCGGTTGGAACGTTATATACGTCTATAACGTAATATAACCTAACCTAACCCATCTAGCCCCTCGCTGGGAATGTTTTACAGAATACCCGTCGTGTCGGCCCTTACCTCTCCGTGGGAACATTATATACGTCTATAGCGTTATATATCCTAACCTAAGGCAACCTAACACCTCGGATGTAGTATTTTACAACATTCCTGGCCGGTCGGCCCCTACTTCTCGGTTGGAACATTATACACGTCTATTTCGTAATATAACCTAACCTAACCCATTTAGACCCTCGCTGGTAATGTTTTGTAGAATCCCGTTCGTGTATAACCGTACGTCTCGGTGGGAACATTATATACGTCTATAACGTTATATATCCTAACCTAAGGCAACCTAACACCTCGGATGTACTACTATACAACACTCCTGGCGGGTCCGCCCCTACTTCTCGGATGGAACATTATATACGTCGATAACGTAATATAACCTAACCTAACCCATCTAGCCCCTCGCTGGTAGTGTATTACAGAATCCCGGCCGTGGCAGACAGTACCTCTCCGTGGGAAAATTATATACGTTTATAACGTAATATAACCTAACCTAATCCATCTAGACCCTCGCTGGTAGTGTATTACAGAATCCCGGCCGTGGCCGACCGTACCTCTCCGTGGGAACATTATGTACGTCTATAACGTAATATATCCTAACATAACCCATCTAGCCCCTCGCTGGTAGTGTATTACGGAATCCCGGCCGTGGCCGACCGTACCTCTCCGTGGGAACATTATATACGTCTATAACGTTATATATCCTTACCTAAGGCAACCTCATACCTCGGATGTAGTATTTTACAACAATCCTGGCGGGTTGGCCCCTACTTCTAGGTGGGTACATTATATACGTCTTTAACGTAATATAACCTAACCCAACCCATCTAGCCCCTCGCTGGGAATGTTTTGTAGAATCCCGTTCGTGTAGAACCGTACGTCTCGGTGGGAACATTATATACGTCTATAACGTTATATATCCAAACATAACGCAATCCAACATCTCGGATGTAGTATTTTACAACAATCCTGGCGGGTCGGCCCCTACTTCTCGGTGGGAACATTATATACGTCTATAACGTAATATAGCCTAACCTAACCCATCTAGCCCCTCGCTGGTAATGTTTTACAGAATCCCGGTCATGTCGGCCCGTACCTCTCCGTGGGAACATTATATACGTCTATAGCGTTATATATCCTAACCTAAGGCAATCTAACATCTCGGATGTAGTATTTTACAACATTCCTGGCGGGTCGGCCCCTACTTCTCGGTTGGAACATTATATATGTCTATAACGTAATATAACTTAACCTAACACATCTAGCCCCTCGCTGGTAATGTTTTACAGAATTCCGTTGGTGTCGGCCCGTACCTCTCCGTGGGAACATTATATACGTCTATATCGTTATATATCCTAACCTAAGGCAATCTAACATCTCGGATGTAGTATTTTACAACAATCCTGGCGGGTCGGCCCCTACTTCTCGGTGGGAACATTATATACGTCGATAACGTAATATATCCTAACCTAACCCATCTAGCCCCTCGCTGATAATGTTTTACAGAATCCCGGTCGTGTTGGCCCGTACCTCTCGGTGGGAACGTTATATACGTCTATAGCGTTATATATCCTAACCTAAGGCAACCTAACACCTCGGATGTAGTATTTTACAACATTCCTGGCGGGTCGACCCCTACTTCTCGGTTGGAACATTATATACGTCTATAACGTAATATAACCTAACCTAACCCATCTAGCCCCTCGCTGGAATGTTTTACAGAATACCGGTCGTGTCGGCCCGTACCTCTCCGTGGGAACATTATATACGTCTATAGCGTTATATATCCTAACCTAAGGCAACCTCACACCTCGGATGTAGTATTTTACAACAATCCTGGCGGGTTGGCCCCTACTTCTCGGTAGGAACATTATATACGTCTATAACGTAATATAGCCTAACCTAACCCATCTAGCCCCTTGCTGGTAATGTTTTACAGAATCCCGGTCGTGTCGGCCCGTACCTCTCCGTGGGAACATTATATACGTCTATAACGTTATATATCCTAACTTAAGGCAATCTAACATCTCGGATGTAGTATTTTACAACAATCCTGGCGGGTCGGCCCCTACTTCTCGGTGGGAACATTATATACGTCGATAACATAATATAACCTAACCTAACCCATCTAGCACCTCGCTGGTAATGTTTTACAGAATCCCGGTCGTGTCGGCCCGTACCTCTCCGTGGGAAAATTATATACGTCTATAGCGTTATATATCCTAACCTAAGGCAACCTAACACCTCTGATGTACTATTAAACAACACTCCTGGCGGGTCCGCCCCTACTTCTCGGTGGGAACATTATATATGTATATAACGTAATATAACCTAACCTAACCCATCTAGCCCCTCGCTGGTAATGTTTTGCAGAATTCCTGTCGTGTCGGCCCGTACCTCTCCGTGGGAACATTATATACGTCTATAACGTTATTTATCCTAACCCAAGGCAATCTAACATCTCGGATGTAGTATTTTACAACAATCCTGGCGGGTCGGCCCCTACTTCTCGGTGGGAACATTATATACGTCGATAACGTAATATAACCTAACATAACCCATCTAGCCCCTCGCTGATAATGTTTTACAGAAGCCCGGTCGTGTTGGCCCGTACCTCTCGGTGGGAACATTATATACGTCTATAGCGTTATATATCCTAACCTAAGGCAATCCAGCATCTCGGATGTAGTATTTTACAACAATCCTGGCGGGTCGGCCCCTACTTCTTGGTGGGAACATTATATACGTCTATAACGTAATATAACTTAGCCTAACCCATCTATACCCTCGCTGGGAATGTTTTGTAGAAACCCGTTCGTGTAGCCCCGTACGTCTCGGTGGGAACATTATATACGTCTATAACGTTATATATCCTAACCTAAGGCAATCTAACATCTCGGATGTAGTATTTTACAACAATCCTGGCGGGTCGGCCCCTACTTCTCGGTGGGAACATTATATACGTCGATAACGTAATATAACCTAACCTAACCCATCTAGCCCCTCGCTGGTAATATTTTACAGAATCCGATCGTGTCGGCCCGTACCTCTCCGTGGGAAAATTATATACGTCTATAGCGTTATATATCCTAACCTAAGGCAACCTAACACCTCGGATGTACTATAATACAACACTCCTGGCGGGTCCGCCCCTACTTCTCGGTGGGAACATTATATATGTCTATAACGTAATATAACCTAACCTAATCCATCTAGCCCCTCGCTGGTAATGTTTTGCAGAATCCCGGCCGTGTCGGACCATAGCTCTCCGTGGGAACATTATATACGTCTATAACGTTATATATCCTAACCTAAGGCAATCTAACATCTCGGATGTAGTATTTTACAACAATCCTGGCGTGTCGGCCCCTACTTCTTGGTGGGAACATTATATACGTCTGTAACGTAATATAACCTAACCTAACCCACCTAGCCCCTCGCTGGTAATGTTTTACAGAATCCCGATCGTGTCGACCCGTACCTCTCTGTGGGAACATTATATACGTCTATAGCGTTATATATCCTAACCTAAGGCAACCTAACACCTCGGATGTACTATTATACAACACTCCTGGCGGGTCCACCCCTACTTCTCGGTGGGAACATTATATTCGTCTATAACGTAATACAACCTAACCTAACCCATCTAGCCCCTCGCTGGTAATGTTTTACAGAATCCCATTCGTGTAGCCCCGTACGTCTCGGTGGGATCATTATATACGTCTATAGAGTTATATATCCTAACCTAAGGCAACCTCACACCTCGGATGTAGTATTTTGCAACATTCCTGGCGGGTCGGCCCCTACTTCTCGGTGGGAACATTATATACGTCTATATCGTAATATAACCTAACCTAACCCATCTAGCCCCTCGCTGGGAATGTTTTGTAGAATACCGTTCGTGTATCCCCGTTCGTCTCGGTGAGAACATTATATACCTCTATAACGTTATATATCTTAACCTTCGATATAGGTCAGGTTAGGATATATAACGTTATAGACGTATACAATGGCCCAACCGAGATGTAGGCTCCTACACGCCAGGAATGTTGTAAAATATTACATCCGAGATGTTAGGTTGCCTTCGGTTAGTATATATATCGTTATAGACGTATATGATGTTCCCACCGAGAAGGAGGCGACGACACGTCAGGAATGTTGTAGAATGTTACATTTGACATGTTAGGTCGCCTTAGGCTAGGATATATAACGTTATAGACGTATATAATGTCCCCATCGAGAAGTAGGCGACGACACACCAGGAATGTTTTAAAATACTATATTCGACATGTTAGGTTCCCTTAGGTTAGGATATACAACGTTATAGACGTATAGAATGTTCCCACCGATATGTAGGGACCGACATGCCGAGAATGTTGTAAAATATTACATCCGAGATGTTACGTTGCTTTAGGTTAGGATATATATCGTTATAGACGTATATAATGTCCCCACCGAGACGTGGGGACCGACATGCCAGGAATGTTGTAAAATATTACATCCCAGATGTTAGGTTGCTCTAGGTTAGGATATACCACGTTATAGACGTATATAATGTCCCCATCGAGAAGCAGGCGCCGACACGCCAGGAATGTTGCAAAATATTACGGTAGAGAGGTTAGGTTGCCATAGGTTATGATATATAAAGTTATACACGTATATAATGTTCCCACCGAGAATTAGGGTCCGACCGGCCAGGAATGTTGTAAAATATTACATCCGAGATGTTAGGTTACTTAGGTTAGGATATATAACGTTATAGACGTATATAATATCCCCACGGAGAAGTACGGTGCGACACGCCTGGGATGCTGTAAAACATTATCTCCGATGGGCAAAATGGGTTAGGTTAGGTTATATTATGATATAGACGTATATAATGTTTCCACCGAGAAGTAGGGGCCCACCCGCCAGGAATGTTGTAAAATACTACATCCGAGGTGTTAGGTTGCCTTAGGTTAGTATATATAACGCTATAGACGTATATAATGTTCCCACGGAGGCGAACGGGGCCACACGAACGGGATTCTACAAAACATTCCCAGCGAGGGGCTAGATGGGCTAGGGTAGGTTATATTATGATATAGACGTATATAATGTCGCACCGAGAAGTAGGGGTCGACACGCCAGGAATGATGTAAAATACTACATCCGAGGTGTTAGGTTGCCTTAGGCTAGGATATGTAACGTTATAGACGTATATAATGTTCCACCGAGAAGTAGGGGCCAACGACCCAGGAATGTGGTAAAATATTACATTCGACATGTTAGGTTGCCTTAGGTTAGGGTATATAACTTTATAGACGTATATACTGCTCCCACCCAGAAGTAGTTGCCGACGCGCCAGAAATGTTGTAAAACATTACATCCGAGATGTTAGGTTGCCTTAGCCGAGGATATATAACGTTATAGACGTGTATAATGTTCCCGACGAGAAGTAGGGGCCAACGTGCCAGGAATGTAGTAAAATATTACATCCAAGATGTTAGGTTGCCTTAGGTTAGGATATATAACGTTATTGTCTTATATAATGTTCCCACCGAGAAATAGGGGCCGACGCGCCAGGAATGTTGTAAAATTTTACATTCGACATGTTACGTTGCCTTAGGCTAGGATATATAGCGTTATAGATGTATATAATGTTCATACCGAGAAGTAGGGGCCAGCGCGCCAGGAATGTAGTAAAATATTACATCCGAGGTGTTAGGTTGCATTAGGTTAGTGTATATAACGTTATAGACGTATATACTGTTCCCACCGAGAAGTAGGGGCCGACGAGTCAGGAATGTTGTAAAATATTACGCTCGACATGTTAGCTTGCCTTAGGGTATGATATATAGCGATATAGACGTATATAATGTTCCCTCCGAGAAGTAGGTGCCGACGCGCCAGAAATGTTGTAAAATATTACATCCGAGATGTAAGGATTGCCTTAGGCTAGGATATATAACGTTATAAACGTTTATACTGTTCCCACCGATAAGTAGGTGCCGAAGCGCCAGGAATGTTGTAAAATATTACATCCGAGATGTTAGGATTGCCTTAGGCTAGGATATATAACGTTATAGACGTATATACTGTTCCCACCGAGAAGTAGGTGCCGACCCGTCAGCAATGTTGTTAAATACTACATACGACATGTTAGGTTGCCTTAGGCTAGGATATACAACGTTATAGACTTATATACTGTTCCCTCCGAGAAATAGGGGCCGACACGCCAGCAATGTTGTAAAATATTACATCCGAGATGTTAGGTTCCCTTAGGTTAGGATATATAACGTTATAGACGTATATAATGTTCCCACCGAGAGGTAGGGGCCGAAGAGCAAGGAATGTTCTAAAATGTTACGCTCGACCTGTTAGGTTGCCTTAGGTTAGGATATATAGCGATATAGACGTATCTAATGTTCCCACCGAGAAGTAGGGACCGGCGCGCAATGAATATAGTAAACTATTACATCCGAGATGTTAGGTTGCCTTAGGCTAGGATATGAAACGTTATGGACGTATATAAAGTTCCCACCGAGAAGTAGGGGCCGACGAGCCAGAATTTTGTAAAATATTACATCCGATATGTTCGGTTGCCTTAGGCCAGGATATATAGCGATATAGACGTATTTAATGTTCCCACCGAGAAGTAGGGTCCGGCGCGACACGAATGTAGTAAAATATTACATCCGAGATGTTAGGTTGCCTTAGGCTAGGATATATAACGTTATAGACGTATATAATATTCCCACCGAGAAGTAGGGGCAGACGAGCCAGCAATGTTGTAAAATATTACGCTCGACATGTTAGGTTGCCTTAGGATAGGATATATAGCGATATAGACGTATTTAATCTTCCCACCGAGAAGTAGGGGCCGGCGCGACACGAATGTAGTAAAATATTACATCCGAGATGTTAGGTTGCCTTGGGCTAGGATATATAACGTTATAGACTTATATACTGTTCCCTCCGAGAAGTAGGGGCCGCCGCGCCAGGAATGTAGTAAAACATTACATCCGAGCTGTTAGGTTGCCTTAGGCTAGGATATGTAACGTTATAGACGTATATAATGTTCCCACCGAGAAGTAGGTGCCGACGCGCCAGGAATGTTGTAAAATATTACGTTCGACATGTTAGGTTGCCTTAGGCTAGGATATATAGCTTTAAAGACGTATATATTGTTGCCACCGAGAAATAGGGCCCGACACGCCAGGAATGTTGTAAAACATTACATCCGATGTGTTAGGTTGCCTTAGGCTAGGATATATAGCGTTATAGACATATATAATATTCCCACCGAGATGTAGGGGCCGACGAGTCAGGAATGTTGTAAAATATTACGCTTGACATGTTAGGTTGCCTTAGGCTAGGATATATAGCTTTAAAGACGTATATGATGTTCCCACCGAGAAATAGGGGCCGACACGCCAGGAATGTTGTAAAACAATACATCCCAGGTGTTAGGTTGCCGTCGGTTAGGATATATAAAGTTATAGACGTATATACAGTTCCTATCGAGAAGTAGGTGCCGACGCGCCAGGAATGTTGTAAAATATTACGCTCGACAAGTTAGGTTGCCTTAGGCTAGGATATATAGCGTTATAGACGTATGTAATGTTCCCACCGAGAAGTAGGGGCCGGCGCGCCAGGAATGTAGTAATATATTACATCCGAGATGTTAGGTTGCCTTAGGCTAGGATATGTATCGTTATAGACGTATATAATGTTCCCACCGAGAAGTAGGGGCCGGCGCGCCAGGAATGTTGTAAAATATTACATCCGAGATGTTAGGTTGCCTTAGGCTAGGATATGTAACGTTATAGACGTATATAATGTTCCACCGAGAAGTAGGGGCCAACGACCCAGGAATGTGGTAAAATATTACATTCGACATGTTAGGTTGCCTTAGGCTAGGATATATAACGTTATAGACGTATATAATATTCCCACCGAGAAGTAGGGGCAGACGAGCCAGCAATGTTGTAAAATATTACGCTCGACATGTTAGATTGCCTTAGGATAGGATATATAGCTTTAAAGACGTATATATTGTTGCCACCGAGAAATAGGGCCCGACACGCCAGGAATGTTGTAAAACATTACATCCGATGTGTTAGGTTGCCTTAGGCTAGGATATATAGCGTTATAGACATATATAATATTCCCACCGAGATGTAGGGGCCGACGAGTCAGGAATGTTGTAAAATATTACGCTTGTCATGTTAGGTTGCCTTAGGCTATGATATATAGCGATATAGAAGTATTTAATGTTCCCACCGAGAAATAGGGGCCGGCGCGACACGAATGTAGTAAAATATTACATCCGACATGTTAGGTTGCCTAAGGTTAGGATATATAACGTTATTGACTTATATAATGTTCCCACCGAGAAATAGGGGCCGACGCGCCAGGAATGTTGTAAAATTTTACATTCGACATGTTAGGATTGCCTTAGGCTAGGATATATAACGTTATAGACGTATAGGATATTCCCACCGAGAAGTAGGTGCCGACGCGCCATGAATGTTGCAAAATATTACATTCGACCAGTTAGGTTGCCTTAGGCTAGGATATATAGCTTTAAAGACGTATATAATGTTCCCACCGAGAAATAGGGGCCGACACGCCAGGAATGTTGTAAAACAATACATCCGAGGTGTTAGGTTGCCGTCGGTTAGGATATATAAAGTTATAGACGTATATACAGTTCCTATCGAGAAGTAGGTGCCGACGCGCCAGGAATGTTGTAAAATATTACGCTCGACAAGTTAGGTTGCCTTAGGCTAGGATATATAGCGTTACAGACGTATGTAATGTTCCCACCGAGAAGTTGGGGCCGACGCGCCAGGAATGTTGTAAAATATTACATCCGAGATGTTAGGTTGCCTTAGGCTAGGATATGTATCGTTATAGACGTATATAATGTTCCCACCGAGAAGTAGGGGCCGGCGCGCCAGGAATGTTGTAAAATATTACATCCGAGATGTTAGGTTGCCTCAGGCTAGGATATGTAACGTTATAGACGTATATACTGTTCCCACCGAAAAGTAGGTTCCGACGCGCCAGGAATGTAGTAAAACATTACATCCGATGTGTTAGGTTGCATTAGGTTAGTGTATATAACGTTATAGACGTATATACTGTTCCCACCGAGAAGTAGGGGCCAACGAGTCAGGAATGTTGTAAAATATAATGCTCGACATGTTAGGTTGCCTTAGGCTATGATATATAGCGATATAGACGTATATAATGTTCCCACCGAGAAGTAGGGGCCGGCGCGCCAGGAATGTAGTAAAATATTACATCCGAGATGTTAGGTTGCCTTAGGCTAGGATATGTAACGTTATGGACGTATATAATGTTCCCACCGAGAAGTAGGGGCCGACGAGCCAGGAATGTTGTAAAATATTACATCCGATATGTTCGGTTGCCTTAGCCTAGGATATATAACGTTATAGACGTATATAATGTTCCCACCGAGAAGTAGGTGCAGGCATGACACGAATGTAGTAAAATATTACATCCGAGATGTTAGGTTGCCTTAGGCTAGGATATATAACGTTATAGACTTATATACTGTTCCCTCCGAGAAGTAGGTGCCGACGCGACAGGAATGTTGTAAAATATTACATTCGACATGTTATGTTGCGTTAGGCTAGGATATATAGCTTTAAACTCGTATATAATGTTCCCACCGAGAAATAGGGGCCGGCACGCCAGGAATGTTGTAAAACGTTACATCCGAGGTTTAGGTTGCCTTAGGCTAGGATATATAGCGTTATAGAAGACTATAATGTTCCCACCGAGAAGTAGGGGCCGTCGCGCCAGGAATGCTGTAAAATATTACATTCGACATGTTAGGATTGCCTTAGGCTAGGATATATAACGTTATAGACGTATATGATATTCCCACCGAGAAGTAGGTGCCGACGCGCCAGGAATGTTGCAAAATATTACATTCGACAAGTTAGGTTGCCTTAGGCTAGGATATATATCTTTAAAGACGTATATAATGTTCCCACCGAGAAATAGGTGCCCACAAGCCAGGAATGTTGTAAAACAATACATCCGATGTGTTAGGTTGCCCTCGGTTAGGATACATAAAGTTATAGACGTATATACAGTTCCCACCGAGAAGTAGGTGCCGACGCGACAGGAATGTTGTAAAATATTACATCCGAGATGTTAGGATTGCCTTAGGCTAGGATATATAACGTTATAGACGTATTTAATGTTCCCACCGAGAAGTAGGTGCCGGCATGACACGAATGCAGTAAAATATTACATCCGAGATGTTAGGTTGCCTTAGGCTAGGATATATAGCGTTATAGACGTATGTAATGTTCCCACCGAGAAGTAGGTGCCGGCGCGCCAGGAATGTAGTAAAATATTACGTCCGAGATGTTAGGTTGCCTTAGGCTAGGATATATAACGTTATAGACGTATATGATATTCCCACCGAGAAGTAGGTGCCGACGCGCCAGGAATGTTGCAAAATATTACATTCGACAAGTTAGGTTGCCTTAGGCTAGGATATATAGCTTTAAAGACGTATATAATGTTCCCACCGAGAAATAGGTGCCCACACGCCAGGAATGTTGTAAAACAATACATCCGATGTGTTAGGTTGCCCTCGGTTAGGATACATAAAGTTATAGACGTATATACAGTTCCCACCGAGAAGTAGGTGCCGACGCGACAGGAATGTTGTAAAATATTACATCCGAGATGTTAGGATTGCCTTAGGCTAGGATATATAACGTTATAGACGTATTTAATGTTCCCACCGAGAAGTAGGTGCCGGCATGACACGAATGCAGTAAAATATTACATCCGAGATGTTAGGTTGCCTTAGGCTAGGATATATAGCGTTATAGACGTATGTAATGTTCCCACCGAGAAGTAGGTGCCGGCGCGCCAGGAATGTAGTAAAATATTACGTCCGAGATGTTAGGTTGCCTTAGGCCTGGATATGTGACGTTATAGACGTATATAATGTTCCCACCGAGAAGTAGGGGCCGGCACGCCAGGAATGTTGTATAACGTTACATCCGAGGTGTTAGGTTGCCTTAGGCTAGGATATGTAACGTTATAGACGTATATAATGTTCCACCGAGAAGTAGGGGCCAAGGACCCAGGAATGTGGTAAAATATTACATCCGATATGTTCGGTTGCCTTAGGCTAGGATATATAACGTTATAGACGTATATAATGTTCCCACCGAGAAGTAGGTGCCGGCATGACACGAATGTAGTAAAATATTACATCCGAGATGTTAGGTTGCCTTATGCTAGGATATATAACGTTATAGACTTATATACTGTTCCCTCCGAGAAGTAGGTGCCGACGCGACAGGCATGTTGTAAAATATTACATTCGAGATGTTAGGATTGCCTTAGGCTAGGATATATAACGTTATAGACGTATATACTGTTCCCACCGATAAGTAGGTGCTGACGCGCCAGGAATGTTGTAAAATATTACATCCGAGATGTTAGGTTGCCTTAGGCTAGGATATACAACGTTATAGTCGTATATGATATTCCCACCGAGAAGTAGGTGCCGACGCGCCAGCAATGTTGCAAAATATTACATTCGACACGATAGGTTGCCTTAGGCTAGGATATATAGCTTTAAAGACGTATATAATGTTCCCACCGAGAAATAGGGGCCCACACGCCAGGAATGTAGTAAAATATTACATCCGACATGTTAGGTTGCCTTAGGCTAGGATATGTAACGTTATAGACGTATATAATGTTCCACCGAGAAGTAGGGGCCAACGAGCCAGGAATGTTGTAAAATATTACATTCGACATGTTAGGTTGCCTTAGGCTAAGATATATAGCGATATAAACGTATTTAATGTTCCCAACGAGAAGTAGGGGCCGTCGCGCCAGGAATGTAGTAAAATATTACGTCCGAGATGTTGGGTTGCCTTAGGTTAGGATATATAACGTTATTGACTAATATAATGTTCCCACCGAGAAATAGGGGCCGACGCGCCAGGAATGTTGTAAAATTTTACATTCGACATGTTAGGATTGCCTTAGGCTAGGATATATAACGTTATAGACTTATATACTGTTCCCACCGAGAAGTAGGTGCCGACCGGTCAGCAATGTTGTTAAATACTACATACGACATGTTACGTTGCCTTAGGCTAGGATATATAGCGTTAAAGACGTATATAATGTTCCCGCCGAGAAATAGGGGCCGACACGCCAGGAATGTTGCAAAATATTACATTCGACAAGTTAGGTTGCCTTAGGCTAGGATATATAGAGTTATAGACGTGTGTAATGTTCCCACCGAGAAGTAGGGGCCGGCGCGCAAGGAATGTGGTAAAATATTACATCCGATATGTTCGGTTGCCTTAGGCTAGGATATATAGCGTTATAGAACACTATAATGTTCCCACCGAGAAGTAGGGGCCGTCGCGCCAGGAATGCTGTAAAATATTACATTCGACATGTTAGGATTGCCTTAGGCTAGGATATATAACGTTATAGACGTATTTAATGTTCCCACCGAGAAGTAGGTGCCGGCATGACACGAATGCAGTAAAATATTACATCCGAGATGTTAGGTTGCCTTAGGCTAGGATATATAGCGTTATAGACGTATGTAATGTTCCCACCGAGAAGTAGGGGCCGGCGCGCCAGGAATGTAGTAAAATATTACGTCCGAGATGTTAGGTTGCCTTAGGCTAGGATATGTGACGTTGTAGACGTATATAATGTTCCCACCGAGAAGTAGGGGCCGACACGCCAGGAATGTTGTATAACGTTACATCCGAGGTGTTAGGTTGCCTTAGGCTAGGATATGTAACGTTATAGACGTATATAATGTTCCACCGAGAAGTAGGGGCCAAGGACCCAGGAATGTGGTAAAATATTACATCCGATATGTTCGGTTGCCTTAGGCTAGGATATATAACGTTATAGACGTATATAATGTTCCCACCGAGAAGTAGGTGCCGGCATGACACGAATGTAGTAAAATATTACATCCGAGATGTTAGGTTGCCTTAGGCTAGGATATATAACGTTATAGACTTATATACTGTTCCCTCCGAGAAGTAGGTGCTGACGCGCCAGGAATGTTGTAAAATATTACATCCGTGATGTTAGGTTGCCTTAGGCTAGGATATACAACGTTATAGTCGTATATGATATTCCCACCGAGAAGTAGGTGCCGAGGCGCCAGCAATGTTGCAAAATATTACATTCGACAAGTTAGGTTGCCTTAGGCTAGGATATATAGCTTTAAAGACGTATATCATGTTCCCACCGAGAAATAGGGGCCCACACGCCAGGAATGCTGTAAAACAATACATCCGAGGTGTTAGGTTGCCTTCGGTTAGGATACATAATGTTATAGACGTATATACAGTTCCCACCGAGAAGTAGGTGCCGACGCGACAGGAATGTTGTAAAATATTACGCTCGACAAGTTAGGTTGCCTTAGGCTAGGATATATAGCGTTATAGACGTATGTAATGTTCCCACAGAGAAGTAGGGGCCGGCGCGCCAGGAATGTAGTAAAATATTACGTCCGAGATGTTAGGTTGTCTTAGGCTATGATATATAGCGATACAGACGTATATAATGTTCCCACCTAGAAGTAGGGGCCGGCGCTCCAGGAATGTAGTAAAATATTACATCCGAGATGTTAGGTTGCCTTAGGCTAGGATATGTAACGTTATGGACGTATATAATGTTCCCACCGAGAAGTAGGCGCCGACGAGCCAGGAATGTTGTAAAATATTACATTCGACATGTTAGGTTGCCTTAGGCTAAGATATATAGCGATATAAACGTATTTAATGTTCCCACCGAGAAGTAGGGGCCGTCGCGCCAGGAATGTAGTAAAATATTACGTCCGAGATGTTGGGTTGCCTTAGGTTAGGATATATAACGTTATTGACTAATATAATGTTCCCACCGAGAAATAGGGGCCGACGCGCCAGGAATGTTGTAAAATTTTACATTCGACATGTTAGGATTGCCTTAGGCTAGGATATATAACGTTATAGACGTATATACTGTTCCCACCGAGAAGTAGGTGCCGACCGGTCAGCAATGTTGTTAAATACTACATACGACATGTTACGTTGCCTTAGGCTAGGATATATAGCGTTAAAGACGTATATAATGTTCCCGCCGAGAAATAGGGGCCGACACGCCAGGAATGTTGCAAAATATTACATTCGACAAGTTAGGTTGCCTTAGGCTAGGATATATAGCTTTAAAGACGTATATAATGTTCCCACCGAGAAATAGGTGCCCACACGCCAGGAATGTTGTAAAACAATACATCCGAGGTGTTAGGTTGCCTTCGGTTAGGATACATAAAGTTATAGACGTATATACAGTTCCCACCGAGAAGTAGGTGCCGACGCGACAGGAATGTTGTAAAATATTACATCCGAGATGTTAGGATTGCCTTAGGCTAGGATATATAGCGTTATTGACGTATGTAATGTTCCCACCGAGAAGTAGGGGCCGGCGCGCCAGGAATGTAGTAAAATATTACGTCAGAGATGTTAGGTTGCCTTAGGCTAGGATATGTGACGTTATAGACGTATATAATGTTCCCACCGAGAAGTAGGGGCCGGCACGCCAGGAATGTTGTATAACGTTACATCCGAGGTGTTAGGTTGCCTTAGGCTAGGATATGTAACGTTATAGACGTATATAATGTTCCACCGAGAAGTAGGGGCCAAGGACCCAGGAATGTGGTAAAATATTACATCCGATATGTTCGGTTGCCTTAGGCTAGGATATATAACGTTATAGACGTATATAATGTTCCCACCGAGAAGTAGGTGCCGGCATGACACGAATGTAGTAAAATATTACATCCGAAATGTTAGGTTGCCTTAGGCTAGGATATATAACGTTATAGACTTATATAATGTTCCCTCCGAGAAGTAGGTGCCGACGCGACAGGAATGTTGTAAAATATTACATTCGAGATGTTAGGAGTGCCTTAGGCTAGGATATATAACGTTATAGACGTATATACTGTTCCCACCGATAAGTAGGTGCTGACGCGCCAGGAATGTTGTAAAATATTACATCCGAGATGTTAGGATTTCCTTAGGCTAGGATATATAACGTTATAGACGTATATACTGTTCCCACCGAAAAGTAGGTTCCGACGCGCCAGGAATGTAGTAAAAGATTACATCCGATGTGTTAGGTTGCATTAGGTTAGTGTATATAACGTTATAGACGTATATACTGTTCCCACCGAGAAGTAGGGGCCGACGAGCCAGGAATGTTGTAAAATATTACATCCGATATGTTCGGTTGCCTTAGCCTGGGATATATAACGTTATAGACGTATATAATGTTCCCACCGAGAAGTAGGTGCAGGCATGACACGAATGTAGTAAAATATTACATCCGAGATGTTAGGTTGCCTTAGGCTAGGATATATAACGTTATAGACTTATATACTGTTCCATCCGAGAAGTAGGTGCCGACGCGCCAGGAATGTTGTAAAATATTACATTCGACATGTTATGTTGCGTTAGGCTAGGATATATAGCTTTAAACTCGTATATAATGTTCCCACCGAGAAATAGGGGCCGGCACGCCAGGAATGTTGTAAAACGTTACATCCGAGGTTTAGGTTGCCTTAGGCTAGGATATATAGCGTTATAGAAGAATATAATGTTCCCACCGAGAAGTAGGGGCCGTCGCGCCAGGAATGCTGTAAAATATTACATTCGACATGTTAGGATTGCCTTAGGCTAGGATATATAACGTTATAGACGTATATGATATTCCCACCGAGAAGTAGGTGCCGACGCGCCAGGAATGTTGCAAAATATTACATTCGACAAGTTAGGTTGCCTTCGGTTAGGATACATAATGTTATAGACGTATATACAGTTCCCACCGAGAAGTAGGTGCCGACGCGACAGGAATGTTGTAAAATATTACGCTCGACAAGTTAGGTTGCCTTAGGCTAGGATATATAGCGTTATAGACGTATGTAATGTTCCCACAGAGAAGTAGGGGCCGGCGCGCCAGGAATGTAGTAAAATATTACGTCCGAGATGTTAGGTTGTCTTAGGCTATGATATATAGCGATACAGACGTATATAATGTTCCCACCTAGAAGTAGGGGCCGGCGCTCCAGGAATGTAGTAAAATATTACATCCGAGATGTTAGGTTGCCTTAGGCTAGGATATGTAACGTTATGGACGTATATAATGTTCCCACCGAGAAGTAGGCGCCGACGAGCCAGGAATGTTGTAAAATATTACATTCGACATGTTAGGTTGCCTTAGGCTAAGATATATAGCGATATAAACGTATTTAATGTTCCCACCGAGAAGTAGGGGCCGTCGCGCCAGGAATGTAGTAAAATATTACGTCCGAGATGTTGGGTTGCCTTAGGCTAGGATATATAACGTTATAGACTTATATACTGTTCCCTCCGAGAGGTAGGTGCCGACGCGCCAGGAATGTTGTAAAATATTACATCCGAGATGTTACGATTGCCTTAGGCTAGGATATATAACGTTATAGACGTATATACTGTCCCCACCGAGAAGTAGGTGCCGACGCGCCAGGAATGTTGTAAAATATTAAATCCGAGATGTTAGGATTGCCTTAGGCTAGGATATATAATGTTATAGACGTATATACTGTTCCCACCGAGAAGTAGGTTCCGGCGCGCCAGGAATGTTGTAAAATATTACATTCGACATGTTAGGTTGCCTTAAGCTAGGACATATAGCGTTATAGACGTATGTAATGTTCCCACCGAGAAGTAAGGGCCAACGTGCCAGGAATGCTGTAAAATGTTACACCAGAGGTGTTACGATCCTTTAGGTTAGGATGCATAACGTTATAGACGTATATCATGTTCAAACCGAGATGTAGGGACCGACATGCCTGGAATGTTGTAAAATATTACATTCGACATGTTAGGTTGCCTTAGGCTAGGATATATAACATTATAGACGTATATAATGTTCCCACCGTGAAGTAGGGGCCGACGCGCCAGGAATGTTCTAAAATATAACATTCGACATGTTAGGTTGCCTTAGGCTAGGATATATAGCTTTAAAGACGTATATAATGTTCCCACCGAGAAATAGGTGCCGACACGCCAGGAATGTTGTAAAACAATACATCCGAGATCTTAGGTTGCCTTAGGCTAGGATATATATCGTTATAGACTTATATACTGTTCCCTCCGAGAAGTAGGTGCCGTCGCGCCAGGAATGTTGTAAAATATTAGATCCGAGATGTTAGGATTGCCTTAGGCTAGGATATATAACGTTATAGACGTATATACTGTTCCCACCGATAAGTAGGTGCCGACGCGCCAGGAATGTTGTAAAATATTACATTCGACATGTTAGGTTGCCTTAAGCTAGGATATATAGCGTTATAGACGTATATAAAGTTCCCCCTGAGAAGTAGGGGCCGGCGCGCCAGGAATGTAGTAAAAATATTACATCCGAGATGTTAGGGTGCCTTAGGCTAGGATATATAACGTTATAGACGTATATACTGTTCCCACCGAGAAGTAGCGGCCGACGAGTCAGGAATGTTGTAAAATATTACGCTCGACATGCTAGGTTGCCTTAGGCTATGATATATAGCGATATAGACGTATATAATGTTCCCACCGAGAAGTAGGGTCCGGCGCGCCAGGAATGTAGTAAAATATTACATCCGAGATGTTAGGTTTCCTTAGGCTAGGATATATAACGTTATAGACGTATATAATGTTCCCACCGAGAAGTAGGGTCCGGCGCGCCAGGAATGTAGTAAAATATTACATCACAGATGTTACGTTGCCTTAGGCTAAGATATATAACGTTATAGACGTATATAATGTTCCCACCGAGAAGTAGAGGCCGAAGTGACGGGAATATTGTAAAATATCACATTCGACATGTTAGGTTACCTTAGGCTAGGATATATAGCTTTATAGAAGTATATAATCTTCTCACCGAGAAGTAGGTGCCAACGTGCCATGAATGTAGTAAAATATTACATCCGAGATGTTAGGTTGCCTTAGGCTAGGATATGTGACGTTATAGACGTATATAATGTTCCCACCGAGAAGTAGGGGCCGGCGCGACAGGAATGTTGTAAAATATTACATTCGACATGTTAGGATGCCTTAGGCTAGGATATATATCGATATAGACGCATTTAATGTTCCCACCGAGAAGTAGGGGCCGGCGCGACACGAATGTAGTAAAATATTCCATCCGAGATGTTACGATTGCCTTAGGCTAGGATATATAACGTTATAGACGTATATACTCTCCCCACTGAGAAGTAGGTGCCGACGCGCCAGGAATGTTGTAAAATATTACATTCGACATGTTGGGTTGCGTTAGGTTATGGTATAGAACGTTGTAGACGTATATAATGACCCCACCGAGAAGTAGGGACCGACATGCCAGGAATGTTGTAAAATACTACATCCGAGATGTTAGGTTGCCTTAGGTTAGGATATATAACTTTATAGATGCATATAATGTCACCACCGAGACCTGCGGGTCGACACGAACGGGATTCTGTAAAACATTACCAGCGAGGTGCTAGATGGTTTAGGTTAGGTTATATTACGTTATAGACGTATATAATGTTCCCACCGAGTAGTAGGGTCCGATCCGCCAGGAATGTTGGAAAATACTACATCCGGGATATTAGGTTCTCTTAGGTTAGGATGTATTACGTTATAGACGTATATAGTTTCCTCACCGAGACGTACGAGCCAACACGAGCGGGATTCTGTAAAACATTACCAGCGAGGGGCTAGATGGGTTAGGTTAGGTTATATTACGATATACACGTATATAATGTTCTCACCGAGAAGCAGGGGCCGACCCGCCTGGAATGTTGTAAAATACTAAATTCGAAATGTTATGTTGCCTTAGGTTGGGATATATAACGTTATAGACGTATATAGTGTCCCCACCGAGAAGAACGGCCCGACACGTCTGGGATTCTGGAAAACATTACCAGCGAGGGGCTAGATGGGTTATGTTAGGTCATATTACGTTATCGACGTGTATAATGTTCCCACCGAGATGTAGGTTCCGACCCGCCAGGAATGTTGTAAAATACTACATCCGAGATGTTAAGTTGCCTTAGGTTGGGATATATAACGTTATGGACGTACAACATGTCTCCACCGAGAAGTACGGGCCGACACGCCCGGGATTCTGTAAAACACTACCAGCGAGAGGCTAGATGGATTAGGTTAGGTTTTATTACGATAGAGACGTATATAATGTTCCCACCGAGAAGTAGGGGCCGACCCGCCAGGATTGTTGTGAAATACTACATTCGAGAGTTTAGGTTGCCTTAGGGTAGGATATACAACGTTATAGACGTATATAGTGTCCCCACCGAGAAGTACCGGCCGACACGACCGGAATTCCGTAAAACATTATCACCGAGGTTCTAGATGGGTTAGGTTAGGTTATATTACGATATAGAAGTATATAATGTTCCCACTCAGAAGTAGGGGCCGACACGCCTGGAATCTTGTAAAATACTACATTCGAGATGTTAGGTTGCCTTCGGGTGGGATATACAATGTCATAGACGTATATAATGTCCCCACCGAGGAGTACGGACCGACACGACCGGAATTCCGTAAAACATTATCACCGAGGTTCTAGATGGGTTAGGTTAGGTTATGTTACGAATTAGACGTATATAATGTTCCCACCCAGAAGTAGGGGCCGACCCGCCTGGAATGTGGTAAAATACTACATTCGAGATGTTAGGTTGCCTTAGGTTAGGATATATAACGTTATAGACTTATATAATGTCCGCACCAAGACGTACGTGACGACACGAACGTGATTCTGTAAAACATTACCAGCGAGCGTCTAGATGGGTTAGGTTGTAACGCTACTTATCCTAGCCTAAGGCAACCTAGCATATCGAATGTAATATTTTACAACATTCCTGGAGGGTAGGCCCCTACTTCTCGGTGGGAACATTATATACGTCAATAACGTAATATAACCTAACCTAACCCATCTTACCCTACGCTGGTAGCGTTTTACAGAATCCGTTTGGTGTCGTCACCTGCGTCTAGGTGGGGACATTATATGCGTCTATAGCGTTATATATCCTAACCTAAGGCAATCTCACATCTCGAATGTAGTATTGTACAACATTCCAGGCGGGTCGGACCCTACTTCTCGGTGGGAACATTATATACGTCTATAACGTAATATAACCTAACCTAACCCATCTAGACCTCCGCTGGTAATGTTTTACAGATTCTCGTTCGTGTCGTCCCGTACGTATCGCTGCGGAAATTATATCCGTCTATAACGTTATACATCCTAACCTAAGGCAACCTAACATCTGGGATGTAGTATTTTCCACCATTCCTGGCGGGTTGGCCTCTACCTCTCGGTGGGAACATTATATACGTCAATAACGTAATATAATCTAACCTAACCCATCTTACCCCACGCTGGTAATGTTTTTCAGAAACACTTTCCTGTCGTCCCTTACGTTTCGGTCGGGACATTGTATGCTTCTACAATGTTATATATCCTAACCTAAAGCAACCTAACATCTCAGATGTAGTATTTGCCAACATTCCTGGCGAATCGGCCCCACTTCTCGGTGGGAACATTATATACGTCTATAACGCAATATAACCTATCCTATCCCATTTTGCCCCTCGGTGATAATGTCTTACAGAATCCCGGTCGTGTCGTCCCGTACGTCTCGGTGGGGACATTGTATGCGTCTGTAACGTTATATAACCTAACCTAACACATCTAGCCCCTCGCTCTTAATGTTTTACAGAATCCCGTTCGTGTCGTCCCCTACGTCTCGGTGGGGACATTGTATGCGTCTATAACGGTATATATCCTAACCTAAGGCAACCTAACGTCTCGAATGTAGAATTTTACAACATTCCAGGCAGGTCGGCCCTACTTCTTGGTGTGAACATTATATACGTCTATAACGTAATATAACCTAACCTAACCCATCTAGCCCCTCGTTGGTAATGTTTTACAGAATCCCGGTCGTGTCGTCCCGTACCTCTCGGTGGGGACATTGTATGCGTCTATAACGTTATATATTCTAACCTAAGGCAACCTAATATCTCGGATGTAGTATTTTACAACATTCCTGGCGGGGCGGAACCTACTTCTCGGTGGGAACATTATATAAGTCTATATCGTAATATAACCTAACCTAACCGATCTAGACCCTCGCTGGTAATGTTTTACAGAATCCAGTTCGTGTCGTCCCGTACCTCTCGGTGGGGACATTGTATACGTCTAAGACGTTATATATCCTAGCCTAAGGCAACCTAACATGTCGAATGTAATATTTTACAACATTCATAGCGTGCCGTCGCCTGCTTCTCGATGGGAACATTATATACGTCTATAACGTTGAATATCCTAACCTAAGGCAACCTACCATCTGGGATGTAATATTTTACAATATTGCTGGCATGTCGGTCCCTACATCTCGGTGGGAAAATTGTATACGTCTATAACGAAGTACATCCTAACCTAAGGCAACCTAACATCTCGGATGTAATATTTGACAACATTCTCTGCGCGTCAGCCATTACTTCTCGGTGGGAACATTAAATACGTCTATAACAATATATATCCTAACCTAAGGCAACCTAACGTCTCGGATGTAATATTTTACGACATTCCCGATCACGTCGGCCCCTATTTCTCGGTAGGAACATTATATACGTCTATAACGCTATATATCCTAGCCTGAGGCAACCTAACATGTCAAATGTAATATTTTACAACATTCCTGGCGTGTCGTCGCCTACTTCTGGATGGGGACATTATATACATCTATAACGTTGTATGTCCTAACCTAACTTAACCTAACATCTGGGATGTAATGTTTTACAACATTCCTGGCATGTCGGTCCCTACTTTTCGGTGGGAATATTATATACGTCTATAACGTTATTCATCCTAACGTAAGGCAACCTAACATCTCGGATGTAATATTTTATAACATTCCTGGCGTATCGTCTCCTGCTTCTCGATAGGGACATTCTATACGTCTATAACGTTTTATATCCTAACCTAAGGGAACCTAATATCTCGGGTGTAATATTTTACAACATTCCTGGCGCGTCGTCGCCTGCTTCTCGATGGGGACATAATATACGTCTATAACGTTGTATATCCTAACCTAATGCAACATAACATCTCGGATGTAATATTTTACAACATTCCTCGCATGTCGGTCCTTGCATCTCGGTGGGAACATACTATACGTCTATAACGTTGTATATCCTAACCTAAGGGAACCTTACATCTCGGGTGTAATATTTTACAACATTCCTGACGCGTCGGGCCCTATTTTTCGGTGGTAACATTATATACGTCTATAACGTTATATATCCTAGCCTAAGGCGACCTAACATGTCGAATGTAATATTTTACATCATTCCCGACGTGTCGGCCCGTAGATCTCGGTGGTAACATGATATACGTCTATAACGTTATATATCCTAGCCTAAGGCAACCTAACATCTCGGATGTAATATTTGACAACATTCCTGTCGTGTTATCCCGTACTTCTCGGTGGGAACATCATATACGTCTATCGCGATATATATCCTAACCGAAGGCAACCTAATATCTCGGATGTAATATTTTACAACATTCCTGGCGTGTCGGCCCTTAGTTCTCGGTGGGAAAATTATATACGTCTATAGTGTTATATATCCTAGCCTGAGGCAACCTAACATGCCGAATGTAATATTTTACAACATTCCTGACGTTTCGGCGCCTACATCTCGGTTCCGACCTTATATACGCCTATAACGTTACATGTCCTATCCTAAGGCAACCTAACATCTGTGATGTAATACTTTACAACATTTCTGGCATGTCGGTCCCTATTATCGGTGGGAACATTAAATACGTCTATAACAATATATATCCTAACCTAATGCAACTTATCGTCTCGGACGTAATATTTTACAACATTCCTGGCGTGTCGGGCCCTACTTCTCGGTGAGAACATTATATACGTCTATAACTTTATATATCCTAACATAAGGCAACCTAACACCTCGGAGGTAATGTTTTACAACATTCCTGGCGAGTAGGGGCCTACATCCTGGTTCGGACATTACATACCTCTATAGTTATATTATAACATGTCGAATGTAATATTTTACATCATTCCCGGTCGTGTCGGCCCGTACCTCTCCGTGGGAACATTAAATACGTCTGTAACGTTATATATCCTAACCTAAGGCAATCTCACTCCTCGGATGTAGTATTTTACAACATTCCATGCGGGCCGGCCCCTACTTATCGGTGGGAACATTATATACGTCTATAACGTAGTATAACCTAACCTAACCCATCTAGCAACTCGCTGGGAATGTTTTGTACATCCCTTTCGCGTAGCCCCGTATGTCTCGGTGGGGACATTATATACGTCTATAACGTTATATATCCTAACCTAAGGAAATCTAACATCTCGGATTTAGTTTTTACAACATTCCTGGCGGGTCGGCCCCTACTTCTCGGTGGGAACATTATATACGTCTATAACGTAACATAACCTAACCTAACCCGTCTAGCCCCTCGCTGGTAATGTTTTACAGAATCCCGGCCGTGTCGGACCGTACCTCTCCGTGGGAACATTATATACGTCTATAACGTTATATATACTAGCCTAAGGCAACCTCACACCTCGGATGTAGTATTTTACAGCATTCCTGGCGGGTCGGCACCTACTTCTCGGTGGGAACGTTATATACGTCTGTAACGTTATATATCCTAACCTAAGGCAATCTCACTCCTCGGATGAAGTATTTTACAACATTCCTGGAGGGCCGGCCCCTACTTATCGGTGGGAACATTATATACGTCTATAACGTTATATAACCTAACCTAACCCATCTAGCCCGTCACTGAGAGTGTTTTGTAGAATCCCGTTCGTGTAGCCCCGTACGTCACGGTGGGAACATTATATACGTCTATAACGTTATATATCCTAACCTAAGGCAACCTCACATCCCGGATGTAGTATTTTACAACATTCCTGGCGGGTCGGCCCCTACTTCTCGGTGGGAACGTTATATACGTATATAACGTTATATAACCTAACCTAACCCATATAGCACCTTGCTGGTAACGTTTTACAGAATCCCGAGTCGTGTCGGCCCGTACATCTCCGTGGGAACATTATATACGTCTATAACGTTATATATCCTAACATAAGGCAACCTCACTCCTAGGATACAGTATTTTACAACATTCCTGGCGGGCCAGCCCCTACTTCTCGGTGGGAACGTTATATACGTCTATAACGTAATATAACCTAACCTAACCCATTTAGCCCCTCGCTGGTAATGTTTTACAGAATCCTGGCCGCGTCGGACCGTACCTCTACGTGGAGACATTCGATACGCCTATAACGTCATATATCCTAACCTAAGGCAACCTGACACCTCGGATCTTGTATGTTGCAACATTCCTGGCGGGTCGGCCGCTCCTTCTCGGTGGGAACGTCATAAACGTCTATAACGTAGTATAACCTAACCTAACCCATCTAGCAACTCGCTGGGAATGTTTTGTACATCCCTTTCGCGTAGCCCCGAATGTCTCGGTGGGGACATTATATACGTCTATAACGTTATATATCCTAACCTAAGGAAATCTAACATCTCGGATTTAGTTTTTACAACATTCCTGGCGGGTCGGCCCCTACTTCTCGGTGGGAACATTATATACGTCTATAACGTAACATAACCTAACCTAACCCGTCTAGCCCCTCGCTGGTAATGTTTTACAGAATCCCGGCCGTGTCGGACCGTACCTCTCCGTGGGAACATTATATACGTCTATAACGTTATATATACTAGCCTAAGGCAACCTCACACCTCGGATGTAGTATTTTACAGCATTCCTGGCGGGTCGGCACCTACTTCTCGGTGGGAACGTTATATACGTCTGTAACGTTATATATCCTAACCTAAGGCAATCTCACTCCTCGGATGAAGTATTTCACAACATTCCTGGAGGGCCGGCCCCTACTTATCGGTGGGAACATTATATACGTCTATAACGTTATATAACCTAACCTAACCCATCTAGCCCGTCACTGAGAGTGTTTTGTAGAATCCCGTTCGTGTAGCCCCGTACGTCACGGTGGGAACATTATATACGTCTATAACGTTATATATCCTAACCTAAGGCAACCTCACATCCCGGATGTAGTATTTTACAACATTCCTGGCGGGTCGGCCCCTACTTCTCGGTGGGAACGTTATATACGTATATAACGTTATATAACCTAACCTAAACCATATAGCACCTTGCTGGTAACGTTTTACAGAATCCCGGGTCGTGTCGGCCCGTACATCTCCGTGGGAACATTATATACGTCTATAACGTTATATATCCTAACATAAGGCAACCTCACTCCTAGGATACAGTATTTTACAACATTCCTGGCGGGCCAGCCCATACTTCTCGGTGGGAACATTATATACGTCTATAACGTAATATAACCTAACCTAACCCATTTAGCCCCTCGCTGGTAATGTTTTACAGAATCCTGGCCGCGTCGGACCGTACCTCTACGTGGAGACATTCGATACGCCTATAACGTCATATATCCTAACCTAAGGCAACCTGACACCTCGGATCTTGTATGTTGCTACATTCCTGGCGGGTCGGCCGCTCCTTCTCGGTGGGAACGTCATAAACGTCTATAACGTATTATAACCTAACCTATCCCATCTAGCCCCTGGCTGGTAATGTTTTACAGAATCCCGGTCCTGATGGCCCGTACCTCTCCGTGGGAACATTACATACGTCTATATCGTTATATATCCTAACATAAGGCAACCTCACACCTCGGATGTAGTATTTTATAACATTCCTGGCGGACCGGCCACTACTTCTCGGTGGGAACATTATATACGTCTATAACGTTATATAACCTAACCTAACCCATGCAGCACCTCGCTAGAAACGTTTTAGGGAATCCCGGTCGTGTCGGCCCGTACCTCTTCGTGGGAACATTATATACGTCTATAACGTTATATATCCTAACCTAAGGCAACCTCACACTTTGGATGTAGTATTTCAGAACATTCCTGGTGGTCCGGTCCCTCCTTCTCGGTGGGAACATTATATACGTCTATAACGTTATATAACCTAACCGAACCCATGTAGCACCTCGCTAGAAACGTTTTAGGGAATCCCGGTCGTGTCGGCCCGTACCTCTTCGTGGGAACATTACATACGTCTATAACGTTATATATCCTAACCTAAGGCAACCTCACACGTCGGATGTAGTATTTTACGACATTCCTGGCGGGCCGGACCCCTCCTTCCCGGTGGGAAAGTTATATACGTCTATAACGTAATATAACCTAACCTAACTCATCTAGCCCCTCGCTAGTAATGTTTTACAGAATCCCGGCCGTGTCCGACCGTACCTCCCCGTGGGAACATTATATACGTCTATAACGTTATATATCCTAACCTAAGGCAACCTCACACCTCGGATGTAGTATCTTACAGCATTACTGGCTGGTCAACCCCTCCTTCTCGGTGGGAACGTTACATACGTCTGTAACGTAATATAACCTAACCTAACCCATCTAGCCCCTCGCTGGTAATGTTTTACAGAATCCTGTTCGTGTCGGACCGTACCACTCCGTGGGAAAATTATATACGTCTATAGCGTTATATATCCTAACCTAAGGCAACCTCACTCCTAGGATATAGTATTTTACAACATTCCTGGCGGGCCAGTCCCTACATTTCGGTGGGAACATTATGTACGTCTATAACGTAATATAACCTAACCTAACCCATCTAGCCCCTCGCTGGTAATGTTTTACAGAATCCTGGCCGTGTCGGACCGTACCTCTACGTGGAGACATTCGATACGCCTATAACGTCATATATCCTAACCTAAGGCAACCTGACACCTCGGATGTTGTATGTTGCAACATTCCTGGCGGGTCGGCCGCTCCTTCTCGGTGGGAACGTCATAAACGTCTATAACGTATTATAACCTAACCTATCCCATCTAGCCCCTCGCTGGTAATGTTTTACAGAATCCCGGTCCTGATGGCCCGTACCTCTCCGTGGGAACATTATATACGTCTATATCGTTATATATCCTAACATAAGGCAACCTCACACCTCGGATGTAGTATTTTATAACATTCCTGGCGGACCGGCCACTACTTCTCGGTGGGAACATTATATACGTCTATAACGTAATATAACCTAACCGAACGCATCTAGCCGATCGCTGGTAATGTTTTGCAGAATCCCTGCCGTGTCCGACCGTTCCTCCCTTTGGAACACTATATACGTCTATAACTTTATATATCCTAACCTAAGGCAATCTAACATCTCGGTTGTAGTATTTTACAACATTCCTGGCGGGTCGGCCCCTACTTCTCGGTGCGAACATTATATACGTCTATAACGTAATATAACCTAACCTAACCCATCTAACCCCTCGCTGGTAATGCTTTACAGAATCCCGGCCGTGTCGGACCGTACCTCTCCGTGGGAACATTATATACGTCTATAACGTAATATAACCTAACCTAACTCATCTAGCCCCTCGCTGGTAATGTTTTACAGAATCCCGGCCGTGTCGGACCGTTCCTCTCCGTGGAGACATTAGATACGTCTATATCGTTATATATCCTAACCTAAGGCAACCTAACACCTCGGATGTAGTATTTTACAACACTCCTGGCGGGTCGGCCGCTCCTTCTCGGTGGGAACGTCATAAACGTCTATAACGTATTATAACCTAACCTATCCCATCTAGCCCCTCGCTGGTAATGTTTTACAGAATCCCGGTCCTGATGGCCCGTACCTCTCCGTGGGAACATTATATACGTCTATATCGTTATATATCCTAACATAAGGCAACCTCACACCTCGGATGTAGTATTTTATAACATTCCTGGCGGACCGGCCACTACTTCTCGGTGGGAACATTATATACGTCTATAACGTAATATAACCTAACCGAACGCATCTAGCCGATCGCTGGTAATGTTTTGCAGAATCCCTGCCGTGTCCGACCGTTCCTCCCATTGGAACACTATATACGTCTATAACTTTATATATCCTAACCTAAGGCAATCTAACATCTCGGTTGTAGTATTTTACAACATTCCTGGCGGGTCGGCCCCTACTTCTCGGTGCGAACATTATATACGTCTATAACGTAATATAACCTAACCTAACCCATCTAACCCCTCGCTGGTAATGCTTTACAGAATCCCGGCCGTGTCGGACCGTACCTCTCCGTGGGAACATTATATACGTCTATAACGTAATATAACCTAACCTAACTCATCTAGCCCCTCGCTGGTAATGTTTTACAGAATCCCGGCCGTGTCGGACCGTTCCTCTCCGTGGAGACATTAGATACGTCTATATCGTTATATATCCTAACCTAAGGCAACCTAACACCTCGGATGTAGTATTTTACAACACTCCTGGCGGGTCGGCCGCTCCTTTTCGGTGGGAACGTTATACACGTGTATAACGTAATATAACCTAACCTAACTCATCTAGCCCCTCGCTGGTAATGTTTTACAGAATCCCGGCCGTGTCGGAGCGTACCTCTCCGTGGGAACATTATATACGTCTATAACGTTATATATCCTAACCTAAGGCAACCACACACCTCGGATGTTTTATTTTACAACATTCCTGACGGGCCGGCCCCTACTTCTCGGTGGGAACATTATATACGTCTATAACGTAATATAACCTAGCCTAACCCATCCAGCACCTCGCTGGTAATGTTTTACAGAATCCCGGCCGTGTCGGACCGTACCTCTACGTGGAGACATCAGATACGTCTATAACGTTATATATCCAAACCTAAGGCAACTTCACACCTCGGATGTAATATTTTACAACATTCCTGGCGGGTCGGCCCCTACTTCTCAGTGGGAACGTTATATACGCCTATAACGTTATATATCCTAACCTAAGGCAACCTCACTCCTTGGATGTAGTATTTTACAACACTCCAGGCGGTCCGGCCCCTACTTCTCGGTGGGAACATTATATACGTTTATAACGTTACATAACCTAACCTAACCCATCTAGCCCGTCGCTGGGAATGTTTTGTAGAATCCCGTTCGTGTAGCCCCGTACGTCACGGTGGGAACATTATATACGTCTATAACGTTATATATTCTAACCTAAGGCAACCTAACGCCTCGGATGTAGTTTTTTACAACACTCCTGGCGGATCGGCCCCTACTTCTCGGTGGGAACGTTACATACGTTTATTACGTAATATAACCTAACTTAACCCATCTAGCCCCTTGCTGGTAATGTTTTACAGAATCCCGGTCCTGATTGGCCGTACCTCTCCGTGGGAACACTATATACGTCTATAACGTTATATATCCTAACCTAAGGAAACCTCACACCTCGGATGCAGTATTTTACAACACTCCTGGCGGGTCGGCCCCTACTTCTCGGTGGGAACATTATATACGTCTATAACGTAATATAACCTAACCTAACCCATCTAGCTCCTCGCTGGAAATGTTTTACAAAAAACCAGGCCGTGTCCGACCGTACCTCTACGTGGAGACATTAGATACGTCTATAACGTTATATATCCTAACCTAAGGCAACCTCACACCAGGGATGCAGTATCTTACAGCATTACTGGCTGGTCAACCCCTCCTTCTCGGTGGGAACGTTACATACGTCTGTAACGTAATATAACCTAACCTAACCCATCTAGCCCCTCGCTGGTAATGTTTTACAGAATCCCGTTCGTGTCGGACCGTACCACTCCGTGGGAAAATTATATACGTCTATAGCGTTATATATCCTAACCTAAGGCAGCCTAACACCTCGGATGTAGTATTTTACCACATTCCTGGCGGGTCGGTCCCTACTTCTCGGTGGGAACATTATATACGTCTATAACGTAATATAACCTAACCTAACCCATCTAGCCCCTCGATGGTAATGTTTTACAGAATCCTGGCCGTGTCGGACCGTACCTCTGCGTGGAGACATTAGATACGCCTACAACGTCATATATCCTAACCTAAGGCAACCTAACCCCTCGGATGTAGTATTTTAAAACATTCCTGGCGGGCCAGCCCCTACTTCTCGGTGGGAACATTATATACCGTCTATAACGTAATATAACCTAACATAACCCGTCTAGCCCGTCGCTGGGAATGTTTTGTAGAATCCCGTTCGTGTAGCCCCGTACGTTTCGGTGGTAACATTATATACGTCTATAACGTTATATGTCCTAACCTTAGGCAACCCCGCACCTCGGATGTAGTATTTTACAACATTCCTGGCGGGCCGGCTTCTACTTCTCGGTAGGAATATTATATACGTCTATAACGTAATATAACCTAACCTAACCCATCTAGCCCCTCGCTGGTAATGTTTTACAGAATCCAAGCCGTGTCGGACCGTACTTCTACGTGGAGATATTAGATACTTCTATAACGTTATATATTCTAACCTAAGGCAACCTCATACCTCGGCTGTAGTATTTTACAACATTCCTGGCGGGCCAGCCCCTACTTCTTGGTGGGAACATTATATACGTCTATAACGTACTATAACCTAACCAAATCCATCTAGCCCCTCGCTGGGTATGTTTTGTAGAATCCCGTTCGTGTAGCACCGTACGTCACGGTGGGAACATTATATACGTCTATAACGTTATATATCCTAACCTAAGGCAACCTCACACCCCGGATGTAGTATTTTATAACATTCCTGGCGGGTCGGCCCCTACTTCTCGGTGGGAACATTATATACGTCTATAACGTAATATAACGTAACCTAACCCATCTAGCCCCTCGCTGGTAATATTTTACAGAATCCCGGCCGTGTCCGACCGTACCTCTCCGTGGCAAAATTATATACGTCTATAACGTTATATATCCTAACCTAAGGCAACCTCACACCTCGTATGTAGTATTTTACCACATTCCTGGCGGGTCGGCCCCTACTTCTCGGTGGAAACATTATATCCGTCTATAACGTAATATAACCTAACCTAACCCATCTAGCCCCTCGCTGGTAATGTTTTACAGAATCCAGGCCGTGTCCGACCGTACCTCTACGTGGAGACATTAGATACGCCTATAACGTCATATATCCTAACCTAAGGCAACCTAACACCTCGGATGTAGTATTTTACAACACTCCTGGCGGGTCGGCTCCTACTTCTCGGTGGGAACGTTATATACGTCTATAACTTTATATAACCAAATCTAACCCATATAGCACCTCGCTGGTAAGGTTTTACAGAATCCCGGCCGTGTCCGACCGTACCTCTCCGTGGGAACATTATATACGTCTACAACGTTGTATATCCTAACCTAAGGCAACCTCACACCTCGGATGTAGTATGTTACAACATTCCTGGCGGGTCGGCCCCTCCTACTCGGTGGGAACGTTATATACGTCTATAACGTAATATAACCTAACATAACCCATCTAGCCCGTCGCTGGGAATGTTTTGTAGAATCCCGTTCGTGTAGCCCCGTCCGTTTCGGTGGTAACATTATATACGTCTATAACGTTATATGTCCTAACCTAAGGCAACCTCGCACCTCGGATGTAGTATTTTACAACATTCCTGGCGGGTCGGCCCCTACTTCTCGGTGGGAAAGTTATATACGCGTATATCGTAAGATAACCTAACCTAACCCATCTAGCCCCTCGCTGGTAATGTTTTACAGAATCCCGGGCGTGTCCGACCGTACCTCTCCGTGGGAACATTATATACGTCTATAACGTTATGTATCCTAATCTAAGGCAACCACACACCTTGGATGTAGTATTTTACAACATTCCTGGCGGGCCGGCCCCTACTTCTCTGTGCGAACAATATATACGCCTATAACGAAATATAACCTAGCCTAACCCATCTGGCACCTCGCTGGTAATGTTTTACAGAATCCCGGCCGTGTCGGACCGTACCTATACGTGGAGACATCAGATACGTCTATATCGTTATATATCCTAACCTAAGGCAACCTCACACCTCGGATGTAGTATTTTACTACATTCCTGGCGGTTCGGCCCCTACTTCTCGGTGGGAACATTATATACGTCTATAACGTTACATAACCTAACCTAACTCATCTAGCCCCTCGCTGGTAATGTTTTACAGAATCCCGGCCGTGTCCGACCGTACCTCTCCGTGGGAACATTATATACGTCTATAACGTTATATATCCTAACCTAAGGCATCCTCACCCCTCGGAAGTAGTATTTTACAACATTCCTGGCGGTTCGGCCCCTACCTCTCGGTGGGAACATTATATACGTCTATAACGTTATATAACCTAACCTAACCCATCTAGCCCCCCGCTGGTAATGGTTTACAGAATCCCGGTTCTGGTTGGCCGTACCTCTCCGTGGGAACACTATATACGTCTATAACGTGATATATCCTAACCTAAGGAAACCTCACACCTCGGATGCAGTATTTTACAACATTCCTGGCGGGCCGGCCCCTACTTCTCGGTGGGAACATTATATACGTCTATAACGTAATATAACCTAACCTAACCCATTTAGCCCCTCGCTGTTAATGTTTTACAGAATCCCGGCCGTGTCCGACTGTACCCCTCCGTGGGAACATTATACATGTTTATAACGTTATATAGCCTAACCTAAGGCAACCACACACCTCGGATGTAGTATTTTACAACATTCCTGGCGGGCCGGCATCTACATATCGGTGGGAACGTTATATACGTTTATAACGTAATATAACCTAACTTAACCCATCTAGCCCCTCGCTGGTAAGGTTTTACAGAATCCCGGCCGTGTCGGCCCGTACATCTCCGTGGTAACATTATATACGTCTATAACGTTATATATCCTAACTTAAGGCAACCTCGCTCCTAGGATGTAGTATTTTACAACATTCCTGGCGGGCCGGCCCCTACTTCTCGGGGGGAACATTATATACGTCTATAACGTTATATAAGATAAACTAACCCACCTAGCCCGTCGCTAGGAATATTTTGTAGAATCCCGTTCGTGTAGCCCCGTACGTTTCGGTGGGAACATTATATACGTCTACAACGTTGTATATCCTAACCTAAGGCAACCACACACCTCGGATGTAGTATTTTACAACATTCCTGGGTGGCCGGCATCTACATCTCGGTGGGAACGTTATATACGTTTATAACGTAATATAACCTAACTTAACCCATCTAGCCCCTCGCTGGTAAGGTTTTACAGTATCCCGGCCGTGTCCGACCGTACCTCTCCGTGGGAACATTATATACGTCTATAACGTTATATATCCTAACCTAAGGCAGCCTAACACGTCGGATGTAGTATTTCACAACATTCCTGGCGGGTCGGCCCCTACTACTCGGTGGGAACGTTATATACGTCTATAACGTACTATAACCTAACCTAACCCATCTAGCACCTCGCTGGAAACGTTTTACGGAATCTCGGCCGTGTCCGACCGTACCTCTACGTGGAGACATTAGATACGTCTATAACGTTATATATCCTAACCTAAGGCAACCTAACACCTCGGGTGTAGCATTTTACAACACTCCTAGCGGGTCGGCCCCTACTTCTCGGTGGCAACATTATATACGTCTATAACGTAATATAACCTAACCTAACCCATCTAGCCCCCCGCTGGTAATGGTTTACAGAATCCCGGTCCTGATTGGCCGTACCTCTCCGTGGGAACACTATATACGTCTATAACGTGATATATCCTAACCTAAGGAAACCTCACAGCTCGGATGCAGTATTTTACAACATTCCTGGCGGGCCGGCCCCTACTTCTCGGTGGGAACGTTATATACGTCTATAACGTAATATAACCTAACTTAACCCATCTAGCCCCTCGCTGGTAAAGTTTGACAGAATCCCGGATTGTGTCGGCCCGTACATCTCCGTGGGAACATTATATACGTCTATAACGTCATATATCCTATCTTAAGGCAACCTTACTCCAAGGATGTAGTATTTTACAACATTCCTGGCGGGTCGGCCCCTACTTCTCGGTGGGAACGTTATATACGTTTATAACGTAATATAACCTAACCTAACCCATCTAGCCCCTCGCTGGTAAGGTTTTACAGAATCCCGGCCGTGTCCGACCGTACCTCTCCGTGGGAACATTATATACGTCTATAACGTTATATATTCTAACCTAAGGCAGCCTAACACGTCGGATGTAGTATTTCACAACATTCCTGGCGGGTCGGCCCCTACTTCTCGGTGGGAACATTATATACGTCTATAACGTAATATAACCTAACCTAACCCATCTAGCCCCTCGCTGGTAATGTTTTACAGAATCCCGGCCGTGTCCAACGACCGTAGCTCTACGTGGAGACATTATATACGTCTATAACGTTATTTATCCTATCCTAAGGCAACCTCACACCTCGGATGTAGTATCTTACAACGTTCCTTGCGGGTCGCCCCCTCCTTCTCGGTGGGAACGTTATATACGTTTATAACGTAAAATAACCTAACTTAACCCATCTAGCCCCTTGCTGGAAATGTTTTACAGAATCCCGGCCGTGTCCGAGCGTACCTCTCCGTGGGAACATTATATACGTCCATAACGTTATATATCCTAACCTAAAGCAACCTCACTCCTCGGATGTAGTATTTTACAACATTCCAGGCGGTTCGGCCCCTACTTCTCGGTGGGAAGGTTATATACGTCTATAACGTTATATAACCTAACCTAACCCGTCTAGCACCTCGCTGGAAACGTTTTACAGAATCCCGGCAGTGTCCGACCGTACCTCTACGTGGAGACATTAGATACGTCTATAGCGTTATATATCCTAAGGTAAGGCAACCTAACAACTCGGGTGTAGTACTTTACAACATTCCTGGCGGGCCAGCCCCTACTTCTCGGTGGGAACATTATATACCGTCTTTTAACGTAATATAACCTAACATAACCCATCTAGCCCGTCGCTGGGAATGTTTTGTAGAATCCCGTTCGTGTAGCCCCGTACGCTTCGGTGGTAGCATTATATACGTCTATAACGTTATATGTCCTAACCTAAGGCAACCTCGCACCTCGGATGTAGTATTTTACAACACTCCTGGCGGTACGGCCCCTACTTCTCGGTGGGAAAGTTATATACGTCTATAACGTTATATAACCTATCCTATCCCATATAGCATCCCGCTGGAAACGTTTTACAGAATCCCAGCCGCGTCCGACCGTACCTCTGCGTGGGAACATTATATACGTCTATAACGTTATATAACCTAACCTAACCCATCTAGACCCTAGCTGGTAATGTTTTACGGAATCCCGGCCGTGTCGGCCCGTACATCTCCGTGGGAACATTATATACGTCTATAACGTTATATATCCTAACTTAAGGCAACCTCGCTCCTAGGATGTAGTATTTTACAACATTCCTGGCGGGCCGGCCCCTACTCCTCGGTGGGAACATTATATACGTCTATAACGTTATATAACATAAACTAACCCACCTAGCCCGTCGCTAGGAATGTTTTGTAGAATCCCGTTCGTGTAGCCCCTTACGTTTCGGTGGGAACATTATATACGTCTACAACGTTGTATATCCTAACCTAAGGCAACCTCACACCTCGGATGTAGTATTTTACAACACTCCTGTCGGGTCGGCTCCTACTTCTCGGTGGGAACGTTATATACGTCTATAACTTTATATAACCTAATCTAACGCATATAGCACCTCGATGGTAACGTTTTACAGAATCCCGGGTCGTGTCGGCCCGTACATCTCCGTGGGAACATTATATACGTCTGTAACGTTATATATCCTAACTTAAGGCAACCTCGCTCCTAGGATGTAGTATTTTACAACATTCCTGGCGGGCCGGCCTCTACTTCTCGGTGGGAACATTATATACGTCTATAACGTTATATAACATAAACTAACCCACCTAGCCCGTCGCTAGGAATGTTTTGTAGAATCCCGTTCGTGTAGCCCCGAACGTTTCGGTGGGAACATTATATACGTCTACAACGTTGTATATCCTAACCTAAGGCAACCTCACACCTCGGATGTAGTATGTTACAACATTCCTGGCGGGTCGGCCCCTCCTACTCGGTGGGAACGTTATATACGTCTATAACGTAATATAACCTAACCTGAATCATCTAGCCCCTCGCTGGTAATGTTTTACAGAATCCTGGTCGTGTCGGACCGTACCTCTACGTGGAGATATTAGATACGTCTATAACGTTATATATTCTAACCTAAGGCAACCTCACACCTCGGCTGTAGTATTTTACAACATTCCTGGCGGGCCAGCCCCTACTTCTCGGTGGGAAGGTTATATACGTCTATAACGTTATATAACCTAACCTAACCCATCTAGCACCTCGCTGGAAACGTTTTACAGAATCCCGGCCGTGTCCGACCGTACCTCTATGTGGAGACATTAGATACGTCTATAGCGTTATATATCCTAAGGTAAGGCAACCTAACAACTCGCATGTAGTACTTTACAACATTCCTGGCGGTTCGGCCCCTACTTCTCGGTGGGAACCTTATATACATCTATAACGCTTTATAACCTAACCTAACCCATTTAGCCCGTCGCTGGGAATGTTTTGTAGAATCCCGTTCGTGTAGCCCCGTACGTTTCGGTGGGAACATTATATACGTCTATAACTTTATATGTCCTAACTTAAGGCAGCCTCACACCTCGGATGTAGTATTTTAAAACATTCCTGGCGGGCCGGCCCCTACTTCTCGGTGGGAACGCTATAGACGTCTATAACGTAATATAACCTAATCTAACACATCTAGCCTCTCGCTGGTAATGTTTTACAGAATCCTGGCCGTGTCGGACCGTACCTCTCCGTGGGAACATTATATACGTATATAACGTTATATAACCTAACCTAAGGCAACCTCACTCCTCGGATGTAGTATTTTACAACATTCCTGGCGGGTCGGCCCCTACTTCTCGGTGGGAAAGTTATATACGTCTATAACGTTATATAACCTAACCTAACCCATCTAGCTCCTCGCTGGTAATGTATTACAGAATCCCAGCCGTGTCGGACCGTACCTCTACGTGGAGACATTAGATACGTCTATAGCGTTATATATCCTAACGTAAGGCAACCTAACACCTCGGATGAAGTATTTTACAACATTCCTGGCGGGCCGGCCCCTACTTCTCGGTGGGAACAGGATATACGTCTATAACGTAATATAACCTAACCTAACACGTCTAGGCCCTCGCTGGTAATGTGTTACAGAATCCCGTTCGTGTCGGACCGTACCTCTCCGTGGGAACATTATATACGTATATAACGTTATATAACCTAACCTAAGGCAACCTCACTCCTCGGATGTAGTATTTTTACAACATTCCTGGCGGGTCGGCCCCTACTTCTCGGTGGGAAAGTTATATACGTCTATAACGTTATATAACCTATCCTAACCCATATAGCATCCCGCTGGAAACGTTTTACAGAATCCCGGCCGCGTCCGACCGTACCTCTCCGTGGGAACATTATATACGTCTATAACGTTATATAACCTAACCTAACCCATCTAGCCCCTAGCTGGTAATGTTTTACGGAATCCCGGCCGTGTCGGCCCGTACATCTCCGTGGGAACATTATATACGTCTATAACGTTATATATCCTAACTTAAGGCAACCTCGCTCCTAGGATGTAGTATTTTACAACATTCCTGGCGGGCCGGCCCCTACTTCTCGGTGGGAACATTATATACGTCTATAACGTTATATAACATAAACTAACCCACCTAGCCCGTCGCTAGGAATGTTTTGTAGAATCCCGTTCGTGTAGCCCCGTACGTTTCGGTGGGAACATTATATACGTCTACAACGTTGTATATCCTAACCTAAGGCAACCTCACACCTCGGATGTAGTATTTTACAACACTCCTGTCGGGTCGGCTCCTACTTCTCGGTGGGAACGTTATATACGTCTATAACTTTATATAACCTAATCTAACGCATATAGCACCTCGATGGTAACGTTTTACAGAATCCCGGGTCGTGTCGGCCCGTACATCTCCGTGGGAACATTATATACGTCTGTAACGTTATATATCCTAACTTAAGGCAACCTCGCTCCTAGGATGTAGTATTTTACAACATTCCTGGCGGGCCGGCCTCTACTTCTCGGTGGGAACATTATATACGTCTATAACGTTATATAACATAAACTAACCCACCTAGCCCGTCGCTAGGAATGTTTTGTAGAATCCCGTTCGTGTAGCCCCGAACGTTTCGGTGGGAACATTATATACGTCTACAACGTTGTATATCCTAACCTAAGGCAACCTCACACCTCGGATGTAGTATGTTACAACATTCCTGGCGGGTCGGCCCCTCCTACTCGGTGGGAACGTTATATACGTCTATAACGTAATATAACCTAACCTGAATCATCTAGCCCCTCGCTGGTAATGTTTTACAGAATCCTGGTCGTGTCGGACCGTACCTCTACGTGGAGATATTAGATACGTCTATAACGTTATATATTCTAACCTAAGGCAACCTCACACCTCGGCTGTAGTATTTTACAACATTCCTGGCGGGCCAGCCCCTACTTCTCGGTGGGAAGGTTATATACGTCTATAACGCTATATAACCTAACCTAACCCATCTAGCACCTCGCTGGAAACGTTTTACAGAATCCCGGCCGTGTCCGACCGTACCTCTATGTGGAGACATTAGATACGTCTATAGCGTTATATATCCTAAGGTAAGGCAACCTAACAACTCGCATGTAGTACTTTACAACATTCCTGGCGGTTCGGCCCCTACTTCTCGGTGGGAACCTTATATACATCTATAACGCTTTATAACCTAACCTAACCCATCTAGCCCGTCGCTGGGAATGTTTTGTAGAATCCCGTTCGTGTAGCCCCGTACGTTTCGGTGGGAAGATTATATACGTCTATAACTTTATATGTCCTAACAAAAGGCAGCCTCACACCTCGGATGTAGTATTTTACAACATTCCTGGCGGGCCGGCCCCTACTTCTCGGTGGGAACGCTATAGACGTCTATAACGTAATATAACCTAATCTAACACATCTAGCCTCTCGCTGGTAATGTTTTACAGAATCCTGGCCGTGTCGGACCGTACCTCTCCGTGGGAACATTATATACGTATATAACGTTATATAACCTAACCTAAGGCAACCTCACTCCTCGGATGTAGTATTTTACAACATTCCTGGCGGGTCGGCCCCTACTTCTCGGTGGGAAAGTTATATACGTCTATAACGTTATATAACCTAACCTAACCCATCTAGCTCCTCGCTGGTAATGTATTACAGAATCCCAGCCGTGTCGGACCGTACCTCTACGTGGAGACATTAGATACGTCTATAGCGTTATATATCCTAACGTAAGGCAACCTAACACCTCGGATGAAGTATTTTACAACATTCCTGGCGGGCCGGCCCCTACTTCTCGGTGGGAACAGGATATACGTCTATAACGTAATATAACCTAACCTAACACGTCTAGGCCCTCGCTGGTAATGTTTTACAGAATCCCGTTCGTGTCAGACCGTACCTCTCCGTGGGGACATTAGATACGTATATAACGTTATATAACCTAACCTAAGGCATCCTCACACCTCGAATGTAGTATTTTACAACATTCGTGGCGGTTCGGCCCTTACTTCTCGGTGGGAACATTATATACGTCTATAACGTTATATAACCTAACCTAACCCATCTATCCCCTCGCTGGTAATGTTTTACAGAATCCCGTTCGTGTCGGACCGTACCTCTCCGTGGGGACATTAGATACGTCTATAACGTTATATATGCTAACCTAAGGCAACCTCACACCTCGGATGTAGTATTTTACAACATTCCTGGCGGGCCGGCCCCTACTTCTCGGTGGGAACAGTATATACGTCTATAACGTAATATAACCTAACCTAACACATCTAGGCCCTCGCTGGTAATGTTTTACAGAATCCCGTTCGTGTCGGACCGTACCTCTCCGTGGGAACATTATATACGTATATAACGTTATATAACCTAACCTAAGGCAACCTCACTCCTCGGATGTAGTATTTTTACAACATTCCTGGCGGGTCGGGCCCTACTTCTCGGTGGGAAAGTTATATACGTCTATAACGTTATATAACCTATCCTAACCCATATAGCATCCCGCTGGAAACGTTTTACAGAATCCCGGCCGCGTCCGACCGTACCTCTCCGTGGGAACATTATATACGTCTATAACGTTATATAACCTAACCTAACCCATCTAGCCCCTAGCTGGTAATGTTTTACGGAATCCCGGCCGTGTCGGCCCGTACATCTCCGTGGGAACATTATATACGTCTATAACGTTATATATCCTAACTTAAGGCAACCTCGCTCCTAGGATGTAGTATTTTACAACATTCCTGGCGGGCCGGCCCCTACTTCTCGGTGGGAACATTATATACGTCTATAACGTTATATAACATAAACTAACCCACCTAGCCCGTCGCTAGGAATGTTTTGTAGAATCCCGTTCGTGTAGCCCCGTACGTTTCGGTGGGAACATTATATACGTCTACAACGTTGTATATCCTAACCTAAGGCAACCTCACACCTCGGATGTAGTATTTTACAACACTCCTGTCGGGTCGGCTCCTACTTCTCGGTGGGAACGTTATATACGTCTATAACTTTATATAACCTAATCTAACGCATATAGCACCTCGATGGTAACGTTTTACAGAATCCCGGGTCGTGTCGGCCCGTACATCTCCGTGGGAACATTATATACGTCTGTAACGTTATATATCCTAACTTAAGGCAACCTCGCTCCTAGGATGTAGTATTTTACAACATTCCTGGCGGGCCGGCCTCTACTTCTCGGTGGGAACATTATATACGTCTATAACGTTATATAACATAAACTAACCCACCTAGCCCGTCGCTAGGAATGTTTTGTTGAATCCCGTTCGTGTAGCCCCGAACGTTTCGGTGGGAACATTATATACGTCTACAACGTTGTATATCCTAACCTAAGGCAACCTCACACCTCGGATGTAGTATGTTACAACATTCCTGGCGGGTCGGCCCCTCCTACTCGGTGGGAACGTTATATAGGTCTATAACGTAATATAACCTAACCTGAATCATCTAGCCCCTCGCTGGTAATGTTTTACAGAATCCGGTTCGTGTCGGACCGTACCTCTCCGTGGGGACATTAGATACGTCTATAACGTTATATATGCTAACCTAAGGCAACCTCACACCTCGGATGTAGTATTTTACAACATTCCTGGCGGGCCGGCCCCTACTTCTCGGTGGGAACAGTATATACGTCTATAACGTAATATAACCTAACCTAACACATCTAGGCCCTCGCTGGTAATGTGTTACAGAATCCCGTTCGTGTCGGACCGTACCTCTCCGTGGGAACATTATATACGTATATAACGTTATATAACCTAACCTAAGGCAACCTCACTCCTCGGATGTAGTATTTTTACAACATTCCTGGCGGGTCGGCCCCTACTTCTCGGTGGGAAAGTTATATACGTCTATAACGTTATATAACCTATCCTAACCCATATAGCATCCCGCTGGAAACGTTTTACAGAATCCCGGCCGCGTCCGACCGTACCTCTCCGTGGGAACATTATATACGTCTATAACGTTATATAACCTAACCTAACCCATCTAGCCCCTAGCTGGTAATGTTTTACGGAATCCCGGCCGTGTCGGCCCGTACATCTCCGTGGGAACATTATATACGTCTATAACGTTATATATCCTAACTTAAGGCAACCTCGCTCCTAGGATGTAGTATTTTACAACATTCCTGGCGGGCCGGCCCCTACTTCTCGGTGGGAACATTATATACGTCTATAACGTTATATAACATAAACTAACCCACCTAGCCCGTCGCTAGGAATGTTTTGTAGAATCCCGTTCGTGTAGCCCCGTACGTTTCGGTGGGAACATTATATACGTCTACAACGTTGTATATCCTAACCTAAGGCAACCTCACACCTCGGATGTAGTATTTTACAACACTCCTGTCGGGTCGGCTCCTACTTCTCGGTGGGAACGTTATATACGTCTATAACTTTATATAACCTAATCTAACGCATATAGCACCTCGATGGTAACGTTTTACAGAATCCCGGGTCGTGTCGGCCCGTACATCTCCGTGGGAACATTATATACGTCTGTAACGTTATATATCCTAACTTAAGGCAACCTCGCTCCTAGGATGTAGTATTTTACAACATTCCTGGCGGGCCGGCCTCTACTTCTCGGTGGGAACATTATATACGTCTATAACGTTATATAACATAAACTAACCCACCTAGCCCGTCGCTAGGAATGTTTTGTAGAATCCCGTTCGTGTAGCCCCGAACGTTTCGGTGGGAACATTATATACGTCTACAACGTTGTATATCCTAACCTAAGGCAACCTCACACCTCGGATGTAGTATGTTACAACATTCCTGGCGGGTCGGCCCCTCCTACTCGGTGGGAACGTTATATACGTCTATAACGTAATATAACCTAACCTGAATCATCTAGCCCCTCGCTGGTAATGTTTTACAGAATCCTGGTCGTGTCGGACCGTACCTCTACGTGGAGATATTAGATACGTCTATAACGTTATATATTCTAACCTAAGGCAACCTCACACCTCGGCTGTAGTATTTTACAACATTCCTGGCGGGCCAGCCCCTACTTCTCGGTGGGAAGGTTATATACGTCTATAACGTTATATAACCTAACCTAACCCATCTAGCACCTCGCTGGAAACGTTTTACAGAATCCCGGCCGTGTCCGACCGTACCTATATGTGGAGACATTAGATACGTCTATAGCGTTATATATCCTAAGGTAAGGCAACCTAACAACTCGCATGTAGTACTTTACAACATTCCTGGCGGTTCGGCCCCTACTTCTCGGTGGGAACCTTATATACATCTATAACGCTTTATAACCTAACCTAACCCATCTAGCCCGTCGCTGGGAATGTTTTGTAGAATCCCGTTCGTGTAGCCCCGTACGTTTAGGTGGGAACATTATATACGTCTATAACTTTATATGTCCTAACTTAAGGCAGCCTCACACCTCGGATGTAGTATTTTACAACATTCCTGGCGGGCCGGCCCCTACTTCTCGGTGGGAACGCTATAGACGTCTATAACGTAATATAACCTAATCTAACACATCTAGCCTCTCGCTGGTAATGTTTTACAGAATCCTGGCCGTGTCGGACCGTACCTCTCCGTGGGAACATTATATACGTATATAACGTTATATAACCTAACCTAAGGCAACCTCACTCCTCGGATGTAGTATTTTACAACATTCCTGGCGGGCCGGCCCCTACTTCTCGGTGGGAACAGTATATACGTCTATAACGTAATATAACCTAACCTAACATATCTAGGCCCTCGCTGGTAATGTTTTACAGAATCCCGTTCGTGTCGGACCGTACCTCTCCGTGGGGACATTAGATACGTCTATAACGTTATATACCCTAACCTAAGGCAACCTCACACCTCGGATGTAGTATTTTACAACATTCCTGGCGGTTCGGCCCCTACTACTCGGTGGGAACGTTATATACGTCTATAACGTAATATAACCTAACCTAACCCATCTAGCACCTCGCTGGAAACGTTTTACGGAATCTCGGCCGTGTCCGACCGTACCTCTACGTGGAGACATTAAATACGTCTATAACGTTATATATCCTAACCTAGGGCAACCTAACACCTCGGGTGTAGCATTTTACAACACTCCTAGCGGGTCGGCCCCTACTTCTCGGTGGCAACATTATATACGTCTATAACGTAATATAACCTAACCTAACCCATCTAGCCCCTCGCTGGTAAGGTTTTACAGAATCCCGGATTGTGTCGGCCCGTACATCTCCGTGGGAACATTATATACGTCTATAACGTTATATATCCTAACTTAAGGCAACCTTACTCCTAGGATGTAGTATTTTACAACATTCCTGGCGGGCCGGCCCCTACTTCTCGGTGGGATCATTATATACGTCTATAACGTAATATAACCTAACCTAACCCATTTAGCCCCTCGCTGTTAATGTTTTACAGAATCCCGGCCGTGTCCGACTGTACCCCTCCGTGGGAACATTATACATGTTTATAACGTTATATAGCATAACCTAAGGAAACCACACACCTCGGATGTAGTATCTTACAACGTTCCTTGCGGGTCGCCCCCTCCTTCTCGGTGGGAACGTTATATACGTTTATAACGTAAAATAACCTAACTTAACCCATCTAGCCATCTTGCTGGAAATGTTTTACAGAATCCCGGCCGTGTCCGAGCGTACCTCTCCGTGGAGACATTAGATACGTCTATAACGTTATATATCCTAAGGTAAGGCAACCTAACAACTCGGGTGTAGAACTTTACAACATTCCTGGCGGGCCAGCCCCTACTTCTCGGTGGGAACATTATATACCGTCTTTTAACGTAATATAACCTAACATAACCCATCTAGCCCGTCGCTGGGAATGTTTTGTAGAATCCCGTTCGTGTAGCCCCGTACGTTTCGGTGGGAACATTATATACGTCTATAACTTTATATGTCCTAACTTAAGGCAGCCTCACACCTCGGATGTTGTATTTTAAAACATTCCTGGCGGGCCGGCCCCTACTTCTCGGTGGGAACGCTATAGACGTCTATAACGTAATATAACCTAATCTAACACATCTAGCCTCCCGCTGGTAATGTTTTACAGAATCCTGGCCGTGTCGGACCGTACCTCTCCGTGGGAACATTATATACGTATATAACGTTATATAACCTAACCTAAGGCAACCTCACTCCTCGGATGTAGTATTTTACAACATTCCTGGCGGGTCGGCCCCTACTTCTCGGTGGGAAAGTTATATACGTCTATAACGTTATATAACCTAACCTAACCCATCTAGCTCCTCGCTGGTAATGTATTACAGAATCCCAGCCGTGTCGGACCGTACCTCTACGTGGAGACATTAGATACGTGTATAGCGTTATATATCCTAACGTAAGGCAACCTAACACCTCGGATGAAGTATTTTACAACATTCCTGGCGGGCCGGCCCCTACTTCTCGGTGGGAACAGGATATACGTCTATAACGTAATATAACCTAACCTAACACGTATAGGCCCTCGCTGGTAATGTTTTACAGAATCCCGTTCGTGTCAGACCGTTCCTCTCCGTGGGGACATTAGATACGTATATAACGTTATATAACCTAACCTAAGGCATCCTCACACCTCGAATGTAGTATTTTACAACATTCGTGGCGGTTCGGCCCTTACTTCTCGGTGGGAACATTATATACGTCTATAACGTTATATAACCTAACCTAACCCATCTAGCCCCTCGCTGGTAATGTTTTACAGAATCCCGTTCGTGTCGGACCGTACCTCTCCGTGGGGACATTAGATACGTCTATAACGTTATATATGCTAACCTAAGGCAACCTCACACCTCGGATGTAGTATTTTACAACATTCCTGGCGGGCCGGCCCCTACTTCTCGGTGGGAACAGTATATACGTCTATAACGTAATATAACCTAACCTAACACATCTAGGCCCTCGCTGGTAATGTGTTACAGAATCCCGTTCGTGTCGGACCGTACCTCTCCGTGGGAACATTATATACGTATATAACGTTATATAACCTAACCTAAGGCAACCTCACTCCTCGGATGTAGTATTTTTACAACATTCCTGGCGGGTCGGCCCCTACTTCTCGGTGGGAAAGTTATATACGTCTATAACGTTATATAACCTATCCTAACCCATATAGCATCCCGCTGGAAACGTTTTACAGAATCCCGGCCGCGTCCGACCGTACCTCTCCGTGGGAACATTATATACGTCTATAACGTTATATAACCTAACCTAACCCATCTAGCCCCTAGCTGGTAATGTTTTACGGAATCCCGGCCGTGTCGGCCCGTACATCTCCGTGGGAACATTATATACGTCTATAACGTTATATATCCTAACTTAAGGCAACCTCGCTCCTAGGATGTAGTATTTTACAACATTCCTGGCGGGCCGGCCCCTACTTCTCGGTGGGAACATTATATACGTCTATAACGTTATATAACATAAACTAACCCACCTAGCCCGTCGCTAGGAATGTTTTGTAGAATCCCGTTCGTGTAGCCCCGTACGTTTCGGTGGGAACATTATATACGTCTACAACGTTGTATATCCTAACCTAAGGCAACCTCACACCTCGGATGTAGTATTTTACAACACTCCTGTCGGGTCGGCTCCTACTTCTCGGTGGGAACGTTATATACGTCTATAACTTTATATAACCTAATCTAACGCATATAGCACCTCGATGGTAACGTTTTACAGAATCCCGGGTCGTGTCGGCCCGTACATCTCCGTGGGAACATTATATACGTCTGTAACGTTATATATCCTAACTTAAGGCAACCTCGCTCCTAGGATGTAGTATTTTACAACATTCCTGGCGGGCCGGCCTCTACTTCTCGGTGGGAACATTATATACGTCTATAACGTTATATAACATAAACTAACCCACCTAGCCCGTCGCTAGGAATGTTTTGTAGAATCCCGTTCGTGTAGCCCCGAACGTTTCGGTGGGAACATTATATACGTCTACAACGTTGTATATCCTAACCTAAGGCAACCTCACACCTCGGATGTAGTATGTTACAACATTCCTGGCGGGTCGGCCCCTCCTACTCGGTGGGAACGTTATATACGTCTATAACGTAATATAACCTAACCTGAATCATCTAGCCCCTCGCTGGTAATGTTTTACAGAATCCTGGTCGTGTCGGACCGTACCTCTACGTGGAGATATTAGATACGTCTATAACGTTATATATTCTAACCTAAGGCAACCTCACACCTCGGCTGTAGTATTTTACAACATTCCTGGCGGGCCAGCCCCTACTTCTCGGTGGGAAGGTTATATACGTCTATAACGTTATATAACCTAACCTAACCCATCTAGCACCTCGCTGGAAACGTTTTACAGAATCCCGGCCGTGTCCGACCGTACCTATATGTGGAGACATTAGATACGTCTATAGCGTTATATATCCTAAGGTAAGGCAACCTAACAACTCGCATGTAGTACTTTACAACATTCCTGGCGGTTCGGCCCCTACTTCTCGGTGGGAACCTTATATACATCTATAACGCTTTATAACCTAACCTAACCCATCTAGCCCGTCGCTGGGAATGTTTTGTAGAATCCCGTTCGTGTAGCCCCGTACGTTTAGGTGGGAACATTATATACGTCTATAACTTTATATGTCCTAACTTAAGGCAGCCTCACACCTCGGATGTAGTATTTTACAACATTCCTGGCGGGCCGGCCCCTACTTCTCGGTGGGAACGCTATAGACGTCTATAACGTAATATAACCTAATCTAACACATCTAGCCTCTCGCTGGTAATGTTTTACAGAATTCTGGCCGTGTCGGACCGTACCTCTCCGTGGGAACATTATATACGTATATAACGTTATATAACCTAACCTAAGGCAACCTCACTCCTCGGATGTAGTATTTTACAACATTCCTGGCGGGCCGGCCCCTACTTCTCGGTGGGAACAGTATATACGTCTATAACGTAATATAACCTAACCTAACATATCTAGGCCCTCGCTGGTAATGTTTTACAGAATCCCGTTCGTGTCGGACCGTACCTCTCCGTGGGGACATTAGATACGTCTATAACGTTATATACCAGAACCTAAGGCAACCTCACACCTCGGATGTAGTATTTTACAACATTCCTGGCGGTTCGGCCCCTACTACTCGGTGGGAACGTTATATACGTCTATAACGTAATATAACCTAACCTAACCCATCTAGCACCTCGCTGGAAACGTTTTACGGAATCTCGGCCGTGTCCGACCGTACCTCTACGTGGAGACATTAAATACGTCTATAACGTTATATATCCTAACCTAGGGCAACCTAACACCTCGGGTGTAGCATTTTACAACACTCCTAGCGGGTCGGCCCCTACTTCTCGGTGGCAACATTATATACGTCTATAACGTAATATAACCTAACCTAACCCATCTAGCCCCTCGCTGGTAAGGTTTTACAGAATCCCGGATTGTGTCGGCCCGTACATCTCCGTGGGAACATTATATACGTCTATAACGTTATATATCCTAACTTAAGGCAACCTTACTCCTAGGATGTAGTATTTTACAACATTCCTGGCGGGCCGGCCCCTACTCCTCGGTGGGATCATTATATACGTCTATAACGTAATATAACCTAACCTAACCCATTTAGCCCCTCGCTGTTAATGTTTTACAGAATCCCGGCCGTGTCCGACTGTACCCCTCCGTGGGAACATTATACATGTTTATAACGTTATATAGCATAACCTAAGGAAACCACACACCTCGGATGTAGTATCTTACAACGTTCCTTGCGGGTCGCCCCCTCCTTCTCGGTGGGAACGTTATATACGTTTATAACGTAAAATAACCTAACTTAACCCATCTAGCCCCTTGCTGGAAATGTTTTACAGAATCCCGGCCGTGTCCGAGCGTACCTCTCCGTGGAGACATTAGATACGTCTATAACGTTATATATCCTAAGGTAAGGCAACCTAACAACTCGGGTGTAGAACTTTACAACATTCCTGGCGGGCCAGCCCCTACTTCTCGGTGGGAACATTATATACCGTCTTTTAACGTAATATAACCTAACATAACCCATCTAGCCCGTCGCTGGGAATGTTTTGTAGAATCCCGTTCGTGTAGCCCCGTACGTTTCGGTGGGAACATTATATACGTCTATAACTTTATATGTCCTAACTTAAGGCAGCCTCACACCTCGGATGTTGTATTTTAAAACATTCCTGGAGGGCCGGCCCCTACTTCTCGGTGGGAACGCTATAGACGTCTATAACGTAATATAACCTAATCTAACACATCTAGCCTCCCGCTGGTAATGTTTTACAGAATCCTGGCCGTGTCGGACCGTACCTCTCCGTGGGAACATTATATACGTATATAACGTTATATAACCTAACCTAAGGCAACCTCACTCCTCGGATGTAGTATTTTACAACATTCCTGGCGGGTCGGCCCCTACTTCTCGGTGGGAAAGTTATATACGTCTATAACGTTATATAACCTAACCTAACCCATCTAGCTCCTCGCTGGTAATGTATTACAGAATCCCAGCCGTGTCGGACCGTACCTCTACGTGGAGACATTAGATACGTGTATAGCGTTATATATCCTAACGTAAGGCAACCTAACACCTCGGATGAAGTATTTTACAACATTCCTGGCGGGCCGGCCCCTACTTCTCGGTGGGAACAGGATATACGTCTATAACGTAATATAACCTAACCTAACACGTATAGGCCCTCGCTGGTAATGTTTTACAGAATCCCGTTCGTGTCAGACCGTTCCTCTCCGTGGGGACATTAGATACGTATATAACGTTATATAACCTAACCTAAGGCATCCTCACACCTCGAATGTAGTATTTTACAACATTCGTGGCGGTTCGGCCCTTACTTCTCGGTGGGAACATTATATACGTCTATAACGTTATATAACCTAACCTAACCCATCTAGCCCCTCGCTGGTAATGTTTTACAGAATCCCGTTCGTGTCGGACCGTACCTCTCCGTGGGGACATTAGATACGTCTATAACGTTATATATGCTAACCTAAGGCAACCTCACACCTCGGATGTAGTATTTTACAACATTCCTGGCGGGCCGGCCCCTACTTCTCGGTGGGAACACTATATACGTCTATAACGTAATATAACCTAACCTAACACATCTAGGCCCTCGCTGGTAATGTTTTACAGAATCCCGTTCGTGTCGGACCGTACCTCTCCGTGGGAACATTATATACGTATATAACGTTATATAACCTAACCTAAGGCAACCTCACTCCTCGGATGTAGTATTTTTACAACATTCCTGGCGGGTCGGCCCCTACTTCTCGGTGGGAAAGTTATATACGTCTATAACGTTATATAACCTATCCTAACCCATATAGCATCCCGCTGGAAACGTTTTACAGAATCCCGGCCGCGTCCGACCGTACCTCTACGTGGAGACATTAGATACGTCTATAACGTTATCTATCCTAACCTAAGGCAACCTAGCACCTCGGGTGTGGCATTTTACAACATTCCTAGCGGGTCGGCCCCTACTTCTCGGTGGCAACATTATATACGTCTATAACGTAATATAACCTAACCTAACCCATCTAGCCCCCCCCCCCTGGTAATGGTTTACAGAATCCCGGTCCTGATTGGCCGTACCTCTCCGTGGGAACACTATATACGTCTATAACGTGATATATCCTAACCTAAGGCAACCTCACACCTCGGATGCAGTATTTTACAACATTCCTGGCGGGCCGGCCCCTACTTCTCGGTGGGAACATTATATACGTCTATAACGTAATATAACCTAACCTAACCCATTTAGTCCCTCACTGGTAATGTTTTACAGAATCCCGGCCGTGTCCGACCGTACCTCTATGTGGAGACATTAGATACGTCTATAGCGTTATATATCCTAAGGTAAGGCAACCTAACAACTCGCATGTAGTACTTTACAACATTCCTGGCGGTTCGGCCCCTACTTCTCGGTGGGAACCTTATATACATCTATAACGCTTTATAACCTAACCTAACCCATCTAGCCCGTCGCTGGGAATGTTTTGTAGAATCCCGTTCGTGTAGCCCCGTACGTTTCGGTGGGAACATTATATACGTCTATAACTTTATATGTCCTAACTTAAGGCAGTCTCACACCTCGGATGTTGTATTTTAAAACATTCCTGGCGGGCCGGCCCCTACTTCTCGGTGGGAACGCTATAGACGTCTATAACGTAATATAACCTAATCTAACACATCTAGCCTCCCGCTGGTAATGTTTTACAGAATCCTGGCCGTGTCGGACCGTACCTCTCCGTGGGAATATTATATACGTATATAACGTTATATAACCTAACCTAAGGCAACCTCACTCCTCGGATGTAGTATTTTACAACATTCCTGGCGGGTCGGCCCCTACTTCTCGGTGGGAAAGTTATATACGTCTATAACGTTATATAACCTAACCTAACCCATCTAGCTCCTCGCTGGTAATGTATTACAGAATCCCAGCCGTGTCGGACCGTACCTCTACGTGGAGACATTAGATACGTGTATAGCGTTATATATCCTAACGTAAGGCAACCTAACACCTCGGATGAAGTATTTTACAACATTCCTGGCGGGCCGGCCCCTACTTCTCGGTGGGAACAGGATATACGTCTATAACGTAATATAACCTAACCTAACACGTATAGGCCCTCGCTGGTAATGTTTTACAGAATCCCGTTCGTGTCAGACCGTTCCTCTCCGTGGGGACATTAGATACGTATATAACGTTATATAACCTAACCTAAGGCATCCTCACACCTCGAATGTAGTATTTTACAACATTCGTGGCGGTTCGGCCCTTACTTCTCGGTGGGAACATTATATACGTCTATAACGTTATATAACCTAACCTAACCCATCTAGCCCCTCGCTGGTAATGTTTTACAGAATCCCGTTCGTGTCGGACCGTACCTCTCCGTGGGGACATTAGATACGTCTATAACGTTATATATGCTAACCTAAGGCAACCTCACACCTCGGATGTAGTATTTTACAACATTCCTGGCGGGCCGGCCCCTACTTCTCGGTGGGAACACTATATACGTCTATAACGTAATATAACCTAACCTAACACATCTAGGCCCTCGCTGGTAATGTTTTACAGAATCCCGTTCGTGTCGGACCGTACCTCTCCGTGGGAACATTATATACGTATATAACGTTATATAACCTAACCTAAGGCAACCTCACTCCTCGGATGTAGTATTTTTACAACATTCCTGGCGGGTCGGCCCCTACTTCTCGGTGGGAAAGTTATATACGTCTATAACGTTATATAACCTATCCTAACCCATATAGCATCCCGCTGGAAACGTTTTACAGAATCCCGGCCGCGTCCGACCGTACCTCTCCGTGGGAACATTATATACGTCTATAACGTTATATAACCTAACCTAACCCATCTAGCCCCTAGCTGGTAATGTTTTACGGAATCCCGGCCGTGTCGGCCCGTACATCTCCGTGGGAACATTATATACGTCTATAACGTTATATATCCTAACTTAAGGCAACCTCGCTCCTAGGATGTAGTATTTTACAACATTCCTGGCGGGCCGGCCCCTACTTCTCGGTGGGAACATTATATACGTCTATAACGTTATATAACATAAACTAACCCACCTAGCCCGTCGCTAGGAATGTTTTGTAGAATCCCGTTCGTGTAGCCCCGTACGTTTCGGTGGGAACATTATATACGTCTACAACGTTGTATATCCTAACCTAAGGCAACCTCACACCTCGGATGTAGTATTTTACAACACTCCTGTCGGGTCGGCTCCTACTTCTCGGTGGGAACGTTATATACGTCTATAACTTTATATAACCTAATCTAACGCATATAGCACCTCGATGGTAACGTTTTACAGAATCCCGGGTCGTGTCGGCCCGTACATCTCCGTGGGAACATTATATACGTCTGTAACGTTATATATCCTAACTTAAGGCAACCTCGCTCCTAGGATGTAGTATTTTACAACATTCCTGGCGGGCCGGCCTCTACTTCTCGGTGGGAACATTATATACGTCTATAACGTTATATAACATAAACTAACCCACCTAGCCCGTCGCTAGGAATGTTTTGTTGAATCCCGTTCGTGTAGCCCCGAACGTTTCGGTGGGAACATTATATACGTCTACAACGTTGTATATCCTAACCTAAGGCAACCTCACACCTCGGATGTAGTATGTTACAACATTCCTGGCGGGTCGGCCCCTCCTACTCGGTGGGAACGTTATATAGGTCTATAACGTAATATAACCTAACCTGAATCATCTAGCCCCTCGCTGGTAATGTTTTACAGAATCCGGTTCGTGTCGGACCGTACCTCTCCGTGGGGACATTAGATACGTCTATAACGTTATATATGCTAACCTAAGGCAACCTCACACCTCGGATGTAGTATTTTACAACATTCCTGGCGGGCCGGCCCCTACTTCTCGGTGGGAACAGTATATACGTCTATAACGTAATATAACCTAACCTAACACATCTAGGCCCTCGCTGGTAATGTGTTACAGAATCCCGTTCGTGTCGGACCGTACCTCTCCGTGGGAACATTATATACGTATATAACGTTATATAACCTAACCTAAGGCAACCTCACTCCTCGGATGTAGTATTTTTACAACATTCCTGGCGGGTCGGCCCCTACTTCTCGGTGGGAAAGTTATATACGTCTATAACGTTATATAACCTATCCTAACCCATATAGCATCCCGCTGGAAACGTTTTACAGAATCCCGGCCGCGTCCGACCGTACCTCTCCGTGGGAACATTATATACGTCTATAACGTTATATAACCTAACCTAACCCATCTAGCCCCTAGCTGGTAATGTTTTACGGAATCCCGGCCGTGTCGGCCCGTACATCTCCGTGGGAACATTATATACGTCTATAACGTTATATATCCTAACTTAAGGCAACCTCGCTCCTAGGATGTAGTATTTTACAACATTCCTGGCGGGCCGGCCCCTACTTCTCGGTGGGAACATTATATACGTCTATAACGTTATATAACATAAACTAACCCACCTAGCCCGTCGCTAGGAATGTTTTGTAGAATCCCGTTCGTGTAGCCCCGTACGTTTCGGTGGGAACATTATATACGTCTACAACGTTGTATATCCTAACCTAAGGCAACCTCACACCTCGGATGTAGTATTTTACAACACTCCTGTCGGGTCGGCTCCTACTTCTCGGTGGGAACGTTATATACGTCTATAACTTTATATAACCTAATCTAACGCATATAGCACCTCGATGGTAACGTTTTACAGAATCCCGGGTCGTGTCGGCCCGTACATCTCCGTGGGAACATTATATACGTCTGTAACGTTATATATCCTAACTTAAGGCAACCTCGCTCCTAGGATGTAGTATTTTACAACATTCCTGGCGGGCCGGCCTCTACTTCTCGGTGGGAACATTATATACGTCTATAACGTAATATAACCTAATCTAACACATCTAGCCTCCCGCTGGAAATGTTTTACAGAATCCCGGCCGTGTCCGAGCGTACCTCTCCGTGGAGACATTAGATACGTCTATAACGTTATATATCCTAAGGTAAGGCAACCTAACAACTCGGGTGTAGAACTTTACAACATTCCTGGCGGGCCAGCCCCTACTTCTCGGTGGGAACATTATATACCGTCTTTTAACGTAATATAACCTAACATAACCCATCTAGCCCGTCGCTGGGAATGTTTTGTAGAATCCCGTTCGTGTAGCCCCGTACGTTTCGGTGGGAACATTATATACGTCTATAACTTTATATGTCCTAACTTAAGGCAGCCTCACACCTCGGATGTTGTATTTTAAAACATTCCTGGAGGGCCGGCCCCTACTTCTCGGTGGGAACGCTATAGACGTCTATAACGTAATATAACCTAATCTAACACATCTAGCCTCCCGCTGGTAATGTTTTACAGAATCCTGGCCGTGTCGGACCGTACCTCTCCGTGGGAACATTATATACGTATATAACGTTATATAACCTAACCTAAGGCAACCTCACTCCTCGGATGTAGTATTTTACAACATTCCTGGCGGGTCGGCCCCTACTTCTCGGTGGGAAAGTTATATACGTCTATAACGTTATATAACCTAACCTAACCCATCTAGCTCCTCGCTGGTAATGTATTACAGAATCCCAGCCGTGTCGGACCGTACCTCTACGTGGAGACATTAGATACGTGTATAGCGTTATATATCCTAACGTAAGGCAACCTAACACCTCGGATGAAGTATTTTACAACATTCCTGGCGGGCCGGCCCCTACTTCTCGGTGGGAACAGGATATACGTCTATAACGTAATATAACCTAACCTAACACGTATAGGCCCTCGCTGGTAATGTTTTACAGAATCCCGTTCGTGTCAGACCGTTCCTCTCCGTGGGGACATTAGATACGTATATAACGTTATATAACCTAACCTAAGGCATCCTCACACCTCGAATGTAGTATTTTACAACATTCGTGGCGGTTCGGCCCTTACTTCTCGGTGGGAACATTATATACGTCTATAACGTTATATAACCTAACCTAACCCATCTAGCCCCTCGCTGGTAATGTTTTACAGAATCCCGTTCGTGTCGGACCGTACCTCTCCGTGGGGACATTAGATACGTCTATAACGTTATATATGCTAACCTAAGGCAACCTCACACCTCGGATGTAGTATTTTACAACATTCCTGGCGGGCCGGCCCCTACTTCTCGGTGGGAACACTATATACGTCTATAACGTAATATAACCTAACCTAACACATCTAGGCCCTCGCTGGTAATGTTTTACAGAATCCCGTTCGTGTCGGACCGTACCTCTCCGTGGGAACATTATATACGTATATAACGTTATATAACCTAACCTAAGGCAACCTCACTCCTCGGATGTAGTATTTTTACAACATTCCTGGCGGGTCGGCCCCTACTTCTCGGTGGGAAAGTTATATACGTCTATAACGTTATATAACCTATCCTAACCCATATAGCATCCCGCTGGAAACGTTTTACAGAATCCCGGCCGCGTCCGACCGTACCTCTACGTGGAGACATTAGATACGTCTATAACGTTATCTATCCTAACCTAAGGCAACCTAGCACCTCGGGTGTGGCATTTTACAACATTCCTAGCGGGTCGGCCCCTACTTCTCGGTGGCAACATTATATACGTCTATAACGTAATATAACCTAACCTAACCCATCTAGCCCCCCCCCCTGGTAATGGTTTACAGAATCCCGGTCCTGATTGGCCGTACCTCTCCGTGGGAACACTATATACGTCTATAACGTGATATATCCTAACCTAAGGCAACCTCACACCTCGGATGCAGTATTTTACAACATTCCTGGCGGGCCGGCCCCTACTTCTCGGTGGGAACATTATATACGTCTATAACGTAATATAACCTAACCTAACCCATTTAGTCCCTCACTGGTAATGTTTTACAGAATCCCGGCCGTGTCCGACCGTACCTCTATGTGGAGACATTAGATACGTCTATAGCGTTATATATCCTAAGGTAAGGCAACCTAACAACTCGCATGTAGTACTTTACAACATTCCTGGCGGTTCGGCCCCTACTTCTCGGTGGGAACCTTATATACATCTATAACGCTTTATAACCTAACCTAACCCATCTAGCCCGTCGCTGGGAATGTTTTGTAGAATCCCGTTCGTGTAGCCCCGTACGTTTCGGTGGGAACATTATATACGTCTATAACTTTATATGTCCTAACTTAAGGCAGTCTCACACCTCGGATGTTGTATTTTAAAACATTCCTGGCGGGCCGGCCCCTACTTCTCGGTGGGAACGCTATAGACGTCTATAACGTAATATAACCTAATCTAACACATCTAGCCTCCCGCTGGTAATGTTTTACAGAATCCTGGCCGTGTCGGACCGTACCTCTCCGTGGGAATATTATATACGTATATAACGTTATATAACCTAACCTAAGGCAACCTCACTCCTCGGATGTAGTATTTTACAACATTCCTGGCGGGTCGGCCCCTACTTCTCGGTGGGAAAGTTATATACGTCTATAACGTTATATAACCTAACCTAACCCATCTAGCTCCTCGCTGGTAATGTATTACAGAATCCCAGCCGTGTCGGACCGTACCTCTACGTGGAGACATTAGATACGTGTATAGCGTTATATATCCTAACGTAAGGCAACCTAACACCTCGGATGAAGTATTTTACAACATTCCTGGCGGGCCGGCCCCTACTTCTCGGTGGGAACAGGATATACGTCTATAACGTAATATAACCTAACCTAACACGTATAGGCCCTCGCTGGTAATGTTTTACAGAATCCCGTTCGTGTCAGACCGTTCCTCTCCGTGGGGACATTAGATACGTATATAACGTTATATAACCTAACCTAAGGCATCCTCACACCTCGAATGTAGTATTTTACAACATTCGTGGCGGTTCGGCCCTTACTTCTCGGTGGGAACATTATATACGTCTATAACGTTATATAACCTAACCTAACCCATCTAGCCCCTCGCTGGTAATGTTTTACAGAATCCCGTTCGTGTCGGACCGTACCTCTCCGTGGGGACATTAGATACGTCTATAACGTTATATATGCTAACCTAAGGCAACCTCACACCTCGGATGTAGTATTTTACAACATTCCTGGCGGGCCGGCCCCTACTTCTCGGTGGGAACACTATATACGTCTATAACGTAATATAACCTAACCTAACACATCTAGGCCCTCGCTGGTAATGTTTTACAGAATCCCGTTCGTGTCGGACCGTACCTCTCCGTGGGAACATTATATACGTATATAACGTTATATAACCTAACCTAAGGCAACCTCACTCCTCGGATGTAGTATTTTTACAACATTCCTGGCGGGTCGGCCCCTACTTCTCGGTGGGAAAGTTATATACGTCTATAACGTTATATAACCTATCCTAACCCATATAGCATCCCGCTGGAAACGTTTTACAGAATCCCGGCCGCGTCCGACCGTACCTCTCCGTGGGAACATTATATACGTCTATAACGTTATATAACCTAACCTAACCCATCTAGCCCCTAGCTGGTAATGTTTTACGGAATCCCGGCCGTGTCGGCCCGTACATCTCCGTGGGAACATTATATACGTCTATAACGTTATATATCCTAACTTAAGGCAACCTCGCTCCTAGGATGTAGTATTTTACAACATTCCTGGCGGGCCGGCCCCTACTTCTCGGTGGGAACATTATATACGTCTATAACGTTATATAACATAAACTAACCCACCTAGCCCGTCGCTAGGAATGTTTTGTAGAATCCCGTTCGTGTAGCCCCGTACGTTTCGGTGGGAACATTATATACGTCTACAACGTTGTATATCCTAACCTAAGGCAACCTCACACCTCGGATGTAGTATTTTACAACACTCCTGTCGGGTCGGCTCCTACTTCTCGGTGGGAACGTTATATACGTCTATAACTTTATATAACCTAATCTAACGCATATAGCACCTCGATGGTAACGTTTTACAGAATCCCGGGTCGTGTCGGCCCGTACATCTCCGTGGGAACATTATATACGTCTGTAACGTTATATATCCTAACTTAAGGCAACCTCGCTCCTAGGATGTAGTATTTTACAACATTCCTGGCGGGCCGGCCTCTACTTCTCGGTGGGAACATTATATACGTCTATAACGTTATATAACATAAACTAACCCACCTAGCCCGTCGCTAGGAATGTTTTGTTGAATCCCGTTCGTGTAGCCCCGAACGTTTCGGTGGGAACATTATATACGTCTACAACGTTGTATATCCTAACCTAAGGCAACCTCACACCTCGGATGTAGTATGTTACAACATTCCTGGCGGGTCGGCCCCTCCTACTCGGTGGGAACGTTATATAGGTCTATAACGTAATATAACCTAACCTGAATCATCTAGCCCCTCGCTGGTAATGTTTTACAGAATCCGGTTCGTGTCGGACCGTACCTCTCCGTGGGGACATTAGATACGTCTATAACGTTATATATGCTAACCTAAGGCAACCTCACACCTCGGATGTAGTATTTTACAACATTCCTGGCGGGCCGGCCCCTACTTCTCGGTGGGAACAGTATATACGTCTATAACGTAATATAACCTAACCTAACACATCTAGGCCCTCGCTGGTAATGTGTTACAGAATCCCGTTCGTGTCGGACCGTACCTCTCCGTGGGAACATTATATACGTATATAACGTTATATAACCTAACCTAAGGCAACCTCACTCCTCGGATGTAGTATTTTTACAACATTCCTGGCGGGTCGGCCCCTACTTCTCGGTGGGAAAGTTATATACGTCTATAACGTTATATAACCTATCCTAACCCATATAGCATCCCGCTGGAAACGTTTTACAGAATCCCGGCCGCGTCCGACCGTACCTCTCCGTGGGAACATTATATACGTCTATAACGTTATATAACCTAACCTAACCCATCTAGCCCCTAGCTGGTAATGTTTTACGGAATCCCGGCCGTGTCGGCCCGTACATCTCCGTGGGAACATTATATACGTCTATAACGTTATATATCCTAACTTAAGGCAACCTCGCTCCTAGGATGTAGTATTTTACAACATTCCTGGCGGGCCGGCCCCTACTTCTCGGTGGGAACATTATATACGTCTATAACGTTATATAACATAAACTAACCCACCTAGCCCGTCGCTAGGAATGTTTTGTAGAATCCCGTTCGTGTAGCCCCGTACGTTTCGGTGGGAACATTATATACGTCTACAACGTTGTATATCCTAACCTAAGGCAACCTCACACCTCGGATGTAGTATTTTACAACACTCCTGTCGGGTCGGCTCCTACTTCTCGGTGGGAACGTTATATACGTCTATAACTTTATATAACCTAATCTAACGCATATAGCACCTCGATGGTAACGTTTTACAGAATCCCGGGTCGTGTCGGCCCGTACATCTCCGTGGGAACATTATATACGTCTGTAACGTTATATATCCTAACTTAAGGCAACCTCGCTCCTAGGATGTAGTATTTTACAACATTCCTGGCGGGCCGGCCTCTACTTCTCGGTGGGAACATTATATACGTCTATAACGTTATATAACATAAACTAACCCACCTAGCCCGTCGCTAGGAATGTTTTGTAGAATCCCGTTCGTGTAGCCCCGAACGTTTCGGTGGGAACATTATATACGTCTACAACGTTGTATATCCTAACCTAAGGCAACCTCACACCTCGGATGTAGTATGTTACAACATTCCTGGCGGGTCGGCCCCTCCTACTCGGTGGGAACGTTATATACGTCTATAACGTAATATAACCTAACCTGAATCATCTAGCCCCTCGCTGGTAATGTTTTACAGAATCCTGGTCGTGTCGGACCGTACCTCTACGTGGAGATATTAGATACATCTATAACGTTATATATTCTAACCTAAGGCAACCTCACACCTCGGCTGTAGTATTTTACAACATTCCTGGCGGGCCAGCCCCTACTTCTCGGTGGGAAGGTTATATACGTCTATAACGTTATATAACCTAACCTAACCCATCTAGCACCTCGCTGGAAACGTTTTACAGAATCCCGGCCGTGTCCGACCGTACCTATATGTGGAGACATTAGATACGTCTATAGCGTTATATATCCTAAGGTAAGGCAACCTAACAACTCGCATGTAGTACTTTACAACATTCCTGGCGGTTCGGCCCCTACTTCTCGGTGGGAACCTTATATACATCTATAACGCTTTATAACCTAACCTAACCCATCTAGCCCGTCGCTGGGAATGTTTTGTAGAATCCCGTTCGTGTAGCCCCGTACGTTTAGGTGGGAACATTATATACGTCTATAACTTTATATGTCCTAACTTAAGGCAGCCTCACACCTCGGATGTAGTATTTTACAACATTCCTGGCGGGCCGGCCCCTACTTCTCGGTGGGAACGCTATAGACGTCTATAACGTAATATAACCTAATCTAACACATCTAGACTCTCGCTGGTAATGTTTTACAGAATCCTGGCCGTGTCGGACCGTACCTCTCCGTGGGAACATTATATACGTATATAACGTTATATAACCTAACCTAAGGCAACCTCACTCCTCGGATGTAGTATTTTACAACATTCCTGGCGGGCCGGCCCCTACTTCTCGGTGGGAACAGTATATACGTCTATAACGTAATATAACCTAACCTAACACATCTAGGCCCTCGCTGGTAATGTTTTACAGAATCCCGTTCGTGTCGGACCGTACCTCTCCGTGGGGACATTAGATACGTCTATAACGTTATATACCCTAACCTAAGGCAACCTCACACCTCGGATGTAGTATTTTACAACATTCCTGGCGGTTCAGCCCCTACTACTCGGTGGGAACGTTATATACGTCTATAACGTAATATAACCTAACCTAACCCATCTAGCACCTCGCTGGAAACGTTTTACGGAATCTCGGCCGTGTCCGACCGTACCTCTACGTGGAGACATTAAATACGTCTATAACGTTATATATCCTAACCTAGGGCAACCTAACACCTCGGGTGTAGCATTTTACAACACTCCTAGCGGGTCGGCCCCTACTTCTCGGTGGCAACATTATATACGTCTATAACGTAATATAACCTAACCTAACCCATCTAGCCCCTCGCTGGTAAGGTTTTACAGAATCCCGGATTGTGTCGGCCCGTACATCTCCGTGGGAACATTATATACGTCTATAACGTTATATATCCTAACTTAAGGCAACCTTACTCCTAGGATGTAGTATTTTACAACATTCCTGGCGGGCCGGCCCCTACTTCTCGGTGGGATCATTATATACGTCTATAACGTAATATAACCTAACCTAACCCATTTAGCCCCTCGCTGTTAATGTTTTACAGAATCCCGGCCGTGTCCGACTGTACCCCTCCGTGGGAACATTATACATGTTTATAACGTTATATAGCATAACCTAAGGAAACCACACACCTCGGATGTAGTATCTTACAACGTTCCTTGCGGGTCGCCCCCTCCTTCTCGGTGGGAACGTTATATACGTTTATAACGTAAAATAACCTAACTTAACCCATCTAGCCCCTTGCTGGAAATGTTTTACAGAATCCCGGCCGTGTCCGAGCGTACCTCTCCGTGGAGACATTAGATACGTCTATAACGTTATATATCCTAAGGTAAGGCAACCTAACAACTCGGGTGTAGAACTTTACAACATTCCTGGCGGGCCAGCCCCTACTTCTCGGTGGGAACATTATATACCGTCTTTTAACGTAATATAACCTAACATAACCCATCTAGACCGTCGCTGGGAATGTTTTGTAGAATCCCGTTCGTGTAGCCCCGTACGTTTCGGTGGTAACATTATATACGTCTATAACGTTATATGTCCTAACCTAAGGCAACCTCGCACCTCGGATGTAGTATTTTACAACATTCCAGGCGGATCGGCCCCTACTTCTCGGTGGGAAGGTTATATACGTCTATAACGTTATATAACCTAACCTAACCCATCTAGCACCTCGCTGGAAACGTTTTACAGAATCCCGGCCGTGTCCGACCGTACCTCTCCGTGGGAACATTATATACGTCTATAACGTTATATATCCTAACCTAAGGCATCCTCACCCCTCGGAAGTAGTATTTTACAACATTCCTGGCGGTTCGGCACCTACTACTCGGTGGGAACGTTATATACGTCTATAACGTAATATAACCTAACCTAACCCATCTAGCACCTCGCTGCAAACGTTTTGCGGAATCTCGGCCGTGTCCGACCGTACCTCTACGTGGAGACATTAGATACGTCTATAACGTTATATATCCTAACCTAAGGCAACCTAGCACCTCGGGTGTGGCATTTTACAACATTCCTAGCGGGTCGGCCCCTACTTCTCGGTGGCAACATTATATACGTCTATAACGTAATATAACCTAACCTAACCCATCTAGCCCCCCCCCCTGGTAATGGTTTACAGAATCCCGGTCCTGATTGGCCGTACCTCTCCGTGGGAACACTATATACGTCTATAACGTGATATATCCTAACCTAAGGCAACCTCACACCTCGGATGCAGTATTTTACAACATTCCTGGCGGGCCGGCCCCTACTTCTCGGTGGGAACATTATATACGTCTATAACGTAATATAACCTAACCTAACCCATTTAGTCCCTCACTGGTAATGTTTTACAGAATCCCGGCCGTGTCCGACCGTACCCCTCCGTGGGAACATTATACATGTTTATAACGTTATATAGCCTAACCTAAGGCAACCACACACCTCGGATGTAGTATTTTACAACATTCCTGGCGGGCCGGCATCTACATCTCGGTGGGAACGTTATATACGTTTATAACGTAATATAATCTAACTTAACCCATCTAGCCCCTCGCTGGTAAGGTTTTACAGAATCCCGGCCGTGTCGGCCCGTACATCTCCGTGGGAACATTATATACGTCTATAACGTTATATATCCTAACTTAAGGCAACCTCGCTCCTAGGATGTAGTATTTTACAACATTCCTGGCGGGCCGGCCTCTACTTCTTGGTGGGAACATTATATACGTCTATAACGTTATATAACATAAACTAACCCACCTAGCCCGTCGCTAGGAATGTTTTGTAGAATCCCGTTCATGTAGCTCCGAACGTTTCGGTGGGAACATTATATACGTCTACAACGTTGTATATCCTAACCTAAGGCAACCTCACACCTCGGATGTAGTATGTTACAACATTCCTGGCGGGTCGGCCCCTCCTACTCGGTGGGAACGTTATATACGTCTATAACGTAATATAACCTAACCTGAATCATCTAGCCCCTCGCTGGTAATGTTTTACAGAATCCCGGTCGTGTCGGACCGTACGTCTACGTGGAGACATTAGATACGTCTATAGCGTTATATATCCTAACGTAAGGCAACCTAACACCTCGGATGAAGTATTTTACAACATTCCTGGCGGGCCGGCCCCTACTTCTCGGTGGGAACAGTATATACGTCTATAACGTAATATAACCTAACCTAACACGTCTGGGCACTCGCTGGAAACGTTTTACAGAATCCCGGCCGCGTCTGACCGTACCTCTCCGTGGGAACATCATATACGTATATAACGTTATATAACCTAACCTAAGGCATCCTCACACCTCGGATGTAGTATTTTACAACATTCCTGGCGGGCCAGCCCGTACTTCTCTGTGGGAACCTTATATACATCTATAACGTAATATAACCTAACCTAACCCATCTAGCCCCTCGCTGGTAATGTTTTACAGAATCCTGTTCGTGTCGGACCGTACCTCTCCGTGGGGACATTAGATACGTCTATAACGTTATATATCCTAACCTAAGGCAACCTCACACCTCGGATGTAGTATTTTACAACATTCCTTGCGTACCGGCCCCTACCTCTCGGTGGGAACATTATATGCGTCTATAACGTTATATAACCTAACCTAACACATGTAGCCCCTCGCTGCGATTGTTTTGTAGAATCCCGTTCGTGTATTCCCGTACGTCTCGGTGGGAACGTTATATACGTCTACAACGTTATATATCCTAACCTAAGGCAACCTAACACCTCGGATGTAGTATTTTACAACATTCCAGGCGGGCCGCCCCCTACTTCTCTGTGGGAACATTATATACGTCCATAACGTAATATAACCTAACCTACCCCATCCAGCCCGTCGCTGGGAATGTTTTGTAGAATCCCGTTCGTGTAGCCCCGTACGTTTCGGTGGGAAAATTATATACGTCTATAACGTAATATAACCTAACCTACCAAAATTAGCCCCTTGCTCTTAATGTTTTACATAATCCCGTTCGTGTCGTCCCCTACGTCCCGGTGGGGACATTATATACGTCTATAACGTTAAATATCCTAACCTAAGGCAACCTAACATCTCGGATGTAGCATTTTCCAACATTCCTGGCCGGTAGGACCCTAATTCTCGGTGGGAACATTATATACGTCTATAACGTAATATAACCTAACCTAACCCATCTAGCCCCTCGCTGGTAAGGTTTTACAGAATCATGGTCGTGTCGGCCCGTACTACTCCGTGGGGACATTATATACATCCATAACGTTCTATATCCTAACGTAGGGCAACCTAACGCCTCGGATGTAGTATTTTCCAACATTTCTGGCGGGTCGGCCTCTACTTCTCGGTGGGAACGTTATATACGTTTATAACCTAATATACCCTAACCTAACCTATCTAGACTCTCTCTGGTAATGTTTTACAGAATCCTCGTCGTGTCGTCCCCTACGTCTCGGTGGGGATATTATATGCGTCTATAACGTTATATATCCTAACCTAACGCAACCTAACATCTCGAATGTTGTATTTTACAACATTCCAGGCGGGTCGGCCTCTACTTCTCGGTGGGAACATTATATACGTCGCTAACGTAATATAACCTGACCTAACCCATCTAGCCCCTCGCTGGTAATGTTTTACAGAATCCCGGTCGTGTCGTCCCGTACTTCTCGGTGGGTACACTATATACGTCTGTAACGTTATACATCCTAACCTAAGGCAACCTAATATCTCGGATGTAATATTTTACAACATTCCAGGCGGGTCGGCCCCAACTTCTCGGTGGGAACATTATATACGCCTATATCGCAATATAACGTAAGCTAACCCATCTAGACCCTCGCTGGTAATGTTTTACAGAATCCCCGTCGTGTCGGCCCGTACTTCTCGTTGGGGACAATATATACGCCTATAACGTTATATATCCCAACCTAAGGCAACCTAACATGTCGGATGTAGTATTTTCCACCATTCCTGGCAGGTCGGCCCCTACTTCTCGGTGGTGACCTTATATACGTCTATAACTTAATATAACCTAACCTAACCCATCTTACCACTCGCTTGTAATGTTTTACAGAATCCCGTTCATGTCGTCCCCTACGTCTCGGTGGGGACATTATATGTGTCTATAACGTTATACATCCTAACCTAAGTAACCTAACATCTCGAATGTAGTACATTACAACATTCCAGGCCCGTCGGCCCCTACTTCTCGGTGGGAACATTATATACGTCTATAACGTTATATATCCTAACGTAAGGCAACATGACATGTCGAATGTAAAATTTTACAACGTTCCTGGCGTATCGTCGCCTGCTTCTCGATGGGGACATTATATACGTCTATAACGTTGTATATCCTAACCTAACGCAACCACACATCTCGGATGTAATATTTTACAACATTCCTGGCGTGTCATCGCCTACTTCTCGGTGGGAGCATTGTATACGTCTATAACGATATATGTCCTAGCTTAAGGCAACCTAACATCTCGGGTGTAATATTTTACAACATTCCTGGCGTGCCGTCGCCTACTTCTCGATGGGGATATTATATACGTCTATAACGTTGTATATCATAACCTAACTCAACCTAACATCTGGGAAGTAATATTTTACATCATTCCTGGCATGTCGGTCCCTACGTCTCGGTGGGAACGTTCTATACGTCTATAACGTTGTATATCCTAACCTAAGGGATCCTAACATCTCGGGTGTAATATTTTACAACATTCCTGACGCGTCGGCCCCTATTTCTCGCTGGGAACATTATATTCGTCTATAACGTTATATATCCTAGCCTAAGGCGACCTAACATGTGGAATGTATATTTTACATCATTCCTGGCGTGTCGGTCCCTACTTCTCGGTGGGAACGTTGTATACGTCTATAACGATATATGTCCTAGCCTAAGGCAACCTAACATCTCGGATGTAATATCCTACAACATTCCTGGCGTGTCCGCCCGTACTTCTCGGTGGGAACATTATATACGTCTATAACGTTATATATCTTAACGTAAGGCAACCTAACATGTAGAATGTAAAATTTTACAACGTTCCTGGCGTGTGGTCGCCTGCTTCTCGATGGGGATATTATATACATCTATAACTTTGTATATGCTAACCTAAGGCAACCTAACGTCTCGACTGTAATATTTTACAACATTCCTGGCGTGTCGTCGCCCACTTCTCGGTGGGAACATTGTATACGTCTATAACGATATATGTCCTAGCCTAAGGCAACCTAACATCTCGGGTGTAATATTTTTAATCGGTCCTGGTGTGTCGTCGCCTGCTTCCCGATGGGGACATTATATACGTCTATAACGTTGTATATCCTAACCTAAGGCAACCTAGCATCTCGGATGTAATATTTTACATCATTCCTGGCGTGTCGGCCCGTAGTTCTCGGTGGTAACATTACATACGTCTACAGCGATATATATCCTAACCTAAGGCAACCTAACATCTCGGATGTAATAGTTGACAACATTCCTGGCGTGTCCGCCCGTACTTCTCGGTGGGAACATTATATACGTCTATAACGTTATATATCCTAGCATAAGGCGTCCTAACATGTCGAATGTAATATTTTACAACATTCCTGGCGCGTCGTCGCCTACTTCTCGATGGGAACATTATATACATCTATAACTTTGTATATGCTAACCTAAGGCAACCTAACGTGTCGACTGTAATATTTTACAACATTCCTGGCATGTCGGTGCCTACTTCTCGGTGGGAACATTGTATACGTCTATAACGATATATGTCCTCGCCTAAGGCAACCTAACATCTCGGATGTAATATTTTACAACGTTCCTGGCGTGTCGTCGCCTGCTTCTCGATGGGGACATTATATACGTTTATAACGTTGTATATTCTTACCTAACGCAACGTAACATCTGGGATTTAATATTTTACAACATTCCTGGCATGTCGGTACCTACGTCTCGATGGGAACATTATATACGTCTATAACGATATATATCCTAACCTAAGGCAACCTAACATCTCGGATGTAATATTTGACAACATTCCTGGCGCGTCGTCGCCTACTTCTCGATGGGGACATTATATACATCTATAACTTTGTATATGCTAACCTAAGGCAACCTAACGTCTCGACTGTAATATTTTACAACATTCCTGGCATGTCGGTCCCTACTTCTCGGTGGGAACATTGTATATGTCTATAACGATATATGTCCTAGCCTAAGGCAACCTAACATCTCGGATGTAATATTTTACAACGTTCCTGGCGTGTCGTCGCCTGCTTCTCGATGGGGACATTATATACGTCTATAACGTTGTATATCCTAACCTAATGCAACCTAACATCTCGGATGTAATATTTTACAACATTCCTGGCGTGTCGTCGCCTACTTCAAGGTGGGAACATTGTATACGTCTATAACGATATATGTCCTAGCATAAGGCAACCTAACATCTCGGGTGTAATATTTTACAACATTCCTGGCGTGTCGTCGCCTACTTCTCGATGGGGATATTATATACGTCTATAACGTTATGTATCCTAGCCTAAGGCGACCTAACATGTCGAATGTAATATTTTACAACATTCCTGGCGTGTCGTCGCCTACTTCTCGGTGGAAACGTTGTATACGCCTATAACGATATATGTCCTAGCCTAAGGCAACCTAACATCTCAGATGTAATATTTTACAACGGTCCTGGCGTGTCGTCGCCTGCTTCTCGGTGGGGACATTATATACGTCTATATCGTTTTATATCCTAATCTAACGCAACCTAACATCTGGGATGTAATATTTTACAACATTGATGGCATGTTGGTCCCTACGTCTCGGAGGGAACATTATATACGTCTATAACGATATATATCCTAACCTAAGGCAACCTAACATCTCGGATGTAATAGTTGACAACATTCCTGGCATGTCCGCCCGTACTTCTCGGTGGGAACATTCTATACGTCTATAACGATATATATCCTAACCTAAGGCAACCTAACATCTCGGATGTAATAGTTGACAACATTCCTGGCGTGTCGGCCCGTAGTTCTCGGTGGTAACATTACATACGTCTATAACATTATATATCCTAGCCTAAGGCAACCTAACATGTCGGATGTAATATTTTACAACGTTCCTGGCGTGTCGTCGCCAGCTTCTCGATGGGAACATTATATACGTCTATAACGATATATATCCTAACCTAAGGCAACCTAACGTCTCGGGTGTAATATTTTACAACATTACTGACGCGTCGGCCCCTATTTCTCGGTGGGAACATTATATATGTCTATAACGTTATATATCCTAGCCTAAGGCGACCTAACATGTCGAATGTAATATTTTACATCATTCCTGGCGTGTCGGCCCGTAGTTCTCGGTGGGAACATTACATACGTCTATAACGTTATGTATCCTAGCCTAAGGCAGCCTAACATGTCGAATGTAATATTTTACAACATTCCTGGCGTGTCGTCGCCTGCTTCTCGATGGGGACATTATATAGGTCTATAACGATGCATATCCTAACCTAACGCAAACTAACATCTGGGATGTAATGTTTTACAACATTCCTGGCATGCCGGTCCGTACGTCTCGGTGGGAACATTCTATACGTCTATAACGTTGTATATAATAACATAAGGCAACCTAACATTTCGGATGTAATAGTTGACAACATTCCTGGCGTGTCCGCCCGTACTTCTCGGTGGGAACATTATATACGTCTATAACGTTGTATATCCTAACCTAAGGCAACCTAACATCTCGGATGTAATATTTTACATCATTCCTGGCGTGTCGGCCCGTAGTTCTCGGTGGTAACATTACATACGTCTACAGCGATATATATCCTAACCTAAGGCAACCTAACATCTCGGATGTAATAGTTGACAACATTCCTGGCGTGTCCGCCCGTACTTCTCGGTGGGAACATTATATACGTCTATAACGTTATATATCCTAGCCTAAGGCGACCTAACATGTCGAATGTAATATTTTACAACATTCCTGGCGCGTCGTCGCCTACTTCTCGATGGGAACATTATATACATCTATAACTTTGTATATGCTAACCTAAGGCAACCTAACGTCTCGACTGTAATATTTTACAACATTCCTGGCATGTCGGTGCATACTTCTCGGTGGGAACATTGTATACGTCTATAACGATATATGTCCTAGCATAAGGCAACCTAACATCTCGGGTGTAATATTTTACAACATTCCTGGCGTGTCGTCGCCTACTTCTCGATGGGGATATTATATACGTCTATAACGTTATGTATCCTAGCCTAAGGCGACCTAACATGTCGAATGTAATATTTTACAACATTCCTGGCGTGTCGTCGCCTACTTCTCGGTGGAAACGTTGTATACGCCTATAACGATATATGTCCTAGCCTAAGGCAACCTAACATCTCAGATGTAACATTTTACAACGGTCCTGGCGTGTCGTCGCCTGCTTCTCGGTGGGGACATTTTATACGTCTATATCGTTTTATATCCTAATCTAACCCAACCTAACATCTGGGATGTAATATTTTACAACATTGATGGCATGTTGGTCCCTACGTCTCGGAGGGAACATTATATACGTCTATAACGATATATATCCTAACCTAAGGCAACCTAACATCTCGGATGTAATAGTTGACAACATTCCTGGCATGTCCGCCCGTACTTCTCGGTGGGAACATTCTATACGTCTATAACGATATATATCCTAACCTAAGGCAACCTCACATCTCGGGTGTAATATTTTACAACATTACTGACGCGTCGGCCCCTATTTCTCGGTGGGAACATTATATATGTCTATAACGTTATATATCCTAGCCTAAGGCGACCTAACATGTCGAATGTAATATTTTACATCATTCCTGGCGTGTCGGCCCGTAGTTCTCGGTGGGAACATTATATACGTCTATAACGTTAGATATCCTAGCATAAGGCGACCTAACATGTCGAATGTAATATTTTCCAGCATTCCTGTCGTGACGTCGCCTGCTTCTCGGTGGGAACATTATATACGTCTATAACGATATATATCCTAACCTAAGGCAACGTAACATCTCGGATGTAATAGTTGACAACATTCCTGGCGTGTCCGCCCGTACTTCGCGGTGGGAACATTATATACGTCTATAACGTTATATATCCTAACGTAAGGCAACCTAACATGTCGAATGTAATATTTTACAACATTCCTGGTGTGTCGTCGCCTGCTTCTCGATGGGGACATTATATACGTCTATAACGCTGTATATCCTAACCTAACGCAACCTAACATCTCGGATGTAATATTTTACAACATTCCTGGCGTGTCGTCGCCCACTTCTCGGTGGGAACATTGTATACGTCTATAACGATATATGTCCTAGCCTAAGGCAACCTAACATCTCGGGTGTAATATTTTTAATCGGTCCTGGTGTGTCGTCGCCTGCTTCCCGATGGGGACATTATATACGTCTATAACGTTGTATATCCTAACCTAAGGCAACCTAGCATCTCGGATGTAATATTTTACATCATTCCTGGCGTGTCGGCCCGTAGTTCTCGGTGGTAACATTACATACGTCTACAGCGATATATATCCTAACCTAAGGCAACCTAACATCTCGGATGTAATAGTTGACAACATTCCTGGCGTGTCCGCCCGTACTTCTCGGTGGGAACATTATATACGTCTATAACGTTATATATCCTAGCATAAGGCGTCCTAACATGTCGAATGTAATATTTTACAACATTCCTGGCGTGTCGGACCTTAGTTCTCGGTGGGAACATTATGTACGTCTATAACGCTACATATCCTAGCCTAAGGCGACCTAACATGTCGAATGTAATATTTTACATCATTCCTGGCGTGTCGTCGCCAGCTTCTCGATGGGAACATTATATACGTCTATAACGTTGTATATCCTAACCTAACGCAACCTAACATCTCGGATGTAATATTTTACAACATACCTGACGTGTCGTCGCCTACTTCTCGGTGGGAACATTGTATACGTCTATAACGATATATGTCCCAGCCTAAGGCAACCTAACATCCCGGGTATAATGTTTTACAACATTCCTGCCGTGTCGTCGCCTGCATCTCGACGGGGACATTATATACGTCTATAACGTTGTATATCCTAACCTAACTCAACCTAACATCTGGGATGTAATATTTTACAACATTCCTGGCATGTCGGTCCCTACGTCTCTGTGGGAACGTTCTATACGTCTATAACGTTGTATATCCTAACCTAAGGGATCCTAACATCTCGGGTGTAATATTTTACAACATTCCTGGCGCGTCGGCCCCTATTTCTCGGTGGGAACATTATATTCGTCTATAACGTTGTATATCCTAGCCTAAGGCGACATAACATGTCGAATGTAATATTTTACATCATTCCTGACGTGTCGGCCCGTAGTTCTCGGTGGTAACATTACATACGTCTATAACGTTATATATCCTAACCTAAGGCAACGTAACATCTCGGATGTAATAGTTGACAACATTCCTGGCGTGTCCGCCCGTACTTCGCGGTGGGAACATTATATATGTCTATAACGTTATATATCTTAACGTAAGGCAACCTAACATGTCGAATGTAATATTTTACAACATTCCTGGTGTGTCGTCGCCTGCTTCTCGATGGGGACATTATATACGTCTATAACGCTGAATATCCTAACCTAACGCAACCTAACATCTCGGATGTAATATTTTACAACATTCCTGGCATGTCGTCGCCCACTTCTCGGTGGGAACATTGTATACGTCTATAACGATATATGTCCTAGCCTAAGGCAGCCTAACATCTCGGGTGTAATATTTTTAATCGGTCCTGGCGTGTCGTCGCCTGCTTCCCGATGGGGATATTACATACGTCTATAACGTTGTATATCCTAACCTAAGGCAACCTAACATCTCGGATGTAATATTTTACATCATTCCTGGCGTGTCGGCCCGTAGTTCTCGGTGGTAACATTACATACGTCTACAACGATATATATCCTAACCTAAGGCAACCTAACATCTCGGATGTAATAGTTGACAACATTCCTGGCGTGTCCGCCCGTACTTCTCGGTGGGAACATTATATACGTCTATAACGTTATATATCCTAGCCTAAGGCGACCTAACATGTCGAATGTAATATTTTACAACATTCCTGGCGCGTCGTCGCCTACTTCTCGATGGGAACATTATATACATCTATAACTTTGTATATGCTAACCTAAGGCAACCTAACGTCTCGACTGTAATATTTTACAACATTCCTGGCATGTCGGTGCCTACTTCTCGGTGGGAACATTATGTACGTCTATAACGCTACATATCCTAGCCTAAGGCGACCTAACTTGTCGAATGTAATATTTTACATCATTCCTGGCGTGTCGTCGCCAGCTTCTCGATGGGAACATTATATACGTCTATAACGTTGTATATCCTAACCTAACGCAACCTAACATCTCGGGTGTAATATTTTACAACATACCTGGCGTGTCGTCGCCTACTTCTCGGTGTGAACATTGTATACGTCTATAACGATATATGTCCCAGCCTAAGGCAACCTAACATCCCGGGTATAATGTTTTACAACATTCCTGCCGTGTCGTCGCCTGCATCTCGACGGGGACATTATATACGTCTATAACGTTGTATATCCTAACCTAACTCAACCTAACATCTGGGATGTAATATTTTACAACATTCCTGGCATGTCGGTCCCTACGTCTCTGTGGGAACGTTCTATACGTCTATAACGTTGTATATCCTAACCTAAGGGATCCTAACATCTCGGGTGTAATATTTTACAACATTCCTGGCGCGTCGGCCCCTATTTCTCGGTGGGAACATTATATTCGTCTATAACGTTGTATATCCTAGCCTAAGGCGACATAACATGTCGAATGTAATATTTTACATCATTCCTGACGTGTCGGCCCGTAGTTCTCGGTGGTAACATTACATACGTCTATAACGTTATATATCCTAACCTAAGGCAACGTAACATCTCGGATGTAATAGTTGACAACATACCTGGCGTGTCCGCCCGTACTTCGCGGTGGGAACATTATATACGTCTATAACGTTATATATCCTAACGTAAGGCAACCTAACATGTCGAATGTAATATTTTACAACATTCCTGGTGTGTCGTCGCCTGCTTCTCGATGGGGACATTATATACGTCTATAACGCTGTATATCCTAACCTAACGCAACCTAACATCTCGGATGTAATATTTTACAACATTCCTGGCGTGTCGTCGCCCACTTCTCGGTGGGAACATTGTATACGTCTATAACGATATATGTCCTAGCCTAAGGCAACCTAACATCTCGGGTGTAATATTTTTAATCGGTCCTGGCGTGTCGTCGCCTGCTTCCCGATGGGGACATTATATACGTCTATAACGTTGTATATCCTAACCTAAGGCAACCTAACATCTCGGATGTAATATTTTACATCATTCCTGGCGTGTCGGCCCGTAGTTCTCGGTGGTAACATTACATACGTCTACAACGATATATATCCTAACCTAAGGGAACCTAACATCTCGGATGTAATAGTTGACAACATTCCTGGCGTGTCCGCCCGTACTTCTCGGTGGGAACATTATATACGTCTATAACGTTATATATCCTAGCCTAAGGCGACCTAACATGTCGAATGTAATATTTTACAACATTCCTGGCGCGTCGTCGCCTACTTCTCGATGGGAACATTATATACATCTATAACTTTGTATATGCTAACCTAAGGCAACCTAACGTCTCGACTGTAATATTTTACAACATTCCTGGCATGTCGGTGCCTACTTCTCGGTGGGAACATTATGTACGTCTATAACGCTACATATCCTAGCCTAAGGCGACCTAACTTGTCGAATGTAATATTTTACATCATTCCTGGCGTGTCGTCGCCAGCTTCTCGATGGGAACATTATATACGTCTATAACGTTGTATATCCTAACCTAACGCAACCTAACATCTCGGGTGTAATATTTTACAACATACCTGGCGTGTCGTCGCCTACTTCTCGGTGGGAACATTGTATACGTCTACAACGATATATATCCTAACCTAAGGCAACCTAACATTTCGGATGTAATAGTTGACAACATTCCTGGCGTGTCCGCCCGTACTTCTCGGTGGGAACATTATATACGTCTATAACGTTATATATCCTAGCCTAAGGCGACCTAACATGTCGAATGTAATATTTTACAACATTCCTGGCGCGTCGTCGCCTACTTCTCGATGGGAACATTATATACATCTATAACTTTGTATATGCTAACCTAAGGCAATCTAACGTCTCGACTGTAATATTTTACAACATTCCTGGCATGTCGGTGCCTACTTCTCGGTGGGAACATTGTATACGTCTATAACGATATATGTCCTAGCCTAAGGCAACCTAACATCTCGGATGTAATATTTTACATCGTTCCTGGCGAGTCGTCGCCTGCTTCTCGATGGGGACATTATATACGTCTATAACGCTGTATATCCTAACCTAACGCAACCTAACATCTCGGATGTAATATTTTACAACATTCCTGGCGTGTCGTCGCCTACTTCTCGATGGGAACATTATATACATCTATAACTTTGTATATGCTAACCTAAGGCAACCTAACGTCTCGACTGTAATATTTTACAACATTCCTGGCATGTCGGTGCCTACTTCTCGGTGGGAACATTGTATACGTCTATAACGATATATGTCCTAGCATAAGGCAACCTAACATCTCGGGTGTAATATTTTACAACATTCCTGGCGTGTCGTCGCCTGCTTCTCGATGGGGACATTATATAGGTCTATAACGATGCATATCCTAACCTAACGCAAACTAACATCTGGGATGTAATGTTTTACAACATTCCTGGCATGCCGGTCCGTACGTCTCGGTGGGAACATTCTATACGTCTATAACGTTGTATATAATAACATAAGGGAACCTAACATCTCGGATGTAATATTTTACAACATTCCTGGCGTGTCGGACCTTAGTTCTCGGTGGGAACATTATGTACGTCTATAACGCTATATATCCTAGCCTAAGGCGACCTAACATGTCGAATGTAATATTTTACATCATTCCTGGCGTGTCGTCGCCAGCTTCTCGATGGGAACATTATATACGTCTATAACGTTGTATATCCTAACCTAACTCAACCTAACATCTGGGATGTAATATTTTACAACATTCCTGGCATCTCGGTCCCTACGTCTCGGTGGGAACGTTCTATACGTCTATAACGTTGTATATCCTAACCTAAGGGATCCTAACATCTCGGGTGTAATATTTTACAACATTCCTGGCGCGTCGGCCCCTATTTCTCGGTGGGAACATTATATTCGTCTATAACGTTGTATATCCTAGCCTAAGGCGACATAACATGTCGAATGTAATATTTTACATCATTCCTGACGTGTCGGCCCGTAGTTCTCGGTGGTAACATTACATACGTCTATAACGTTATATATCCTAGCCTAAGGCAACCTAACATGTCGAATGTAATATTTTACAACATTCCTGGCGCGTCGTCGCCTACTTCTCAATGGGGACAATATATACATCTATAACTTTGTATATGCTAACCTAAGGCAACCTAACATCTGGGATGTAATATTTTACAACATGGCTGGCATGTCGGTCCCGACGTCACGGTGGGAACAATATATACGTCTACAACGATATATATCCTAACCTAAGGCAACCTAACATTTCGGATGTAATAGTTGACAACATTCCCGGCGTGTCCGCCCGTACTTCTCGGTGGGAACATTATATACGTCTACAACGTTATATATCCTAGCCTAAGGCGACCTAACATGTCGAATGTAATATTTTACAACATTCCTGGCGCGTCGTCGCCTACTTCTCGATGGGAGCATTATATACATCTATAACTTTGTATATGCTAACCTAAGGCAATCTAACGTCTCGACTGTAATATTTTACATCATTCCTGGCATGTCGGTGCCTACTTCTCGGTGGGAACATTGTATACGTCTATAACGATATATGTCCTAGCCTAAGGCAACCTAACATGTCGGATGTAATATTTTACAACGTTCCTGGCGTGTCGTCGCCTGCTTCTCGATGGGGACATTAAATACGTCTATAACGTTGTATATTCTTACCTAACGCAACGTAACATCTGGGATGTAATATTTTACAATATTCCTGGCATGTCGGTACCTACGTCTCGATGGGAACATTATATACGTCTATAACGATATATATCCTAACCTAAGGCAACCTAACATCTCGGATGTAATAGTTGACAACATTCCTGGCGTGTCCGCCCGTACTTCTCGGTGGGAGCATTATATACGTCTATAACGTTATATATCCTACCCTAAGGCGATCTAACATGTCGAATGTAATATTTTACAACATTCCTGTCGTGACGTCGCCTGCTTCTCGATGGGGACATTACAAACGTCTATAACGTTGTATATCCTAACCTAACGCAACCTAACACCTGGGAGGTAATATTTTACAACATTCCTGGCGTGTTGTCGCCTACTTCTTGATGGGGACATTATATACATCCATAACGTTTTATATACTAACCTAAGGCAACCTAACATCTCGGATGTAGTATTTGACAACATTCCTGGCGTGTCGTCGCCTGCTTGTCGATGGGGACATTATATACGTCTATGACGTTGTATATCCTAACCTAACGCAACCTAACATCTGGGATGCAATATTTTACAACATTCCTGGCGGGTAGTCGCCTACTTCTCGATGGGGACATAATATACATCTATAACATTGTATATGCTAACCTATGGCATCCTAACATCTCGGATGTAATATTTTACAACATTCCAGGCGCGTCAGTACCTACTTCTCGGTGGCAACAGTATATACGCCTATAAGGCTATATATCCTAACCTAAGGCAACCTAATATCTGTACCGTAATATTTTATAAAATTCCTGGCATGCCGGTCCCTACTTCTCTGTGGTAATATTATATATGTCTATAACGTTATATATCCTAGAATAAGGTAAGCTAACATCTCGGATGTAATATTTTACTGCATGACTGGCGCGCCGGAGCCTAATTCTCGGTGGGAACGTTATATACGTCTATAACGTTATATATCCCAGGCTATGGCAACCTAACATCTGGGATGCAATATTTTACAACATTTCTCGCGTGATGGCGCCAACTTCCCGATGGAGACATTATATGCATCTATAACGTTGTATATCCTAACCTAAGGGAACCTAACATCTCGGGTATAATATTTTACAACATTCCTGGCGTGTCGGCGCGTAGTTCTCGGTGGTAACATTATATACGTCTATAACGTTATACATTCTAGCCCAAGACGACCTAACATGTCGAATGTAATATTTTAACACATTCCAGGCGTGTCGTCGCCTACCTCTCGATGGGGACATTATATACATCTATAACGTTGTATATCCTAACCTAATGCAAAGAAACATCTGGGATGTAATATTTGACAACATTCCTGGCGTGTCGTCGCCTGCTTCTCCATGGGTATATTATATACGTCTATAACGTAATATATCCTAACGTAAGGCATCACAACTTCGCGGATGTAATATTTCACAACATTCGTAGCATGTCGGTCCCTACGTCTCGTTGGGAACATTCTATACGTCTATAATGTTGTATATCCTAACCTAAGGGCACCTGACATCTCGGATGTAGTATATTACAACATTCCTGGCGGGTCGGCCCCTACTTCTCGGTGTCAACATTATATACGTCTATATCGTAATATAACCTAATATAACCCATTTTGCCCCTCGGTGATAATGTTTTACAGAATTCCTGTCGTGTCGGCGCGTACTTCTCGGTGGGGTCATTATGTACGCCTATAACGTTATATATCCCAACCTAAGGCAAAATAACATCTCGAATGTAGTATTTTCCAACATTCCAGGCGGGTCGGCCCCTACTTCTCGGTGGGAACATTATATACGTCTATAACGTAATGTAACCTATCCTATCGCATCTAGCCCATCGCTGGTAATGTTTTACAGAATCCCGTTCCTGTCGTACCCTACGCCTCGGTGGGGACATTGTATGCGTCTATAACGGTATATATCCCAACCTAAGGCAACCTAACATCTCGAATGTAGTATTTTCCAACATTCCTGGCGGGTCGGAACCTATTCCTCAGAGGGAACATTATGTACGTCTGTAACATTATATATCTCAACCTAAGGCAACCTAACATCTAGGATGTAGTATTTGCCAGTATTCCTGGCGCCTCGGCCTCTATTTCTCGGTGGGAACATTATATACATCTATTACCTAATATAACCTAACCTAACCCATCTAGACTGTAGCTGGTAATGTTTTACAGAATCACGTTCGTGTCGGCCCGTACTTCTCGGTGGGGACATTATATACGTCTATAACGTTGTATATCCTACCCTAAGGCAACCTAACATTTCGAATGTAGTATGTCACAACATTCCTGGCGGGTCGGCCCCAAATTCTGATTGGAAACATTATATACTTCTATATCGTAATATAACCCAATCTAAACCATTTTGCGCCTTGGTGATAATGTTTTACAGAATCCCTGTCGTGTCGGCCCGTACTTCTCTGTGGGTGCATTATATACGTCTATAACGTTGTATATCCTACCCTAAAGCCACCTAACATCTCGAATGTAGTATTTCTCAATATTCCTGGCGGGTCGGCCCCTACTTCTCGGTGGGAACCTTATATACGTCTGTATCATAATATAACCTAACCTAACCCATTTAGCCCATCGGAGATAATGTTTTACAACATCCCGGTCGTGTCGCACCGTACTTCTCGGTGGGGATATTATATACGTCTATAACGTTATATATCCTTACCTAAGTAACCTAACATCTCGGATGTAGTATTTTCCAACATTCCTGGCCGGTCGGAACCTAATTCTTGGTGGGAACATTATATACGTCTATAACGTTATATATCACGACCTAAGGCAAACTATCATCTCGTATGTAGTATTTTCCAACATTCCTGGCGCGGTCGGATCCTACTTCTCGGTGGGAACATTATATACCTCTATAACGTAATATAACCTAACCTAACCCATATAGCACCTCGCTGGTAATGTTTTACAGAATCCCGCTCGTGTCGGCGCGTACGTTTCGGTGCGGAAACTATATACGTCTATAACGTTATACATCCTAACCTAAGACAACCTAACATCTCGAATGTAGTATTTTACAACATTCCAGGCGGGTCGGCCCTACTTCTCCCTGGGCACATTATATACGTCTATAACGTAATATAACCTAACCTAACCCATCTAGACCCTCACTGGTAATGTTTTACAGAATCCCGTTCGTGTCATTCCGTACGTCTCGGTGCGGACATTATATACGTCTATAACGTTATAAATCCTAACCTAAGGCAACCTAACATCCCGGATGTAGTATTTTACATCATTCCAGGCTGGTCGGCCCCTACTTCTCGGTGGGGACATTATATACGTCTATAACGTTGTATATCCTACCATAGGGCGACACAACATCTCGAATGTAGTATTTTACAACACTCCAGGCGTGTCGGCACCAACTTCTCGGTGGGAACATTATATACATCTATAACGTTATATATCCCAGCCTAAGGCGACCTAACATGTCGAATGTAATATTTTACAACGTTCCTGGCGTGTCATCGCCTGCTTCTCGGTGCGGACATTATATACATCTATAACGTTGTATATGCTAACCTAAGGCAACCTAACATCTCAAATGCAATATTTTACAACATTCCTGGCATGTCGGGCCCTACTTCTCGTTGGAAACATTATATACGTCTATAACGATATATATTCTAACCTAAGGCAACCTAACATCTCGGATGTAATATTTTACTACATTCCTGGCGCGCCGGCCCCTACTTCTCATTGGGAACATTATATACGTCTATAACGCTATATATCCTAGCTTAGGGCAACCTAACATGTCGAATGTAATATTTTACAACATTCCTGGCGCGCCGGCCCTTACTTCTCGGTGGGAACATTATATACGTCTATAACGCTATATATCCTAGCTTAAGGCAACTTAACATGTCGAATGTAATATTTTACAATATTCCTGGCGCGGCGGCCTCTACTTCTCGGTGGGAACATTATATACGTCTATAACGTTATGTATCCTAACCTAAGGGAACCTAACATCTCGGATGTAATATTTGACGACATTCCTGGCCTGTCGTCCCGTACTTCTCGGTGGGAATATCGTATATGTCTATAACGTTATATATCCTTTTTTTTCGCAGGGAAATCCTCATGGATACCGTGGATTTTTTGGGAAATCCGCGGTTATGTCGGACTCTTACCGACTAAAACCCTGCGGTGGTCTTCCTACGCTTGTAGCGGGTAGCCGGGAACTCTTTCGAACGCGTCCAGCATCCCGGCTCGTGTCTGAGTTCTTTGAACTCTCTGTTCATAGCTGGCGTACGAGTTCATACTTTAGATTGGCAACGACTGCAACCACCACAGTCGTTTGCCTCTCCTCGGTCGAGCGCGTGCCGGATAGACTTGACCCAAACCCTGTCTAGCCGGCGCTCGGCTGCTCTTTCTGTTTTTTCTTATTTACTTTTTCTTTGCGCAATCTTTTCTATTACGCTTGTGTGCGAATGCATGCATTCATCACGCGTACCTCTTTGTTGGATTTCTTGCGCCTGTCTTCAATCTTCGAAGTCGTCTTCCTCTTCTCCCGCTTGCGGCGTTTGAGATGGACGGCGGCAGCGAAGCTCCGCTCCCCGGTGGGTACTTTGGAGCGACTCTCGCGCCCTGACGAACGAGAGTCCCCTACCTTGGAGTGGAACGTTGCAAACGTCTACAACGCCGACCACGTAAGGCTCGTCGAGCAGAAAGCGTGCGCTCTCTTTCGCGCTCGGCGGCTTCCTTCGCAGCCATCACTTTGTCGCAAAACAAGGTAACGGCTCGCCAGTATCTCTCCCCTTCCAGCATCTTCGGCAGGATGCTGGTCGGCGAGAGATCCCGTCCGATCTCTGCCACGAGAGCGTGGCGCAGCGTTTGCCACGCTGGACAGCGTTCTAACGTGTGCTGCGCAGAGTCGTCTCCGTCTCCGCAATGGTGACATTCAGCCGTGGCCTCTTTTCCGATCTTGCAGAGGTACTGACCGAAGCATCCATGTCCAGTCAGCACCTGCGTCACTCTGAAGGTGAGCTGCCCTCTCCTGTTTTCTACCCAGTTTTCCAAGATGGGTAGAATCGCTCCCACGATCCTGTGATTGGTCGCAGGTGCGAGTTTCTCCTTCCATTTAGAGAAAGTGAAGCGTCTCGCTTCTCTTCTAATCTCGTCCCTTGTCGGAGCAGGTGCACCTTCTTCTTCTACCTCGCGCGTTGTGCGAAGGGTTTCGTACACTATGAGGTCTTCCTGCGCCAGGTATTCCAGGGGTGCGAGACCCGCCAGCATTGTTGCCGCGTCGTAGGAAATCGTGCGATATCCTCTTATGACCCGAATGGCTATTCTTCGCCACGCGCTTCGCAGCAGCTGCAGCTTTCTGCCTCCTTTGTTAAGCGCGTCGCTCCATACTGGGGCTCCGTAAAGCGCAATGCTTTTTATCACCCCAGCATAGACTTTCCTTACTTTCTCGTCCGGTCCGTGCAGATTCGGCATGATGCGGCTTAGATAATTTGCCGCAGCATCCAGTCGAACGGCCTGACGAGCGAAGTGGAGACCAAAGTTCCATTTATCGTCGAGGAGCAGTCCGAGATACTTCATCTCGCTCCCCACTGTAACTTTGGATGGTCCGATGTTGACCACTTCGTTTCCTCCTCGCGGGTCTCTTCTTCGTCCCTTGAAGCACAGGATTTCAGATTTCTCCGGTGCCATCTGGAGCCCCATCTTCTTGATCGTATTAGCCACGACCGCAACTGCCACTTCGGCCCGGCAGATTGCGCGTTGCCGGCACGTGTCGACTGCCAACACCATCGTGTCATCCGCGTAGCACGTGAGATGCACGCCGGACGGCATTGGCAGCTTCAGGACCGCGTCGTACCCGAGATTCCAGAGAAGCGGTCCGAGGACCGATCCCTGTGGAACGCCGCGATCAATCTTCTTTTTCTCGATTCCATGCCGGCTATCGTAGAGAACCGCGCGGTCGCTCAGGTAATTTTCCACGACCCTTCGCAGGTATCGCGGAAACCCGTGCTTTTCAAGCGCTCTACGTATCGTACTCCTTTCGAGGGAGTTGAACGCATTATTAATATCTAAAGATATCGCGATTACGACTCCCCCGGCGGCGATCGCGTTTTCGGCGAAACTTTTCACTTGTCGAATCGCGTCAATCGTCGATCGTCCTTCTCGGAAGCCGAATTGGTTCTCGGCTAAGTTCGGCCCGGTTCGCGACAGGTGCTCGACGAGGCGGTTGTGGATTATCCTTTCAAATAATTTTCCGACCTCGTCGAGCAAAACTATCGGCCTGTACGCTGCCGGTGAATCCTCCGGTTTTCCCGGCTTTCGGAGCAACACTAATCTGCCGGTTTTCCATCTTTCTGGCAACGTACCCGTCTTCAAGCATGCTGTAAATAACTTCCTCAATCTTGAATTCAGGACACTGAGTGCCATCGACCAGGCACGGCCGGGAATTCCGTCCGGTCCGGGCGCGGTGTTCTTCTTTGTCATGCGCTTTATGGCGCGAGCCATTTCCTCCTCGGTGACGTCGTTGTCCTGCGACCAGATGATCGGGTCGATGTGTGCTGAAATTTGCGAGTTGCTCGCCGACGTAGCCTCTTTCGGTGGGAAGAGCGTGTCGACAACTCGCTTCAAGAACGGCGTCTCCATCGTCTCCGTTAACGGGGGCGCCCACGGTCGTAATTTATTCATTACTATCTTGTACGGCCGCCCCCACGGATCCTCGCGCAGTGTTTCCAGCAGCCCGTCCCATGCTCGTGCCTTTGATGTCTTTATGGCGGCCTGCAGCTCTATTTTCTTCTCCTTGTAAACTTCATAGAGCTGCGCTTTCCTCACCGAATCGGGATTCCTCCGTTTCCGGTATCTCGTATATTGCCTCCGTGCGTTTGTGCTCTCCGCACGGAGAAGAGCGATCTCGTTCCTCCACCAATATACGGGTTTACGAGTGGGGTTCGACCTTATTTTCGGCATGCTTGCGTTGCACACCGATGTCAACGTCCTCGTAAACCATTCTGCTTCCCGCTCGACTACGGCCGCTTCGGTCGGTTCGCTCGGCCAGGTAGCGGCGAGGGTTGCCGCCATAAACATATCTTCGTCGATTTTTCGCAACGACCATCTATTTTGCTTCTGGTCCGCTGCCCTTCTTCCTTGTACCGTGGATATGTCGATCCTTATATATAAGTGATCAGATAAAGTTTCGATCGGATCCACTTTCCAGCTCGTGACTCTTCGAGATGCTGCGTCGTTCGCGAACGAGAGGTCGACCTTGCTCTCGCCCTGTGGACGCACGCACGTACTGGCAGATCCTTGATTCAACAGTCTGAGATTCGCGGATGCTGCCCAGTCCATCGTCGAGTGTCCACGCTGAGTCGTTCTGGAAGAGCGCCACATAGTCGCGTGCGCGTTGAAATCTCCCAGTACGAATGTCACTACACCCTCCACTTCGTCCAGGAGCTGATCGAAATCTTGCAACGACCAACTCGGCGGCGCGTATATTCCAATGACGACGCAATCCGACCACGATACTGCGACGTAACCACGCCCTTGCGCGATGGGTGTGATCGGTCGGATGCGTGTCGGCGTCGCCTGAATTATTGCAACCGTCTTCTCCCTGTTTGCTATCCATGACGGCTTGTCGTGGATTAAATACGGCTCCGCGGCAACCACTAATTCAACCACGCCGCTTTGCAGGCTTTCGAGCATAAGATCTTGTGCTCTCGCTGCGTGATTTAAATTAGTTTGCAGGATCTGGCATTTCATATTGAAAGTTACGCCAGATCCATCGCCTCCTCGCGGCTGGTGCTCGGCTTCAGAGTTTCGCGCTCCTTCTCCTCTTCGTGGTTGTGTTTGGCTGCTGCTGCAGCTTTTTCCTTCTTTTCCTCAGGTTTCTTATCCCTACCTGAGGATTTAGCGCTCGATTTAGTAGCGTTCTTCTGTCCTTTTTTTGCCGGCGGCGGGACAGTGCAGGCTTTGCTACCTGCTCTGTGTCCATGCGGGCGGTTCGCCAACTTGCATACCAGCATTTCGCGATTACGTGCCCGATTTCCCAACATTTGAAGCAGGTAAGTTGTCGTGCTTCGATGGGTTCAACGCGGACGGACGTCCATCCGACCTTTACTTTACCGTTTTCGGTAACCTTCTTTGCGGCGGCGACCGGGCATTGCATAAGCATCGTGCCCATGCCGTTATACGCCGTCCTCCTGGGACCGGTTTTTATCTCGTCGGCGATGCAGCCGCCTTGTGCGGCGACTGCTTCGACGACCTCACCGACCGTGATCGAGTCTTCCATCCTAAAGACCCTCAGGGCCGCTCTCTTGCAGGGGCGCGTGATTTTTACACCCCTCGTGATCGCGAATAGGCCGGTTAACTTGTTGGCGAGCGCGTTCGCCTTCTCTTCTTTACTTTCGCCGCTTATTTCGAGAATAAGCGCTCCGGTCAGCGGAATCGTTCCGGAATCACCGATTCCCAGGTCCGACAGTTTGATCTTCTGCCGCGCCGTCGTCATAAGCTCGGCGTATGTCGATTTACTGCCCTCCTCTATAGTGATTACGACAGCGGCCGTGCTCGGGGTTTTCATCACTTTCGGCTTTTCTTTTGGCATCGACTTCGCAGCTGCTACATCCTTGCCTGCCCTCACGGTCTTGTTTACGGCGGCCGTCGTCTCCTTTTTCGACTTTCTGCCGAGGACTTTCGTCCACGGCGTCTCCGTCTCCTTCTTGTTCTGCGGAGCAGGTGCGCTCGCTGCTGAACACTTCCCTTCGCTCTCCTTCCGAACCTGCTCCTTTTGAATCTCTTCCATCCTCTTCTGGATGGGTGATTTCTTTGTTTCCGCTTTCGCGGATTTTTTCACCGGCGGAAGGGGCATTGCCTCTCTCTTCCCAGCGGACTTCTCCTTCTTTATGATTGCGGCGCTTGTTCCCTCTTTCGCGGGTTCTTCGCGTCGCGCAGCATTTCGTGCCTCCGACCGCGGACGATCCTCCTTCGGAGCGAAGCGCTTCTCCGCCTTCTCCCAAAATTGTGTAAGTCGTTCGTTGACAACGGCCCCAATCTGCTCCATTAGCAGTACGAGACCGGTGTCGGGGATGCTGGCTTCCTCCTGCTTCGTAGTCAGCGATTGCCGTCGTGTTCTTTTATCACTACGCTCGGCGATCTCCATGCTTTTGTTCGCCGGCGATAATTGGCTGTTTGCCCTATTTTCGTGGGCGGTCAGCCTCTCCTTGAGAAGGGCATTCTCCTTCTCCAGTTTTTCAGCCTTAGCTTTAATAAGGCTGAATTCCTGATCTCCTGCTGTTCCGGCGATGGCGCGGCTGGCGCGTTGTTCAGCTTCCGTAGTCGCCGCTCGCAGGATTCGAACGCTGACGCGCATCGACCGTTTAATTGTGCCTTTCAGCTGCGACGACTTCGCAGCGGCATATTCAATTTTGGCCGCCGATTCCAGAGCCCAGGCTGCCAGACCGTCTATCGGCATTTTCCTGGCCTCTTCGTCAAAAACTTCCTGGTCCGGAATAGGATTTGACGTCCTTGATGGTGGCGGCGGCATGCAATCACCGTAGAGGAGCTCTCGCTCTAGAGCGTCCTCTGCATCCTTCTCGGCAGCTTTATCGGCTAGCAGTTTGGCTTCCGCCAATTTTATGTATTCCTCCGTTGTGGGGGGGGGGGCGTCCCCTCTTCTTCAGATGCTTCGTTGACTCGGACGGCGTCGTCGAGAGCAACGAAGCGAGTGACGTGTCCGAATCGTATTCGGACGTCTCCGCCTTTGATCTCTTCACGCTCCTGCGCGTGCGTGGAATTCTCCTCTCTGGTTCCCGCAGCATCCTTCCTTCCGTCCTCTCCGACTTGCTGCTGCCGCCGGTTCTGCAACTGATAAGGCCACTCGGGCCGGCCCCCTCTCCCCCACTCGCCACGGTCGCGTAATCGCGCGTCGCCATGCTTGGTTACCCAAGCAGGGCTTCGCACGATAATTAATTTGCCGACGAGTCGGTCGCGCAAACGCTATTCTCCTCCGTGGATAAAATCACACCGCGCACCTCACTTGCTCCGCCGTGTGGGAACGTTCGCACTTCCCACGTTCAGCGCAGACCGGTTGTCTGTCTCTCTCCCGCACACAGTTCAACCGTCACTCTCTCTTTGTCTCTCTATTCGTCCTCTCACTCGCTCTTGCGTTCGCTTCGATTTCCGCGAACAGTTCACGGAGCGACGCCAGAGTTCAAGATTCGCGCTTTAAGAGTCTCTAGCACTTACCTTTTTTGTCTTCTTTGTCGCAATCTCCTGGAATAATCCGAGATTGATTACGGCTGGTAGCCTCTTTCTCGCCGAGTTCCCGCGTCGCACTTTTACACTGTTTTTTGCACAAATGTTATCGAAAATCAGTGTTTCTACAATCGTGCTTAACGCCCGGAAGCGCTGAAAGTGCGGGAACACGTCGAAAAGGCCGGGAGAATCCCTTGTTTCCCGACTGTCATCTCGATGCGGCGTACGTGCCACGCCTGACTGTCAAGATGGCGGCGGCGACGCCTCGTTTTCTCCCGATGCTTTTCCACGTATTATCGCACATTTTTCTCCTGTGCCCGCAACCACGGGAGCCACCTCACAGTCACTTTTGCCGCAAAGAGCACTTTAAGTTCGCAAACAAGCAGCAATCGCCGGAAAGAACGCCCTAATCGCGGTGGAACGCGTACGTGCCACGGCTGCGCGGCAATATGGCGGCGGTGACGCCCTGTTCCTTTCCGCCGATTTCCACTTGTTTTCGCACACTTTTGGCACTTACCACTGCAAAAACTGCGCACTGGTTTTGCCGCACGTGACACTGACTCTCAGGGAAGTGATCCAGACCACTTTCCACCTCCTTTTCTGCCGAAAACGCCGACTCAATTGTCGACGCCACGTCACCGGAAGCGAACGAAGGAGACGCAGAGCGTATATTCCATTCTATCGCGTTATTCTTGCTACTAGCTTCTAGTTCTTACACTAGAAGTTTTCACAATCCTCCTCGGAAGGATATAAACCGAATGTCGCGTCGTACAACTCAGGTAGCGGAGCGCACCGAAACACGTCCGCTCTCTACGGCTGCTCGAACGAGACTCCCCATACGTCTATAACGTAATATAACCTAACCTAACCCATCTAGACTCTGTCTGGTAATGTTTAACAGAATCCCGTTCGTGTTGTCCCCTACGTCTCGGTGGGGACATTATATGCTTCTATAACGTTATAGATCCTAAAATAAGGGTACCTAACATCTCGAATGTAGTATTTTACAACACTCCAGGCGGGTCGGCCCCTACTTCTGGTTGGAACATTATATACGTCTATAACGTAATATAACCTAACCTAACCCATCTAGACCTTCGCTGGTAATGTTTTACAGAATCCCGGACGTGTCGTCCCCTACGTCTCGGTGGGGACATTATATGCGTCGATAACGTTATATATCCCAACCTAAGGCAACCTCACATCTCGAATGTAATATTTTACAACATTACTGACGCGTCGGCACCTATTTCTCGGTGGGAACATTATATACGTCTATAACGTTATATATCCTAGCCTAAGGCAAACTAACATATCGAATTTAATATTTTACAACATTCCTGACGTGTCGTCGCCTTCTTCTCGATGGGGACATTATATACATCTATAACGTTGTATATCCTAACCTAAGGCAACCTAACATCTCGGATGTAATATTTTACAACATTCTGACGCGTCGGCCCCTATTTCCCGATGGGGACATTATATACGTCTATAACGTTGTATATCCTAACCTAACGCAACCAAACATCTGGGGTGTAATATTTTACAACATTCCCGGCATGTCGGTCCCTTCGTCTCCGTGGGTACATTATATACGTCTATAGCGTTGTATATCCTAACCTAACGCAACCTAACACCTGGCATGTAATATTTTAAAACATTCGGGGCATGTCGGTCCCTACGTCTCGGTGGGAACTTTATATACGTCTATAACGATATATATCCTAACCTAAGGCAACCTAACATCTCGGATGTAATACTTTACAACATTCCTGGCATGTCGGTCCCTACTTTTCGGTGGGAACATTTTATACGTCTATAACGTTATATATCCTAACGTAAGGCAACATAACATCTCGGATGTAATATTTTACAACATTCTGACCCGTCGGCCCCTATTTCTCGATGGGGACATTATATACGTCTATAACGATATAAATCCTAGCCTAAAGCAACCCAACATCTCGGATGTAATATTTTACAACATTCTGGCGTGTGGTCGCCTGCTTCTCGATGGGGACATTATATACGTCTATAACGTTGTATATCCTAACCTAACGCAACCTAATATCTGGGATGTAATATTTTACAACATTCCTGGCATGTCGGTCACTACGTCTCGGTGGGAACATTATATACGTCTGTATCGATATATACCCTAAACTAAGGCAACCTAACATCTCGGGTGTAATATTTTACAACATTCCTGGCATGTCGGTCCCTACTTCTCCGTGGGAACATTCTATACGCCTATAACTTTGTATATCCTAACCTAAGGGAACCTAACATCTCGGGTGTAATATTTTACAACATTCCTGACGCGTCGGCCCCTATTTCGCGGTGGGAACATTATCTACGTCTATAACGATATATATCCTAACCTAAGGCAACCTAACATCTCGGATGTAATATTTTACAGCATTCCTGGCATGTCGGTCCCTACATCTCGGTGGGAACATTCTATACGTCTATAACGTTGTATATCCTAACCTAAGGCAACCTAACATCTCGGATGTAATATTTTACAACATTCTGACGCGTCGGCCCCTATTTCTCGATGGGGACATTATATACGTCTATAACGTTGTATATCCTAACCTAACGCAACCAAACATCTGGGTTGTAATATTTTACAACATTCCTGGCATGTCGGTCCCTACTTCTCGGTGGAAACATTGTATACGTCTATAACGATATATATCCGAGCCTAAAGCAACCTAACATCTCGGATGTAATATTTTACAACATTCTGACGCGTCGGCACCTATTTCTCGGTGGGAACATTATATACGTCTATAACGTTATATACCCTAGCCTAAGGCAAACTAACATATCGAATTTAATATTTTACAACATTCCTGGCATGTCGGTCCCTACTTTTCGGTGGGAATATTTTATACGTCTATCACGTTATATATCCTAACCGAAGGCAACCTAACATCTCGGATGTAATATTTTACATCATTCCCGGCATGTCGGCCCGTACTTCTCGGTGGGAACATTATATACGTCTATAAGGTTATATATCCTGCCGTAAGGCAACATAACATCTCGGGTGTAATATTTTACAACATTCCTGACGTATCGGCCCCTATTTCCCGGTGGGAACATTATATACGTCTATAACGATAAATATCCTAACCTAAGGCAACCTCACCTCTCTACCGTAATATTTTACACCATTCTGGCGTGTCGTCGCCTGCTTCACGATGGGGACATTATATACGTCTATAACGTTGTATATCCTAACCTAACGCAACCTAATATCTGGGATGTAATATTTTACAACATTCCTGGCATGTCGGTCACTACGTCTCGGTGGGAACATTATATACGTCTGTAACGATATATACCCTAACCTAAGGCAACCTAACATCTCGGATGTAATATTTAGCAACATTCCTGGCATGCCGGTCCCTACTTCTCCGTGGGATCATTCTATACGTCTATAACGCTGTATATCCTAACCTAAGGGAACCTAACATCTCGGGTGTAATATTTTACAACATTCCTGACGCGTCGGCCCCTATTTCGCGGTGGGAACATTATCTACGTCTATAACGATATATATCCTAACCTAAGGCAACCTAACATCTCGGATGTAATATTTTACAGCATTCCTGGCATGTCGGTCCCTACATCTCGGTGGGAACATTCTATACGTCTATAACGTTGTATATCCTAACCTAAGGCAACCTAACATCTCGGATGTAATATTTTACAACATTCTGACGCGTCGGCCCCTATTTCTCGATGGGGACATTATATACGTCTATAACGTTGTATATCCTAACCTAACGCAACCAAACATCTGGGATGTAATATTTTACAACATTCCTGGCATGTCGGTCCCTACTTCTCGGTGGAAACATTGTATACGTCTATAACGTTGTATATCCTAACCTAACGCAACCTAACACCTGGCATGTAATATTTTAAAACATTCGTGGCATGTCGGTCCCTACGTCTCGGTGGGAACTTTATATACGTCTATAACGATATATATCCTAACCTAAGGCAACCTAACATCTCGGATGTAATACTTTACAACATTCCTGGCATGTCGGTCCCTACTTTTCGGTGGGAACATTTTATACGTCTATAACGTTATATATCCTAACGTAAGGCAACATAACATCTCGGATGTAATATTTTACAACATTCTGACGCGTCGGCCCCTATTTCTCGATGGGGACATTATATACGTCTATAACGATATAAATCCTAGCCTAAAGCAACCCAACATCTCGGATGTAATATTTTACAACATTCTGGCGTGTGGTCGCCTGCTTCTCGATGGGGACATTATATACGTCTATAACGTTGTATATCCTAACCTAACGCAACCTAATATCTGGGATGTAATATTTTACAACATTCCTGGCATGTCGGTCACTACGTCTCGGTGGGAACATTATATACGTCTGTATCGATATATACCCTAAACTAAGGCAACCTAACATCTCGGGTGTAATATTTTACAACATTCCTGGCATGTCGGTCCCTACTTCTCCGTGAGAACATTCTATACGCCTATAACTTTGTATATCCTAACCTAAGGGAACCTAACATCTCGGGTGTAATATTTTACAACATTCCTGACGCGTCGGCCCCTATTTCGCGGTGGGAACATTATCTACGTCTATAACGATATATATCCTAACCTAAGGCAACCTAACATCTCGGATGTAATATTTTACAGCATTCCTGGCATGTCGGTCCCTACATCTCGGTGGGAACATTCTATACGTCTATAACGTTGTATATCCTAACCTAAGGCAACCTAACATCTCGGATGTAATATTTTACAACATTCTGACGCGTCGGCCCCTATTTCTCGATGGGGACATTATATACGTCTATAACGTTGTATATCCTAACCTAACGCAACCAAACATCTGGGATGTAATATTTTACAACATTCCTGGCATGTCGGTCCCTACTTCTCGGTGGAAACATTGTATACGTCTATAACGATATATATCCGAGCCTAAAGCAACCTAACATCTCGGATGTAATATTTTACAACATTCTGGCGTGTCGTCGCCTGCTTCTCGATGGGGACATTATATACGACTATAATGTTGTATATCCCAAGCTAACGCAACCCAACATCTGGGATGTAATATTTTACAACATTCCTGGCATGTCGGTCCCTTCTTCTCCGTGGGAACATTCTATAGGTCTAGAACGTTGTATATCCTAACGTAAGGCAACATAACATCTCGGATGTAATATTTTACAACATTCCTGGCGTGTCGTCGACTGCTTCTCGATGGGGACATTATATACGTCTGTAACGTTGTATATCCTAACCTAACGCAACCTAACACCTGGCATGTAATATTTTAAAACATTCGTGGCATGTCGGTCCCTACGTCTCGGTGGGAACATTATATACGTCTATAACGATATATATCCTAACCTAAGGCAACCTAACACCTCGGACGTAATACTTTACAACATTCCTGGCATGTCGGTCCCTACTTTTCGGTGGGAACATTTTATACGTCTATAACGTTATATATCCTAACGTAAGGCAACATAACATCTCGGATATAATATTTTACAACATTCCTGGCGTGTCGTCGCCTGCTTCTCGATGGGGGCATTATATACGACTATAATGTTGTACATCCTAAGCTAACGCATCCCAACATCTGGGATGTAATATTTTACAACATTCCTGGCATGTCGGTCCCTACTCCTCGGTGGAAACATTGTATACGTCTATAACGATATAAATCCTAGCCTAAAGCAACCCAACATCTCGGATGTAATATTTTACAACATTCCTGGCGTATCGTCGCCTGCTTCTCGATGGGGACATTATATACGACTATAATGTTGTATATCCTAAGCTAACGCAACCCAACATCTGGGATGTAATATTTTACAACATTCCTGGCATGTCGGTCCCTACTTCTCGGTGGGAACATTCTATACGTCCATAACGTTGTATATCCTAACCTAAGGGAACCTAACATCTACGGTGTAATATTTTAGAACATGCCCGACGCGTCGGCCCCTATTTCTCGGTGGGACATTATATACGTCTATCACGTTATATATCCTAGCCTCAGGCAACCTAACATGTCAAATGTAATATTTTACAACATTCCTGGCGTGTCGTCGCTTTCTTCTCAATGGGGACATTATATGCATCTATAACGATGTATATCCTAACTTAAGCCAACCTAACATCTCGGATGTAATATTTTACAACATTCTGACGCGTCGGCCCCTATTTCTCGATGGGGACATTATATACGTCTATAAAGTTGTATATCCTAACCTAACGCAACCTAACATCTGGGGTGTAATATTTTACAACATTCCTGGCATGTCGGTCCCTTCTTCTCCGTGGGAACATTCTATAGGTCTATAACGTTGTATATCCTAACGTAAGGCAACATAACATCTCGGATGTAATATTTTACAACATTCCTGGCGTGTCGTCGCCTTCTTCTTGATGGGGACATTATATACGTCTGTAACGATATATATCCTAACCTAAAGCAACGTCACATCTCGGATGTAATATTTTACAGCATTCCTGGCATGTCGGTCCCTACGTCTCGGTGGGTACATTATATACGTCTATAACGTTGTATATCCTAACCTAACGCAACCTAACACCTGGGATGTAATATTTTAAAACATTCGTGGCATGTCGGTCCCTACTTCTCGGTGGAAACATCGTATACGTCTATAACGATATATATCCTAGCCTAAAGCAACCTAACATCTCGGATGTAATATTTTACAACATTCCTGGCATGTCGGTCCCTACTTCTCGGTGGGAACATTCTATACGTCCATAACGTTGTATATCCTAACCTAAGGGAACCTGACATCTCCGGTGTAATATTTTACAACATTCCTGACGCGTCGGCACCTATTTCTCGGTGGGAACATTATATACGTCTATAACGTTATATATCCTAGCCTATGGCAAACTAACATATCGAATTTAATATTTTACAACATTCCTGGCGTGTCGTCGCCTTCTTCTCGATGGGGACATTATATACATCTATAACGTTGTATATCCTAACCTAAGGCAACCTAACATCTCGGATGTAATATTTTACAACATTCTGACGCGTCGGCCCCTATTTCCCGATGGGGACATTATATACGTCTATAACGTTGTATATCCTAACCTAACGCAACCAAACATCTGGGGTGTAATATTTTACAACATTCCTGGCATGTCGGTCCCTTCGTCTCCGTGGGTACATTCTATACGTCTATAACGTTGTATATCCTAACCTAAGCAACCTAACATCTCGCATGTAATATTTTACAACATTCTGACGCGTCGGCCCCTATTTCTCGATGGGGACATTATATACGTCTATAACGCTGTATATCCTAACCTAACGCAACCAAACATCTGGGATGTAATATTTTACAACGTTCCTGGCATGTCGGTCCCTACTTCTCGGTGGAAACATTGTATACGCCTATAACGATATATATCCGAGCCTAAAGCAACCTAACATCTCGGATGTAATATTTTACAACATTCTGGCGTGTCGTCGCCTGCTTCTCGATGGGGACATTATATACGACTATAATGTTGTATATCCTAAGCTAACGCAACCCAACATCTGGGATGTAATATTTTACAACATTCCTGGCATGTCGGTCCCTACTTCTCGGTGGGAACATTCTATACGTCCATAACGTTGTATATCCTAACCTAAGGGAACCTAACATCTCGGGTGTAATATTTTCCAACATTCCTGGCGTGTCCTCGCCTGCTTCTCGATGGGAACATTATATACGTCTATAACGATATATACCCTAACCTAAGGCAATCTAACATCTCGGATGTAATATTTTACAACATTCCTGGCATGTCGGTCCCTACTTCTCCGTGGGAACATTCTATACGTCTATAACGTTGTATATCCTAACCTAAGGGAAGGTAACATCTCGGGTGTAATATTTTACAACATTCCTGACGCGTCGGCCCCTATTTCTCGGTTGGAACATTATATACGTCTATAACGTTATATATCCTAGCCTAAGGCAACCTAACATATCGATTGTAATATTTTACAACATTCCTGGCGTGACGTCGCCTTCTTCTCAATGGGGACATTATATGCATCTATAACGATGTATATCCTAACCTAAGCCAACCTAACATCTCGGATGTAATATTTTACAACATTCTGACGCGTCGGCCCCTATTTCTCGATGGGGACATTATATACGTCTATAACGTTGTATATCCTAACCTAACGCAACCTAACATCTGGGGTGTAATATTTTACAACATTCCTGGCATGCCGGTCCCTACTTTTCGGTGGGAACATTTTATACGTCTATAACGTTATATATCCTAACGTAAGGCAACATAACATCTCGGATATAATATTTTACAACATTCCTGGCATGTCGGTCCCTACTCCTCGGTGGAAACATTGTATACGTCTATAACGATATAAATCCTAGCCTAAAGCAACCCAAGATCTCGGATGTAATATTTTACAACATTCTGGCGTGTCGTCGCCTGCTTCTCGATGGGGACATTATATACGTCTATAACGTTGTATGTCCTAACCTAACGCAACCTAATATCTGGGATGTAATATTTTACAACATTCCTGGCATGTCGGTCACTACGTCTCGGTGGGAACATTATATACGTCTGTATCGATATATACCCTAAACTAAGGCAACCTAACATCTCGGATGTAATATTTTACAACATTCCTGGCATGTCGGTCCCTACTTCTCCGTGGGAACATTCTATACGCCTATAACTTTGTATATCCTAACCTAAGGGAACCTAACATCTCGGGTGTAATATTTTACAACATTCCTGTCGCGTCGGCCCCTATTTCTCGGTGGGAACATTATATACGTCTATAACGATATATATCCTAACCTAAGGCAACCTAACATCTCGGATGTAATATTTTACAACATTCCTGGCATGTCGGTCCCTACTTTTCGGTGGGAACAATTTATACGTCTATAACGTTATATATCCTAACGTAAGCCAACATAACATCTCGGATGTAATATTTTACAACATTCCTGGCGTATCGTCGCCTGCTTCTCGATGGGGACATTATATACGACTATAATGTTGTATATCCTAAGCTAACGCAACCCAACATCTGGGATGTAATATCTTACAACATTCCTGGCATGTCGGTCCCTACTTCTCGGTGGGAACATTCTATACGTCCATAACGTTGTATATCCTAACCTAAGGGAACCTAACATCTACGGTGTAATATTTTAGAACATGCCCGACGCGTCGGCCCCTATTTCTCGGTGGGACATTATATACGTCTATCACGTTATATATCCTAGCCTCAGGCAACCTAACATGTCAAATGTAATATTTTACAACATTCCTGGCGTGTCGTCGCTTTCATCTCAATGGGGACATTATATGCATCTACAACGATGTATATCCTAACCTAAGCCAACCTAACATCTCGGATGTAATATTTTACAACATTCTGACGCGTCGGCCCCTATTTCTCGATGGGGACATTATATACGTCTATAACGTTGTATATCCTAACCTAACGCAACCTAACATCTGGGGTGTAATATTTTACAACATTCCTGGCATGTCGGTCCCTTCTTCTCCGTGGGAACATTCTATAGGTCTATAACGTTGTATATCCTAACGTAAGGCAACATAACATCTCGGATGTAATATTTTACAACATTCCTGGCGTGTCGTCGCCTTCTTCTTGATGGGGACATTATATACGTCTGTAACGATATATATCCTAACCTAAAGCAACGTCACATCTCGGATGTAATATTTTACAGCATTCCTGGCATGTCGGTCCCTACGTCTCGGTGGGTACATTATATACGTCTATAACGTTGTATATCCTAACCTAACGCAACCTAACACCTGGGATGTAATATTTTAAAACATTCGTGGCATGTCGGTCCCTACTTCTCGGTGGAAACATCGTATACGTCTATAACGATATATATCCTAGCCTAAAGCAACCTAACATCTCGGATGTAATATTTTACAACATTCTGGCATGTCGTCGCCTGCTTCTCGATGGGGACATTATATACGTCTGTAACGTTGTATATCCTAACCTAACGCAACCTAATATCTGGGATGTAATATTTTACAACATTCCTGGCATGTCGGTCACTACGTCTCGGTGGGAACATTATATACGTCTGTAACGATATATACCCTAACCTAAGGCAACCTAACATCTCGGATGTAATATTTTACAACATTCCTGGCATGTCGGTCCCTACTTCTCGGTGGGAACATTCTATACGTCCATAACGTTGTATATCCTAACCTAAGGGAACCTGACATCTCCGGTGTAATATTTTACAACATTCCTGACGCGTCGGCACCTATTTCTCGGTGGGAACATTATATACGTCTATAACGTTATATATCCTAGCCTATGGCAAACTAACATATCGAATTTAATATTTTACAACATTCCTGGCGTGTCGTCGCCTTCTTCTCGATGGGGACATTATATACATCTATAACGTTGTATATCCTAACCTAAGGCAACCTAACATCTCGGATGTAATATTTTACAACATTCTGACGCGTCGGCCCCTATTTCCCGATGGGGACATTATATACGTCTATAACGTTGTATATCCTAACCTAACGCAACCAAACATCTGGGGTGTAATATTTTACAACATTCCTGGCATGTCGGTCCCTTCGTCTCCGTGGGTACATTCTATACGTCTATAACGTTGTATATCCTAACCTAAGCAACCTAACATCTCGCATGTAATATTTTACAACATTCTGACGCGTCGGCCCCTATTTCTCGATGGGGACATTATATACGTCTATAACGCTGTATATCCTAACCTAACGCAACCAAACATCTGGGATGTAATATTTTACAACATTCCTGGCATGTCGGTCCCTACTTCTCGGTGGAAACATTGTATACGCCTATAACGATATATATCCGAGCCTAAAGCAACCTAACATCTCGGATGTAATATTTTACAACATTCTGGCGTGTCGTCGCCTGCTTCTCGATGGGGACATTATATACGACTATAATGTTGTATATCCTAAGCTAACGCAACCCAACATCTGGGATGTAATATTTTACAACATTCCTGGCATGTCGGTCCCTACTTCTCGGTGGGAACATTCTATACGTCCATAACGTTGTATATCCTAACCTAAGGGAACCTAACATCTACGGTGTAATATTTTAGAACATGCCTGACGCGTCGGCCCCTATTTCTCGGTGGGACATTATATACGTCTATCACGTTATATATCCTAGCCTGAGGCAACCTAACATGTCAAATGTAATATTTTACAACATTCCTGGCGTGTCGTCGCCTGCTTCTCGATGGGGACATAATATGCATCTATAACGTTGTATATCCTAACCTAAGGCAACCTAACATCTCGGATGTAATATTTTACAACATTCATGGCATATCGGTCCCTTCTTCTCGGTGGAAACATTCTATACGTCTATAACGTTGTATATCCTAACCTAAGGGAACCTAACATCACCGGTGTAATATTTTAGAACATTCCTGACGCGTCGGCCCCTATTTCTCGGTGGGACATTATATACGTCTATAACGATATATATCCTAACCTAAAGCAACGTAACATCTCGGATGTAATATTTTACAGCCTTCCTGGCATGTCGGTCCCTACATCTCGGTGGGAACATTCTATACGTCTATAACGTTGTATATCCTAACCTAAGGCAACCTAACATCTCGGGTGTAATATTTTACAACATTCTGACGCGTCGGCCCCTATTTCTCGATGGGGACATTATATACGTCTATAACGTTGTATATCCTAACCTAACGCAACCAAACATCTGGGATGTAATATTTTACAACATTCCTGGCATGTCGGTCCCTACTTCTCGGTGGAAACATTGTATACGTCTATAACGATATATATCCTAGCCTAAAGCAACCTAACATCTCGGATGTAATATTTTACAACATTCTGGCATGTCGTCGCCTGCTTCTCGATGGGGACATTATATACGTCTGTAACGTTGTATATCCTAACCTAACGCAACCTAATATCTGGGATGTAATATTTTACAACATTCCTGGCATGTCGGTCACTACGTCTCGGTGGGAACATTATATACGTCTGTAACGATATATACCCTAGCCTAAGGCGACCTAACATGTCGAATGTAACATTTTACGTCATTCCTAGCATGTCGGTCCCTACTTCTCGGTGGGAACATTCTATACATCTATAACATTGTATATACTAACCTAAGGCAACCTGACATCTCCGGTGTAATATTTTAGAACATTCCTGACGCGTCGGCCCCTATTTCTCGGTGGGACATTATATACGTCTATCACGTTATGTATCCTAGCCTCAGGCAACCTAACATGTCGAATGTAATATTTTACAACATTCCTGGCGTGTCGTCGCCTGCTTCTCGATGGGGACATTATATACATCTATAACGTTGTATATCCTAACCTAAGGCAACCTAACATCTCGGATGTAATATTTCACAACATTCTGACGCGTCGGCCCCTATTTCTCGATGGGGACATTATATACGTTTATAACGTTGTATATCCTAACCTAACGCAACCAAACATCTGGGGTGTAATATTTTACAACATTCCTGGCATGTCGGTCCCTTCTTCTCCGTGGGAACATTCTATAGGTCTATAACGTTGTATATCCTAACGTAAGGCAACATAACATCTCGGATGTAATATTTTACAACATTCCTGGCGTGTCGTCGCCTGCTTCTCGATGGGGACATTATATACGTCTGTAACGATATATATCCTAACCTAAAGCAACGTCACATCTCGGATGTAATATTTTACAGCATTCCTGGCATGTCGGTCCCTACGTCTCGGAGGGTACATTATATACGTCTATATCGTTGTATATCCTAACCTAACGCAACCTAACACCTGGGATGTAATATTTTAAAACGTTCGTGGCATGTCGGTCCCTACTTCTCGGTGGAAACACTGTATACGTCTATAACGATATATATCCTATCCTAAAGCAACCTAACATCTCGGATGTAATATTTTACAACATTCTGGCGGGTCGTCGCCTGCTTCTCGATGGGGACATTATATACGTCTGTAACGTTGTATATCCTAACCTAACGCAACCTAATATCTGGGATGTAATATTTTACAACATTCCTGGCATGTCGGGCCCTACTTCTCGGTGGGAACATTCTATACATCTATAACATTGTATATACTAACCTAAGGCAACCTGACATCTCCGGTGTAATATTTTAGAACATTCCTGACGCGTCGGCCCCTATTTCTCGGTGGGAGATTATATACGTCTATCACGTTATGTATCCTAGCCTCAGGCAACCTAACATGTCGAATGTAATATTTTACAACATTCCTGGCGTGTCGTCGCCTGCTTCTCGATGGGGACATTATATACATCTATAACGTTGTATATCCTAACCTAAGGCAACCTAACATCTCGGATGTAATATTTCACAACATTCTGACGCGTCGGCCCCTATTTCTCGATGGGGACATTATATACGTTTATAACGTTGTATATCCTAACCTAACGCAACCAAACATCTGGGGTGTAATATTTTACAATGTTCCTGGCATGTCGGTCCCTTCGTCTCCGTGGGTACATTATATACGTCTATAACGTTGTATATCCTAACCTAACGCAACCTAACACCTGGCATGTAATATTTTAAAACATTCGTGGCATGTCGGTCCCTACGTCTCGGTGGGAACATTATATACGTCTATAACGATATATATCCTAACCTAAGGCAACCTAACATCTCGGATGTAATATTTTACAACATTCCTGGCATGTCGGTCCCTACTTTTCGGTGGGAACATTTTATACGTCTATAACGTTATATATCCTAACGTAAGGCAACATAACATCTCGAATATAATATTTTACAACATTCCTGGCGTTTCGTCGCCTGCTTCTCGATGGGGACATTATATACGACTATAAGGTTGTACATCCTAAGCTAAGGCAACCCAACATCTGGGATGTAATATTTTACAACATTCCTGGCATGTCGGTCCCTACTTCTCGGTGGAAACATTGTATACGTCTATAACGATATAAATCCTAGCCTAAAGCAACCCAACATCTCGTATGTAATATTTTACAACATTCTGGCGTGTCGTTGCCTGCTTCTCGATGGGGACCATATATACGTCTATAACGTTGTATATCCTAACCTAACGCAACCTAATATCTGGGATGTAATATTTTACAACATTCCTGGCATGTCGGTCACTACGTCTCGGTGGGAACATTATATACGTCTGTATCGATATATACCCTAAACTAAGGCAACCTAACATCTCGGATGTAATATTTTACAACATTCCTGGCATGTCGGTCCCTACTTCTCCGTGGGAACATTCTATACGCCTAACACGTTGTATATCATAACCTAAGGGAACCTAACATCTCGGGTGTAATATTTTACAACATTCCTGACGCGGCGGCCCCTATTTCTCGGTGGGAACATTATATACGTCTATAACGATATATATCCTAACCTAGGGCAACCTAACATCTCGGATGTAATATTTTACAACATTCCTGGCATGTCGGTCCCTACTTCTCCGTGGGAACATTCTATACGTCTATAACGTTGTATACCCTAACCTAAGGGAACCTAACATCTCGGATGTAATATTTTACAACATTCTGGCGTGTCGTCGCCTGCTTCTCGATGGGGACATTATATACGTCTATAACGTTGTATATCCTAACCTAACGCAACCTAACATCTGCGATGTAATATTTTACAACATTCCTGGCATGTCGGTCCCCACGTCTCTGTGGGAACATTATATACGCCTATAACGATATATATCCTAACCTAAAGCAACGTAACATCTGGGATGTATTATTTTACAACATTCCTGGCATGTCGGTCCCTACGTCTCGGCGGGAAAATTATATACGTCTATAACGCTATATATCCTAACCTAAGGCAACATTACATGTCGTATGTAATATTTTACAACATTCCTGGCGCGTCGGGGCCTATTTCTCGGTGGGAACATTATATACGTCTATAACGTTATATATCCTAGCGTAAGGCAACCTAACATGTCGAATGTAATATTTTACAACATTCCTGGCGTGACGGCGCCTACTTTCCGATGGGGACATTATATACTTTTATAACGTTGTATATTCTAACCTAACGCAACCTAATATCTCGGATGTAATGGTTGAGAACAATTGTGGCATGTCGGTCCCTACGTCTCGATGGGGACATTATATACAACTATAACGTTGTATATCCTAGCCTAAGGCAACCTAACATCTCGAATGTAATATTTTACAACATTCCTGGCATGTCGGTCCCTCCTTCTCGATGGGAACCTTGTATACGTCTATAACGATATATATCCTAGCCTAAGGCAACCTAACATCTGGAATATAATATTTTGCAACATTCCTGGCGTGACGTTGTCTACTTCCCGATGGGGACATTATATACGTCTATAACGATATATATCCTAACCTAACGCAACCTAACATCTCGGATGTAATAGTTGACAACAATCCTGGCGGGGCGGCCCCTACTTCTCGGTGGGAACATTATACACGTGTATAACGTAATATAACCTAACCCAACACATCTAGCCCATCGCTGGGAATGTTTTGCAGAATCCCGTTCGTGCAGAACCGTACCTCTCCGTGGGAACATTATATACGTCTATAACGTTATATATCCTAACCTAAGCCAACCTATCACCTCGGATGTACTATTGTACAACACTCCTGGCTGGTCCGCCCCTACTTCTCGGTGGGAACATTATACACGTTTATAACGTAATATAACCTAACCCAACACATCTAGCCCCTCGCTGGGAATGTTTTGTAGAATCCCGTTCGTGCAGAACCATAAGTCTCGGTGGGATCATTATATACGTCTATAACGGTATATATCCTAACCTAAGGCAATCTAACATCTCGGATGTAGTATTTTACAACAATCCTGGCGGGTCGGCCCCTACTTCTCTGTGGGAACATTATATACGTCTATAACGTAATATAACCTAACCTAACCCATCTAGCCCCTCGCTGGCAATGTTTTACAGAATCCCGGTCGTGTCGGCACGTAGCTCTCTGTGGGAACATTATATACGTCTATAACGTTATATATCCTAATCTAAGGCAACCAAACACCTCGGACGTAGTATTTTACAACATTCCTGGCGGGGCGGCCCCTACTTCTCGGTGGGAACATTATACACGTCTATAACGTAATATAACCTAACCCAACACATCTAGCACCTCGCTGGTAATGTTTTACAGAATCCTGGCCGTGTCGGACCGTACCTCTACGTGGAGACATTAGATACGTCTATAACGTTATATATCCTAACCTAAGGCAATCTAGGATCTCGGATGTAGTATTTTAAAACAATCCTGGCGGGGCGGTCCCTACTTCTCGGTGGGAACATTATATACGTCTATAACGTATTATAACCTAACCTAACCCATCTATCCCCTCGCTGGGAATGTTTTGTAGAATCCCGTTCGTGTAGCCCCGTACGTCTCGGTGGGAACATTATATACGTCTATAACGTTATATATCCTAACCTAAGGCAGTCTAACATCTCGGATGTAGTATTTTACAACAATCCTGGCGGGTCGGCCCCTACTTCTCGGTGGGAACACTATATACGGCTATAACGTAATACAACCTAACCTAACCCATCTAGCCCCTGGCTGGTAATGTTTTACAGAATCCTGGCCATGTCTGACCGTACCTCTCCGTGGGAACATTATATACGTCTATAACGTTAGATATCCTAACCTAAGGCAATCTAGGATCTCGGATGTAGTATTTTACAACAATCCTGGCGGGGCGGTCCCTACTTCTCGGTGGGAACATTATATACGTCTATAACGTAATATAACCTAACCAAACCCATCTAGCCCGTCGCTGGGAATGTTTTGTAGAATCCTGGTCGTGGCCGAACGAACCTCTCCGTGGGAACATTATATACGTCTATAGCGTTATATATCCTTACCTAAGGCAACCTCACACCTCGGATGTAGTCTTTTACAACATTCCTGGCGGGTCGGCGCCCACATCACGGTGGGAACGTTATATAAGTCTATAACGTAATATAACCTAACCTAACCCATCTAGCACCTCGCTGGTAATGTTTTACAGAATTCTGGCCGTGTCGGACCGTACCTCTACGTGGAGACATTAGATACGTCTATAACGTTATATATCCTAACCTTAGGCAACCTAACACCTCGGATGTAGTATTTTACATCATTCCTGGCGGGTCGGCCCCTACTTCTCGGCGGGAACATTATATACGCCTATATCGTAATATAACCTCACCTATCCCATCTAGCCCCTCTCTGGGAATGTTTTGTAGAATCCCGGCCATGTCTGACCGTACCTCTCCGTGGGAACATTATATACGTCTATAACGTTATATATCCTAACCTAAGGCAACCTCACTCCTCGGATGTAGTATATTACAACAATCCTGGCGGGTCGGCCCCTACTTCTCGGTGGGAACATTATATACGTCTATAACGTAATATAACCTATCCTAACAAATCTAGCCCCTCGCTGGTAATGTTCTACAGAATCCCGGCCGTGGCCGACCGTACCTCTCCGTGGGAAGATTATATACGTCTATAACGTTATATATCCTAACCTAAGGCAATCTAGCATCTCGGATGTAGTATTTTACAACAATCCTGGCGGGGCGGTCCCTACTTCTCCGCGGGAACATTATATACGTCTATAACATAATATAACCTAACATAACCCATCTAGCCCCTCGCTGGTAATGTTTTACAGAATCCCGGCCGTGTCAGACCGTACCTCTCCGTGGGAACATTATATACGTCTATAGCGTTATATATCCTAACGTAAGGCAACCTCACAGCTCCGATGTCGTATTTTACAACATTCCTGGCGGGTCGGCGCCTACTTCTCGGTGGGAACGTTATATAAGTCTATAACGTAATATAACCTAACCTAACCCATCTAGCACCTCGCTGGTAATGTTTTTGCAGAATCCTGGCCGTGTCGGACCGTACCTCTACTTGGAGACATTAGATACGTCTATAACGTTATACATCCTAACCTAAGGCAACCTAACACCTCGGATGTAGTATTTTACATCATTCCTGGCGGGTCGGCCCCTACTTCTCGGTGGGAACATTATATACGCCTATATCGTAATATAACCTAACCTAACCCATCTAGCCCCTCTCTGGGAATGTTTTGTAGAATCCCGGCCATGTCTGACCGTACCTCTCCGTGGGAACATTATATACGTCTATAACGTTATATATCCTAACCTAAGGCAACCTCACTCCTCGGATGTAGTATCTTACAACAATCCTGGCGGGTCGGCCCCTACTTCTCGGTGGGAACATTATATACGGCTATAACGTAATATAACCTAACCTAACAAATCTAGCCCCTCGCTGGTAATGTTCTACAGAATCCCGGCCGTTTCCGACTGTACCTCTCCGTGGGAAGATTATATACGTCTATAACGTTATATATCCTAACCTAAGGCAATCTAGCATCTCGGATGTAATATTTTACAACATTCCTGGCACGTCGGTCCCTACGTCTCGGTGGGAACGTTATATACGTCTATAACGATATATATCCAAACTTAAGGGAAACTAACATCTCGGATGTAATATTTTACAACATTCCTGGCGCTTCGGCTCCTGCTTTTCGGTGGGAACATTATATACGTCTATAACGTTACATATCCTAACGTAAGGCAACATAACATCTCGGATGTAATATTTTACAACATTCCTGGCATGTCAGTTCCTACGTCTCGCTGGGAACATTATATACGTTTATAACGATATATATCCTAACCTAACGCAACCTAACATCTCGGATGTAATATTTTACAACATTCCTGGCGTGTCGTCGCCTACTTCTCGATGGGGACATTAAATACATCTATAACGTTGTATATCCTAACCTAAGGCAACCCAACACCTCGGATGTAATATTTTACATCATTCCTGCCATGTCGCTCCCTACGTCTCGTTGGGAACACTCTATGCGTCTATAGCGTTGTATATCCAAACCTAAGGGAACCTAACATCTCAGGTGTAATATTTTACAACATTCCTGGCGTGTCGTCGCCTACTTCTCGATGGGGACATTAAATACATCTATAACGTTGTATATCCTAACCTAAGGCAACCCAACACCTCGGATGTAATATTTTACATCATTCCTGTCATGTCGGTCCCTACGTCTCGTTGGGAACACTCTATGCGTCTATAGCGTTGTATATCCAAACCAAAGGGAACCTAACATCTCAGGTGTAATATTTTACAACATTCCTGGCGTGTTGTCGCCTGCTTCTCGATGGGGACATTATATATGTCTATAACGTTGTTTATCCTAACCTAACGAAACTTAACATCTGGGATGTAATATTTTACAACATTCCTGGCGTGTCGTCGCCTGCTTCTCGATGGGGACATTATATACGTCTATAACGTTGTATATCCTAACCTAAGGGAACCTAACATCTCAAGTGTAATATTTTACAACATTCCTGGCGTGTTGTCGCCTGCTTCTCGATGGGGACAATATATATGTCTATAACGTTTTATATCCTAGCCTAAGCAATCTAACATCTCGGATGTAATATATTACAACATTCCTGGCGTGTCGTCGCCTGCTTCTCGATGGGGACATTATATACGTCTATAACGTTGTATATCCTAACCTAACACAACCTAACATCTGGGATTTAATATTTTACATCATTCCTGGCGTGTCGTCGCCTGCTTCTCGATGGGGTCATTATATACGTCTATAACGTTGTATATCCTAACCTAACGCAACCTAAAATCTGGGATGTAATACTTTACAACATTCCTGGCATGTCGGTCCCTACGTCGCGGTGGGAACATTCTATACGTCTATAACGTTGCATATCCTAACCTAAGGGAACCTAACATCTCGGGTGTAGTATTTTACAACATTCCTGACGCGTCGGCCCCTATTTCTCGGTGGGACCATTATATACGTCTATAGCGTTATATATCCTAGCCTAAGGCGACCTGACATGTCGAATGTAATATTTTACATCATTCCTGGCGTGTCCGCCCGTAGATCTCGGTGGTAACATTATATACGTCTATAACGTTATGTATTCTAGCCTAAGGCAACCTAACATGCCGAATGTAATATTTTACAACATTCCTGGCGTGTTGTCGCCTGCTTCTCGGTGGGGACATTATATATGTCTATAACGTTGTATATCCTAACCTAACGAAACCTAACATCTAGGATGTAATATTTTACAACATTCCTGACGCGTCGGCACCTATTTCTCGGTGGGAACTTTATATACGTCTTTAACGTTATATATCCTAGCCTAAGGCGACCTAGCATGTCGAATGTAATATTTTACATCATTCCTGTCGTGTCGACCCGTATTTCTCGGTGGTAACATTATATGCGTCTATAACGTTACATATCGTAGCCTAAGGGGACCTGACATGTCGAATGTAATATTCTGCAACGTTCCTGGCGTGTCGTCGCCTGCTTCTCGATGGGGACATTATATACGTCTATAGCGTTGTATATCCTAACCTAACGCAACCTAACATCTGGGATGTAATATTTTACAACATTCCTGGCATGTCGGTCCCTACGTCTCGGTGGGAACGTTATATACGTCTATAACGATATATATCCAAACTTAAGGGAAACTAACATCTCGGATGTAATATTTTACAACATTCCTGGCGATTCGGCTCCTACTTTTCGGTGGGAACATTATATACGTCTACAACGTTGTATATCCTAACCTAAGGCAACCCAACATCTCGGATGTAATATTTTACATCATTCATGTCATGTCGGTCCCTACGTCTCGTTGGGAACACTCTATACGTCTATAGCGTTGTATATCCTAACCTAAGGGAACCTAACATCTCAGGTGTAATATTTTACAACATTCCTGGCGTGTTGTCGCCTGCTTCTCGATGGGGACATTATATACGTCTATAGCGTTCTATATCCTAACCTAACACAACCTAACATCTGGGATGTAATACTTTACAACATTCCTGGCATGTCGGTCCCTACGTCGCGGTGGGAACATTCTATACGTCTATAACGTTGCATATCCTAACCTAAGGGAACCTAACATCTCGGGTGTAGTATTTTACAACATTCCTGACGCGTCGGCCCCTATTTCTCGGTGGGACCATTATATACGTCTATAGCGTTATATATTCTAGCCTAAGGCGACCTGACATGTCGAATGTAATATTTTACATCATTCCTGGCGTGTCCGCCCGTAGATCTCGGTGGTAACATTATATACGTCTATAACGTTATGTATTCTAGCCTAAGGCAACCTAACATGCAGAATGTAATATTTTAGAACATTCCTGGCGTGTTGTCGCCTGCTTCTCGGTGGGGACATTATATATGTCTATAACGTTGTATATCCTAACCTAACGAAACCTAACATCTGGGATGTAATATTTTATAACATTCCTGGCGTGTCGTCGCCTGCTTCTTGATGGGGACATTATATACGTCTATAACGTTGCATATCCTAACCTAAGGGAACCTAACATCTGGGATGTAATATTTTACAACATTCCTGGCATGTCGGTCCCTACGTCTCGGTGGGAACATTCTATACGTCTATAACGTTGCATATCCTAACCTAAGGGAACCTAACATCTCGGGTGTAGTATTTTACAACATTCCTGACGCGTCGGCCCCTATTTCTCGGTGGGACCATTATATACGTCTATAGCGTTATATATTCTAGCCTAAGGCGACCTGACATGTCGAATGTAATATTTTACATCATTCCTGGCGTGTCCGCCCGTAGATCTCGGTGGTAACATTATATACGTCTATAACGTTATGTATTCTAGCCTAAGGCAACCTAACATCTCAGGTGTAATATTTTACAACATTCCTAGCGTGTTGTCGCCTGCTTCTCGATGGGGACATTATATATGTCTATAACGTTGTATATCCTAACCTAACGAAACCTAACATCTGGGATGTAATATTTTACAACATTCCTGGCGTGTCGTCGCCTGCTTCTCGATGGGGACATTATATACGTCTATAACGTTGTATATCCTAACCTAAGGGAACCTAACATCTCAGGTGTAATATTTTACAACATTCCTGGCGTGTTGTCGCCTGCTTCTCGATGGGGACATTATATATGTCTATAACGTTTTATATCCTAGCCTAAGCAATCTAACATCTCGGATGTAATATATTACAACATTCCTGGCGTGTCGTCGCCTGCTTCTCGATGGGGACATTATATACGTCTATAACGTTGTATATCCTAACCTAACACAACCTAACATCTGGGATTTAATATTTTACATCATTCCTGGCGTGTCGTCGCCTGCTTCTCGATGGGGTCATTATATACGTCTATAACGTTGTATATCCTAACCTAACGCAACCTAAAATCTGGGATGTAATACTTTACAACATTCCTGGCGTGTCGTCGCCTACTTCTCGATGGGGACATTAAATACATCTATAACGTTGTATATCCTAACCTAAGGCAACCCAACATCTCGGATGTAATATTTTACATCATTCCTGTCATGTCGGTCCCTACGTCTCGGTGGGAACGTTATATACGTCTATAACGATATATATCCAAACTTAAGGGAAACTAACATCTCGGATGTGATATTTTACAACATTCCTGGCGCTTCGGCTCCTACTTTTCGGTGGGAACATTATATACGTCTATAACGTTACATATCCTAACGTAAGGCAACATAACATCTCGGATGTAATATTTTACAACATTCCTGGCATGTCAGTTCCTACGTCTCGCTGGGAACATTATATACGTTTATAACGATATATATCCTAACCTAACGCAACCTAATATCTCGGATGTAATATTTTACATCATTCCTGTCATGTCGGTCCCTACGTCTCGTTGGGAACACTCTATGCGTCTATAGCGTTGTATATCCTAACCTAAGGGAACCTAACATCTCAGGTGTAATATTTTACAACATTCCTGGCGTGTTGTCGCCTGCTTCTCGATGGGGACATTATATATGTCTATAACGTTGTATATCCTAGCCTAAGCAATCTAACATCTCGGATGTAATATATTACAACATTCCTGTCGTGTCGTCGCCTGCTTCTCGATGGGGACATTATATACGTCTATAACGTTGTATACACTAACCTAACACAACCTAACATCTAGGATGTAATATTTTACAACATTCCTGACGCGTCGGCACCTATTTCTCGGTGGGAACTTTATATACGTCTTTAACGTTATATATCCTAGCCTAAGGCGACCTAGCATGTCGAATGTAATATTTTACATCATTCCTGTCGTGTCGACACGTATTTCTCGGTGGTAACATTATATGCGTCTATAACGTTACATATCGTAGCCTAAGGCGACCTGACATGTCGAATGTAATATTTTGCAACGTTCCTGGCGTGTCGTCGCCTGCTTCTCGATGGGGACATTATATACGTCTATAGCGTTGTATATCCTAACCTAACGCAACCTAACATCTGGGATGTAATATTTTACAACATTCCTGGCATGTCGGTCCCTACGTCTCGGTGGGAACGTTATATACGTCTATAACGATATATATCCAAACTTAAGGGAAACTAACATCTCGGATGTAATATTTTACAACATTCCTGGCGCTTCGGCTCCTACTTTTCGGTGGGAACATTATATACGTATATAACGTTACATATCCTAACGTAAGGCAACATAACATCTCGGATGTAATATTTTACAACATTCCTGGCATGTCAGTTCCTACGTCTCGCTGGGAACATTATACACGTTTATAACGATATATATCCTAACCTAACGCAACCTAATATCTCGGATGTAATATTTTACAACATTCCTGGCGTGTCGTCGCCTACTTCTCGATGGGGACATTAAATACATCTATAACGTTGTATATCCTAACCTAAGGCAACCTAACATCTCGGATGTAATATTTTACATCATTCCTGTCATGTCGGTCCCTACGTCTCGTTGGGAACACTCTATGCGTCTATAACGTTACATATCCTAACGTAAGGCAACATAACATGTCGGATGTTATATTTTACAACATTCCTGGCGTGTCGTCGCCTGCTTCTCGATGGGGACATTATATACGTCTATAACGTTGTATATCCTAGCCTAAGCAATCTAACATCTCGGATGTAATATTTTACAACATTCCTGGCGTGTCGTCGCCTGCTTCTCGATGGGGACATTATATACGTCTATAACGTTGTATATCCTAACCTAACGCTACCTAACATCTGGGATGTAATATTTTACAACATTCCTGGCATGTCGGTCCCTACGTCTCGGTGGGAACGTTATATACGTCTATAACGTAATATAACTTTACCTAAGCCATCTAGCACCTCGCTGGTAATGTTTTACAGAATCCCGGCCGTGTCGGACCTTACCTCTCCGTGGGAACATTATATACGTCTATAACGTTATATATCCTAACCTAAGGCAACCTCACAGCTCCGATGTCGTATTTTACAACATTCCTCGCGGGTCGGCGCCTACTTCTCGGTGGGAACGTTATACAAGTCTATAGCGTTATATATCCTAACCTAAGGCAGTCTAACATCTCGGATGTAGTATTTTACAACAATCCTGGCGGGTCGGCCCCTACTTCTCGGTGGGAACACTATATACGGCTATAACGTAATATAACCTAACCTAACCCATCTAGCCCCTGGCTGGTAATGTTTTACAGAATCCTGGCCATGTCTGACCGTACCTCTCCGTGGGAACATTATATACGTCTATAACGTTAGATATCCTAACCTAAGGCAATCTAGGATCTCGGATGTAGTATTTTACAACAATCCTGGCGGGGCGGTCCCTACTTCTCGGTGGGAACATTATATACGTCTATAACGTAATATAACCTAACCAAACCCATCTAGCCCGTCGCTGGGAATGTTTTGTAGAATCCCGGTCGTGGCCGAACGAACCTCTCCGTGGGAACATTATATACGTCTATAGCGTTATATATCCTTACCTAAGGCAACCTCACACCTCGGATGTAGTCTTTTACAACATTCCTGGCGGGTCGGCGCCTACATCACGGTGGGAACGTTATATAAGTCTATAACGTAATATAACCTAACCTAACCCATCTAGCACCTCGCTGGTAATGTTTTACAGAATTCTGGCCGTGTCGGACCGTACCTCTACGTGGAGACATTAGATACGTCTATAACGTTATATATCCTAACCTAAGGCAACCTAACACCTCGGATGTAGTATTTTACATCATTCCTGGCGGGTCGGCCCCTACTTCTCGGTGGGAACATTATATACGCGTATATCGTAATATAACCTAACCTAACCCATCTAGCCCCTCTCTGGGAATGTTTTGTAGAATCCCGGCCATGTCTGACCGTACCTCTCCGTGGGAACATTATATACGTCTATAACGTTATATATCCTAACCTAAGGCAACCTCACTCCTCGGATGTAGTATCTTACAACAATCCTGGCGTGTCGGCCCCTACTTCTCGGTGGGAACATTATATACGACTATAACGTAATATAACCTAACATAACCCATCTAGCCCCTCGCTGGTAATGTTTTACAGAATCCCGGCCATGCCTGACCGTACCTCTCCGTGGGAACATTATATACGTCTATAACGTTATATATCCTAACCTAAGGCAACCTCACTCCTCGGATGTAGTATTTTTCAACATTCCTGGCGGGCCGGCCGCAGCTTCTCGGTGGGAACGTTATATACGTCTATAACGTAATATAACCTAACCTAACCCATCTAGCACCTCGCTGGTAATGTTTTACAGATTCCTGGCCGTATCGGACCGTACCTCTACGTGGAGACATTAGATACGTCTATAACGTTATATATCCTAACCTAAGGCAACCTAACACCTCAGATGTAGTATTTTACATCATTCCTGGCGGGTCGGCCCCTACTTCTCGGTGGGAACATTATATACGCCTATATCGTAATATAACCTAACCTAACCCATCTAGCCCCTCGCTGGGAATGTTTTACAGAATCCCGGTCGTGCCGGCCCGCACCTCTCCGTGGGAACATTATATACGTCTATAGCGTTATATATCCTAACCTAAGGCAACCTAACACCTCGGATGTAGTATTTTACAACATTCCTGGCGGGTCGGCCCCTACTTCTCGGTTGGAACATTATATACGTCTATAACGTAATATAACCTAACCTAACCCATCTAGCCCCTCGCTGGTAATGTTTTACAGAATCCCGGCCGTGTCCGACCGTACCTCTCCGTGGGAAAATTATATACGTCTGTAACGTTATATATCCTTACCTAAGGCAACCTCACACCTCGGATGTAGTATTTTACAACAATCCTGGCGGGTCGGCCACTACTTCTCGGTGGGAACATTATATACGTCTATAACGTAATATAACCTTACCTAAGCCATCTAGCACCTCGCTGGTAATGTTTTACAGAATCCCGGCCGTGTCGGACCTTACCTCTCCGTGGGAAAATTATATACGTCTATAGCGTTATATATCCTTACCTAAGGCAACCTCACACCTCGGATGTAGTCTTTTACAACATTCCTGGCGGGTCGGCGCCTACATCACGGTGGGAACGTTATATAAGTCTATAACGTAATATAACCTAACCTAACCCATCTAGCACCTCGCTGGTAATGTTTTACAGAATTCTGGCCGTGTCGGACCGTACCTCTACGTGGAGACATTAGATACGTCTATAACGTTATATATCCTAACCTAAGGCAACCTAACACCTCGGATGTAGTATTTTACATCATTCCTGGCGGGTCGGCCCCTACTTCTCGGTGGGAACATTATATACGCCTATATCGTAATATAACCTCACCTATCCCATCTAGCCCCTCTCTGGGAATGTTTTGTAGAATCCCGGCCATGTCTGACCGTACCTCTCCGTGGGAACATTATATACGTCTATAACGTTATATATCCTAACCTAAGGCAACCTCACTCCTCGGATGTAGTATCTTACAACAATCCTGGCGGGTCGGCCCCTACTTCTCGGTGGGAACATTATATACGTCTATAACGTAATATAACCTATCCTAACAAATCTAGCCCCTCGCTGGTAATGTTCTACAGAATCCCGGCCGTGGCCGACCGTACCTCTCCGTGGGAAGATTATATACGTCTATAACGTTATATATCCTAACCTAAGGCAATCTAGCATCTCGGATGTAGTATTTTACAACAATCCTGGCGGGGCGGTCCCTACTTCTCGGTGGGAACATTATATACGTCTATAACATAATATAACCTAACCTAACCCATCTAGCCCCTCGCTGGTAATGTTTTACAGAATCCCGGCCGTGTCCGACCGTACCTCTCCGTGGGAAAATTATATACGTCTGTAACGTTATATATCCTTACCTAAGGCAACCTCACACCTCGGATGTAGTATTTTACAACAATCCTGGCGGGTCGGCCACTACTTCCCGGTGGGAACATTATATACGTCTATAACGTAATATAACCTTACCTAAGCCATCTAGCACCTCGCTGGTAATGTTTTACAGAATCCCGGCCGTGTCGGACCTTACCTCTCCGTGGGAACATTATATACGTCTATAACGTTATATATCCTAACCTAAGGCAACCTCACAGCTCCGATGTCGTATTTTACAACATTCCTCGCGGGTCGGCGCCTACTTCTCGGTGGGAACGTTATACAAGTCTATAGCGTAATATAACCTAACCTAACTCATCCAGCACCTCGCTGGTAATGTTTTACAGAATCCTGGCCGTGGCGGACCGTACCTCTACTTGGAGACATTAGATACGTCTATAACGTTATATATCATAACCTAAGGCAACCTAACACCTCGGATGTAGTATTTTACATCATTCCTGGCGGGTCGGCCCCTACTTCTCGGTGGGAACATTATATACGCCTATATCGTAATATAACCTAACCTAACCCATCTATCCCCTCGCTGGGAATGTTTTGTAGAATCCCGTTCGTGTAGCCCCATACGTCTTGGTGGGAACAGTATATACGTCTATAACGTTATATACCCTAACCTAAGGTAACCTAACATCTCGGATGTAGTATTTTACAACAATCCTGGTGGGTCGGCCCATACTTCCCGGTGGGAACATTATATACGTCTATAACGTAATATAACCTAACCTAACCCATCTAGCACTTCACTGGTAAAGTTTTATAGAATCCCGGTCGTGCCGGCCCGCACCTCTCCGTCGGAACATTATATACGTCTATAGCGTTATATATCCTAACCTAAGGCAACCTAACACCTCGGATGTAGTATTTTACAACATTCCTGGCGGGTCGGCCCCTACTTCTCGGTTGGAACATTATATACGTCTATAACGTAATATAACCTAACCTAACCCATCTAGCCCCTCGCTGGTAATGTATTACAGAATCCCGGCCGTGTCCGACCGTACCTCTCCGTGGGAAAATTATATACGTCTATAACGTTATATATCCTAACCTAAGGCAACCTCACAGCTCCGACGTCGTATCTTACAACATTCCTGGCGGGTCGGCGCCTACTTCTCGGTGGGAACGTTATATAAGTCTATAACGTAATATAACCTAACCTAACCCATCTAGCACCTCGCTGGTAATGTTTTTGCAGAATCCTGGCCGTGTCGGACCGTACCTCTACTTGGAGACATTAGATACGTCTATAACGTTATATATCCTAACCTAAGGCAACCTAACACCTCGGATGTAGTATTTTACATCATTCCTGGCGGGTCGGCCCCTACTTCTCGGTGGGAACATTATATACGCCTATATCGTAATATAACCTAACCTAACCCATCTAGCCCCTCTCTGGGAATGTTTTGTAGAATCCCGGCCATGTCTGACCGTACCTCTCCGTGGGAACATTATATACGTCTATAACGTTATATATCCTAACCTAAGGCAACCTCACTCCTCGGATGTAGTATCTTACAACAATCCTGGCGGGTCGGCCCCTACTTCTCGGTGGGAACATTATATACGGCTATAACGTAATATAACCTAACCTAACAAATCTAGCCCCTCGCTGGTAATGTTCTACAGAATCCCGGCCGTGGCCGACTGTACCTCTCCGTGGGAAGATTATATACGTCTATAACGTTATATATCCTAACCTAAGGCAATCTAGCATCTCGGATGTAGTATTTTACAACAATCCTGGCGGGCCGGCCGCAGCTTCTCGGTGGGAACGTTATATACGTCTATAACGTAATATAACCTAACCTAACCCATCTAGCACCTCGCTGGTAATGTTTTACAGATTCCTGGCCGTATCGGACCGTACCTCTACGTGGAGACATTAGATACGTCTATAACGTTATATATCCTAACCTAAGGCAACCTAACACCTCAGATGTAGTATTTTACATCATTCCTGGCGGGTCGGCCCCTACTTCTCGGTGGGAACATTATATACGCCTATATCGTAATATAACCTAACCTAACCCATCTAGCCCCTCGCTGGGAATGTTTTACAGAATCCCGGTCGTGCCGGCCCGCACCTCTCCGTGGGAACATTATATACGTCTATAGCGTTATATATCCTAACCTAAGGCAACCTAACACCTCGGATGTAGTATTTTACAACATTCCTGGCGGGTCGGCCCCTACTTCTCGGTTGGAACATTATATACGTCTATAACGTAATATAACCTAACCTAACCCATCTAGCCCCTCGCTGGTAATGTTTTACAGAATCCCGGCCGTGTCCGACCGTACCTCTCCGTGGGAAAATTATATACGTCTGTAACGTTATATATCCTTACCTAAGGCAACCTCACACCTCGGATGTAGTATTTTACAACAATCCTGGCGGGTCGGCCACTACTTCCCGGTGGGAACATTATATACGTCTATAACGTAATATAACCTTACCTAAGCCATCTAGCACCTCGCTGGTAATGTTTTACAGAATCCCGGCCGTGTCGGACCTTACCTCTCCGTGGGAACATTATATACGTCTATAACGTTATATATCCTAACCTAAGGCAACCTCACAGCTCCGATGTCGTATTTTACAACATTCCTCGCGGGTCGGCGCCTACTTCTCGGTGGGAACGTTATACAAGTCTATAGCGTAATATAACCTAACCTAACTCATCCAGCACCTCGCTGGTAATGTTTTACAGAATCCTGGCCGTGGCGGACCGTACCTCTACTTGGAGACATTAGATACGTCTATAACGTTATATATCATAACCTAAGGCAACCTAACACCTCGGATGTAGTATTTTACAACATTCCTGGCGGGTCGGCCCCTACTTCTCGGTTGGAACATTATATACGTCTATAACGTAATATAACCTAACCTAACCCACCTAGCCCCTCGCTGGTAATGTTTTACAGAATCCCGGCCGTGTCCGACCGTACCTCTCCGTGGGAAAATTATATACGTCTATAGCGTTATATATCCTAACCTAATGCAATCCAACATCTCGGATGTAGTATTTTACAACAACCCTGGCGGGTCGGCCCCTACTTCTCCGTGGGAACATTATATACGTCTATATAGTAACATAACCTAACCTAACCCATCTAGCCACTCGCTGAGAATGTTTTCCAGAATCCCGGTCGTGTCGGCCCGTACCTCCCCGTGGGAACATTATATACGTCTATAGCGTTATATATCCTAACCTAAGGCAACCTAACACCTCGGATGTAGTATTTTACAACATTCCTGGCGGGTCGGCCCCTACTTCTCGGTTGGAACATTATATACGTCTATAACGTAATATAACCTAACCTAACCCATCTAGCCCCTCGCTGGTAATGTTTTACAGAATCCCGGCCGTGGCCGACCGTACCTCTCCGTGGGAAAATTATATACGTCTATAACGTTATATATCCTTACCTAAGGCAACCTCACACCTCGGATGTAGTATTTTACAACAATCCTGGCGGGTCGGCCACTACTTCCCGGTGGGAACATAATATACGTCTATAACGTAATATAACCTTACCTAAGCCATCTAGCACCTCGCTGGTAATGTTTTACAGAATCCCGGCCGTGTCGGACCTTACCTCTCCGTGGGAACATTATATACGTCTATAACGTTATATATCCTAACCTAAGGCAACCTCACAGCTCCGATGTCGTATTTTAGAACATTCCTCGCGGGTCGGCGCCTACTTCTCGGTGGGAACGTTATACAAGTCTATAACGTAATATAACCTAACCTAACCCATCCAGCACCTCGCTGGTAATGTTTTACAGAATCCTCGCCGTGTCGGACCGTACCTCTATGTGGAGACATTAGATACGTCTATAACGTTATATATCCTAACCTAAGGCAACCTAACACCTCGGATGTAGTATTTTACATCATTCCTGGGGGGTCGGCCCCTACTTCTCGGTGGGAACATTATATACGCCTATATCGTAATATAACCTAAGCTAGCCCATCTAGCCCCTCGCTGGTAATGTTTTACAGAATCCCGGCCGTGGCCGACCGTATCTCTCCGTGGGAAAATTATATACGTCTATAACGATATATATCCTTACCTAAGGCAACCTCACACCTCGGATGTAGTATTTTACAACATTCCTGGCGGGTCGGTCCCTACTTCTCGGTGGGAACGTTATATACGTCTATAACGTAATATAACCTAACCTAACCCATCTAGCACCTCGCTGGTAATGTTTTACAGAATCCCGGCCATGTCTGACCGTACCTCGCCGTGGGAACATTATATACGTCTATAACATTATATATCCTAACCTAAGGCAACCTCGCTCCTCGGATGTAGTATTTTTCAACATTCCTGGCTGGCCGGCCATCACTTCTCGGTGGGAACATTATATACGTCTATAACGTTATATAACCTAACCTAACCCATCTAGGCCTTCGCTGGTAATGTTTTAGAGAATCCCGGGCGTGTCCGACCATACCTCTTCGTGAAGACATTAGATACGTCTATAACGTTATATATCCTAACCTAAGGCAACCTAAAGCCTCGGATGTAGTATTTTACATCATTCCTGGCGGGTCGGCCCCTACCTCTCGGTGGGAACATTATATACGCCTATATCGTAATATAACCTAACTTAACCCATCTAGCACCTCTCTGGGAATGTTTTGTAGAATCCCGTTCGTGTAGCCCCGTTCGTCTCGGTGGGAACATTATATACGGCTATAACGTAATATAACCTAACCTAACAAATCTAGCCCCTCGCGGGTAATGTTCTACAGAATCCCGGCCGTGGCCGACCGTACCTCTCCGTGGAAACATTATATACGTCTATAACGTTATATATCCTAACCTAAGGCAATCTAGCATCTCGGATGTAGTATTTTACAACAATCCTGGCGGGTCGGCCCCTACATCTCGGTGGGAACAGTATATACGTATATAACGTAATATAACCTAACCAAACCCATCTAGCCCCTCGCTGGTAATGTTCCACAGAATCCCTGCCGTGGCCGACCGTACCTCTCCGTGGGAACATTATATACGTCTATAACGTTATATATCCTAATCTAAGGCAAACTAACATCTCGGCTGTTGTATTTTACAACAATCCTGGCGGGTCGGCCCCTACATCTCGGTGGGAACATTATATACGTCTATAGCGTAATATGACCTAACCAAACCCATCTAGCCCTTCGCCGGTAATGTTTTATAGAATCCCGGCCGTGGCCGACCGTACCTCTCCGTGGGCAGATTATATACGTCCATAGCGTTATATACCCTAACCTAACGCAACCTAACACCTCGGATGTAGTATTTTACAACATTCCTGTCTGGTCGGCCCCTACTTCTCGGTTGGAACATTATATACCTCTATAACGTAATCAAACCTTACCTAACCCATCTAGCCCCACGCTGATAATGTTTTACAGAATCCCGGCCGTGTCCGACCGTACCTCTCCGTGGGAAAATTATATACGTCTATAACGTTATATATCCTTACCTAAGGCAGCCTCACACCTCGGATGTAGTATTTTACAACATTCCTGGCGGGTCGGACCCTACATCTCCGTGGGAACATTATATACGTCTATATACTAATATAACATAACCTAACAAATCTAGCCCCTCGCGGGTAATGTTCTACAGAATCCCTGCCGTTGCCGACCGTACCTCTCCGTGGGAACATTATATACGTCTATAACGTTATATATCCTAATCTAAGGCAAACTAACATCTCGGCTGTAGTATTTTACAACAATCCTGGCGGGTCGGCCCCTACATCTCGGTGGGAACAGTATATACGTATGTAACGTAATATAACCTAACCAAACCCATCTAGCCCCTCGCCGGTAATGTTTTATAGAATCCCGGCCGTGGCCGACCGTACCTCTCCGTGGGCAGATTATATACGTCCATAGCGTTATGTATCCTAACCTAACGCAACCTAACACCTCGGATGTAGTATTTTACAACATTCCTGTCTGGTCGGCCCCTACTTCTCGGTTGGAACGTTATATACCTCTATAACATAATCAAACCTTACCTAACCCATCTAGCCCTTCGCTGGGAATGTTTTTCAGAATCCCGGTCGTGGCCGACCGTACCTCTCCGTGCGAAAATTATATACGTCTATAACGTTATATATCCTTACCTAAGGCAACCTCACACCTCGGATGTAGTCTTTTACAACATTGATGGCGGGTCGGACCCTACATCTCGGTGGGAACGTTATATACGTCTGTAATGTAATATAACCTAACCTAACCCATCTAGCAACTCGCTGGTAACGTTGTATAGAATCCCGGTCGTGCCGGCCCGCACCTCTCCCTAGGAACATTATATACGTCTATAGCATTATATATCCTAACCTAATGCAATCTAACATCTCGGATGTAGTATTTTAGAACAATCCTGGCGGGTCGGCCCCTACTTCTCGGTGGGAACATTATATACGTCTATAACGTAATATAACCTAACCTAACCCATCTAGCCCGTCGCTGGGAATGTTTTGTAGAATCCCGATCGTGTAGCCCCGTACGTCTTGGTGTGGACATTATATACGTCTATAACGTTATATATCCTAATCTAAGGCAAACTAACATCTCGGATGTCGTATTTTACATCAATCCTGGCGGGTCGGCGCCTACTTCTCAGTGGGAACGTTATATACGTCTATAACGTAATATAACCTAACCTAAGCCATCTAGCCCCTCGCTGATAATGTTTTACAGAATCCCGGCCGTGTCGGACCGTACCTCTCCGTGGGAACATTATATACGTCTATAACGTTATATATCCTAACCTAAGGCAACCTCACAGCTCCGATGTCGTATTTTACAACATTCCTGGCGGATCGGAGCCTACGTCTCGGTGGGAACGTTATATAAGTCTATAACGTAATATAACCTAACCTAACCCATCTAGCACCTCGCTGGTAACGTTTTATAGAATCCCGGTCGTGCCGGCCCGCACCTCTCCGTGAGAACATTATATACGTCTATAGCGTTATATATCCTAACCTAAGGCAACCTCCCTCCTCGGATGTTGTATTTTTCAACATTCCTGGCGCGCCGGCCACCACTTCTCGGTGGGAACATTATATACGCTTATATCGTAATATAACCTAACTTAACCCATCTAGCACCTCTCTGGGAATGTTTTGTAGAATCCCGTTCGTGTAGCCCCGTTCGTCTCGGTGGGAACATTATATAAGTCTATAACGTTATATATCCTAACCTAAAGCAATCTAACATCTCGGATGTAGTATTTTACAACAATCCTGGCGGGTCGGCCCCTACTTCTCGGTGGGAACATTATATACGGCTATAACGTAATATAACCTAACCTAACAAATCTAGCCCCTCGCTGGTAATGTTCTACAGTATCCCGGCCGTGGCCGACCGTACCTCTCCGTGGGAAGATTATATTCGTCTATAACGTTATATATCCTAACCTAAGGCAATCTAGCATCCCGGATGTATTATATTACCACAATCCTGGCGGGTCGGCCCCTACATTTCCGTGGGAACATTATATACGTCTATATAGTAATATAACCTAACCTAACAAATCTAGCCCCGCGCGGGTAATGTTCTACAGAATCCCGGCCGTGGCCGACCGTACCTCTCTGTGGAAACATTATATACGTCTATAACGTTATATATCCTAACCTAAGGCAACCTCACAGCTCCGATGTCGTATTTTACAACATTCCTGGCGGATCGGAGCCTACGTCTCGGTGGGAACGTTATATAAGTCTATAACGTAATATAACCTAACCTAACCCATCTAGCACCTCGCTGGTAACGTTTTATAGAATCCCGGTCGTGCCGGCCCGCACCTCTCCGTGAGAACATTATATACGTCTATAGCGTTATATATCCTAACCTAAGGCAACCTCCCTCCTCGGATGTTGTATTTTTCAACATTCCTGGCGGGCCGGCCACCACTTCTCGGTGGGAACATTATATACGCTTATATCGTAATATAACCTAACTTAACCCATCTAGCACCTCTCTGGGAATGTTTTGTAGAATCCCGTTCGTGTAGCCCCGTTCGTCTCGGTGGGAACATTATATAAGTCTATAACGTTATATATCCTAACCTAAAGCAATCTAACATCTCGGATGTAGTATTTTACAACAATCCTGGCGGGTCGGCCCCTACTTCTCGGTGGGAACATTATATACGGCTATAACGTAATATAACCTAACCTAACAAATCTAGCCCCTCGCTGGTAATGTTCTACAGTATCCCGGCCGTGGCCGACCGTACCTCTCCGTGGGAAGATTATATTCGTCTATAACGTTATATATCCTAACCTAAGGCAATCTAGCATCCCGGATGTATTATATTACCACAATCCTGGCGGGTCGGCCCCTACATTTCCGTGGGAACATTATATACGTCTATATAGTAATATAACCTAACCTAACAAATCTAGCCCCGCGCGGGTAATGTTCTACAGAATCCCGGCCGTGGCCGACCGTACCTCTCTGTGGAAACATTATATACGTCTATAACGTTATATATCCTAACCTAAGGCAACCTCACAGCTCCGATGTCGTATTTTACAACATTCCTGGCGGATCGGAGCCTACGTCTCGGTGGGAACGTTATATAAGTCTATAACGTAATATAACCTAACCTAACCCATCTAGCACCTCGCTGGTAACGTTTTATAGAATCCCGGTCGTGCCGGCCCGCACCTCTCCGTGAGAACATTATATACGTCTATAGCGTTATATATCCTAACCTAAGGCAACCTCCCTCCTCGGATGTTGTATTTTTCAACATTCCTGGCGGGCCGGCCACCACTTCTCGGTGGGAACATTATATACGCTTATATCGTAATATAACCTAACTTAACCCATCTAGCACCTCTCTGGGAATGTTTTGTAGAATCCCGTTCGTGTAGCCCCGTTCGTCTCGGTGGGAACATTATATAAGTCTATAACGTTATATATCCTAACCTAAAGCAATCTAACATCTCGGATGTAGTATTTTACAACAATCCTGGCGGGTCGGCCCCTACTTCTCGGTGGGAACATTATATACGGCTATAACGTAATATAACCTAACCTAACAAATCTAGCCCCTCGCTGGTAATGTTCTACAGAATCCCGGCCGTGGCCGACCGTACCTCTCCGTGGGAAGATTATATTCGTCTATAACGTTATATATCCTAACCTAAGGCAATCTAGCATCCCGGATGTATTATATTACAACAATCCTGGCGGGTCGGCCCCTACATTTCCGTGGGAACATTATATACGTCTATATAGTAATATAACCTAACCTAACAAATCTAGCCCCTCGCGGGTAATGTTCTACAGAATCCCGGCCGTGGCCGATCGTACCTCTCTGTGGAAACATTATATACGTCTATAACGTTATATATCCTAACCTAAGGCAATCTAGCATCTCGGATGTAGTATTTTACAACATTCCTGGCGGGTCGGCCCCTACTTCTCCGTGGGAACATTATATACGTCTATGTAGTAATATAAAATAACCTAACCTATCCAGCTCCTCGCTGGTAATGTTTTACAGAATCCCGGCCATGTCTGGCCGTACCTCTCCGTGGGAACATTATATACGTCTATAACGTTATATACCCTAACTAAAGGCAACCTCACAGCTCGGATGTAGTATTTTACAACATTTCTGGCGGGTCGGCCCCTACTTCTCGGTGGGAACATTATATACGTCTATAACGTAATATAACCTAACCAAACCCATCTAACCTCTCGCTGGTAATGTTTTATAGAATCCCGGCCGTGGCCGACCGTACCTCTCCGTGGGCAGATTATATACGTCCATAGCGTTATATATCCTAACCTAACGCAACCTAACACCTCGGATGTAGTATTTTACAACATTCCTGCCTGGTCGGCCCCTACTTCTCGGTTGGAACATTATATACGTCTATAACGTAATATAACCTAACCTAACCCATCTAGCCCCTCGCTGGTAATGTTTTACAGAATCCCGGCCGTGTCTGACCGTACCTCTCCGTGGGAACATTATATAAGTCTATAACGTTATATATCCTAACCTAAGGCAACCTCCCTCCTCGGATGTTGTATTTTTCAACATTCCTGGCGGGCCGGCCACCCCTTCTCGGTGGGAACGTTATATACGTCTATAACGTAATATAACTTAACCTAACCCATCTAGCACCTCGCTGGTAATGTTTTACAGAATCCTGGCCGTGTCGGACCGTACCTCTCCGTGGGAACATTATATACGTCTATAACGTTATATATCCTAATCTAAGGCAAACTAACATCTCGGCTGTAGTATTTTACAACAATCCTGGCGGGGCGGCCCCTACATCTCGGTGGGAACAGTATATACGTATGTAACGTAATATAACCTAACCAAACCCATCTAGCCCCTCGCCGGTAATGTTTTATAGAATCCCGGCCGTGGCCGACCGTACCTCTCCGTGGGCAGATTATATACGTCCATAGCGTTATGTGTCCTAACCTAACGCAACCTAACACCTCGGATGTAGTATTTTACAACATTCCTGTCTGGTCGGCCCCTACTTCTCGGTTGGAACGTTATACACCTCTATAACATAATCAAACCTTACCTAACCCATCTAGCCCCTCGCTGGGAATGTTTTTCAGAATCCCGGTCGTGGCCGACCGTACCTCTCCGTGCGAAAATTATATACGTCTATAACGTTATATATCCTTACCTAAGGCAACCTCACACCTCGGATGTAGTCTTTTACAACATTGATGGCGGGTCGGACCCTACATCTCGGTGGGAACGTTATATACGTCTGTAACGTAATATAACCTAACCTAACCCATCTAGCTACTCGCTGGTAACGTTGTATAGAATCCCGGTCGTGCCGGCCCGCACCTCTCCCTAGGAACATTATATACGTCTATAGCATTATATATCCTAACCTAATGCAATCTAACACCTCGGATGTAGTATTTTACAACAATCCTGGCGGGTCGGCCCCTACATCTCGGTGGGAACATTATATACGTCTATAACGTAATATAACCTAACCTAACCCATCTAGGCCTTCGCTGGTAATGTTTTAGAGAATCCCGGGCGTGTCCGACCGTACCTCTACGTGAAGACATTAGATACGTCTATGACGTTATATATCCTAACCTAAGGCAACCTAAAGCCTCGGATGTAGTATTTTACAACACTCCTGGCGGGTCGGCCCCTACTTCTCGGTTGGAACATTATATACGTCTATAACGTAATATAACCTAACCTAACCCATCTAGCCCCTCGCTGGTAATGTTTTACAGAATCCCGGCCGTGTCTGACCGTACCTCTCCGTGGGAACATTATATAAGTCTATAACGTTATATATCCTAACCTAAGGCAACCTCCCTCCTCGGATGATGTATTTTTCAACATTCCTGGCGGGCCGGCCACCCCTTCTCGGTGGGAACGTTATATACGTCTATAACGTAATATAACTTAACCTAACCCATCTAGCACCTCGCTGGTAATGTTTTACAGAATCCTGGCCGTGTCGGACCGTACCTCTCCGTGGGAACATTATATACGTCTATAACGTTATATATCCTAACCTAAGGCAAACTAACATCTCGGCTGTAGTATTTTACAACAATCCTGGCGGGTCGGCCCCTACATCTCGGTGGGAACAGTATATACGTATGTAACGTAATATAACCTAACCAAACCCATCTAGCCCCTCGCCGGTAATGTTTTATAGAATCCCGGCCGTGGCCGACCGTACCTCTCCGTGGGCAGATTATATGCGTCCATAGCGTTATGTGTCCTAACCTAACGCAACCTAACACCTCGGATGTAGTATTTTACAACATTCCTGTCTGGTCGGCCCCTACTTCTCGGTTGGAACGTTATATACCTCTATAACATAATCAAACCTTACCTAACCCATCTAGCCCCTCGCTGGGAATGTTTTTCAGAATCCCGGTCGTGGCCGACCGTACCTCTCCGTGCGAAAATTATATACGTCTATAACGTTATATATCCTTACCTAAGGCAACCTCACACCTCGGATGTAGTCTTTTACAACATTGATGGCGGGTCGGACCCTACATCTCGGTGGGAACGTTATATACGTCTGTAACGTAATATAACCTAACCTAACCCATCTAGCTACTCGCTGGTAACGTTGTATAGAATCCCGGTCGTGCCGGCCCGCACCTCTCCCTAGGAACATTATATACGTCTATAGCATTATATATCCTAACCTAATGCAATCTAACATCTCGGATGTAGTATTTTACAACAATCCTGGCGGGTCGGCCCCTACATCTCGGTGGGAACATTATATACGTCTATAACGTAATATAACCTAACCTAACCCATCTAGGCCTTCGCTGGTAATGTTTTAGAGAATCCCGGGCGTGTCCGACCGTACCTCTACGTGAAGACATTAGATACGTCTATGACGTTATATATCCTAACCTAAGGCAACCTAAAGCCTCGGATGTAGTATTTTACAACACTCCTGGCGGGTCGGCCCCTACTTCTCGGTTGGAACATTATATACGTCTATAACGTAATATAACCTAACCTAACCCATCTAGCCCCTCGCTGGTAATGTTTTACAGAATCCCGGCCGTGTCTGACCGTACCTCTCCGTGGGAACATTATATAAGTCTATAACGTTATATATCCTAACCTAAGGCAACCTCCCTCCTCGGATGATGTATTTTTCAACATTCCTGGCGGGCCGGCCACCCCTTCTCGGTGGGAACGTTATATACGTCTATAACGTAATATAACTTAACCTAACCCATCTAGCACCTCGCTGGTAATGTTTTACAGAATCCTGGCCGTGTCGGACCGTACCTCTCCGTGGGAACATTATATACGTCTATAACGTTATATATCCTAACCTAAGGCAAACTAACATCTCGGCTGTAGTATTTTACAACAATCCTGGCGGGTCGGCCCCTACATCTCGGTGGGAACAGTATATACGTATGTAACGTAATATAACCTAACCAAACCCATCTAGCCCCTCGCCGGTAATGTTTTATAGAATCCCGGCCGTGGCCGACCGTACCTCTCCGTGGGCAGATTATATACGTCCATAGCGTTATGTGTCCTAACCTAACGCAACCTAACACCTCGGATGTAGTATTTTACAACATTCCTGTCTGGTCGGCCCCTACTTCTCGGTTGGAACGTTATATACCTCTATAACATAATCAAACCTTACCTAACCCATCTAGCCCCTCGCTGGGAATGTTTTTCAGAATCCCGGTCGTGGCCGACCGTACCTCTCCGTGCGAAAATTATATACGTCTATAACGTTATATATCCTTACCTAAGGCAACCTCACGCCTCGGATGTAGTCTTTTACAACATTGATGGCGGGTCGGACCCTACATCTCGGTGGGAACGTTATATACGTCTGTAACGTAATATAACCTAACCTAACCCATCTAGCTACTCGCTGGTAACGTTGTATAGAATCCCGGTCGTGCCGGCCCGCACCTCTCCCTAGGAACATTATATACGTCTATAGCATTATATATCCTAACCTAATGCAATCTAACATCTCGGATGTAGTATTTTACAACAATCCTGGCGGGTCGGCCCCTACATCTCGGTGGGAACATTATATACGTCTATAACGTAATATAACCTAACCTAACCCATCTAGGCCTTCGCTGGTAATGTTTTAGAGAATCCCGGGCGTGTCCGACCGTACCTCTACGTGAAGACATTAGATACGTCTATGACGTTATATATCCTAACCTAAGGCAACCTAAAGCCTCGGATGTAGTATTTTACAACACTCCTGGCGGGTCGGCCCCTACTTCTCGGTGGGAACATTATATACGTCTATAACGTAATATAACCTAACCTAACCCATCTAGCCCGTCGCTGGGAATGTTTTGTAGAATCCCGATCGTGTAGCCCCGTACGTCTTGGTGTGGACATTATATAAGTCTATAACGTTATATATCCTAATCTAAGGCAAACTAACATCTCGGATGTCGTATTTTACATCAATCCTGGCGGGTCGGCGCCTACTTCTCAGTGGAAACGTTATATACGTCTATAACGTAATATAACCTAACCTAAGCCATCTAGCCCCTCGCTGATAATGTTTTACAGAATCCCGGCCGTGTCGGACCGTACCTCTCCGTGGGAACATTATATACGTCTATAACGTTATATATCCTAACCTAAGGCAACCTCACAGCTCCGATGTCGTATTTTACAACATTCCTGGCGGATCGGAGCCTACGTCTCGGTGGAAACGTTATATAAGTCTATAACGTAATATAACCTAACCTAACCCATCTAGCACCTCGCTGGTAACGTTTTATAGAATCCCGGTCGTGCCGGCCCGCACCTCTCCGTGAGAACATTATATACGTCTATAGCGTTATATATCCTAACCTAAGGCAACCTCCCTCCTCGGATGTTGTATTTTTCAACATTCCTGGCGGGTCGGCGCCTACTTCTCAGTGGGAACGTTATATACGTCTATAACGTAATATAACTTAACCTAACCCATCTAGCACCTCGCTGGTAATGTTTTACAGAATCCTGGCCGTGTCGGACCGTACCTCTCCGTGGGAACATTATATACGTCTATAACGTTATATATCCTAATCTAAGGCAAACTAACATCTCGGCTGTAGTATTTTGCAACAATCCTGGCGGGTCGGCCCCTACATCTCGGTGGGAACAGTATATACGTATGTAACGTAATATAACCTAACCAAACCCATCTAGCCCCTCGCCGGTAATGTTTTATAGAATCCCGGCCGTGGCCGACCGTACCTCTCCTTGGGCAGATTATATACGTCCATAGCGTTATGTATCCTAACCTAACGCAACCTAACACCTCGGATGTAGTATTTTACAACATTCCTGTCTGGTCGGCCCCTACTTCTCGGTTGGAACGTTATATACCTCTATAACATAATCAAACCTTACCTAACCCATCTAGCCCCTCGCTGGGAATGTTTTTCAGAATCCCGGTCGTGGCCGACCGTACCTCTCCGTGCGAAAATTATATACGTCTATAACGTTATATATCCTTACCTAAGGCAACCTCACACCTCGGATGTAGTCTTTTACAACACTGATGGCGGGTCGGACCCTACATCTCGGTGGGAACGTTATATACGTCTATAACGTAATATAACCTAACCTAACCCATCTAGCCCGTCGCTGGGAATGTTTTGTAGAATCCCGATCGTGTAGCCCCGTACGTCTTGGTGTGGACATTATATACGTCTATAACGTTATATATCCTAATCTAAGGCAAACTAACATCTCGGATATCGTATTTTACATCAATCCTGGCGGGTCGGCGCCTACTTCTCAGTGGGAACGTTATATACGTCTATAACGTAATATAACCTAACCTAAGCCATCTAGCCCCTCGCTGATAATGTTTTACAGAATCCCGGCCGTGTCGGACCGTACCTCTCCGTGGGAACATTATATACGTCTATAACGTTATATATCCTAACCTAAGGCAACCTCACAGCTCCGATGTCGTATTTTACAACATTCCTGGCGGATCGGAGCCTACGTCTCGGTAGGAACGTTATATAAGTCTATAACGTTATATATCCTAACCTAAAGCAATCTAACATCTCGGATGTAGTATTTTACAACAATCCTGGCGGGTCGGCCCCTACTTCTCGGTGGGAACATTATATACGGCTATAACGTAATATAACCTAACCTAACAAATCTAGCCCCTCGCTGGTAATGTTCTACAGAATCCCGGCCGTGGCCGACCGTACCTCTCCGTGGGAAGATTATATTCGTCTATAACGTTATATATCCTAACCTAAGGCAATCTAGCATCCCGGATGTATTATATTACAACAATCCTGGCGGGTCGGCCCCTACATTTCCGTGGGAACATTATATACGTCTATATAGTAATATAACCTAACCTAACAAATCTAGCCCCTCGCGGGTAATGTTCTACAGAATCCCGGCCGTGGCCGACCGTACCTCTCTGTGGAAACATTATATACGTCTATAACGTTATATATCCTAACCTAAGGCAATCTAGCATCTCGGATGTAGTATTTTACAACATTCCTGGCGGGTCGGCCCCTACTTCTCCGTGGGAACATTATATACGTCTATGTAGTAATATAAAATAACCTAACCTATCCAGCCCCTCGCTGGTAATGTTTTACAGAATCCCGGCCATGTCTGACCGTACCTCTCCGTGGGAACATTATATACGTCTATAACGTTATATACCCTAGCTAAAGGCAACCTCACAGCTCGGATGTAGTATTTCACAACATTTCTGGCGGGTCGGCCCCTACATCTCGGTGGGAACATTATATACGTCTATAACGTAATATAACCTAACCTAACCCATCTAGGCCTTCGCTTGTAATGTTTTAGAGAATCCCGGGCGTGCCGGCCCGCACCTCTCCGTGAGAACATTATATACGTCTATAGCGTTATATATCCTAACCTAAGGCAACCTCCCTCCTCGGATGTTGTATTTTTCAACATTCCTGGCGGGCCGGCCACCACTTCTCGGTGGGAACATTATATACGCTTATATCGTAATATAACCTAACTTAACCCATCTAGCACCTCTCTGGGAATGTTTTGTAGAATCCCGTTCGTGTAGCCCCGTTCGTCTCGGTGGGAACATTATATAAGTCTATAACGTTATATATCCTAACCTAAAGCAATCTAACATCTCGGATGTAGTATTTTACAACAATCCTGGCGGGTCGGCCCCTACTTCTCGGTGGGAACATTATATACGGCTATAACGTAATATAACCTAACCTAACAAATCTAGCCCCTCGCCGGTAATGTTCTACAGAATCCCGGCCGTGGCCGACCGTACCTCTCCGTGGGAAGATTATATTCGTCTATAACGTTATATATCCTAACCTAAGGCAATCTAGCATCCCGGATGTATTACATTACAACAATCCTGGCGGGTCGGCCCCTACATTTCCGTGGGAACATTATATACGTCTATATAATAATATAACCTAACCTAACAAATCTAGCCCCTCGCGGGTAATGTTCTACAGAATCCCGGCCGTGGCCGACCGTACCTCTCTGTGGAAACATTATATACGTCTATAACGTTATATATCCTAACCTAAGACAATCTAGCATCTCGGATGTAGTATTTTACAACATTCCTGGCGGGTCGGCCCCTACTTCTCCGTGGGAACATTATATACGTCTATGTAGTAATATAAAATAACCTAACCCATCCAGCCCCTCGCTGGTAATGTTTTACAGAATCCCGGCCATGTCTGACCGTACCTCTCCGTGGGAACATTATATACGTCTATAACGTTATATACCCTAACTAAAGGCAACCTCACAGCTCGGATGTAGTATTTTACAACATTTCTGGCGGGTCGGCCCCTACTTCTCGGTGGGAACGTTATATACGTCTATAACGTAATATAACTTAACCTAACCCATCTAGCACCTCGCTGGTAATGTTTTACAGAATCCTGGCCGTGTCGGACCGTACCTCTACGTGGAGACAGTAGATACGTCTATAACGTTATATATCCTAACCTAAGGCAACCTAACACTTCGGATGTAGTATTTTACATCATTCCTGGCGGGTCGGCCCCTACTTCTCGGTGGGAACATTATATACGCCTATATCGTAATATAACCTAACTTAACCCATCTAGCACCTCTCTGGGAATGTTTTGTAGAATCCCGTTCGTGTAGACCCGTTCGCCTCGGTGGGAACATTATATACGTCTATAACGTTGTATATCCTAACCTAAAGCAATCTAACATCTCGGATGTAATATTTTACATCATTCCTGGCATGTCGGTCCCTACTTCTCGGTGGGAACATTGTATACGTCTATAACGATATATATCCTAACCTAAGACAACCTAACAGCTCGGATGAAATAGTTGACAACATTCCTGGCGTGTCCGCCCGTACTTCTCGGGGGGAACATTATAAACGTCTATAACGTTATATAACCTAGCCTAAGGCGACCTAACATGTCGAATGTAATATTTTACATCATTCCTGGCGTGTCGGCCCGTAGTTCTCGGTGGTAACATTACATACGTCTATAACGTTATATATCCTAGCCTAAGGCAACCTAACACGTCGAGTGTAATATTTTACTACATTCCTGGCGTGTCGACGCCAGCTTCTCGATGGGGACATTATATACGTCTTTAACGTTGTATATCCTAACCTAACGCAACCTAACATCTCGGATTTAATGTTTTACAACATTCCTGGTGTGTCGTCGCCTACTTCTGGATGGGCACATTATATACATCTATAACGTTGTATATGCTAACCTAAGGCAACCTAACGTCTCGAATGTAATATTTTACATCATTCCTGGCATGTCGGTCCCTACTTCTCGGTGGGAACATTGTATACGTCTATAACGATATACGTCCTAGCCTAAGGCAACCTAACATCTCGGATGTAATATTTCACAACGTTCCTGGCGTGTCGACGCCAGCTTCTCGATGGGGACATTATATACGTCCATAACGTTGTATATCCTAACCTAAGGCAACCTAACATCTCGGATGTAATATTTTATAACATTCCTGGACCGTCGGCTCCTACTTTTTGGTGGGAACATTATCTACGTCTATAACGTTATATATCCTAACGAAAGGCAACCTAACATGTCGAATGTAATATTTTACAACATTCCTGGCGTGTAGTCGCCTACTTCTCGATGGGGACATTATGTACATCTATATCGTTGTATATCCTAACCTAAGGCAACCTAACGTCTCCAATGTAATAATTTACAACATTCCTAGCATGTCGGTCCCGACGTCTCGGTGGGAACATTATATACGTCTATAACGATATATATCCTAATCTAAGGCAACCTAACATCTCGGATGAAATAGTTGACAACATTCCTGGCGAGTCCGCCCGTACTTCTCGGTGGGAACATTATATACGTCTGTAACGTTGTATATCCTAACCTAACGCAACCTAACATCTCGGATTTAATGTTTTACAACATTCCTGGCGTGTCGTCGCCTACTTCTGGATGGGTACATTATATACATCTATAATGTTGTATATGCTAACCTAAGGCAACCTAACGTCTCGAATGTAATCATTTACAACATTCCTGTCATATCGGTCCCTACGTCTCGGTGAGAACATTATATACGTCTATAACGATATATATCCTAACCTAAGGCAACCTAACATCTCGGATGAAATAGTTGACAACATTCCTGGCGTGTCCGCTCGTACTTCTCGGTGGGAACATTATAAACATCTATAACGTTATATACCCTAGCCTAAGGCGACCTAACATGTCGAATGTAATATTTTACATCATTCCTGGCGTGTCGGCCCGTAGTTCTCAGTGGTAACATTACATACGTCTATAACGTTATATATCCTAGCCTAAGGCAACCTAACACGTCGAGTGTAATATTTTACTACATTCCTGGCGTGTCGACGCCAGCTTCTCGATGGGGACATTATATACGTCTTTAACGTTGTATATCCTAACCTAACGCAACCTAACATCTCGGATTTAATGTTTTACAACATTCCTGGCGTGTCGTCGCCTACTTCTGGATGGGTACATTATATACGTCTATAACGTTGTATATCCTAACCTAAGGCAACCTAACATCTCGGATGTAATATTTTATAACATTCCTGGAACGTCGGCTCCTACTTTTCGGTGGGAACATTATCTACGTCTATCACGTTATATATCCTAACGAAAGGCAACCTAACATGTCGAATGTAATATTTTACAACATTCCTGGTGTGTAGTCGCCTACTTCTCGATGGGGACATTATGTACATCTATATCGTTGTATATCCTAACCTAAGGCAACCTAACGTCTCCAATGTAATAATTTACAACATTCCTGGCATGTCGGTCCCGACATCTCGGTGGGAACATTATATACGTCTATAACGATATATATCCTAATCTATGGCAACCTAACATCTCGGATGAAATAGTTGACAACATTCCTGGCGAGTCCGCCCGTACTTCTCGGTGGGAACATTATATACGTCTGTAACGTTGTATATCCTAACCTAACGCAACCTAACATCTGGGATGTAATATTTTACAACATTCCTGGCGTGTCGTCGCCTACTTCTGGATGGGTACATTATATACATCTATAACGTTGTATATGCTAACCTAAGGCAACCTAACGTCTCGAATGTAATAATTTACAACATTCCTGTCATATCGGTCCCTACGTCTCGGTGGGAACATTATATATGTCTATAACGATATATAACCTAACCTAAGGCAACCTAACATCTCGGATGAAATAGTTGACAACATTCCTGGCGTGTCCGCCCGTACTTCTCGGTGGGAACATTATATACGTCTATAACGTTATATATCCTAGCCTAAGGCGACCTAACACGTCGAGTGTAATATTTTACTACATTCCTGGCGTGTAGACGCCAGCTTCTCGATAGGGACATTATATACGTCTTTAACGTTGTATATCCTAACCTAACGCAACCTAACATCTCGGATTTAATGTTTTACAACTTTCCTGGCGTGTCGCCGCCTACTTCTGGATGGGTACATTATATACATCTATAACGTTGTATATGCTAACCTAAGGCAACCTAACGTCGCGAATGTAATATTTTACATCATTCCTGGCATGTCGGTCCCTACTTCTCGGTGGGAACATTGTATACATCTATAACGATATATGTCCTAGCCTAAGGCAACCTAACATCTCGGATGTAATATTGTACAACGTTCCTGGCGTGTCGACGCCAGCTTCTCGGTGGTAACATTACATACGTCTATAACGTTATATATCCTAGCCTAAGGCAACCTAACACGTCGAGTGTAATATTTTACTACATTCCTGGCGTGTCGACGCCAGCTTCTCGATGGGGACATTATATACGTCTTTAACGTTGTATATCCTAACCTAACGCAACCTAACATCTCGGATTTAATGTTTTACAACATTCCTGGCGTGTCGTCGCCTACTTCTGGATGGGTACATTATATACATCTATAACATTGTATATGCTAACTTAAGGCAACCTAACGTCTCGAATGTAATATTTTACATCATTCCTGGCATGTCGGTCCCTACTTCTCGGTGGGAACATTGTATACGTCTATAACGATATATATCCTAACCTAAGACAACCTAACACGTCGAGTGTAATATTTTACTACATTCCTGGCGTGTCGACGCCAGCTTCTCGATGGGGACATTATATACGTCTTTAACGTTGTATATCCTAACCTAACGCAACCTAACATCTCGGATTTAATGTTTTACAACATTCCTGGCGTGTCGACGCCTACTTCTGGATGGGTACATTATATACATCTATAACGTTGTATATGCTAACCTAAGGCAACCTAACGTCTCGAATGTAACATTTTACATCATTCCTGGCATGTCGGTCCCTACTTCTCGGTGGGAACATTGTATACATCTATAACGATATATGTCCTAGCCTAAGGCAACCTAACATCTCGGATGTAATATTGTACAACGTTCCTGGCGTGTCGACGCCAGCTTCTCGGTGGTAATATTACATACGTCTATAACGTTATATATCCTAGCCTAAGGCAACCTAACACGTCGAGTGTAATATTTTACTACATTCCTGGCGTGTCGACGCCAGCTTCTCGATGGGGACATTATATACGTCTTTAACGTTGTATATCCTAATCTAACGCAACCTAACATCTCGGATTTAATGTTTTACAACATTCCTGGCGTGTCGTCGCCTACTTCTGGATGGGTACATTATATACATCTATAACGTTGTATATGCTAACCTAACGCAACCTAACATCTCGTATTTAATGTTTTACAACATTCCTGGCGTGTCGTCGCCTACTTCTGGATGGGTACATTATATACATCTATAACGTTGTATATGCTAACCTAAGGCAACCTAACGTCTCGAATGTAATATTTTACATCATTCCTGTCATGTCGGTCCCTACTTCTCGGTGGGAACATTGTATACGTCTATAACGATATATATCCTAATCTAAGGCAACCTAACATCTCGGATGAAATAGTTGACAACATTCCTGGCGAGTCCGCCCGAACTTCTCGGTGGGAACATTATATACGTCTGTAACGTTGTATATCCTAACCTAACGCAACCTAACATCTGGGATGTAATATTTTACAACATTCCTGGCGTGTCGTCGCCTACTTCTGGATGGGTACATTATATACATCTATAATGTTGTATATGTCTCGGTGGGAACATTATATATGTCTATAACGATATATAACCTAACCTAAGGCAACCTAACATCTCGGATGAAATAGTTGACAACATTCCTGGCGTGTCCGCCCGTACTTCTCGGTGGGAACATTATATACGTCTATAACGTTATATATCCTAGCCTAAGGCGACCTAACACGTCGAGTGTAATATTTTACTACATTCCTGGCGTGTAGACGCCAGCTTCTCGATAGGGACATTATATACGTCTTTAACGTTGTATATCCTAACCTAACGCAACCTAACATCTCGGATTTAATGTTTTACAACATTCCTGGCGTGTCGACGCCTACTTCTGGATGGGTACATTATATACATCTATAACGTTGTATATGCTAACCTAAGGCAACCTAACGTCTCGAATGTAACATTTTACATCATTCCTGGCATGTCGGTCCCTACTTCTCGGTGGGAACATTGTATACATCTATAACGAGATATGTCCTAGCCTAAGGCAACCTAACATCTCGGATGTAATATTGTACAACGTTCCTGGCGTGTCGACGCCAGCTTCTCGGTGGTAATATTACATACGTCTATAACGTTATATATCCTAGCCTAAGGCAACCTAACACGTCGAGTGTAATATTTTACTACATTCCTGGCGTGTCGACGCCAGCTTCTCGATGGGGACATTATATACGTCTTTAACGTTGTATATCCTAATCTAACGCAACCTAACATCTCGGATTTAATGTTTTACAACATTCCTGGCGTGTCGTCGCCTACTTCTGGATGGGTACATTATATACATCTATAACGTTGTATATGCTAACCTAACGCAACCTAACATCTCGTATTTAATGTTTTACAACATTCCTGGCGTGTCGTCGCCTACTTCTGGATGGGTACATTATATACATCTATAACGTTGTATATGCTAACCTAACGCAACCTAACATCTCGTATTTAATGTTTTACAACATTCCTGGCGTGTCGTCGCCTACTTCTGGATGGGTACATTATATACATCTATAACGTTGTATATGCTAACCTAAGGCAACCTAACGTCTCGAATGTAATATTTTACATCATTCCTGGCATGTCGGTCCCTACTTCTCGGTGGGAACATTGTATACATCTATAACGATATATGTCCTAGCCTAAGGCAACCTAACATCTCGGATGTAATATTGTACAACGTTCCTGGCGTGTCGACGCCAGCTTCTCGGTGGTAACATTACATACGTCTATAACGTTATATATCCTAGCCTAAGGCAACCTAACACGTCGAGTGTAATATTTTACTACATTCCTGGCGTGTCGACGCCAGCTTCTCGATGGGGACATTATATACGTCTTTAACGTTGTATATCCTAACCTAACGCAACCTAACATCTCGGATTTAATGTTTTACAACATTCCTGGCGTGTCGTCGCCTACTTCTGGATGGGTACATTATATACATCTATAACGTTGTATATGCTAACCTAAGGCAACCTAACATCTCGGATTTAATGTTTTACAACATTCCTGGCGTGTCGTCGCCTACTTCTGGATGGGTACATTATATACATCTATAACATTGTATATGCTAACTTAAGGCAACCTAACGTCTCGAATGTAATATTTTACATCATTCCTGTCATGTCGGTCCCTACTTCTCGGTGGGAACATTGTATACGTCTATAACGATATATATCCTAATCTAAGGCAACCTAACATCTCGGATGAAATAGTTGACAACATTCCTGGCGAGTCCGCCCGAACTTCTCGGTGGGAACATTATATACGTCTGTAACGTTGTATATCCTAACCTAACGCAACCTAACATCTGGGATGTAATATTTTACAACATTCCTGGCGTGTCGTCGCCTACTTCTGGATGGGTACATTATATACATCTATAATGTTGTATATGCTAACCTAAGGCAACCTAACGTCTCGAATGTAATCATTTACAACATTCCTGTCATATCGGTCCCTACGTCTCGGTGGGAACATTATATACGTCTATAACGTTATATATCCTAGCCTAAGGCGACCTAACATGTCGAATGTAATATTTTACATCATTCCTGGCGTGTCGGCCCGTAGTTCTCGGTGGTAACATTACATACGTCTATAACGTTATATATCCTAGCCTAAGGCAACCTAACACGTCGAGTGTAATATTTTACTACATTCCTGGCGTGTCGACGCCAGCTTCTCGATGGGGACATTATATACGTCTTTAACGTTGTATATCCTAACCTAACGCAACCTAACATCTCGGATTTAATGTTTTACAACATTCCTGGCGTGTCGTCGCCTACTTCTGGATGGGTACATTATATACATCTATAACGTTGTATATGCTAACCTAAGGCAACCTAACGTCTCGAATGTAATATTTTACATCATTCCTGGCATGTCGGTCCCTACTTCTCGGTGGGAACATTGTATACGTCTATAACGATATATGTCCTAGCCTAAGGCAACCTAACATCTCGGATGTAATATTTCACAACGTTCCTGGCGTGTCGACGCCAGCTTCTCGATGGGGACATTATATACGTCTATAACGTTGTATATCCTAACCTAAGGCAACCTAACATCTCGGAAGTAATATTTTATAACATTCCTGGCATGTCGGTCCCGACGTCTCGGTGGGAACATTATATACGTCTATAACGATATATATCCTAATCTAAGGCAACCTAACATCTCGGATGAAATAGTTGACAACATTCCTGGCGAGTCCGCCCGATCTTCTCGGTGGGAACATTATATACGTCTGTAACGTTGTATATCCTAACCTAACGCAACCTAACATCTGGGATGTAATATTTTACAACATTCCTGGCGTGTCGTCGCCTACTTCTGGATGGGTACATTATATACATCTATAACGTTGTATATGCTAACCTAAGGCAACCTAACGTCTCGAATGTAATCATTTACAACATTCCTGTCATATCGGTCCCTACGTCTCGGTGGGAACATTATATACGTCTATAACGATATATAACCTAACCTAAGGCAACCTAACATCTCGGATGAAATAGTTGACAACATTCCTGGCGTGTCCGCCCGTACTTCTCGGTGGGAACATTATAAACGTCTATAACGTTATATAACCTAGCCTAAGGCGACCTAACATGTCGAATGTAATATTTTACATCATTCCTGGCATGTCGGTGCCTACTTCTCGGTGGGAACATTGTATACGTCTATAACGATATACGTCCTAGCCTAAGGCAACCTAACATCTCGGATGTAATATTTCACAACGTTCCTGGCGTGTCGACGCCAGCTTCTCGATGGGGACATTATATACGTCTATAACGTTGTATATCCTAACCTAAGGCAACCTAACTTCTCGGATGTAATATTTTATAACATTCCTGGACCGTCGGCTCCTACTTTTCGGTGGGAACATTATCTACGTCTATAACGTTATATATCCTAACGAAAGGCAACCTAACATGTCGAATGTAACATTTTACAACATTCCTGGCGTGTAGTCGCCTACTTCTCGATGGGGACATTATGTACATCTATATCGTTGTATATCCTAACCTAAGGCAACCTAACGTCTCCAATGTAATAATTTACAACATTCCTAGCATGTCGGTCCCGACGTATCGGTGGGAACATTATATACGTCTATAACGATATATATCCTAATCTAAGGCAACCTAACATCTCGGATGAAATAGTTGACAACATTCCTGGCGAGTCCGCCCGTACTTCTCGGTGGGAACATTATAAACGTCTATAACGTTATATACCCTAGTCTAAGGCGACCCAACATGTCGAATGTAATATTTTACATCATTCCTGGCGTGTCGGCCCGTAGTTCTCAGTGGTAACATTACATACGTCTATAACGTTATATATCCTAGCCTAAGGCAACCTAACACGTCGAGTGTAATATTTTACTACATTCCTGGCGTGTCGACGCCAGCTTCTCGATGGGGACATTATATACGTCTTTAACGTTGTATATCCTAACCTAACACAACCTAACATCTCGGATTTAATGTTTTACAACATTCCTGGCGTGTCGTCGCCTACTTCTGGATGGGTACATTATATACGTCTATAACGTTGTATATCCTAACCTAAGGCAACCTAACATCTCGGATGTAATATTTTATAACATTCCTGGAACGTCGGCTCCTACTTTTCGGTGGGAACATTATCTACGTCTATAACGTTATATATCCTAACGAAAGGCAACCTAACATGTCGAATGTAATATTTTACAACATTCCTGGCGTGTAGTCGCCTACTTCTCGATGGGGACATTATGTACATCTATATCGTTGTATATCCTAACCTAAGGCAACCTAACGTCTCCAATGTAATAATTTACAACATTACTGGCATGTCGGTCCCGACATCTCGGTGGGAACATTATATACGTCTAAAACGATATATATCCTAATCTAAGGCAACCTAACATCTCGGATGAAATAGTTGACAACATTCCTGGCGAGTCCGCCCGTACTTCTCGGTGGGAACATTATATACGTCTGTAACGTTGTATATCCTAACCTAACGCAACCTAACATCTGGGATGTAATATTTTACAACATTCCTGGCGTGTCGTCGCCTACTTCTGGATGGGTACATTATATACATCTATAACGTTGTATATGCTAACCTAAGGCAACCTAACGTCTCGAATGTAATCATTTACAACATTCCTGTCATATCGGTCCCTACGTCTCGGTGGGAATATTATATACGTCTATAACGATATATATCCTAACCTAAGACAACCTAACATCTCGGATGAAATAGTTGACAACATTCCTGGCGTGTCCGCCCGTACTTCTCGGTGGGAACATTATAAACGTCTATAACGTTATATATCCTATCCTAAGGCGACCTAACATGTCGAATGTAATATTTTACATCATTCCTGGCGTGTCGGCCCGTAGTTCTCGGTGGTAACATTACATACGTCTATAACGTTATATATCCTAGCCTAAGGCAACTTAACACGTCGAGTGTAATATTTTACTACATTCCTGGCGTGTCGACGCCAGCTTCTCGATGGGGACATTATATACGTCTTTAACGTTGTATATCCTAATCTAACGCAACCTAACATCTCGGATTTAATGTTTTACAACATTCCTGGCGTGTCGTCGCCTACTTCTGGATGGGTACATTATATACATCTATAACGTTGTATATGCTAACCTAACGCAACCTAACATCTCGTATTTAATGTTTTACAACATTCCTGGCGTGTCGTCGCCTACTTCTGGATGGGTACATTATATACATCTATAACGTTGTATATGCTAACCTAAGGCAACCTAACGTCTCGAATGTAATATTTTACATCATTCCTGGCATGTCGGTCCCTACTTCTCGGTGGGAACATTGTATACATCTATAACGATATATGTCCTAGCCTAAGGCAACCTAACATCTCGGATGTAATATTGTACAACGTTCCTGGCGTGTCGACGCCAGCTTCTCGGTGGTAACATTACATACGTCTATAACGTTATATATCCTAGCCTAAGGCAACCTAACACGTCGAGTGTAATATTTTACTACATTCCTGGCGTGTCGACGCCAGCTTCTCGATGGGGACATTATATACGTCTTTAACGTTGTATATCCTAATCTAACGCAACCTAACATCTCGGATTTAATGTTTTACAACATTCCTGGCGTGTCGTCGCCTACTTCTGGATGGGTACATTATATACATCTATAACGTTGTATATGCTAACCTAACGCAACCTAACATCTCGTATTTAATGTTTTACAACATTCCTGGCGTGTCGTCGCCTACTTCTGGATGGGTACATTATATACATCTATAACGTTGTATATGCTAACCTAAGGCAACCTAACGTCTCGAATGTAATATTTTACATCATTCCTGGCATGTCGGTCCCTACTTCTCGGTGGGAACATTGTATACATCTATAACGATATATGTCCTAGCCTAAGGCAACCTAACATCTCGGATGTAATATTGTACAACGTTCCTGGCGTGTCGACGCCAGCTTCTCGGTGGTAATATTACATACGTCTATAACGTTATATATCCTAGCCTAAGGCAACCTAACACGTCGAGTGTAATATTTTACTACATTCCTGGCGTGTCGACGCCAGCTTCTCGATGGGGACATTATATACGTCTTTAACGTTGTATATCCTAATCTAACGCAACCTAACATCTCGGATTTAATGTTTTACAACATTCCTGGCGTGTCGTCGCCTACTTCTGGATGGGTACATTATATACATCTATAACGTTGTATATGCTAACCTAACGCAACCTAACATCTCGTATTTAATGTTTTACAACATTCCTGGCGTGTCGTCGCCTACTTCTGGATGGGTACATTATATACATCTATAACGTTGTATATGCTAACCTAAGGCAACCTAACGTCTCGAATGTAATATTTTACATCATTCCTGGCATGTCGGTCCCTACTTCTCGGTGGGAACATTGTATACATCTATAACGATATATGTCCTAGCCTAAGGCAACCTAACATCTCGGATGTAATATTGTACAACGTTCCTGGCGTGTCGACGCCAGCTTCTCGGTGGTAACATTACATACGTCTATAACGTTATATACCCTAGCCTAAGGCAACCTAACACGTCGAGTGTAATATTTTACTACATTCCTGGCGTGTCGACGCCAGCTTCTCGATGGGGACATTATATACGTCTTTAACGTTGTATATCCTAATCTAACGCAACCTAACATCTCGGATTTAATGTTTTACAACATTCCTGGCGTGTCGTCGCCTACTTCTGGATGGGTACATTATATACATCTATAACGTTGTATATGCTAACCTAACGCAACCTAACATCTCGTATTTAATGTTTTACAACATTCCTGGCGTGTCGTCGCCTACTTCTGGATGGGTACATTATATACATCTATAACGTTGTATATGCTAACCTAAGGCAACCTAACGTCTCGAATGTAATATTTTACATCATTCCTGGCATGTCGGTCCCTACTTCTCGGTGGGAACATTGTATACATCTATAACGATATATGTCCTAGCCTAAGGCAACCTAACATCTCGGATGTAATATTGTACAACGTTCCTGGCGTGTCGACGCCAGCTTCTCGGTGGTAACATTACATACGTCTATAACGTTATATATCCTAGCCTAAGGCAACCTAACACGTCGAGTGTAATATTTTACTACATTCCTGGCGTGTCGACGCCAGCTTCTCGATGGGGACATTATATACGTCTTTAACGTTGTATATCCTAACCTAACGCAACCTAACATCTCGGATTTAATGTTTTACAACATTCCTGGCGTGTCGTCGCCTACTTCTGGATGGGTACATTATATACATCTATAACGTTGTATATGCTAACCTAACGCAACCTAACATCTCGGATTTAATGTTTTACAACATTCCTGGCGTGTCGTCGCCTACTTCTGGATGGGTACATTATATACATCTATAACATTGTATATGCTAACTTAAGGCAACCTAACGTCTCGAATGTAATATTTTACATCATTCCTGGCATGTCGGTCCCTACTTCTCGGTGGGAACATTGTATACGTCTATAACGATATATATCCTAATCTAAGGCAACCTAACATCTCGGATGAAATAGTTGACAACATTCCTGGCGAGTCCGCCCGAACTTCTCGGTGGGAACATTATATACGTCTGTAACGTTGTATATCCTAACCTAACGCAACCTAACATCTGGGATGTAATATTTTACAACATTCCTGGCGTGTCGTCGCCTACTTCTGGATGGGTACATTATATACATCTATAATGTTGTATATGCTAACCTAAGGCAACCTAACGTCTCGAATGTAATCATTTACAACATTCCTGTCATATCGGTCCCTACGTCTCGGTGGGAACATTATATACGTCTATAACGTTATATATCCTAGCCTAAGGCGACCTAACATGTCGAATGTAATATTTTACATCATTCCTGGCGTGTCGGCCCGTAGTTCTCGGTGGTAACATTACATACGTCTATAACGTTATATATCCTAGCCTAAGGCAACCTAACACGTCGAGTGTAATATTTTACTACATTCCTGGCGTGTCGATGCCAGCTTCTCGATGGGGACATTATATACGTCTTTAACGTTGTATATCCTAACCTAACGCAACCTAACATCTCGGATTTAATGTTTTACAACATTCCTGGCGTGTCGTCGCCTACTTCTGGATGGGTACATTATATACATCTATAACGTTGTATATGCTAACCTAAGGCAACCTAACGTCTCGAATGTAATATTTTACATCATTCCTGGCATGTCGGTCCCTACTTCTCGGTGGGGACATTGTATACGTCTATAACGATATATGTCCTAGCCTAAGGCAACCTAACATCTCGGATGTAATATTTCACAAAGTTCCTGGCGTGTCGACGCCAGCTTCTCGATGGGGACATTATATACGTCTATAACGTTGTATATCCTAACCTAAGGCAACCTAACATCTCGGAAGTAATATATTATAACATTCCTGGACCGTCGGCTCCTACTTTTCGGTGGGAACATTATCTACGTCTATAGCGTTATATATCCTAACGAAAGGCAACCTAACATGTCGAATGTAATATTTTACAACATTCCTGGCGTGTAGTCGCCTACTTCTCGATGGGGACATTATATACATCTATATCGTTGTATATCCTAACCTAAGGCAACCTAATGTCTCCAATGTAATAATTTACAACATTCGTGGCATGTCGGTCCCGACGTCTCGGTGGGAACATTATATACGTCTATAACGATATATATCCTAATCTAAGGCAACCTAACATCTCGGATGAAATAGTTGACAACATTCCTGGCGAGTCCGCCCGAACTTCTCGGTGGGAACATTATATACGTCTGTAACGTTGTATATCCTAACCTAACGCAACCTAACATCTGGGATGTAATATTTTACAACATTCCTGGCGTGTCGTCGCCTACTTCTGGATGGGTACATTATATACATCTATAATGTTGTATATGCTAACCTAAGGCAACCTAACGTCTCGAATGTAATCATTTACAACATTCCTGTCATATCGGTCCCTACGTCTCGGTGGGAACATTATATACGTCTATAACGATATATATCCTAACCTAAGGCAACCTAACATCTCGGATGAAATAGTTGACAACATTCCTGGCGTGTCCGCCCGTACTTCTCGGTGGGAACATTATATACGTCTATAACGTTATATATCCTAGCCTAAGGCGACCTAACACGTCGAGTGTAATATTTTACTACATTCCTGGCGTGTCGACGCCAGCTTCTCGATGGGGACATTATATACGTCTTTAACGTTGTATATCCTAACCTAACGCAACCTAACATCTCGGATTTAATGTTTTACAACATTCCTGGCGTGTCGTCGCCTACTTCTGGATGGGTACATTATATACATCTATAACGTTGTATATGCTAACCTAAGGCAACCTAACCTCTCGAATGTAATATTTTACATCATTCCTGGCATGTCGGTCCCTACTTCTCGGTGGGAACATTGTATACGTCTATAACGATATATGTCCTAGCCTAAGGCAACCTAACATCTCGGATGTAATATTTCACAAAGTTCCTGGCGTGTCGACGCCAGCTTCTCGATGGGGACATTATATACGTCTATAACGTTGTATATCCTAACCTAAGGCAACCTAACATCTCGGAAGTAATATTTTATAACATTCCTGGACCGTCGGCTCCTACTTTTCGGTGGGAACATTATCTACGTCTATAGCGTTATATATCCTAACGAAAGGCAACCTAACATGTCGAATGTAATATTTTACAACATTCCTGGCGTGTAGTCGCCTACTTCTCGATGGGGACATTATATACATCTATATCGTTGTATATCCTAACCTAAGGCAACCTAATGTCTCCAATGCAATAATTTACAACATTCCTGGCATGTCGGTTCCGACGTCTCGGTGGGAACATTATATACGTCTATAACGATATATATCCTAATCTAAGGCAACCTAACATCTCGGATGAAATAGTTGACAACATTCCTGGCGAGTCCGCCCGAACTTCTCGGTGGGAACATTATATACGTCTGTAACGTTGTATATCCTAACCTAACGCAACCTAACATCTGGGATGTAATATTTTACAACATTCCTGGCGTGTCGTCGCCTACTTCTGGATGGGTACATTATATACATCTATAACGTTGTATATGCTAACCTAAGGCAAACTAACGTCTCGAATGTAATCATTTACAACATTCCTGGCATGTCGGTTCCGACGTCTCGGTGGGAACATTATATACGTCTATAACGATATATATCCTAATCTAAGGCAACCTAACATCTCGGATGAAATAGTTGACAACATTCCTGGCGAGTCCGCCCGAACTTCTCGGTGGGAACATTATATACGTCTGTAACGTTGTATATCCTAACCTAACGCAACCTAACATCTGGGATGTAATATCTTACAACATTCCTGGCGTGTCGTCGCCTACTTCTGGATGGGTACATTATATACATCTATAACGTTGTATATGCTAACCTAAGGCAAACTAACGTCTCGAATGTAATCATTTACAACATTCCTGTCATATCGGTCCCTACGTCTCGGTGGGAACATTATATACGTCTATAACGATATATAACCTAACCTAAGGCAACCTAACATCTCGGATGAAATAGTTGACAACATTCCTGGCGTGTCCGCCCGTACTTCTCGGTGGGTACATTATATACGTCTATAACGTTGTATATGCTAACCTAAGGCAACCTAACGTCTCGAATGTAATATTTTACATCATTCCTGGCATGTCGGTCCCTACTTCTCGGTGGGAACATTGTATACGTCTATAACGATATATGTCCTAGCCTAAGGCAACCTAACATCTCGGATGTAATATTTCACAAAGTTCCTGGCGTGTCGACGCCAGCTTCTCGATGTGGACATTATATACGTCTATAACGTTGTATATCCTAACCTAAGGCAACCTAACATCTCGGAAGTAATATTTTATAACATTCCTGGACCGTCGGCTCCTACTTTTCGGTGGGAACATTATCTACGTCTATAGCGTTATATATCCTAACGAAAGGCAACCTAACATGTCGAATGTAATATTTTACAACATTCCTGGCGTGTAGTCGCCTACTTCTCGATGGGGACATTATATACATCTATATCGTTGTATATCCTAACCTAAGGCAACCTAATGTCTCCAATGCAATAATTTACAACATTCCTGGCATGTCGGTTCCGACGTCTCGGTGGGAACATTATATACGTCTATAACGATATATAACCTAACCTAAGGCAACCTAACATCTCGGATGAAATAGTTGACAACATTCCTGGCGTGTCCGCTCGTACTTCTCGGTGGGAACATTATAAACATCTATAACGTTATATACCCTAGCCTAAGGCGACCTAACATGTCGAATGTAATATTTTACATCATTCCTGGCGTGTCGGCCCGTAGTTCTCAGTGGTAACATTACATACGTCTATAACGTTATATATCCTAGCCTAAGGCAACCTAACACGTCGAGTGTAATATTTTACTACATTCCTGGCGTGTCGACGCCAGCTTCTCGATGGGGACATTATATACGTCTTTAACGTTGTATATCCTAACCTAACGCAACCTAACATCTCGGATTTAATGTTTTACAACATTCCTGGCGTATCGTCGCCTACTTCTGGATGGGTACATTATATACATCTATAACGTTGTATATGCTAACCTAAGGCAACCTAACGTCACGAATGTAATATTTTACATCATTCCTGGCATGTCGGTCCCTACTTCTCGGTGGGAACATTGTATACATCTATAACGATATATGTCCTAGCCTAAGGCAACCTAACATCTCGGATGTAATATTGTACAACGTTCCTGGCGTATCGACGCCAGCTTCTCGGTGGTAACATTACATACGTCTATAACGTTATATATCCTAGCCTAAGGCAACCTAACACGTCGAGTGTAATATTTTACTACATTCCTGGCGTGTCGACGCCAGCTTCTCGATGGGGACATTATATACGTCTTTAACGTTGTATATTCTAACCTAACGCAACCTAACATCTCGGATTTAATGTTTTACAACATTCCTGGCGTGTCGTCGCCTACTTCTGGATGGGTACATTATATACATCTATAACGTTGTATATGCTAACCTAAGGCAACCTAACGTCTCGAATGTAATATTTTACATCATTCCTGGCATGTCGGTCCCTACTTCTCGGTGGGAACATTGTATACGTCTATAACGATATATATCCTAATCTAAGGCAACCTAACATCTCGGATGAAATAGTTGACAACATTCCTGGCGAGTCCGCCCGTACTTCTCGGTGGGAACATTATATACGTCTATAACGTTATATATCCTAGCCTAAGGCGACCTAACACGTCGAGTGTAATATTTTACTACATTCCTGGCGTGTCGACGCCAGCTTCTCGATGGGGACATTATATACGTCTTTAACGTTGTATATCCTAACCTAACGCAACCAAACATCTCGGATTTAATGTTTTACAACATTCCTGGCGTGTCGTCGCCTACTTCTGGATGGGTACATTATATACATCTATAACGTTGTATATGCTAACCTAAGGCAACCTAACGTCGCGAATGTAATATTTTACATCATTCCTGGCATGTCGGTCCCTACTTCTCGGTGGGAACATTGTATACATCTATAACGATATATGTCCTAGCCTAAGGCAACCTAGCATCTCGGATGTAATATTGTACAACGTTCCTGGCGAATCGACGCCAGCTTCTCGGTGGTAACATTACATACGTCTATAACGTTATATATCCTAGCCTAAGACAACCTAACACGTCGAGTGTAATATTTTACTACATTCCTGGCGTGTCGACGCCAGCTTCTCGATGGGGACATTATATACGTCTTTAACGTTGTATATCCTAACCTAACGCAACCTAACATCTCGGATTTAATGTTTTACAACATTCCTGGCGTGTCGTCGCCTACTTCTGGATGGGTACATTATATACATCTATAACGTTGTATATGCTAACCTAAGGCAACCTAACGTCTCGAATGTAATATTTTACATCATTCCTGGCATGTCGGTCCCTACTTCTCGGTGCGAACATTGTATACGTCTATAACGATATATGTCCTAGCCTAAGGCAACCTAACATCTCGGATGTAATATTTCACAACGTTCCTGGCGTGTTGACGCCAGCTTCTCGATGGGGACATTATATACGTCTATAACGTTGTATATCCTAACCTAAGGCAACCTAACATCTCGGAAGTAATATTTTATAACATTCCTGGACCGTCGGCTCCTACTTTTCGGTGGGAACATTATCTACGTCTATAGCGTTATATATCCTAACGAAAGGCAACCTAACATGTCGAATGTAATATTTTACAACATTCCTGGCGTGTAGTCTCCTACTTCTCGATGGGGACATTATATACATCTATATCGTTGTATATCCTAACCTAAGGCAACCTAATGTCTCCAATGTAATAATTTACAACATTCCTGGCATGTCGGTCCCGACGTCTCGGTGGGAACATTATATACGTCTATAACGTTATATATCCTAATCTAAGGCAACCTAACATCTCGGATGAAATAGTTGACAACATTCCTGGCGAGTCCGCCCGAACTTCTCGGTGGGAACATTATATACGTCTGTAACGTTGTATATCCTAACCTAACGCAACCTAACATCTGGGATGTAATATTTTACAACATTCCTGGCGTGTCGTCGCCTACTTCTGGATGGGTACATTATATACATCTATAATGTTGTATATGCTAGCCTAAGGCAACCTAACGTCTCGAATGTAATCATTTACAACATTCCTGTCATATCGGTCCCTACGTCTCGGTGGGAACATTATATACGTCTATAACGATATATATCCTAACCTAAGGCAACCTAACATCTCGGATGAAATAGTTGACAACATTCCTGGCGTGTCCGCCCGTACATCTCGGTGGGAACATTATATACGTCTATAACGTTATATATCCTAGCCTAAGGCGACCTAACACGTCGAGTGTAATATTTTACTACATTCCTGGCGTGTCGACGCCAGCTTCTCGATGGGGACATTATATACGTCTTTAACGTTGTATATCCTAACCTAACGCAACCTAACATCTCGGATTTAATGTTTTACAACATTCCTGGCGTGTCGTCGCCTACTTCTGGATGGGTACATTATATACATCTATAACGTTGTATATGCTAACCTAAGGCAACCTAACGTCTCGAATGTAATATTTTACATCATTCCTGGCATGTCGGTCCCTACTTCTCGGTGGGAACATTGTATACGTCTATAACGATATATATCCTAATCTAAGGCAACCTAGCATCTCGGATGAAATAGTTGACAACATTCCTGGCGAGTCCGCCCGAACTTCTCGGTGGGAACATTATATACGTATGTAACGTTGTATATCCTAACCTAACACAACCTAACATCTGGGATGTAATATTTTACAACATTCCTGGCGTGTCGTCGCCTACTTCTGGATGGGTACATTATATACATCTATAACGTTGTATATGCTAACCTAAGGCAACCTAACGTCTCGAATGTAATATTTTACATCATTCCTGGCATGTCGGTCCCTACTTCTCGGTGGGAACATTGTATACGTCTATAACGATATATGTCCTAGCCTAAGGCTACCTAACATCTCGGATGTAATATTTCACAACGTTCCTGGCGTGTCGACGCCAGCTTCTCGATGGGGACATTATATACGTCTATAACGTTGTATATCCTAACCTAAGGCAACCTAACATCTCGGAAGTAATATTTTATAACATTCCTGGACCGTCGGCTCCTACTTTTCGGTGGGAACATTATCTACGTCTATAGCGTTATATATCCTAACGAAAGGCAACCTAACATGTCGAATGTAATATTTTACAACATTCCTGGCGTGTAGTCGCCTACTTCTCGATGGGGACATTATATACATCTATATCGTTGTATATCCTAACCTAAGGCAACCTAATGTCTCCAATGTAATAATTTACAACATTCCTGGCATGTCGGTCCCGACGTCTCGGTGGGAACATTATATACGTCTATAACGATATATATCCTAATCTAAGGCAACCTAACATCTCGGATGAAATAGTTGACAACATTCCTGGCGAGTCCGCCCGAACTTCTCGGTGGGAACATTATATACGTCTGTAACGTTGTATATCCTAACCTAACGCAACCTAACATCTGGGATGTAATATTTTACAACATTCCTGGCGTGTCGTCGCCTACTTCTGGATGGGTACATTATATACATCTATAACGTTGTATATGCTAACCTAAGGCAACCTAACGTCTCGAATGTAATATTTTACATCATTCCTGGCATGTCGGTCCCTACTTCTCGGTGGGAACATTGTATACGTCTATAACGATATATGTCCTAGCCTAAGGCAACCTAACATCTCGGATGTAATATTTCACAACGTTCCTGGCGTGTCGACGCCAGCTTCTCGATGGGGACATTATATACGTCTATAACGTTGTATATCCTAACCTAAGGCAACCTAACATCTCGGAAGTAATATTTTATAACATTCCTGGACCGTCGGCTCCTACTTTTCGGTGGGAACATTATCTACGTCTATAGCGTTATATATCCTAACGAAAGGCAACCTAACATGTCGAATGTAATATTTTACAACATTCCTGGCGTGTAGTCGCCTACTTCTCGATGGGGACATTATATACATCTATATCGTTGTATATCCTAACCTAAGGCAACCTAATGTCTCCAATGTAATAATTTACAACATTCCTGGCATGTCGGTCCCGACGTCTCGGTGGGAACATTATATACGTCTATAACGATATATATCCTAATCTAAGGCAACCTAACATCTCGGATGAAATAGTTGACAACATTCCTGGCGAGTCCGCCCGAACTTCTCGGTGGGAACATTATATACGTCTGTAACGTTGTATATCCTAACCTAACGCAACCTAACATCTGGGATGTAATATTTTACAACATTCCTGGCGTGTCGTCGCCTACTTCTGGATGGGTACATTATATACATCTATAATGTTGTATATGCTAACCTAAGGCAACCTAACGTCTCGAATGTAATCATTTACAACATTCCTGTCATATCGGTCCCTACGTCTCGGTGAGAACATTATATACGTCTATAACGATATATATCCTAACCTAAGGCAACCTAACATCTCGGATGAAATAGTTGACAACATTCCTGGCGTGTCCGCCCGTACATCTCGGTGGGAACATTATATACGTCTATAACGTTATATATCCTAGCCTAAGGCGACCTAACACGTCGAGTGTAATATTTTACTACATTCCTGGCGTGTCGACGCCAGCTTCTCGATGGGGACATTATATACGTCTTTAACGTTGTATATCCTAACCTAAGGCAACCTAACATCTCGGATTTAATGTTTTACAACATTCCTGGCGTGTCGTCGCCTACTTCTGGATGGGTACATTATATACATCTATAACGTTGTATATGCTAACCTAAGGCAACCTAACGTCTCGAATGTAATATTTTACATCATTCCTGGCATGTCGGTCCCTACTTCTCGGTGGGAACATTGTATACGTCTATAACGATATATATCCTAATCTAAGGCAACCTAACATCTCGGATGAAATAGTTGACAACATTCCTGGCGAGTCCGCCCGAACTTCTCGGTGGGAACATTATATACGTCTGTAACGTTGTATATCCTAACCTAACGCAACCTAACATCTGCGATGTAATATTTTACAACATTCCTGGCGTGTCGTCGCTTACTTCTGGATGGGTACATTATATACATCTATAACGTTGTATATGCTAACCTAAGGCAACCTAACGTCTCGAATGTAATAATTTACAACATTCCTGTCATAACGGTCCCTGCGTCTCGGTGGGAACATTATATACGTCTATAACGATATATAACCTAACCTAAGGCAACCTAACATCTCGGATGAAATAGTTGACAACATTCCTGGCGTGTCCGCCCGTACTTCTCGGGGGGAACATTATATACGTCTATAACGTTATATATCCTAGCCTAAGGCGACCTAACACGTCGAGTGTAATATTTTACTACATTCCTGGCGTGTCGACGCCAGCTTCTCGATGAGGACATTATATACGTCTTTAACGTTGTATATCCTAACCTAACGCAACCTAACATCTGGGATGTAATATTTTACAACATTCCTGGCGTGTCGTCGCCTACTTCTGGATGGGTACATTATATACATCTATAACGTTGTATATGCTAACCTAACGCAACCTAACATCTCGGATTTAATGTTTTACAACATTCCTGGCGTGTCATCGCCTACTTCTGGATGGGTACATTATATACATCTATAACGTTGTATATGCTAACCTAAGGCAACCTAACGTCTCGAATGTAATATTTTACATCATTCCTGGCATGTCGGTCCCTACTTCTCGGTGGGAACATTGTATACGTCTATAACGATATATATCCTAATCTAAGGCAACCTAACATCTCGGATGAAATAGTTGACAACATTCCTGGCGAGTCCGCCCGATCTTCTCGGTGGGAACATTATATACGTCTGTAACGTTGTATATCCTAACCTAACGCAACCTAACATCTGGGATGTAATATTTTACAACATTCCTGGCGTGTCGTCGCCTACTTCTGGATGGGTACATTATATACATCTATAACGTTGTATATGCTAACCTAAGGCAACCTAACGTCTCGAATGTAATAATTTACAACATTCCTGTCATATCGGTCCCTACGTCTCGGTGGGAACATTATATACGGCTATAACGATATATAACCTAACCTAAGGCAACCTAACATCTCGGATGAAATAGTTGACAACATTCCTGGCGTGTCCGCCCGTACTTCTCGGTGGGAACATTATATACGTCTATAACGTTATATATCCTAGCCTAAGGCGACCTAACACGTCGAGTGTAATATTTTACTACATTCCTGGCGTGTCGACGCCAGCTTCTCGATGGGGACATTATATACGTCTTTAACGTTGTATATCCTAACCTAACGCAACCAAACATCTCGGATTTAATGTTTTACAACATTCCTGGCGTGTCGTCGCCTACTTCTGGATGGGTACATTATATACATCTATAACGTTGTATATGCTAACCTAAGGCAACCTAACGTCGCGAATGTAATATTTTACATCATTCCTGGCATGTCGGTCCCTACTTCTCGGTGGGAACATTGTATACATCTATAACGATATATGTCCTAGCCTAAGGCAACCTAACATCTCGGATGTAATATTGTACAACGTTCCTGGCGAATCGACGCCAGCTTCTCGGTGGTAACATTACAAACGTCTATAACGTTATATATCCTAGCCTAAGGCAACCTAACACGTCGAGTGTAATATTTTACTACATTCCTGGCGTGTCGACGCCAGCTTCTCGATGGGGACATTATATACGTCTTTAACGTTGTATATCCTAACCTAACGCAACCTAACATCTCGGATTTAATGTTTTACAACATTCCTGGCGTGTCGTCGCCTACTTCTGGATGGGTACATTATATACATCTATAACATTGTATATGCTAACTTAAGGCAACCTAACGTCTCGAATGTAATATTTTACATCATTCCTGGCATGTCGGTCCCTACTTCTCGGTGGGAACATTGTATACGTCTATAACGATATATATCCTAACCTAAGACAACCTAACATCTCGGATGAAATAGTTGACAACATTCCTGGCGTGTCCGCCCGTACTTCTCGGTAGGAACATTATAAACGTCTATAACGTTATATATCCTAGCCTAAGGCGACCTAACATGTCGAATGTAATATTTTACATCATTCCTGGCGTGTCGGCCCGTAGTTCTCGGTGGTAACATTACATACGTCTATTACGTTATATATCCTAGCCTAAGACAACCTAACACGTCGAGTGTAATATTTTACTACATTCCTAGCGTGTCGACGCCAGCTTCTCGATGGGGACATTATATACGTCTTTAACGTTGTATATCCTAACCTAAGGCAACCTAACATCTCGGATGAAATAGTTGACAACATTCCTGGCGTGTCCGCCCGTACATCTCGGTGGGAACATTATATACGTCTATAACGTTATATATCCTAGCCTAAGGCGACCTAACACGTCGAGTGTAATATTTTACTACATTCCTGGCGTGTCGACGCCAGCTTCTCGATGGGGACATTATATACGTCTATAACGTTGTATATCCTAACCTAAGGCAACCTCACACCTCGGATGTAGTATTTTACAACATTCCTGGCGGGTCGATCCCTACTTCTCGGTGGGAACATTATATACGTCTATAACGTAACATAACCTAAAATAACCCATCTAGCCTCTCGCTGGTACTGTTTTACAGAATCCCGGCCATGTCCGACCGTACCTCTCCGTGGGAACATTATATACGTCTATAACGTTATATATCCTAACCTAAGGCAACCTCACAGCTCGGATGTAGTATTTTACAACATTCCCGTCGGGTCGGCGCCTACTTCTCGGTGGGAACGTTATATACGTCTCTAACGTAGTATAACCTAACCTAACCCATTTAGCCCCTCGCTGGTAATGTTTTATACAATCCCGTTCGCGTTGCCCCGTACGCCTTGTTGGGGACATTATATACGTCTGTAGCGTTATATAACCTAATCTAAGGCAGCCTAACATCTCGGATGTAGTATTTTACAACATTCCTGGCGGGTCGGCCCCTACTTCTCAGTGGGAACATTATATACGTTTATAGCGTAATATTACCTATCCTAACCCATTTAGCCCCTCCCTGGTAACGTTTTATGGAATCCGGTTCGTGTCGTCCCGTACGTCTGGGTGGGAACATTATATACGTCTATAACGTTATATATCCTAACGTAAGGCAACCTAGCATCTCGGATGTAGTATTTTGCAAAATTCCTGGCGGGCTGTCCCCTACTTCTCGGTGGGAACATTATATACGTCTATAACTTAATATAACCTCACCTAACCTATTTAGCCCCCCGCTGGTAATGTTTTATAGAATCCTGTTCGTGTCGTCCTGTGCGTCTCGGTGGGAACTTTATATACGTCTACAACGTAATATAACCTAACCTAACCCATTTAGGCCCTCGCTGGTAATGTTTTATAGAATCCCGTTCGTGTCGTCCCATACGTCTCGGTGGGGACATTATATACGTGTATAACGTTACACATCCTTACCTAAGGCAACCTAACTTCTCGGATGTGGTATTTCACAACATTTCTGGAGGTTCAGCTCCTACTTCTCGGTGGGTACATTGTATATGTCTATAACGTGGTATAAACTAACATAACCCATTTAGCCCCTCGCTGGTGATGTTTTATACAATCCCGTTCGCGTTGCCCCGTACGTCTTATTGGGGACATTATATACTTCTGTACCGTTATATATTCTAACCTATGGCAGCCTAACATTCCGGATGTAGTATTTTGCAACATTCTTGGCGGGTCGGTCCCTACTTCTCGATGGGATCATTATACACTTATATAACGTAATACAACCTAACCTAACCCATTTAGCCCCTCGCTGGTAATGTTTTATAGAATCCCGCTCGTATCGTCCCGTACGTCTGGGTGGGAACATTATATACGTCTATAACGTTATATATCCTAACGTAAGGCAACCTAGCATCTCGGATGTAGTATTTTGCAACATTCCTGGCGGGCTGGCCCCTACTTCTCGGTTGGAACATTATATACGTCTATAACTTAATATAACCCCACCTAACCTATTTAGCCCCCCGCTGGTAATGTTTTATAGAATCCCGGTCGTGTCGTCCTGTGCGTCTCGGTGGGGACATTATATACGTGTATAACGTTGCACATCCTTACCTAAGGCAACCTAACATCTCGGATGTGGTATTTCACTACATTCCTCGTATGGTCTGCCCCTACTTCTCGGTGGGTACATTGTATTTGTCTATAACGTAGTATAACCTAACCTAACCCATTTAGCCCCTCGCTGATAATGTTTCATAGAATCCCGTTCGTGTCGTCCCGTACGTCTCGGTGGGGACATTATATACGTCTATAACATTATACAGCCTAACCTAAGGCAGCCTAACATCTCGGATGTAGTATTTTACAACATTCCTGACGGGTCGGCTCCTACTTCTCGGTGGGAACATTATATACGTCTATATCGTAATATCACCTAACCTAAAACATTTAGCCCCTCCGTGGTAATGTTATATAGAATCCCGTTCGTGTCGTCCCGCACGTGTCGGTGGGGACATTATATACGACAATAACGTAATATAACCTAACGTAACCCATCTAGCCCCTCGCTGGTAATGTTTTAAAGAATCCCGTTCTTGTCGTCCCGTACGTCGCGGTGGGAACATTATATACGTCTCTAACGTAATATAACCTAACCTAACCCACCTACCCCCTCGCTGGTAATGTTGTACAGAATCCCGGTCGTGTCGGCCCGTACCTCTCCGCGGGAACATTATATACGTCTATAACGTTATATATCCTAACGTAAGGCAACGTCACTCCTCGGATGTAGTATTTTACATTCCTGGCAGGCCGGCCCCTACTTCTCGGTGGGAACATTATATACGTCTATAACGTAATATCACCTAACCTAACACATCTAGCCCCTCGTTGGTAATGTTTTACAGAATCCCGTCCGTGTCGGACCGTACTTCTCGGTGGGGACACTATATACGTCTGTTACATTATACATCCTAACGTAAAGGCAACCAAACATCTCGGATGTACTATTTTCGAACATTCGTGGCGGGTCGGCCTCTACTTCTCGGTGGGAACATTATATACGTCTATAACGTAATATAACCTAACCTAACCCATCTATCCCCTCGCTGGTAATGTTTTACAAAATCCCGGCCTTGTCGGAACGTACCTCTCCCTGGGAACATTATATACGTCTATAACGTTATATATCCTAACCTAAGGCAACCTAACTCCTCGGATGTAGTATTTTACAACATTCCTTGCGGGTCGGCCCCTACTTCTCGGTGGGAACATTATATACGTCTATAACGTAATATAACCTAACCTAACCCATCTACCACATCGCTGGTAATGTTTTACAGAATCCCGGTCCTGATGGCCCGTAACTCTCCGTGGGAACACTATATATGTCTATAACGTGATATATCCCAACCTAAGGCAACCAAACATCTCGGATGTAGTATTTTCGAACATTCCTGGCGGGTCGGCCTCTACTTCTCGGTGGGAACATTATATACGTCTATAACGTAATATAACCTAACCTAACCCATCTAGCCCCTCGCTGGTAATGTTTTACAGAATCCCGGTTGTGTCGGCCCGTACTTCTCGGTGGGTACACTATATACGTCTGTAACGTTATACATCCTAACCTAGGGCAACTTAACATCTCGGATGTAGTATTTTCCAACATTCCTGACGGGTCGGCCTCGACTTCTCGGTGGGAACATGATATACGTCCATAACCTAATATAACCTAACCTAACCCATCTAGACTCTCGCTGGTAATGTTTTACAAAATCACGTTCGTGTCGTCCCGTACGTCTCGGTGCGGACATTATATGCGTCTATAACGTTATATATCCGAACCTAAGGCAACCTAACTTCTAGAATGTAGTATTCTACAACATCCCAGGCGGGACGGCTCCTTCTTCTCGGTGGGCACATTATATTCGTCTATAACGTAATATAACCTAACCTAACCCATCTAGCCCCTCGGTGGAAATGTTTTACAGAATGCCGGTTGTGTCGGCCCGTACTTCTCGGTGGGGACACTATATACGTCTGTAACGTTATACATCCTAACCTAAGGCAACCTAACATCTCGAATGTAGTATTTTACAACATTCCAGGCAGGTGGGCCCTAGATTCTCGATGGGAACATTATATACGTCTATAACGTAATATAACCTAACCTAACCCATCTAGACTCTCGCTGGAAATGTTTTACAGGATCCCCGTCGTGTCGGCCCGTACTCCTCGGTGGGGAAATTATATACGTCTATAACGTTATATATCCTAACCTAAGTCAACCTAACATCTCGAATGTAGTATTTCACAACATTCCTGGCGGGTCGGGCTCTACTTCTCGGTGGGCACATTATATACGTCTGTAACGTAATATAACATATCCTAATCCCTCTAGACTCTCGCTGGTAATGTTTTCCAGAATCCCCGTCGTGTCGGCCCGTACTTCTCGGTGGGGACATTATATACGTCTATAACGTTATATATGCTAACCTAAGGCAACCTAACATCTCGGATGTAGTATTTTACAACATTCCTGGCGGGTCGGCCTCGACTTCTCGGTGGGAACATTATATACGTCTATTCCCTAATATAACCTAACCTAACCCATCTAGCCCCTCGCTGGTAATGTTTTACAGAATCCCGGTTGTGTCGGCCCGTACTTCTCGGTGGGGACACTATATACGTCTGTAACGTTATACATCCTAACCTAGGGCAACTTAACATCTCGGATGTAGTATTTTCCAACATTCCTGACGGGTCGGCCTCGACTTCTCGGTGCGAACATGATATACGTCCATAACCTAATATAACCTAACCTAACCCATCTAGACTCTCGCTGGTAATGTTTTACAAAGTCACGTTCGTGTCGTCCCGCACGTCTCGGTGCGGACATTATATAAGTCTATAACGTTATATATCCTAACCTAAGGCAACCTAACACCTCGAATGTAGTATTTTACAACATTCCAGGCAGGTCGGCCATTAATTCTCGATGGGAACATTATATACGTCTATAACGTAATATAACCTAACCTAACCCATCTAGACTCTCGCTGGAAATGTATTACAGAATCCCCGTCGTGTCGGCCCGTATTTCTCGGTGGGGAAATTATATACGTCTATAACGTTATATATCCAACCCGAAGGCAACCTAAAGTCTCGGATGTAGTATTTCACAACATTCCTGGCGGGACGGGCTCTACTTCTCGGTAGGAACATTATATACGTCTATAACGTAATATAACCTAACCTAACCCATCTAGCCCCTCGGTGGTAATGTTTTACAGAATCCCGGTTGTGTCGGCCCGTACTTCTCGGTGGGGACACTATATACGTCTGTAACGTTATACATCCTAACCTAAGGCAACCTAACATCTCGAATGTAGTATTTTACAACATTCCAGGCAGGTGGGCCCTAGATTCTCGATGGGAACATTATATACGTCTATAACGTAATATAACCTAACCTAACCCATCTAGACTCTCGCTGGAAATGTTTTACAGGATCCCCGTCGTGTCGGCCCGTACTCCTCGGTGGGGAAATTATATACGTCTATAACGTTATATGTCCTAACCTAAGGCAACCTAACATCTCGAATGTAGTATTTCACAACATTCCTGGCGGGTCGGGCTCTACTTCTCGGTGGGCACATTATATACGTCTGTAACGTAATATAACATATCCTAATCCATCTAGACTCTCGCTGGTAATGTTTTCCAGAATCCCCGTCGTGTCGGCCCGTACTTCTCGGTGGGGACATTATATACGTCTATAACGTTATATATGCTAACCTAAGGCAACCTAACATCTCGGATGTAGTATTTTACAACATTCCTGGCGGGTCGGCCTCGACTTCTCGGTGGGAACATTATATACGTCTATACCCTAATATAACCTAACCTAACCCATTAAGACTCTCGCTGGTAATGTTTCACAGAGTCCCGTTCGTGTCGTCCCCTACGTTTCGGTGGGGACATTATATGCGTCTATAACGTTATATATCCGAACCTAAGGCAACCTAACTTCTAGAATGTAGTATTCTACAACATTCCAGGCGGGACGGCTCCTTCTTCTCGGTGGGCACATTATATTCGTCTATAACGTAATATAACCTAACCTAACCCATCTAGCCCCTCGGTGGAAATGTTTTACAGAATCCCGGTTGTGTCGGCCCGTACTTCTCGGTGGGGACACTATATACGTCTGTAACGTTATACATCCTAACCTAAGGCAACCTAACATCTCGAATGTAGTATTTTACAACATTCCAGGCAGGTGGGCCCTAGATTCTCGATGGGAACATTATATACGTCTATAACGTAATATAACCTAACCTAACCCATCTAGACTCTCGCTGGAAATGTTTTACAGGATCCCCGTCGTGTCGGCCCGTACTCCTCGGTGGGGAAATTATATACGTCTATAACGTTATATATCCTAACCTAAGGCAACCTAACATCTCGAATGTAGTATTTCACAACATTCCTGGCGGGTCGGGCTCTACTTCTCGGTGGGCACATTATATACGTCTGTAACGTAATATAACATATCCTAATCCATCTAGACTCTCGCTGGTAATGTTTTCCAGAATCCCCGTCGTGTCGGCCCGTACTTCTCGGTGGGGCATTATATACGTCTATAACGTTATATATGCTAACCTAAGGCAACCTAACATCTCGGATGTAGTATTTTACAACATTCCTGGCGGGTCGGCCTCAACTTCTCGGTGGGAACATTATATACGTCTATACCCTAATATAACCTAACCTAACCCATTAAGACTCTCGCTGGTAATGTTTCACAGAATCCCGTTCGTGTCGTCCCCTACGTTTCGGTGGGGACATTATATGCGTCTATAACGTTATATATCCGAACCTAAGGCAACCTAACTTCTAGAATGTAGTATTCTACAACATTCCAGGCGGGACGGCTCCTTCTTCTCGATGGGAACATTATATACGTCTATAACGTAATATAACCTAACCTAACCCATCTAGACTCTCGCTGGAAATGTTTTACAGGATCCCCGTCGTGTCGGCCCGTACTCCTCGGTGGGGAAATTATATACGTCTATAACGTTATATATCCTAACCTAAGGCAACCTAACATCTCGAATGTAGTATTTCACAACATTCCTGGCGGGTCGGACTCTACTTCTCGGTGGGCACATTATATACGTCTGTAACGTAATATAACATATCCTAATCCATCTAGACTCCCGCTGGTAATATTTTCCAGAATCCCCGTCGTGTCGGCCCGTACTTCTCGGTGGGGACATTATATACGTCTATAACGTTATATATGCTAACCTAAGGCAACCTAACATCTCGGATGTAGTATTTTACAACATTCCTGGCGGGTCGGCCTCGACTTCTCGGTGGGAACATTATGTACGTCTATACCCTAATATAACCTAACCTAACCCATCTAGCCCCTCGCTGGTAATGTTTTACAGAATCCCGGTTGTGTAGGCCCGTACTTCTCGGTGGGGACACTATATACGTCTGTAACGTTATACATCCTAACCTAGGGCAACTTAACATCTCGGATGTAGTATTTTCCAACATTCCTGACGGGTCGGCCTCGACTTCTCGGTGGGAACATGATATACGTCCATAACCTAATATAACCTAACCTAACCCATCTAGACTCTCGCTGGGAATGTTTTACAAAATCACGTTCGTGTCGTCCCGCACGTCTCGGTGCGGACATTATATAAGTCTATAACGTTATATATCCTAACCTAAGGCAACCTAACACCTCGAATGTAGTATTTTACAACATTCCAGGCAGGTCGGCCATTAATTCTCGATGGGAACATTATATACGTCTATAACGTAATATAACCTAACCTAATCCAACTAGACTCTCGCTGGTAATGTTTTCCAGAATCACCGTCGTGTCGGCCCGTACTTCTCGGTGGGGACATTATATACGTCTATAACGTTATATATGCTAACCTAAGGCAACCTAACATCTCGGATGTAGTATTTTACAACATTCCTGGCGGGTCGGCCTCGACTTCTCGGTGGGAACATTATATACGTCTATACCCTAATATAACCTAACCTAACCCATTAAGACTCTCGCTGGTAATGTTTCACAGAGTCTCGTTCGTGTCGTCCCCTACGTTTCGGTGGGGACATTATATGCGTCTATAACGTTATATATCCGAACCTAAGGCAACCTAACATCTCGGATGTAGTATTTTACAACATTCCTGGCGGGTCGGCCTCGACTTCTCGGTGGGAACATTATATACGTCTATACCCTAATATAACCTAACCTAACCCATTAAGACTCTCGCTGGTAATGTTTCACAGAATCCCGTTCGTGTCGTCCCCTACGTTTCGGTGGGGACATTATATGCGTCTATAACGTTATATATCCGAACCTAAGGCAACCTAACTTCTAGAATGTAGTATTCTACAACATTCCAGGCGGGACGGCTCCTTCTTCTCGGTGGGCACATTATATTCGTCTATAACATAATATAACCTAACCTAACCCATCTAGCCCCTCGGTGGTAATGTTTTACAGAATCCCGGTTGTGTCGGACCGTACTTCTCGGTGGGGACATTATATACGTCTGTAACGTTATACATCCTAACCTAAGGCAACCTAACATCTCGAATGTAGTATTTTACAACATTCCAGGCAGGTCGGCCATTAATTCTCGATGGGAACATTATATACGTCTATAACGTAATATAACCTAACCTAACCCATCTAGACTCTCGCTGGAAATGTTTTACAGAATCCCCGTCGTGTCGGCCCGTATTTCTCGGTGGGGAAATTATATACGTCTATAACGTTATATATCCAACCCGAAGGCAACCTAACGTCTCGGATGTAGTATTTTACAACATTCCATGCGGGTCGGCCCCTACATCTCGGTGGGCACATTATATACGTCTATAACGTAATATAACCTAACCTAACCCATCTAGCCCCTCGGTGGTAATGTGTTGCAGAATCCCGGTTGTGTCGGACCGTACTTCTCGGTGGGGACACTATATACGTCTGTTACATTATACATCCTAACGTAAAGGCAACCAAACATCTCGGATGTACTATTTTCGAACATTCCTGGCGGGTCGGCCTCGACTTCTCGGTGCGAACATGATATACGTCCATAACCTAATATAACCTAACCTAACCCATCTAGACTCTCGCTGGTAATGTTTTACAGAATCACGTTCGTGTCGTCCCGTACGTCTCGGTGCGGGAACTTTATATACGTCTATAACGCTATATATCCTAACCTAAGGCAACCTAATATCTCGAGTGTAGTATTTCACAACATTCCTGGCGGGTCGGCCTCTACTTCTCGGTGGGAACATTATATACGTCTATAGCGTAATATAACCTGACCTAACCCATCTAGCCCCTCGCGGGCAATGTTTTACAAAGTCCCGTTCGTGTCGTCCCGTAGGTCTCGGTGCGGGCATTATATACGTCTATAACGTATTCTATACGTCTATTCTAATCTAAGGCAACCTAACATCTCGAATGTAGTATTTCACAACATTCCTGGCGGTTCGGCCCCTACTTCTCGGTGGGCACATTATATACGTCTATAACGCAATATAACCTATCCTAACCCATCTAGACCCTCGCTAGTAACGTTTTACAGAATCCCGGTCGTGTCGGCCCGTACTTCTCGGTAGGGACATTATATACGTCTATAACCATGTACATACTACCATAAGGCAACTTAACATATCGAATGCTGTATTTTACAACATTCCAGGCTGTTCTGCCCCTACCTCTCGGTGGGAACATTATATACGTCTATAACGTTATATATCCTAACCTGAGTAACCTGACATCTCGGATGTAGTATATTCCAACATTCCTGGAGTGTCGACCCCTAATTCTCGGTGGGAACATTATATACGTCTATAACGTAATATATCCTAACCTAACCCATCTAGACCCTCGCTGGTAATGTTTTACAGAATCTCGTTCGTGTCGTCCCGTACGTTTCGGTGCGGACATTATATACGTCTATAACGTTATATATCCTAACCTAAGGCAACATTATATCTCGGATGTAGTATTTTCCAACATTCCTGGCGGGTCGGCCTCTACTTCTCGGTGGGAACATTATATACGTCTATAGCGTAATATAACCTAACCTAACCCATCTTACCCCTCGCTGGTAATGTTTTACAGAATCCTGTTCGTGTCGGCCCGTACTTCTCGGTGGGGACATTATATGCGTCTATAACGTTATATATCCTAACCTAAGGGAGCCTAACATCTCGAATGTAGTATTTTACAACATTCCAGGCGGTTCTGTCCCTACTTCCCCGTGGGAACATTATATATGTCTATATCGTAATATAACCTAACCTAACCCATCTAGCCCCTCGCTGGTAATGTTTTACAGCATCCCGTTCGTGTCGACCCGTACGTCTCGGTGGGGACATTACATGCGTCTATAACATTATATATCCTAACCTACGGCAACCTAACATCTCGACTGTAGTATTTCACAACATTCCTGGCGGGTGGGCCCACTTCTCGGTGGGAACATTATATACGTCTATACCATTATATATTCTAACCAAAGGCAACCTAACATCTCGAATGTAGTATTTTACAACATTCCAGGCGGTTCGGCCCGTACTTCTCGGTGGGGACATGTTATACGTCTATAACGTTATATATCCCAACCTAAGGCCACCTAACATGTCGGATGTAGTATTTTCCAACATTCCTGGCGGGTCGGGACTTACTTATCGGCGGGAACATTATATGCGTCTATAACGTAGTATAACCTAACCTAACCCATCTAGCCCCTCCCTGGGAATGTTTTACAGAATCCCGTTCGTGTCGTCCCGTACGTCTCGGTGCGGACATTATATACGTCTATAACGCTATATATTCTAACCTAAGGCAACCTAACATCTCGAATGTAGTATGTCACAACATTCCTGGCGGGTCGGCTCCTACTTCTCGGTGGGCACATTATATACGTCTATAACGCAATATAACCTATCCTAACCCATCTAGCGTCTCGCTGGTAACGTTTTACACAATCCCGGTCGTGTCGGCCCGTACTTCTCCGTGGGGACACTATATACGTCTCTCACGTTATATATCACAACCTACGGCAACCTAACATCTCGATTTGTAGTAATTCACAACATTCCTGTCGGGTGGGCCCCTACTTCTCGGTGGGCACATTATATACGTCTATATCGTAATATAACCTAACCTAACCCATTTTGACCCTCGGTTATAATGTTTTACAGAATCCCCTACGTGAAGGCCCATACTTCTCGATAGGGACATTATATACGTCTATAACATTGTACATACTACCATAAGGCAACTTAACATATCGAATGTTGTATTTTACAACATTCCAGGCTGGTCTGCCCCTACTTCTCGGTGGGAACATTATATACGTCTATAGCGTAATATAACCTAACCTAACCCATCTTACCCCTCGCTGGTAATGTTTTACAGAATCCTGTTCGTGTCGGCCCGTACTTCTCGGTGGGGACATTATATGCGTCTATAACGTTATATATCCTAACCTAAGGGAGCCTAACATCTCGAATGTAGTATTTTACAACATTCCAGGCGGTTCTGTCCCTACTTCCCCGTGGGAACATTATATATGTCTATATCGTAATATAACCTAACCTAACCCATCTAGCCCCTCGCTGGTAATGTTTTACAGAATCCCGTTCGTGTCGACCCGTACGTCTCGGTGGGGACATTACATGCGTCTATAACATTATATATCCTAACCTACGGCAACCTAACATCTCGACTGTAGTATTTCACAACATTCCTGGCGGGTGGGCCCCACTTCTCGGTGGGAACATTATATACGTCTATACCATTATATATTCTAACCTAAGGCAACCTAACATCTCGAATGTAGTATTTTACAACATTCCTGGCGGGTCGGGACTTACTTATCGGCGGGAACATTATATGCGTCTATAACGTAATGTAACCTAACCTAACCCATCTAGCCCCTCGCTGGGAATGTTTTACAGAATCCCGATGGTGTCGGCCCGTATGTCTCGGTGTGGACATTATATACGTCTATAACGTTATACATCCTAACTTAAGGCAACCTGACATCTCGGATATAGTATTTTCCAACATTCCTGTCGGGGCGGCCCCTAAATCTCGGTGGGGACATTATATACGTCTATATCGTAATATAACCTAACCTAACCCATCTCGCCCCCTCGCTGGTAATGTTTTACAAAATCCCGGTCGTGTGGGCCCGTACTTCTCGATGGGGACATTATATGCGTCTATAACATTGTACATACTACCACAAGGCAACTTAACATATCGAATGTTGTATTTTACAACATTCCAGGCTGGTCTGCCCCTACTTCTCGGTGGGAACATTATATACGTCTATAACATAATATAACATAACCTAACCCATCTAGCCCCTCGCTGGTAATGTTTTACAGAATCCCGGTCGTGTCGGGCCGTACTTCTTTGTGGGGACATTATGTAAGTCTATAAGGTTGCATATATTACGATAATGCAACCTAACATTTCGAATGTAGTATTTCACAACATTCCTGGCGGGTGGGCCCCACTTCTCGGTGGGCACATTATTTTCGTCTATAACGTAATATAACCTGACCTGACCCATCTAGACCCTCGCTCGTAATGTTTTACAGAATCTCGTTCGTGTCGTCCCGTACGTCTCGGTGCGGACATTATATACGTCTATAACGTTATACATCCTAACCTAAGGCAACCTGACATCTCGGATATAGTATTTTCCAACATTCCTGTCGGGGCGGCCCCTAAATCTCGGTGGGGACATTATATACGTCTATATTTTGATATAACATAACCTAACACATCTTGCTCCTCGTTGATAATGTTTTACAGAATCCCTTACGTGAAGGCCCGTACTTCTCGGTAGGGACATTATATACGTCTATAACCTTGTACATACTACCATAAGGCAACTTAACATATCGAATGTTGTATTTTACAACATTCCAGGCTGGTCTGCCCCTACTTCTCGGTGGGAACATTATATACGTCTATAACGTTATATAACCTAACCTGAGTAACCTGGCATCTCGGATGTAGTATATTCCAAAATTCCTGGCGTGTCGACCCCTAATTCTCGGTGGGAACATTATATACGTCTATAACGTAATATATCCTAACCTAACGCATCTAGACCCTCGCTGGTAATATTTTACAGAATCTAGTTCGTGTCGTCCCGTACGTCTCGGTGTGGACATTATATACGTCTATAACGTTATATATCCTAACCTAAGGCAACCTAATATCTCGGATGTAGTATTTTCCAACATTCCTGGCGGGTCGGCCCCTAAATCTCGGTGGGGACATTATATACGTCTATATCGTAATATAACCTAACCTAACCAATCTAGCACCCTCGCTGGTAATGTTTTACAAAATCCCGGTCGTGTGGGCCCGTACTTCTCGATGGGGACATTATATACGTCTATATCGTTATATATCCTAATCTAAGGGAACTTAACATCTCAAATGTAGTATTTTACAACATTCCAGGCGGGTCTGTCCCTACTTCTCGTTGGGAACATTATATACGTCTATATCGTAATATAACATAACCTAACACATCTTGCTCCTCGTTGATAATGTTTTACAGAATCCCGTTCGTGTCGACCCGTACGTATCGGTGCGGACATTATATACGTCTATAACGTTATATATCCCAACCTAAGGCAACCTGACATCTCGGATATAGTATTTTCCAACATTCCTGGCGGGGCGGCCCCTTAATCTCGGTGGGGACATTATATACGTCTATATCGTAATATAACCTATCCTAACCCATCTCGCCCCCTCGCTGGTAATGTTTTACAATATCCCGGTCGTGTGGGCCCGTACATCTCGATGGGGACATTATATACGTCTATAACGTTATATATCCTAATCTAAGGGATCTTAACATCTCGAATGTAGTATTTTACAACATTCCAGGCTGGTCTGCCCCTACTTCTCGGTGGGAACATTATATACGTCTATAACATAATATAACATAACCTAACCCATCTAGCCCCTCGCTGGTAATGTTTTACAGAATCCCGGTCGTGTCGGGCCATACTTCTTTGTGGGGACATTGTGTAAGTCTATAAGGTTGCATATATTACGATAATGCAACCTAACATTTCGAATGTAGTATTTCACAACATTCCTGGCGGGTCGGCCCCACTTCTCGGTGGGTACATGATTTTCGTCTATAACGTAATATAACCTGACCTGACCCATCTAGACCCTCGCTCGTAATGTTTTACAGAATCTCGTTCGTGTCGTCCCGTACGTCTCGGTGCGGACATTATATACGTCTATAACGTTATATATTCTAACCTAAGCCAACCTAAGATCTCGGGTGTAGTATTTTCCAACATTCCTGGCGGGGCGGCCGCTAAATCTCGGTGGGGACATTATATACGTCTATATCGTAATATAAACTAATCTAACCCATCTAGCCCCTGGCTGGTAATGTTTTACAAAATCCCGTTCGTGTCGCCCCGTACTTCTCGGTGGGGACATTATATGCGTCTATAACGTTATATATCCTAACCTAAGGGAGCCTAACATCTCGAATGTAGTATTTTACAACATTCCAGGCGGTTCGGCCCGTACTTCTTGGTGGGGACATGTTATACGTCTATAACGTTATATATCCCAACCTAAGGCCACCTAACATGTCGGATGTAGTATTTTCCAACATTCCTGGCGGGTCGGGACTTACTTATCGGCGGGAACATTATATGCGTCTATAACGTAATGTAACCTAACCTAACCCATCTAGCCGCTCGCTGGGAATGTTTTACAGAATCCCGATGGTGTCGGCCCGTATGTCTCGGTGTGGACATTATATACGTCTATAACGTTATACATCCTAACCTAAGGCAACCTGACATCTCGGATATAGTATTTTCCAACATTCCTGTCGGGGCGGCCCCTAAATCTCGGTGGGGACATTATATACGTCTATATCGTAATATAACCTAACCTAACCCATCTCGCCCCCTCGCTGGTAATGTTTTACAAAATCCCGGTCGTGTGGGCCCGTACTTCTCGATGGGGACATTATATGCGTCTATAACGTTATATATCCTAACCTAAGGGAACCTAACATCTCGAATGTAGTATTTTACAAGATTCCAGGCGGGTCTGTCCCTACTTCTCGTTGGGAACATTATATACGTCTATATTTTGATATAACATAACCTAACACATCTTGCTCCTCGTTGATAATGTTTTACAGAATCCCTTACGTGAAGGCCCGTACTTCTCGGTAGGGACATTATATACGTCTATAACGTTATATAACCTAACCTGAGTAACCTGGCATCTTGGATGTAGTATATTCCAACATTCCTGGCGTGTCGACCCCTAATTCTCGGTGGGAACATTATATACGTCTATAACGTAATATATCCTAACCTAACGCATCTAGACCCTCGCTGGTAATGTTTTACAGAATCTAGTTCGTGTCGTCCCGTACGTCTCGGTGTGGACATTATTTACGTCTATAACGTTATATATCCTAACCTAAGGCAACCTAATATCTCGGATGTAGTATTTTCCAACATTCCTGGCGGGTCGGCCCCTAAATCTCGGTGGGAACATTATATACGTCTATATCGTAATATAACCTAACCTAACCAATCTAGCCCCCTCGCTGGTAATGTTTTACAAAATCCCGGTCGTGTGGGCCCGTACTTCTCGATGGGGACATTATATACGTCTATATCGTTATATATCCTAATCTAAGGGAACTTAACATCTCGAATGTAGTATTTTACAACATTCCAGGCGGGTCTGTCCCTACTTCTCGGTGGGAACATTACATACGTCTATGTCGTAATATAACATAACCTAACACAACTTGCTCCTCGTTGATAATGTTTTACAGAATCCCGTTCGTGTCGACCCGTATGTCTCGGTGGGGACATTATATGCGTCTATAACGTTATATATCCTAACCTACGGCAACCTAACATCTCGAATGTAGTATTTTACAACATTCCAGGCGGGTCTGTCCCTACTTCTCGGTGGGAACATTATATACGTCGATATCGTAATATAACATAACCTAACACATCTTGCTCCTCGTTGATAATGTTATATAGAATCCCTTACGTGAAGGCCCGTACTTCTCAGTAGGGACATTATATACGTCTATAACCTTGTACATACTACCATAAGGCAACTTAACATATCGAATGTTGTATTTTACAACATTCCAGGCTGGTCTGCCCCTACGTCTCGGTGGGATCATTATATACATCTATAACGTTATATATCCGAACCTGAGTAACCTGGCATCTCGGATGTAGTATATTCCAACATTCGTGGCGTGTCGACCCCTAATTCTCGGTGGGAACATTATATACGTCTATAACGTAATATATCCTAACCTAACCCATCTAGACCCTCGCTGGTAATGTTTTACAGAATCACGTTCGTGTCGTCCCGTACGTCTCGGTGCGGACATTATATGCGTCTATAACGTTATATATCCCAACCTAAGGGAACCTAACACCTCGAATGTAGTATTTTACAACATTCTAGGCGGGTCTGTCCCTACTTCCCGGTGGGAACATTATATATGTCTATATCGTAATATAACCTAACCTAACCCATCTAGCCCCTCGCTGGTAATGTTTTACAGAATCCCGTTCGTGTCGACCCTTATGTCTCGGTGGGGACATTATATGCGTCTATAACGTTATATATCCTAACCTACGGCAACCTAACATCTCGATTGTAGTATTTCACAACATTCCTGGCGGGTGGGCCCCACTTCTCGGTGGGAGCATTATATACGTCTATACCATTATATATTCTAACCAAATGCAACCTAACATCTCGAATGTAGTATTTTACAACATTCCAGGCGGTTCGGCCCGTACTTCTCGGTGGGGACATTATATACGTCTATAACGTTATATATCCTAACCTAAGGCAACCTAATATCTCGGATGTAGTATTTTCCAACATTCCTGGCGGGTCGGCCTCTACTTCTCCCTGGGAACATTATATACGTCTATAGCGTAATATAACCTAACCTAAGCCATCTTACCCCTCGCTGGTAATGTTTTACAGAATCCTGTTCGTGTCGGCCCGTACTTCTCGGTGGGGACATTATATGCGTCTATAACGTTATATATCCCAACCTAAGGGAACCTAACACCTCGAATGTAGTGTTTTACAACATTCCAGGCGGGTCTGTCCTTACTTCCCAGTGGGAACATTATATATGTCTATATCGTAATACAACCTAACCTAACCCATCTAGCCCCCTCGCTGGTAATGTTTTACAAAATCCCGGTCGTGTGGGCCCGTACTTCTCGATGGGGACATTATATACGTCCATAACGTTATATATCCTAATCCAAGGGAACTTAACATCTCGAATGTAATATTTTACAACATTCCAGGCGGGTCTGTCCCTACTTCTCGGTGGGAACATTATATACGTCTATATCGTAATATAACATAACCTAACACATCTTGCTCCTCGTTGAAAATGTTTTACAGAATCCCGTTCGTGTCGACCCTTACGTCTCGATGCAGACATTATATACGTCTATAATGTTATATATCCCAACCTAAGGCAACCTGACATCTCGGATATAGTATTTTCCAACATTCCTGGCGGGGCGGCCCCTAAATCTCGGTGGGGACATTATATACGTCTATATCGTAATATAACCTAACCTAAGCCATCTTACCCCTCGCTGGTAATGTTTTACAGAATCCTGTTCGTGTCGGCCCGTACTTCTCGGTGGGGACATTATATGCGTCTATAACGTTATATATCCCAACCTAAGGGAACCTAACACCTCGAATGTAGTGTTTTACAACATTCCAGGCGGGTCTGTCCCTACTTCTCGGTGGGAACATTATATACGTCTATATCGTAATATAACATAACCTAACACATCTTGCTCCTCGTTGATAATGTTTTACAGAATCCCGTTCGTGTCGACCCGTACGTCTCGGTGCGGACATTATATACGTCTATAACGTTATATATCCCAACCTAAGGCAACCTGACATCTCGGATATAGTATTTTCCAACATTCCTGGCGGGGCGGCGCCTAAATCTCGGTGGGGACATTATATACGTCTATATCGTAATATAACCTAACCTAACCCATCTCGCCCCCTCGCTGGTAATGTTTTACAAAATCCCTGTCGTGTGGGCCCGTACTTCTCGATGGGGACATTATATGCGTCTATAACGTTATATATCCCAACCTAAGGGAACCTAACACCTCGAATGTAGTATTTTACAACATTCCAGGCGGGTCTGTCCCTACTTCCCGGTGGGAACATTATATATGTCTATATCGTAATATAACCTAACCTAACCCATCTAGCCCCTCGCTGGTAATGTTTTACAGAATCCCGTTCGTGTCGACCCTTATGTCTCGGTGGGGACATTATATGCGTCTATAACGTTATATACCCTAACCTACGGCAACCTAACATCTCGATTGTAGTATTTCACAACATTCCTGGCGGGTGGGCCCCACTTCTCGGTGGGAGCATTATATACGTCTATACCATTATATATTCTAACCAAATGCAACCTAACATCTCGAATGTAGTATTTTACAACATTCCAGGCGGTTCGGCCCGTACTTCTCGGTGGGGACATTATATACGTCTATAACGTTATATATCCTAACCTAAGGCAACCTAATATCTCGGATGTAGTATTTTCCAACATTCCTGGCGGGTCGGCCTCTACTTCTCCCTGGGAACATTATATACGTCTATAGCGTAATATAACCTAACCTAAGCCATCTTACCCCTCGCTGGTAATTTTTTACAGAATCCTGTTCGTGTCGACCCGTACTTCTCGGTGGAGACATTATATGCGTCTATAACGTTAGATATCCCAACCTAAGGGACCCTAACACCTCGAATTTAGTGTTTTACAACATTCCAGGCGGGTCTGTCCTTACTTCCCGGTGGGAACATTATATACGTCGATATCGTAATATAACATAACCTAACACATCTTGCTCCTCGTTGATAATGTTATACAGAATCCCGTTCGTGTCGACCCGTATGTCTCGGTGGGGACATTATATGCGTCTATAACGTTATATATCCTAACCTACGGCAACCTAACATCTCGAATGTAGTATTTTACAACATTCCAGGCGGGTCTGTCCCTACTTCTCGGTGGGAACATTATATACGTCGATATCGTAATATAACATAACCTAACACATCTTGCTCCTCGTTGATAATGTTTTACAGAATCCCGTACGTGTCGGCCCGTACTTCTCGGTGGGGACATTACATTCGTCTATAAAGATGTATATCCCAACCTAAGGCATCCTAACATCTCGGATGTAGTATTTTCCAACATTCCTGGCGGGGCGGCCCCTAAATCTCGGTGGGGACATTATATACGTCTATCGTAATATAACCTAACCTAATCCATCTCGCCCCCTCGCTGGTAATGTTTTACAAAATCCCGGTCGTATGGGCCCGTACTTCTCGATGGGGACATTATATACGTCTATAACGTTATATATCCTAATCTAGGGGAACTTAACATCTCGAATGTAGTATTTTACAACATTCCAGGCGCGTCTGTCCCTACTTCTCGGCGGGAACATTATATACGTCTATAACGTTATATATCCTAACCTGAGTAACCTGGCATCTCGGATGTAGTATATTCCAACATTCCTGGCGTGTCGACCCCTAATTCTCGGTGGGAACATTATATACGTCTATAACGTAATATATCCTAACCTAACCCATCTAGACCCTCGCTGGTAATGTTTTACAGAATCTCGTTCGTGTCGTCCCGTACGTCTCGGTGCGGATATTATATACGTCTATAACGTTATATATCCTAACCTAAGGCAACCTAATATCTCGGATGTAGTATTTTCCAACATTCCTGGCGGGTCGGCCCCTAAATCTCGGTGGGGACATAATATACGTCTATATCGTAATACAACCTAACCTAACCCGTCCAGCCCCCTCGCTGGTAATGTTTTACAAAATCCCGGTCGTGTGGGCCCGTATGTCTCGGTGGGGACATTACATGCGTCTATAACGTTATATATCCTAATCTAAGGGTACTTAAAATCTCGAATGTAGTATTTTACAACATTCCAGGCGGCTCTGTCCCTACTTCTCGGTGGGAACATTACGTACGTCTATGTCGTAATATAACATAACCTAACACAACTTGCTCCTCGTTGATAATGTTATACAGAATCCCGTTCGTGTCGACCCGTATGTCTCGGTGGGGACATTATATACGTCTATAACGTTATATATCCTAATCTAAGGGAACTTAACATCTCGAATGTAGTATTTTACAACATTCCAGGCGGGTCTGTCCCTATTTCTCGGTGGGAACATTACATACGTCTATATCGTAATATAACATAACCTAACACATCTTGCTCCTCGTTGATAATGTTTTACAGAATCCCGTACGTGTCGGCCCGTACTTCTCGGTGGGGACATTACATTCGTCTATAAAGATGTATATCCCAACCTAAGGCATCCTAACATCTCGGATGTAGTATTTTCCAACATTCCTGGCGGGGCGGCCCCTAAATCTCGGTGGGGACATTATATACGTCTATATCGTAATATAAATTAACCTAACCCATCTAGCCCCTCGCTGGTAATGTTTTACAAAATCCCGTTCGTGTCGTCCCTTACGCCTCGGTGCGGACATTATATACGTCTATAACGCTATATATTCTAACCTAAGGCAACCTAACATCTCGAATGTAGTATTTCACAACATTCCTGGCGGGTGGGCCCCTACTTCTCGGTGGGCACATTATATACGTCTATAACGCAATATAACCTATCCTAACCCATCTAGCCCCTCGCCGGTAAAGTTTTACAGAATCCCGGTCGTGTCGGCCCGTACTTCTCGGTGGGGACACTATATACGTCTATAACGTTATATAACCTAACCTACGGCAACCTAACATCTCGATTGTAGTATTTCACCACATTCCTGGCGGGTGGGCCCCACTTCTCGGTGGGAACATTATATACGTCTATAACGTTATATATCCTAACCTAAGTAACCTGAAATCTCGGATGTAGTATATTCCAACATTCCTGGCGTGTCGACTCCTAATTCTCGGTGGGAACATTATATACGTCTATAACGTAATATATCCTAACCTAACCCATCTAGACCCTCGCTGGTAATGTTTTACAGAATCTCGTTCGTGTCGTCCCGTACGTCTCGGTGCGGACATTATATACGTCTATAACGTTATATATCCTAACCTAAGGCAACCTAATATCTCGGATGTAGTATTTTCCAACATTCCTGGCGGGTCGGCCCCTAAATCTCGGTGGGGACATAATATACGTCTATATCGTAATATAACCTAACCTAACCTATCTAGCCCCCTCGCTGGTAATGTTTTACAAAATCCCGGTCGTGTGGGCCCGTACTTCTCGATGGGGACATTATATACGTCTATAACGTTATATATCCTAATCTAAGGGAAGTTAACATCTCGAATGTAGTATTTTACAACATTCCAGGCGGGTCTGTCCTTACTTCTCGGTGGGAACATTATATACGTCCATAACGTAATATAACATAACCTAACCCGTCTTGCACCTCGGTGATAATGCTTTACAGAATCCCATTCGTGTCGGCCCGTACTTCTCGGTGTGGACATTGTATGCATCTATAACGTTTTATATCCTAACCTAAGGCAACCTAACATCTCGATTTTAGTATTTTAAACATTCCAGGCGGGTCGGCCCCTACTTCTCGGTGCGGACATTATATACGTCTATAGCGTTATGTATCCTAATCTAAGGCAACCTAACATCTCGGATGTCGTATTTTACAACATTCCCGGCGTGTCGGCCCCTACGTCTCGGAGGGATCATTATATACGTCTATAACGTAATATAACCTAACCTAACCCATCTAGCCTCTCGGTGGTAGTGTTTTACAAGGTTCCAGGCGTGTGGGTTCCTTCATATCGGTGGGAACATAATCCCATGGCCTGAGATGCCATACCTATTCCCTGCAGAGTTGGGTTCAAATAACCTCTTATTGGCTCTGGGGTGTTAGTAATCGCTCCAGGAGTTCTACAGCCGCCTAATTCGACTCATATTAGCGGATATGCCCTAACTGTGTCCTCTAGAATTGGTTTCATTTAATCACCTATTGATTCCGTGTTGTCATTAACGGCTCCAACAGTTTTCCGCGCGCGTAATTCGAATTCCATGGCCGAAGATGCCGTACCTACGATCTGCAGAGTCAGGTTTATGTAACTTATTATTTGCTCTGCGGCATTAGTAATCGCTCCAGGAGTTCCACAGCCCCCTACTTCGACACATAGGAGTAAATATACCGTAACTGTGGCCATAAGAGTTTGTATCATTTAATCACCTGTTGATGCTGTGTTATTATTAACTGTTCCAACGGTTATCCGGGCTCCTAATTCGAATCAGATGGCCGGAGATGCCATACCTAGGCCCTTCAGAATAGGGTTCATATAACTGCATATTGGCTCCGGGGCATTAGTAACCACTGCAGGAGTTCTCCAGCCTCCAAATTCGACACCTTTTTTTTCGTTGGGAAATGTTCATAGATTCCACTCGACTTGGATTAATTTGCTAGGTGGTTATGCCAGACTCTTACTGACTAAAACCCAACAGTGCTCATCATAGCGCACAAATATATGGAGGAGGCCCGGCACTTAACATCGTTTACATCAGCCCCCCCCCCCCCGCGCTGAGAGTCTCTGAATGTTTTCAGGAGACTCTCTTCTGAGCAGTGCACGCACTGGCATGTGGGAGATAGACGTGATCACCCGTTTTTCTCCGCATCTCGCAATACGCGTGCAATGGCTCAAAGGTTGATCCCGAATCTTTTGTGTCTACGTGTTTTGTACGAGCATGATAATCTAAGTCCATTTCTTTTTTTTTTCTTTGAGTTACCCACCGTGGTTACAGTGTCTTCCGTCGTCGGTAACTTCTGTTCTTCTTCTGTCGCTTGGTTACATGAATCTTCTTGAGTTACCGACCTTGGTTATTAAACATTCAGGTGTCGGTAACTCTCCGTCTACTTTTATTTTTCCCCTTCTTCATTTGTGGTCGACCAGTTACCGACCATTATGTAGTCAGCAACTGTCTGCCACGCAATGTCTTCTTTCTTGATTTATTTATCCATTGCCAGTACCTTGCCTCGCTTGCGGTTGTCATTTTGCAAATGTTTGTCATGATGACTCCCGTACACGAAAACCTCGCGCATTCACACACACGAAATTCTCGCGCACTCACGCACACGAGATTGTTCGCGCCCGCACTATACGCATTGTTCACCACTTTCCTCTTGGGATTTTTCTTCTTTCTTCGGTCTGTGGTTTCCAACGATGCAACCCTTCCGTGTATATATCATTGTTTTTGTCTTCAGCGAAGCTTCTTCTTCGTCTTCGCATGATCCGCGAAGATCGCGTCTCCGTTGAGCTTGCCACTAGCGTCATGGTAGCAATGCAGGAGAAGACCAGCCTACCGAAAGGATCTTTGAAGCTGAACTGTCGTACCTTTTCAGGAAACAACAGCCCCCGCTCGCATGGTTGGACGCGGCAGACGTCTACGACGCCGACCACGCAGGACACGCCGGGCAGAGAGTTCGCGCTCTTCCTCCTCCTTCCTCCTCCTTCCTTCCTCTTCCTTCAAAGCGGTGACTTTATCACAAAACAAAACCATTGCCTGCCAGGAACTCTGTTTTAGCATCATTTTATCAAAGATACTGCTCAGAGTTAAATCTGGCCCTACCTCGCTTACCAGAGCGCGTCGTGGCAGCTCCCGTGCTGGACAGCGCTGTAGCGTGTGACACCCGCTGTCGTCCTCCTCTTCGCAATGGGGGCACAATGACGTGTTTTCTTTGCCTATCCGCTTCAGAAATGACGCAAAATATCCCGGTGAATATCTGCGTCATTCTGTACGTGAGCACGCCGCTTTTTCTTTCCGTCCATCTCTTGAGATTTTGACGGAGCAAACTTATCGTCTAATGATTCGTGTGACGGCTCATAGCTTGCTTTCACTTCGTCATCAAGATGCATCTTCCCAACATTCGAGGTTCCTTTCTGGTAACGTCATTCTTCTCGCATATTATTATATGCGAAGGTATTTTCTTCCGCGAGAAGTTCGATCGACGCCAATCCCGCCAATGTCGTTGCTGCATCGTACGAGATCGTCCTGTATACTCTTATCGCAACCTCTCTCCACGGTCTACGCACCGTTTTCAAGTTCTTTTTACTCGCGACAAGAACTTCGCTCTATACGGGCGCACCCTATAGAGCGATACTTCGCTGTATACGATGCTGCCGTACAACCGTTTGACATTTGCGTTCGGACCACCGAGATTTGGCATAATGTGGCTAAAATGTAGTGTCGCACCATCCAATCTGGGCGCCAATCTGGCAAAATGCGACTCGAAATTTCACTTGCTATCGAGGTGAAGTCCAAGGTATTTAATATCTTTTTTTACCTCAACTGTTGTATTAGCAATTTTTTTCATCTCTCGGCATTCAGCTCTTCTTTTATTGTCACGCGGGTCAATCAAGAGTAAAACTTCTGTTTTTTCCGCGGCAATCTGAAAGCCAAGTTCACGGAACTTCATCGTTACCGATTCCACTCCCCCTTCTGCACGACAGAAGGTCCTGCTTTCGTTGCTTCTAGTGTCAAGTACTAGCGAGTCATCGGCATAACATGTAATATGTACTCCTATCGGAAGTGGCTGAAAGATAGCTATGTTATATCCGATGTTCCACAGTAACGGTTCAAGAACAGATCCCTGCGGCAGACCGCGATTGACCACCCTCTCAAAGTATCAGTCTTTTCCATTGTAAGTAATGGTTCTATCGCTCAGGTAGTTATTTATTACCATACGTATGTATTCCGGAAAATCATTGCTCCACGTATGGCCGCCCACGAGAGAGAATTGAAGGCATCATTTATGTCAAAAGATACCGCAAAAGCAATCCCCCCGTTTTTTTGTGGCTGTTTCTGCAATCGACTTTACATTTCTTATCGCAGCGATTACGGATCGACCTTCCCTGAAACCGTACTGGCAATCAGCTAAATCTCGTCCTCTCGTCGTAAAATGCTGAACGAGTCTCCGGTGAATTACTCTTTCGAAGATTTTTCCTATCTCGTCCAGCAGAACGATCGGACGATAAGCAGACGGATCTTCTTCCGGCCTTCCGGGCTTTTTCAGCAAGAACATTCTGCCAGATTTCCACTTTCTTAGAAATTTTCCGGTCTGCAAGCATTCCGTGAAGATCCTCTGCAGCCGTCGGGCAAAGAATCCTAGAATTCCTAGCCAAGTTCAGCCAGGAACTTCATTCGGGCCTGGCGCAGTGCTCTTTCTCTTAAGTTTTTGCACTGCGCGGGCGATCTCTGGTTGCGCCATTTTCCTCTCGTTGAAATAGATTCTCAACAACCCGCTCCAGGAAGTTTGGTTGCATCGTTTCTGATATAGGAGGCGCCCATGGTCTTAGTTTGTCCATTACCATTTTGTATGGACGCCCCCACGGATCCTCTTGCAAGGTGGACATTAGTCGCCCCCGTGCCCGTGTCTTGGAGTCAGATATTGCGGACTACAGCTTGTTTTTCTTATTTTTATAGCTTTCGTTGCACCGCAGGATGTTTTCTATGTTTCTCATGGACCGGCGACCCTTCTCTCTTTTGTACTGGTGGCGCGTTAGCATACATTCTGCAAGCGTTGTACACCGCTGTCACGGAATCCATTAATTCTGCTATTTCCTCGTCCACATTCACTGGACCTTCTTTTTTTCGAGTCCATGTTGCGCATAAAGCAGCAACCCGCATATAATCGTCGTTCAGCTTCTTAGCGGCTCATTTTCTTACGTGGTGCTGCTATCAAGAATTTCTGAGGCGTTTTGCTTGGGCTGTGGATATCTGTATCCAAATACACTTATGGTCCGACAGATTGTCCATGTTGTCGACTTCTCAATTTTGCACTCTTTTCGCTGTGATAGCATTTCCCACGGAGATATCTACTATGCTATCTCCTTGAAATCGCGAGCACGTTGCTTCCGCTCCACGATTTAGGATCTGTAAGTTTGCAGCATTCGCCCACTTCAGCATCGAGTGACCGCGATCTATTGTGCTTTTCGAATGTCACATGACTGCATGCGCTTTGAAATCTCCAAGTACAAATACTGGGCGGTTCCAAATGTTTTTAATTGCGCTCCATATTTCGTCCAGTAAGCGCTCTTAATCGCTCAACGGCTAATTCAGCGGTGAGTACACACCCACCACCACGTATTCCGCCCAGTTCACCGCGATGTAGCTGTTTCCATTTGCTATTTTGGTTATAGGCTTGTATCCTCGATCCAATATTGACTCAATGGTATCCGATACGGTTCTGCGATGACTATAAGTTCCACCATGCTGCGCTTCATTTCGCTTATTACTAAGTCCTGTGCTTTGGCAGCATGGTGCACATTCACTTGTAGTATTTGACACAGCGGGGTGAATTTTAAGCTGTGTCCATCGCCTCCTCCAGGCTAGATTCATTTTCATTTGAATCTCCTTCGATATCTAGGGCGGCAAACCTGTTTTCCACCGCCATTCCAACGATGGAGTGCTCTATTTTTTTGCCGCCACTCATTCCCTTGCTAGTTGTCGGGACGGCGTCGTCTTTAAGCAGGTCTTTTATTTCCTTTCTAAAATATTTGGTGATCCTGTTGTCACCGCTGCTCTTTTTACTGGTTTCCGTTTTATTACCAGCTTTGTTGTCCGTCTTATTGGCGGTTTTACCGGTGTAAAAACTGCCTGCTTTGCTCTAATTTGAAACTCTCGCATTGATTGTTTAGGTACGCATGGTATTGTTTGCATCCTTCCCACTACGCACTTGTTACAAATCTTCTCTTCTCTTCTCTCAGCTTTATACACCGTTAATTATCTTAGTACTTATTGCCTGTTTTAGGCACGCGTGGAGTGATTTATCCCCAACCCGCACGTAGGAACTGTATTCTAGACTCTCTATTTACAGAGGTATGATATGTTCGTTTTTTGACATGTAAACAGATTGTATTTTCTTCTTCTTCTAACTCTTGAAATTCTTTCTTTTAGGTGTGCAATGAGCTTTATTCACACCAGGAGCTCCTTATTATTCGTTTTTCTATAGTACGCGTGAATCAGATTTCGTTTTAAGTATGTATTAAACAGCCTTTAACCTATCTTTGTTATGTCTGCTAGACACTTAGTTTTTTCTCTTCAGTTATAGTTTCTCACTTCACAATATATATCTATATTTGCATTTTTAGTGAATGGTTCTTATAATTGTTTGTGTTACAGATATGGAGAGGATTACAAACACTCTACCCACGTCTTGGTCTTCTTAATATTACACACTTACTGCAGTTTGTTAAACAATATCTTTTATACCATTCACTTTAACTTTTTGTAATGCATGTAATATTTTTATTCTGTCTTTCTTTGTTTGGAATTGATTCTGTCGTATCTTCACTATGTTTGTTTCACTTATCATACATTTGCATGTAGAAAGTGTTTATTTACTTCACTCCAAACTGCACAGGATGTAAAGCTTCCGTATTTAACGAGCTTTTTAACCTGTTTTGACTTGTCGACATGCGTGCGACGCCGACGAGTGTTTACACCCTCTACACTGTCTATTTATTGCCTTCCTGTCCCCCTTTTTTGTAGGTAAACAGGTTGGCACTTGAGAGGTAGGTCAGTGACAGTCGACTTTTGAGAACACTTTCCGCGGTGGGTCAAGAGCTCCCCTGCCGTGAAACACTTATCTGCCCGACCCCCTTCTGTCAGCGTGGGCACAAGTCTTTTTTCTTTTAACTTTTCATGTTTATTTTCACCCATCCGGTAGTTTTAATTTATTTATAATCAAAACTACTTTTATTGCACTTGATGTACGATTGTTATTTACAATTCTGTGTCATTCTGTTTACAGTGCGTGCTCGCACTCACTGCGCTTATTTGTTGTCTTTCATCGGTGCGTTACGAATTTATTAGAGTTTTTATTTACTTTTAAATTCGTGACGTATCACGAATTATAATCATTATTGAGATGCTGTCTCTCTCGCACTACGGGTCCTTTATCACCGTGACAGATTGATACTTGCGAACTATTGTCTACTCACTTACACCTCTGCACCTTTGTCCCTCGCGAAAGGTAAAGTTTGCTGATAGTGAACGCACGTTGGCGGTCGGTCTACTATTTCAACTCTTTTTATCGTTGTTTTTGGCGATTAATATCCCGTTTTGTGAGTTATTATTACGCGCGCACGATAATTATCTTCACTCTCTACCGCACCACATCGCCTTCTTCCTGTTCTTTAATAGCTTTTAATCAGCACTTCCCGCACTTCTTACACTTCTTGAGGTGTTGACCGGTGTAGCTTCCGATATCCTCTTCCTCTTCAGTTCTCCCACGACGTCGTCAGCAGCCTCCACGACTCGAAATTAGATTTGGAAATGGCGAACGACCGCGCACGTGTCGTAACCGTGAAGGATAGCGAATCCGAGCACGAAATTCGCTATTATTCGACCCTAATACCGAAAGAATCCCAGATTTTTACGTCTGGATTTCACGCGATACTTACCAAATTCGATTAAGCCGTAGCTTGTATTCGAAATCTCAAGATTTCCACTCGAAAACTCGAAAATGCACGGAGCGATGTGAAATGCGTCTATACTCTTCCCCCAAATTCAACACCTAAGGGCGGATATACCGTATCTGGAGCCCATAAAATTGGATTCATTTAATCACTTATTGACACTGTGTTGATATTAACGGCGCCAAGCGTAATTGGCAATAAAATTTGTCAAATCCAGTAAAATGAAATCACCATTCACGTTTGAAACGAGCTAAAATTTCAAAAAAATCTCTCATAGAATTTTTATTAAAATTCCAGTTCAATTATTTTTCACGAATTCGAAAAGTATTACTTTTTTTAAATTCTCCTCCTATAATACGAATTTTAATCAAATATCAGAGATAAACAATTTATGTATTTAACATTTTTACTGGGGTAACCAGTTGATAGTTTCATAGGATCAGGGTTGGTGTTACATCCTCGTTCATACCGTGAATTTTGATCAGCGCTATTCGCGGAATAACGGTCGACGTAACAAAATCGTTCTAGATGTAGCAATCGGAATGAATTTTTTTTAACCGGTCAGAGGCAATAAAGTAGGAGGGATATGCAAGGAAAACGCCAGAATGCGTCGCGTTACCGCGTTTATCGTTGTCCATTGCTGCCGTCGCGAGATTTCAATGGATGCGACGCTTGGCGTATTTCCAAATAATTATTCCTTCCTTTTTCGCCAATTAATGTTCATATATTTTTCCTTTCGAGATAGTGTTCTCTTTTTTAAAATTCCTTGTTCCTTCTTCCTTTTATGACAAATTATTCGTCGGCAGAGGAGAAATACAACTTTTACCTCAAATATCTATTGTTAGATTCGTATAATTTATTGCAGCGTGGAAAGGTATAGAAAGATAATTTGCTTCCTTTATATTCGATGTATTTTGACGAGAAACAAAAAAATCAATAATGTTTTTATCATTCATGAAGCATGGAGATATAGTTGATGCTTTTTACTTGATTTTTATCAGTTTTCAATACAGAAAGTATAAGAGGATTCGTTTTATGTATAATTTCGAACGAAATTCCTGATCGTTTAGACAAAATTTTATCGTATCGGGTTATTCTGGCTAATGGAAGCAGAATTCTCAATCCTTTTCACCGATGCGAAATATTTTAATCGCATTTCAGCGAATAGAGGGCTTTCTTAATATTTTCTCTTCAAATTAATTCCTTTACCAATTTTCTTTTATTAGCAATTACACATTCTGTCCTCTCTCTCTCTCTCTCTCTCTCTCTCTCTCGATGAGGCTTGTAAAATGTCCGAGAAATATCGACATGTAAAGCGATAGAAGAATTAAAAGTAAAGTAATAATATTCCTTAGGAGCGAGACGCCATTCATTATGAATTATGGGACGTATAATGGACGCTCTCCCTGACAAATGAGTTAATGCTCCCTCGATGGACCTGTTTAAATCGTTAAGCACCATTAGCGAATTGAAAGTCTGATTCGTAATGGAAAAGAGTGCTGGCGGCAAGCCGGGCGCGTATCGCGACGGATTTTCGCGAAAATTCAAGGACTTAAGGAATTTTAATGTAACCGCGGAGGCAGCTACCGCGCGCAAGCCTGTTTAAATATCCAACAGCAGCGAAGAAATGATTCAACAGCTCGGCCAAGACAAACACTGAGCGGTGCGGGATATTTAGGTGAGGAACCGTGTTCGTTTTTACGAGATGCATACCGAAAACGTTGCTGGCCGGGTAAAATTCAGTTGCGCCAGTCTCATTTGGGTTTCCTACTACACTCAGAAAATACGACTGGCACTGATCAAATTACGCCGGAGCGTGCTTCGACTACGAACGAAGTTTAAAGGCCTGTGGGCGCAGTGTATTAAATCCAAAGGGAGACACTGGCTGCTTCAAAATAGCGGCTGTTATTTGAGCGAACGAAGTAAGTTTACGAATGAAGATTCCGCATAAATTAGAAATATATTTTTAATCGAAAATAAATGTGGAGTGTGATATCGAGTGAGAGAAATTGGAAAATTTTGGATAATTTTAACACGTGACAACAGTTTCGTTAAATGAATTGAATAATTGGTTGATAGAGACCTAAATGCTTGTGAAGGCGCAAGGTAGAAAGGCGTAGCATGCTTTCAGTGGAGTGTGGGTTCCGTTGCAATTGGAGTCGAGTTACTAGGTAGTTTGAAATCGTAGTTGATCATTAAACATCGGCGTATCCCATAATTAGTTAATTGTAACGTTACATTGGTTCTCGTAGGATCTCGTAAAAAAATGGCCAAATACTAGCCTATTTAAGTGAAGTAACAAAGAATAGAGAGTAATTCTACATTCAGTAATAGCACGATCGTTGTTACACTCAATTTTGTTCGTCGAAAGATGATCTCATCCTGGTTTGCAACAAGAAATAATAAAAGAAGTAAAATTTGTAGAATTTGTGGGTCAGGAACAAGTATATACATATGTATATCATTCCCTGACGAATCGATGGATAAATAATTGTTCATTGTTTTACGCTGCTCAGTTTGACATCATTATTATCCCCGTCAGTTGGCGTCATAATAGCTGTGAACGAGGATGATGTGGTCAGAGACCTGGGAAAGTCTGTAAATAATTTATGTTGCGTCACATCTACGTGCAAGCGTGAGTACGTTACTATAAGCAATTCTTCCGTTTCTATTTGCATCAGTCCTTTGTGCGGTTTAATCGAATCTCTGGTGTCTATTCAGTGCGACTTTTAATTGCTCCTGGTCATCCCACAATGGGATGCAGAAGGGATGCAGTCCTGAATCTGCGGTGTCAAATCCTCTCTAATTCGAACGACTTTTGATAACGACTTGCGATAATGAATGAACGTAATCTCTTTTTCGAAAGTTGGCGAACTATTGAGGAGGGTTGGTTAATCATTCGGTGCGCTATTGATCGCAGACGCTATGAAGATTAATCGAATGTTTTTTGCAAACGAATACCTTACGCGTGCTTTTTACTATTATTTTTAAACGTAATTGAGCGTTGTCTGAAATTTGTCTAGTTTCGTAATTCAGTCTTGACTCGATTCGATGGTGGTACACTAATTATTAGCTATAAGTGATGGGATATGCTAATTGGGGAAAAGGGTTATGTCGCGAAAGTTCTCGATGGTTCTCCAGCTGTCACTTCTGAACTAAATCTAATGGAAAATTGTGCTAATTATAGCAATCTTCTAGCTACCTCTGTTGCGTCGTAAAAGCTTAAAAGTTGACGACATCCTTTACGCATCTGTTCTCCAGTGGCGTGGTTTACTACACCGTGGTTTCGCGAAACTTGGCCGTTTCTCGGGCTGGATATTCATTTTAAAACCAGGATAACTTCAGTGTCTACTACACCTTTTCCCCGCGACAAATGCGCGATATTGAATTAATGGACTTTAGAAGTCCATTTTCTCATGCTTCGTACTTACTGTTTCGCATTTAAGCTGTAACACTGAAACAAACTCATTGTTCGTTCTTTTCTGCCTTTTATTATACCCATGCATACCCATGCATACCCATGCATTATTTTTTCTTTCGTACGTTCTCCTTCTTTCCGTTCGTTCTCCCGTTAATTTCTGATTTTGTTCTCTGAATATTTCGTGAGCGCCGACTGCGAGGAACCAGAAAAACACAGAAAATAGAAATTCCAACAAACCCTTGTCGTTTCTCTTTCCCGTGTTTCTATTTATCAGTGTAATTTCGTACTTCGCAAACAGGAAGGTCGTAAACGGCGTTTGGTCGCGATAATTTCGAAGCGAGCGATGCGCTGCCAGCATGATTATCTTCCCGTCCCGCTTTCACGGTTTATCGTCGCAACTGCAAGAAGCATCTGGGCCAACGATTCAGGAAAATTGTTAGGTTGTTTTAATATTGCGACTTTGCCGCGCGTCCCTGTCCATTAGCGCGCGAAGTAACACTCTGATTTATTAATATATTATGTTATAATATATTTGTTTAATTGCTCAGCGGCAAACTGCAGGATTGTTCGAAAGTCGCTTTGATTCTTTTATTCTAAATCAGCTTTAGTCGCTCGTATATCGGCTGAACAAACATTCGGAATGCATAGGATACAGTCCATAAATTTCAATGCTGTTTTACAATGTTTACGAATCTCACGATTGAACGTAGCGCAGATCGTTAGCATACGAAAAAACGGAGAAAACGTAAGCTTAGCGACCTCGTTGTTCTCAGTTACTCACCTCTTATGAAATCCACCGCCATCTCCAGACCGTACGTGTCCTTATCACAATCGTCAAGGATGTGCGCCCCGATTTTCACACCCGGCAGAATGCCCTCGCCCTCATTGAGGTTATCCAGGGTGTAAAGCTTCGCTTCCAATGCTTGTAATCCGCCCTACGGCATAACAGGGCCGCACGTGATCGGGTCTTCCCTCTCGTGCAACAGCATAAATCCTCCGAGGAAGAGGTCGCCCTCGACGACCGCCTTCTTCTTCACTGGTCAGGCGCCGAGAACCTGCGCGCTCGGGTCCATAGATCGGAACTATCTGCGGCCGTATCGAATCAGATGATGAGTTTCTGGGTTCTCGAACCGGAAGCCACGCTCGTGTCGCGCCCTCAAACGAGCGCGATCCCTTTCCGCGTAGATGGACCAGCCCGGGGTGGAAAGTCTCGGCGAAGTTCCTGATTAATTTTTTCACGATCGATCGACTCGCTATTGGAGTAATCGTCGCCGTCGTCGTCGAGTCGAACCTGCTCGGAGCTCAATAACCATCTATCGCCCGGCTCGCTGTTGGCCGAGCACATGTATATCAGCACGGCAGGTAACAGAAGCTTCATGACTTCATAATTGTGAATGGTTGGGCTTGCGAACGGCTTCACGCGTTGTCCTGTGTTTGCGTCGGGTGGTGGGTTCGAGTGGAACTTGCAGTTCAGAGCGTCTATGGTCGCTCCTCAATGGCAGATCGGTGGTCCGCTTCCTTCAAGTCCATGGTTTCTAGTTACGTTGCGTTGCGGCGTTGGATGGTACATCGCGATGGTAGTCCATGGTGCCACGGCCTTTATGGGGCCACTGGAACCGGCTGTTTTGGAGCAAGAATGTTCGATCCGTTTCACTTTCGCTGAGAGTTCCGCTGGTCTGGTACTAATTGCTGAAGTTCTGCGATCGGGTAAAGAAACGAAGAGTGGAGGTTGACACGGCGCTGCGGAAGTTTAGAGTGATGAATGGGTGATCGTGGATGGTGACTTGTTTGCGGGGTAACCGGTGTAATCGTTCGTTCCACGTGGAACTGTTTATTCGTTTGGTAGTCTCGCGATATTCCGGATTTACTCGAATGTCATGGGAAATTTCTACCTAGCTTTGCTCCTCCCAAGAGAGCTCATCGGGAAGGAAAGTAAGCAACATTTGCTTTTGGCCACTGTTCGTTAGCAGTTACCCCTTTGTCGTCAGTGGTACGGTTCCTGTTTGCTTCTAAAACTTTTGTCACGATTACAAATGTTTCTCCTAGGCTTGGGATCCTTATTTTTCTTTCGCAAATATTCGCGAAATCGTCTATGTGTCGCGACTGCTTCTCGATAAAATTCCGAGTCGAACTTGAGGCAGGGCAATTTTCTTACGTTTACATGTCGACGAGATCGAAAGCCTATTTGAAAACGCCGCGCCAGCAGCCTCGGAACTATCGGGATTCTCTGATTGGATAATTTCGTCGGAGAATCTACAGGGCATGGACCAGTCGGTGCCAAGACAGCAAAAGTGTAAATTGCTTTTGATTTGCAACGAGCCACTCGCGTTCCGATAGCGACCCGATCGCTTCGCGAACTAATTAAAAACTTTGACACGTCGCGCCCTTCTTGGTTCTCGTGTCTTCGGTGGCTGGTGGAGCTACCTTTCTCCGTTCGAATTACCGTTTATCGCGCCCGCGATAATTCGTTACGAGGCGTACCTGTTGCTCCGCGGTGGTGGCCACGAAAATCCATTTCCATTTCATTATGCCTCCCTCCCTTTCTCGTCGCTGTGATTTTTGGACCGCTCCCCGTGTTTTTTCAAACGCGACGAACTGTTACGCAGCGCATTGTAACGAGGGATGTGGCGCGTTACCTGTTGCGTCCCTCGACGAGGAACCGTTACCTGGTCTAGCGTAGTTTTGTCCGCCTCTATCTGGAATTGGATCACGGATTGTCTAGGAAGTAACTCGACAAGGATCGATATTGAGAACGCGACGCCTTGCACCGTTGCCACTCGATGGTTCCAAATGGCGCCGACGGACGTCTGGATGGCTACTCTGTCGAACGCCTGACGGAGAACGGACGTTCGTTTTGTGGGCGTTCGAGGATCTTTTCTACGAGATCTATTCTATTGGTCATTACTGATTTAATCTTCAGGGAAGTCAATGATCAGAATTTCCAATCTTTACAGTTTTTAATTTGCATAATTATGATTAAGAAAGTTTTTAATTCTCAAATTTTAACTCATAATTCATCGCGAAATCACAATTGGAATCGATCAAATTGGAATAAACGGACGGATATTTTGTTGTATCTGTTTAGTATTCGCTATTATTCTGTGGCTAAATGGAGATGGTGTATAATTAATGTAAAAAGTTCCCGAGAGAAAGTTTGCTGAAGCACTGTTAGTTTCTGTTTCAACCGCGATGAATAGAATATAATATTATATTACAATTTCGGAATCTCATTGAAAAACAAAGGAGCCTTTCCAGATAGCCATAGGCTTTTTTCTTTCATTCCATTTTGTCTGTCTGCCTAGCTTTTCCTTTTTCGTACAAAACTTCATCACGTTGAAAAAAAATTCGTATATACTGTGCAGCATTACGAAACTTTTGACATGAAAATTTATATGACTTTCTAAATGATTCGGTTAAACGGCCGTGAAAGAGAATAGAACGTTGCAGTGTGCACGTATCAGTTTGTTTTTCCCTCGAAATTAATCTCAATTTGATTACAAATAAGTGGTCTTCTGTCAGTTAACAGCATTAATTGGTTGTGGGGAAACATTCGTACAATTTTTACTGGATTTCCTATTCCGCTAGAATTGTCAAATAATACATTTTTATCGCCAGAAAATATCTTTTAAAATGTAAACATTTGTTATTTGCATGATGGAGTATATTATATATCTTTTTCTTTTTATAAAAATTAATTTATCAAGCTAATGTGTGGTGGATTATTGGATACAGAATGGATTTGTTTCCTGAACCGACATAAACATTTTTCATCGTTACTTCCAGTAATTATCTTTGAACATTCTGGAACGAGTGATTTATGAATGCGTTGAAAAATGTAAACCACAGGAATAACTGGTCCACGAGACACATCTGTTCATTTCTCTAAGTTTGGGGATTATTTTTTAATCTGATTTGCACGCTTTGTGTAGTGTGGGCCCGGTTCGCGGTGTTCCGACTTTGAAATTTACTTTTTTTAAACGGCTTCCTGAAAATGTTAATTACAAAAGGCATCGACGATGATATGGAAGTTACGACTGGTTTCACCGCTTACTCGGTAATTAAATTTCTAATTAACAGATCTTACGCTCGAAGTCTCTAATCTGACCGATTACGGTCAACGACGGATAACATTTACTTTCCTTCATTCATTACCAGAAAATTGTACCGACGCGTGCTTCTGGTAACGCTATCTCGAAAATGTTACTCGAACCAACGAAAAAAGTTTCCAAACAGTCTCTTTTCTTTTTCCTTTATTTTCATTGAGACAATTATTCACTAGTTTACGGCGCAATTACTCCGGCGATAACGTTCTCGCGTGCGCGACAAGCACAGGGTCGCGTAAATTGCTATAAAACCGCGGCAGCTGCCACTTAACGGACGTGGTATTTTTCAATCACCTCCGTCTCGTCAAGTTGTATTGCCAGAGAATTTCAGAAGTAATCTTCCAAACTGTTTCTCGTGTTATATCATGCGCTAAGCGTAATCGCATGGGGATTAGTTTCTCCCTTTAGCCATTGTTTCATTTTTGTTTTAAACGGTTTTTGTTAAACAATGTGTTCATTCTTTACCCGCGAATGAATATCCGTAGTTAATTTCTTTTTGCTCCTCGCTCGAATAATTTTGCCCCCCGTTTTATCCAATGGATCGATCGATTACACCCGTGTCTTCAATGTACTCTGTTATCAGAGAGATATTTAAACAATGCTTACGATTTTCACATCGGTGACGGAACACCACTGTGACAATAGCAATTTCATGGAATCGTTCAATAAAACGCCGAAGAACCGCGGCAGGATTCGCGGGAAACGAGCCGGTCGGTTTTTCGTCCACTTGTTTCACTCTTCGTACAAATTTCTTCGGCCACAATAATCCAACGGCATCGTAGGACAGAGAGCCGTTGGAGTAGTTGGAGCACGTGCGCGCGGCCCCGTGTCGTAGCAGCTACTGACTGGCTCTGCGACTGTATCAACACTACCCTCCTGTGGAACGCATCAACCCTCCGCCACCCTCGAAGCCCTGCCTCGTTCCCTACTACCCTACCTTACCTCCCCTCCCGTTCATTCCCTTCCTCGTTTCCTCCAAACCGTCTTACCCTGTCCCACGTCACGCCTCGCGAATCCTGTTCCTTTCATTTTGCCGCGTGCGACTGTTTAAATCGTCGATCATAATTCTCTCGCGGGTAGGAATGAAAGAAAGCCAGAACGAAATGTAAAGAAGAGAGGAACGGAAGAAGTGGAAGTTTTCTTTATTCCACCGGTTGTCAGCATTGGCACTTTTAGTCTTGTAAGAACTACTTTGATAAATTATTGTCGTCGTACGTAAGGAGCTAATCCCGTGATGGCCGGTATGCGCGTGTGCGCGTGTCCCATGTAGATGGTCTGGGAGTGAAAGGCGAGGAAAGTAACGAGACCGGGGTTGTGTCTTTTATTTATTTCTCGAAGAGTTCCCGGAGGGTGGCCCGACGCGCCAGTCATGACGCTGGGACGGTACTTCGATGCGACTTCTTCTGCTTATCTGCTGTTTTCTTTGGTAATGTTCTTTAGATTGCTGCGAAAGTTGGTTCACGGGGAGGCTGGAGGTAATAAAAGACAAATTGTAGAATATTACGATTCGGTTAAGCGGAGCAGGTGACTTCTCGCAGAATGGAGCTGCAGAATTTACCCTCCTTCGGTTCATAACTTCGGTTCTGTCACCGAGATAGAAGAAAAAATTTGACGAGTAATTATAAATTTCCAAGCCGTCACGTCGCGAGTTGGGAGTTTCATATCGAATCAACATTGAGCATTACTTACTACGCGTTTCGGCGTTTGCAAGAGCGCGCTTTGCAACCAGCGCCGTTCTGTTTCGTTGTCCGAAAGTTTCGCCCATCGCGTTCTCATTAAATTCAGGCATCGAAGTTAATCGGGTTCGTAGCGATTTCTGGAACAAGTTCCCGCAACAGGAACGAACAGTGAGGGAAAACTGATGCGAGCCATCCAATTATAGCGGCGGATCGTGTAGCTATGTCGGACAAGACGCGCGATTATCAGGTTTTTCAAATGGCGGACAGATTCATTTTTCGAAAAAGAATTTCCCTTTTGACGGGTTCGTGACAGTTATACGACACGTCGGATGCTTTTTCATGGAGCCAGTGCATCGATTCGGACCGCTTTTGGCGTTGCTTTACTTTGACGTTTCTCTTTTTTCGCTCGTTCCCCTTGTATTATTATTCCTTTCATTGCATCACGCCGAAGCGCTCCTTCTATTGGAAACTTGTAATGGGTGCGGTAGGTTTGAAAGGATTCGAGACCAACATCGCAGGAAATGCCATAACGGTATTGCTCGGGCATTACGTCGCGTCGATGGTATCGGTCTGCAGCGACATAAAATGGCACTGCCGTATATTAAATTCCCATGTTGCAAAAGGACGGAAATTACTTCAAAAGCGAGTCCAAGCTCCTCCTTCTTTGGCCTCTCCGTCGAGACTTTAATTTCGTTTTCCTTTTGGCTCGAGTAAAACGGCGATGTTTGGAATGGAACTTGGAACGAGATGGATACACTGGAATAAAAGTGAATGATGTGTAGTAAGCATCTGTGCGGATGAAGTATTCGATGCCGAAAAACATCATCGGCGACGTGAATTTCATTCGCTCTTCTAGACTCGATGAATCTCCATATCCCTTCCAGTCGATGGTGAAAAATAGGATGACACGTGCAAGCGTTAAACGTTCCTTCACTAAGTTCCGAGAACTGGGTGCCCAGAACTCGTTGCGGAGTATCTTATTAACGAAAGCGTTCGCTTTTTGCCTACGATATCCTAACTGAATATTATCCCTCGCAACAAGCAGAGAGGCGTTATATTTACACGATAAGGAAAGTTTATGAGGCAATTTTCTTCACGAACAAGCCACAAACTTCTGCGTAATTTCAGTCCTTTCCTTTCAGTGGTTTCGTTCCTTCTTTTCTCCTAACTTTCCCGCCCCATTTTTTGATATTTATCGTCTAGTGGTAAAAAACCAGAAAATAAGTATCTACACCTGAGACATCTCTCTGGAAAAAGAAGAAATTTCGCGCGATCATTGTATCCCATTGAACGTTACCCTAAATAATTCGTGGATTGATGGTTAATTGAACGTTTAATCGACCGTTTCCTTCAGTGGACAAGGTTGCTTGTATCTTATCTAGTCGGATTATCACAATTAAAACGAAATCCGATAAGGGCGATTCGATCTTTCAGGATAATTGATTCGATGCGAATACTGGGAGGGCTTTCTAGACCGTTGAAAATTCCAGGTTCAAAATGTTACAGGCATTGTTGCATTATTCATCGAGGAAAATGCGATGAACGCGGGAAACGCGTAGTCTAATTTCAAAGAGCAAATATCTGCAGCTACGATCGAAGTTTCATCTTTTTGAAGAAACACTTTCAAGTCGTAGAGGAGAGGTCAGAAAGTGGAGAGTCGCTGCGCGTGAGCGGGCGTAGAGAATATTTTTTCAGACTGCTGTTGTTATCGCTAGGCGAATTAACTTTTTAATCGCCGCGTGATAAAAGAAGATAACGATGGATAAATTAAAATCTGCATTTTAACAGGTTATGAAATGACGTTGCTAATGAACAAGTTTGTATCTTATAAATATTGAAAATCGATAAACGCAGAGGCAGAAATGATACAACTTTCATTTTTTTTCTCACTTTCTCTCGAACAAAACGTATGCGGCGAAACCGACGAGTCTGTTCGATTTCGTCGGCACAAAGGGTGTATGATTGTGTTTGGTGGTTCGCTATAAATTGGTTACAACTACCTCTAAATATACCAGCATCGAAACATCGTCGATCGTTATACAATTCTCGAGTCGTATAGGAAATGCATATAAAGTCTATTATACTGGGCTTCCTCTATTACACTAGGCATCCTTTATGGTACGAGTTTTCATATTTTCTTCATAGTTTGCAGCATGAAAATTTAATGCAGTCATTTCGAATTGGCTGCGAGGTGAAGAGGTGTATCACTTTAATTCGAAACGTTACATTTTTCAGTTAACAGAAACGTTGCTGAACCAGGATGCTTTAATTTTTCCATAATGAAATGTTGCTTCTTATTTTTGCCTCCTTTTAATTAAATTTTATTATTCTGTAACGAGGCGTCACTCGTTTCCCTCCGTTGAAGCTGCACACCTCTACCTCTCGCACTTCCGGCTTGTGAGCGAATTTTTTCTCCCCTGTGTTATTTAATGGGTGTTTATTAACATTCACTCCAGCTTCGCTGTTCGTTTTCAGCGTCACCTTAAAGTTCTCTCGAGATCTCGTCGTTCTGCTCCCAGCGGTTATGAATACAAACTGCTCCTTCTTTTATTCTTCAGTTCCTTGAAAATCGAATAAATTCTCTATTTTTCCACCTCATCCGCTTCATAAATACAGTTACACGAAAAATCGTCCAACAGAGGACGAGTCTTCCACCAGAAGAGATGCTTCCGCGTTTATGGCATATCTGAAGCATCGTTCACGAGTTAATGAGTGTGAACGAGAAATTTCTGTGTCGCTCTTCTTCATACTTTTTTTTTTCACTCCGTCTTAATTAATGATTAATTGACACTATCGTAGCGTCTCGTCTTCTTTGATATACTACGTGAAATATCTTTCCCTTTGAACAGGAAAATCGTGGACGGTGACGCCTGATCCGTGCTATTATTTGTAAATATTTTTGTTTAATGAATAAAAAAGAAGATACGTTAATATACTGCATGTTAATGCAATGAAATTGGAAATTCTTCTCGGAAGCGCGGCTAAAAACATTTCCAAGCACCAACGTAGTAGAAATTACGACACTGGGTTTGATCTGCATCGACTACAGTCGCAACAAATCGAGGATGCTTTTCCATCAGAAAATTGCAATTTCTTCGTGCTGGAATTTCCGTTGACCCGAAACACGAATTCTTTCAAAGCTCCGTTTCATAATGAAATCAATGGCTCGATCCCAATTATTTTACACGACGTCCCACGAGTTACAAAGTAAATTCCTAAAACGCTACGCGAGAGGGAATATTTTAAAAACCTAGCAGCCAACTTAATTTATCCTTTGCGAAATATTGCCAGCGTGCTTTTTAAGTAACGTAGGGAAACAGAGAGAGAGAGAGAGAATACGAGCAGGGGCGGAAAAATAGATAAATGCATCTAGCAGAAATATGGAACTATTTCAAAGTCAGTTTACCAAAATATGAACGTATCAGAGTATCCGTAATTTTTTTCTCGTTTGCCATTTTAATCGATTTCAGTCTTTTCGAAATTACATTTATGTCGTCTGATATGGACACGCAAACCTACTGAAATTTTCAACCGGATAAACATTGTTTTTATCATTTCAACAAGTTTTTACTAGATCGTGGCATTGCTTCGATTTTGTCATTATCACCCCCCCCCCCCCCACTTGAGCTGGTTGCTTCATGAAAAATGGAGGTTTTAAACTGTTTGTCCAGAAGTAAGTCGTGACAAATTATCGCGTCCACTGTTCACAGTAGCGTTATCTACGCGTATTTACGTGCACCTTCTGGCCAGAAATTGATGTTTCCTCGCGGTGAAAATTAATGGAAATTTAATATCAATCCCCCGGTTGTACGCGAATAATAGAGCCGATATTCGCGTGAGAACGTCGCGAAAAGTATCCGCGTAATCGAACGTCTACATTGGACGATATCAATTGGAAATTTCTGCGAAATAACGAAAATTCTTGTTAATTTATATGCGCGATTTCCCTGACTGTGTTTATACGAGAATATAAACGTTTCCAATTTAACTAGATAATTATAAAAATCGAAAAAATAAAAAAATATTACATTCATTACCATCGGACTTTCGTGTAGTTATTAACTTCAACCTGTGTAATTTAATAAAATTCACGTTCAGTAAAGAGTTCATTTGCAAAGCAGCGTATTTGACGTGTTCCTTTACACAGAAGAATTTTATACAGCCAGTGCGCTGGGCACAAAAGTTTGTTCCTTTACTCGAATAAAGTACATAATTTTCATACCATGATTCCTTTTTCATCTCTCTGTTTTATTCAATTTTAGACGAGGTTTTCCTCGAACGCGTCATGATATCGTGGCCAACCAGTGGGTTATGAAAATTGTTGAAATATTTATGCTATGGAATTACGTATGTTCCCTACGTACGAATCTCCCGATACGTATACGTGTTCCACGTTCGCTGAGAAGCTTTAAAAGAAAAAGAAAAAACAGGAAAAAAGAGGACGTCGGAAAAAGAAAAAAGTGGAAAAGGCTAGGCGAGAGTGGAATAGCAACACCTCCACGTCCGATCTGCAGAATATCCGAGTGCACGCGTTTTAAGCACTGCCCATAAAAGTATTAATAAAAACTCGGATACTACTTTGAATATCAACGAGATTGCGTCAGCAAGAGTAACTGGGTGGAGGAGCTTGGACGTTAAAAACTGTAACCCGCATTACACCTACCATTACTTTGTAGCGAGATTAAACGTTGAGGTTTGAATATTTAATTGAACAAGTAGTGAGGAACGGCATTGCACCGACGATAGACATTCGCGGAGTCATAAAGCGTGCTTCTTATTGAGCTCGTAAAATTTCTGCATTTATGGCTAGCGTGCTTCGTGTTTAGTTTATAATATAGTCAAGTTTCTGGAAAATTATATGTACGATTGTACAATTTTTGTTACTTTTAATTTTGCTCTTGTTTGAGGAAAATTGTTGGTCACTTAATTGAAGTCTGGTATATTTTTTGATATCACTGAAAATTAGAGAAAGAATAAATGGTTTTATATATCGGCAAATATTTCTAAATCTAATTGAATTACGCAAATAGTTGTAACAATTCGAGTTTCGTGAAGATTTTTAAAAGTTATCAGATTTTGATATTGGAGAGATTGTTGTTACCGGTAAAAGCTACGAGTTAGCAGTGAAAGATCTACTACTTCCCTTACGACTATGATCAAAGTACGATCACCAAAGTCGTACAATTTTACTGTCTTTCGAAATGTTACCAATTCAGCACATGGCTCCAAATAGGTACCGGAAGTAGCAATAGTGATCCCAGTAGGTGCATCTTGTCCGCGATAATAATAAATAAATGAATAAGAAGTAAACTCGCGAAGAATAACAATAATTCTCTTTTAAAACGTAAATGTAGCTTTAGCTTACATAAAATTTATAAATGATTATTACCAATAGTTGTGAGTAATCGTTAAGCATATTAATTGGTAAAAAAAATTGCGAAAATCGGTAAATTACGGCCAATTTTAACGAAAAATCAATTTAAAATTTAAGCGCAGGGGTGGGGAGTCACGGGTATATAAGGAGGGCACTTCCGCTGATTTAATTAGTTGCTCGATAGACGCGGTACCGATCGGAGCTCCTCTTGGGCCTAGTTGAGGAAGATGGACCATGATCAACGTGTTATGATGGTGGTGGGGGACCACGAAGAGGGTGCTGTCCTCCATGGTGGCGGACACTGGTCAGCCTGATGGTCCCTTGGTAGTGGACAGTGGTCAAGCGAGCTGAGTCGATGGTGGTGGATCACGGAGAGAGTGCTGAGCCCCATGATAGTGGACACTGGTCATCGCGATAACCCCTTGGTAATGGAAAGTGGTCAGCGAGCTGAGTCGATGCTGGAGGATTACGGAGAGGGTGCTGACTGCATAGTAGTGGACAATGGTCAGCTAGCTGAGTCGATGGTAGAGGATCATGGAGAGGATGCTAGCCGCTGATGACGTCACTTGTCTGCGAACAGTGAGTTTGTACAGACCGAATTTTTAATTAGAGGTGGTGGGGTAGATGAGGTAGCAGTAGTAATAATTTTGATATATAATTGAACAAACTGGAGGGCTATCAGTTAGCGCATTCGACTGAATGCTAGCACATATAGCCCTCCTATTTTATATAACTGTAATCGTTCTTTTTATTAGTTTATCGGTTTAAAAAATGAGAGATTGTTATGTGTTGAGAATAGTTTCGCGATTGAATGACTAGTGTATATCGCGAACACTCTTGGGATTGAACGATTAGTTTTATTACTTTTATTAGTTTTATGATTTATTATTTGTTTTTCTTATTTTTCAATTTTAATTTTCTTTTTGCTACCAAACTTTTGTATTTGAAGAATTTAGCTTTTTGCAATTGTTACCGAATTTTTGGCGTGTCTCCGAATTCTTGACATGTTACTGAAATATTTTTGGACTTCAGAGAATTGAAAGTCCACACCTATTATATGTTAGATTTATAATAAAAATAGTTTATTAAAGTAACGATATAACAAAATAAAAATAGTGTATTAGAGTAACGATAAAAGAATTCCTAATAAGTTGCGTGCGTAAGCAAATAGCCGTGCTGCGCACCGTATCCGTACTCCATTTGGCATTACACAAGTTTAAGAGAAAAGTTGAATGAAATCTTGGTACCTCAGTGCCGAGGCTGCATATAATGGAAGGGTGCATGGGATTTGGGTTTGGGGATAGGTCCCTGCGTACTCATCTCTAAACGTGGAGGCAAGTATGGAGGGACCTAATTCCTTGATAACGTTTTTGAAAGACCGGTCTTTCTAAAACGATATCGAGTAACATTATATTTAAGACTTAGATTTAAGAGTTAAATTTAAGAGTCAGATTCAAGAGTCAGATTTAAGTTATTTGCGTAAGGATATCAATGTTCGTTGCGATGTTCTTGTCAAGTGTCGATATTATTCCATTATTCCATATTCTGTTTTATTTCGCATCTCTTTTCGTTTGAATTCTTACTCTGTCATTCTTCGTTGGTATCTGATCTCGCTCCATTATCTCGTACTTCAGATTTCTGTGAAAATAAATCAAATTTCTGCGTTACTCGTGGGATCGCCGAGAGATGAGAATACGTCTTTAGTTAGAATTAATTTAGATTTATATGCTAAATAATATAATTTTAATTACTATTGTAATGAAATTGTAAAAGAATACATTTTCTTACCCAAAGTAAACACAACCTATCCCTGTTTTCCTTATACTTATCGTTTAAGAAAACAGAATTACTAATTGATCTAGTGCAAATCAATTCATATTTGCTTGGTATTAATAAATCATTTAGCTGCGCATTCGCTTGCATGCATCGCATGCTGCATGTAAGTAAGGGTCCCTGCGCAGTCACCTCCACGTGGTGGACCTGGGCCCTTGGTAACGTTTTCGAGAGACTGCTCTCTCGAAAACGATATCAAGCTAAGGACTACGCGCGTAGACATAAGTATTGTTGTAAACTCGGTGCTAGAAGTACAAAACCAGTTGGAAGAACATGCTTCGTAACTTCTGATAAAGCTAGATAGATTTTCCACTTGTACAAAGATTACATAGATTTACCTTCAACAATTTTCCATGATGCTCATTCGTTCTATTATTTCATTAACTTTACGCGAGATTAGAATAATTTAATTACTGGTACTTTTAGGACCGATTATTTTGCAATACAATTTAAATTTTCCAAGTCCTTTTCAGGACGTTGAAACTTTAAATTGGACAGCAAATAGTTTAGTTTAAGTTAATTTATAAGATCATATTTGTACTCATATAATGTAAATTTATAATTGTGTGAGCCTTTCCCTCTTATCCTGACTCATTTAAGTTAATTTTTACTATTATATTTGTACACTTGTGTAATGTAAATTTGTAATTGTGTAACCCTTTCCCTCTTATCCTGACTTCTCTCACTTATCACAACCGAGCGTAATTATTCTCGCTTTAATTAGTTCGTAAGAATGGTATCCCAGTTCATTGGGTACTAACAGATTCTTCGATATGTGGTAGAATAGTTGTTTCGAAACCGGTATCTCGCATTTCTTTGTTGTCAGCGATAAAATCATTCATTTTCTATTCATATTCTATTCATAAAAACACGTCGGTCAAAATTCAGGGGCTCCTTTAAGAGAATCCTGCATAATCTATGGCAATTTCTATCTCTTTGTGGTGTTTGTTCTCGAAAGAGGTTGGTCTGATTGTTGGAAATTCACTCCATTCCTAATTTATTTTAATTTCTACGTTCATCGTTGGAACGTCGTTGGATACGTCTCTGAACGTAAAGTTTAATCAATGATTTTATATTTATCTATTTTGTGATCGCAAAGTGGTTTCATTATTCTTTTTACATTTGGAAATAAGAAAATGGTATTTTCGGTGAATACAACGTTGGAGATATCACTATGGTATTGTTTTACGTCAAAAAATCTCCATTTCCACAATCTTTAAGATTCTTTCCAATTGCTTCACGCAAACAGGCTATACGAAATTCTATTAGGAGAATCACTATTAGGAGAATTACTATTAAGAGAATCTTGAAATTGGACGTATTTTCTCCGTTCTTGTCAAAAATTCATTGGTTTTGGGGCGAATTTCAACAACTTCACCAACTTCGTCGAGAATAATACCCCTAATCCTTTCCACTTCCTTTGTTATCAAATTTATATGATTACTATGATGAAATTGTTATGACTATTGTAATGAAATTGTTATGATTATTGTAATGAAATTGTTATGATTACTGTACCAAACTTTGTATATGTATTGTACTGATTATTGTAATAAAATTGTACGGATACACATTCCTCTTATTCAGAGGGAAACACACACTTTGATTTATTCCGTTTAATTTTGAGTCGTTTTAAAGTAGAATAATAGAATTTAAAGTATCCTTTCGTATTGCTTTTTGTGCAATACTTTAACTTTTGTAAAATAGAATCATCGTATAATCATTCTATAATAATGTTTCTCTCTGAATAAGAAAGTGTTTCCTTTTGCGATTCGTAAAGTCCATACTGCAATTTCTAGAATTCTTTGGTAGATTTTAGAAAATGTATTATGGATCTCGGTTTTTTAACTGAAATAGAGTCAGATCTCGGTACCTTCTGTAACGAGATCGTAAATATGTAATGGAGAGTGGATGGGATTTGGGTTTAGGGGTGGGTCCTTGCGTAGTCACCTCCACGGGGTGGACCTGGGCCCTTGGTAACGTTTTCGAGAGATTGCCTTCTCGAAAACGATATCTAGCTAAGGACTACGCGCGTAGACATAAGTATAATTGTAAACTTGACGCTAGAAATACCAAGCTAGTCAAAAGATCGTGGTTCGTAGCTTCTAATAGAGATAGTTTGATTTTTCATTTGTATAAAGATTTCATAGATTCACATTTAACAATTTTTTATTATTTCATTAATTTCGTTAGAGATTAGAATAATTTAATCACTGGTACTTCTAGCGTCGAGTCTTTTTCAGTACAAATGAAATTTCCAAGTCCTTCTCAGGACTTTGAAACTTTAAATTGGACTGCGAATAGTTTAGTTTAAGTTAATTATTGCCATCCAATTTGTACATTCATGTAATGTAATTTTAATTAGATAATCATCCCCTTTTATCCCGATTTCCCCCGTTTTTATTATTAATTATATATGGTGACTTCTATCTCGCTATGGTGTCCCTTCGATGAAGGGTTGTTTGATCGTTCGACGTCTGATGGTTTGACGTTTGAAGGTTTGATGGTTTGATGTTTGATGGCTTGATGTTTGATGGCTTGATGTTTGATGGTTTGATGTTTGATGGTTTGATGATCGATGGTTTGATATTTGATGGTTAGAAAATCACTTTCTTTCTGGTTTATTCTGGTTTACTTAAATCTCTGTTCGCCGTTGGAACGCCGTTGGATCGCCGCTGGATCGCTGACGGATGCGTCCGTTTTTAGTCATAAGTACTTGTATATTGTACATCTCTGTAATTTAATTGTAATCGTATTGTAAAGAAATACGTTTTCTTACCCGGAGAGAGAAATAACTGCTCCCCTTTCTTGCACCCCTCGTTTATCAAGACAGAACTTTTAATTGTTCTCGCGTAAATTAGTTCGCGTTTATTTGCTCGAGCACTCTAACTTTATGCTTCGTAAGATCGCTTCACGTAGATTTCCTCTTTTTTTCTTCTTCCTTTTTTCCCCTTTCCTTTTTTTCCCTTTCCTTTTTTCTCCTTCGCTCGAGATTTAGATTTTAATTGTCACGCAGGGAAACAGTTGCGACTCAATCAAACCGATGCGTGTTTGTCGTGGCCACCTGGATCTTCACGGGTTCAGCCGTGGACGCGCTCACGATGGAGCGGGCTGAGTGGTTCCCAACCCGAGGCGCTGGGGTCTGACCTGCTGTAAGACGGATTCGGGCGATTCCACAAGGTTCGTCTCTATCGCAGAGCAATCCTAGAGTTGGGCTTCGGTGGGGTTCAGATGGACATCTCACTCACCGTCGGGGAGAGCGCGGTTGCGATTGTTTCGACGTAAGACGTGGCATAAAACTTGCTCGCGATTCGCGTCGGGTACGGTTTGCCAAATGGCTAACGCGGAAGCATCGGATTGGAATGCTCTTTAATATAATAGTAGAATTTAGAGTATCGTACCGTAGTACCTTTTGCGAGACACTTTCGTTTGTCGAAAGTGTTGGAAGAGTCACTTAATAAATCTCTCTTCGGGTAAGACAGTGGTATTTCTCGTCACCCCTTTCGTAAAGTCCATACTGCAGTTTCTAAATATCTGATAGATTTTAGGAAATGTATTATGGATTTCGCGTGTATTAAATTCAAGTAGAGTCAGATCTCGGTACCTTCTGTACCGAGATCGTAAATATATAATGGAGGGTGGATGGGATTAGGGTTTAGGGATGGGTCCCTGCGTAGTCACCTCCACGGGATGGACCTGGGCCCTTGGTAACGTTTTCGAGAGACCGGCCTCCCAAACACGATATCATGCTAAGGACTACGCACGTAGATTATATAATTAGTGTAATTAGAGAATAAGATATAGTTTAAGTTAATTTTTGCGTTCGCCGCTGGATCGCCGCTGGACCGCCGTTGGATGACTTGATATAACTTGTTAAATTTATCGTGCCTCATCGAAGGAGGGTTGTTTGATTCTTTAATGTTCGATGGGTAGGTGATTGATGTTCGGAAATCCGCTTAGTTTTTGGTTTATTCTGATATATTTTAACCCCTCCCTTCGCCGCTGGAACGCGGCTGGATGTCGTGATATAACTTACTACATATTCTCCATTAATATAATTTAATTACGTTCCATCTTTGTTCCTTTCCCATGACTATTCTCATGCTAATCAATTCATTCGGTATTAGTAATCTATTCAGTGATCGGTAGATGAGTTATCTTAAGTATTGAAACTGAGAGCAGGTGTAGTTGAAATAGAAGTAATTCTGTGATTGATGAAATATATGCGACGGTGGAAAATCAGGGAATTGTTTAAGTAATCCGGCATCTCTCTCTCTCCATCTCTCTTTCTCTCTCTTTCTGTCTCCATGGTATCTTCCCTTGATCAAAGGTTGGCTCTTGATTTCAATAATTACAACAACAGAAAATTTAATTCTGTAGTCGCAAAGTGACTTCATTATTCTCTTTAAATTTGGAAATGAGGAAATGATATTTTCGGTGAATGCAGCGTTTGACGCATGGTATTGTTTTACGTAAAGAAATTGCCATTTCCACGTTTTCCAAGGTTCTTTCCAATTGTTTCACGCAAATAGGCTGTACGAAATTATAATTGAGAATGATTATTAGGGAATCGTGAAATTTGACGTATTTTCTCCGTTCTTGTCAAAAATTCAATGGTTTTGAGTCGAATTTTAACCAATCCTTTTCATTTCCATTCTGTTATCCAATTTTTATGATTTCTATAATAAAATTCCTGTGATGTCAATAAATAATTTCAACAGATATTTCTACGTTCGCTCGCCGCTGGATGCGTATATTATTAGTCATAGATAATAGTAATTATAATTAGATAATAGTAATTGTGATAATAATTGTAATGAAATTGTAAGGGAGTATGTACATTGTCTTATCAAGAGCGAAACCATAGAATTTTTCCTCAAAATCTCCGTTTTATCGAAATTGAATATAATTATTCTTAGTCTCCATTTGCACACTACTGATGTTTATCAGTAATAGTTTTATTACTCTGCGTACTCGCTGGCATGCATCGCATGTGGCAAGCAAGTAGTGAGCACGCTAACTTAATGTTACACGTAAGTCGCTGCCATGAGTAGCTCCATGGGTCGAAAAGACCGTGGTTTGGAAAGTGGACAGCGCCGGAAACATTTAGTTAGCAAATCTACATGATTACGTAGATCCACGTGAGTATGTAGAGTACCTTTGGTCACGTCGTGAATGTTATGTTCACTTTTCTCTTTGATTTATTACTTATCACAAGTTTGTCCAACTTTAATTACCTTTTTAATTTCATTTTTTCAGAATAGAGTATAATAGAGTTTAATGTTTATCGCATCGTAATCCCTTTTGAGAAACGCTTTAATGTTTCTAAAGTGTCGAAAAAGAGACTTTGTAAATTACTCTCTGGATAAGAACATGATATATACTTCCAGTCCCTTCTTCCCTTTCGCGATTCGTAAAGTCCACGTTGCAATTTCTAAGAAAATGTACCATGGATTTGGCGTGTATTGAATTCAAGTAGAGTCGGATCTCGGTACCTTCTGTACTGAGGTCGTAAACATGTAATGGAGGGTGGATGGAATTAGGGAAATATGGATGTGTTCCTGCGTAGTCACCTCGTCGTTGGTGGACCTGGGTACTTGGTAACGTTTTCGAGAGCCTGGTCTCTGAAAGACGATATCATGCTAAGGACTGCGCTTGTAGACATAAGTATTGTAGTAAACTTGATGCTAGATGTACCAAACTAGTTAAAAGATGGTGGTCGTAGCTTTTGATAGAAATAGATAGATTTTTCACTTGATCAAAGGTTTCATAGATTTACTTTCAACAATTTTCTATGATACTCATTCATTCCATTATTTCATTAACTTTGCGCGAGATTAGAATAACTGGATTACTGGTATTTTTAGCATCGAGTATTTTGCAGTACAATTTAAATTATCCAAGTCCTTTCCAGGACTTGGAAATTTTATTTACGTTGTACTTCAGGTAATAGTTGAAGCCATAATTTAAATTAAGTTAAGTAAAATTTTACTCTCGTGGCATCAACCTGGAACCGTCGAAGAATTCTACTTTCTCTCTGGTCTTTTTGGATTTTAATTTAAATCAAATCTTTATCTGGCAAGAGGTTTTATGTCTGCAATAATTCACATTTTATGAGATTTGGAAAATTTTTAATTCGGTTCTGCCTTTTGCGTAAAATATATCCACGAATCTTGCAAGAACTGCTACTTTATCAATTTTGAATCCTATATTGTAGAGGGTGTAAAAATTTGTACGCGATCAATATTTCGGACAGTAATGGTCATAAAATTCCATTAGATCAGTGGCCTCTCTTGTAGCTCGTCGGTACTAGGATAAATCGAGACGAAGTTATCGACTTGAGCTTGCAGAGTATCACGAGCTTACCGACAGGCGATACTTGACACGATACATGACACGACACCTCCGTATCGACTCGTCTCGATGCCTGCATGTCATCTATGCGGGATTATAGATTTCTTCAGAAGCAAATTTCGTTGTAGATACAATCGCAGCACGGAGCAGAAAATCTCCTTACCGATATTCAATCAAATAGCGTATATGTTGCAAGTGTATTATATTCGTACAAGAATTCAATTAGTCGATCAGAAATCGTTAGAACCGCGCAACAAGCAAAGACAGAGAATCTCGCGAATTTTTTGAAACATTCGCGACATCAATCTTGAAATTTGTATTAGCATTGCATTCTCATACAGCAACTTATAAAAGGAATTCAGTAATTCTATACTTCTGCCAGAGTTTTTCATTTAGAAACGCTATGTCCGCTCTGCCTCATCTTTGCAGTGTTTGGACGTTTCGTTCGCCTGCTTTCGCATTCGTGCTGCGGTGAAATTGTCAGTATCGCGACGTGATCTCGCGGAAACACATGAATAATGTCAACTTTCAATGCGAATTCGCTTTCACCGAGTGTCTGGCTATTGCTACGGACATCAGATTTTAATATCCGCACTTTACTTTACCCGAGTGCATGGGAAGATGTGTTCTTTTCATTGGAATTTTTATGCCTCGTAACGGTCCAGCCGCCAGCGACTGAATGTCTTCTTTAGTTAAGACATGATCTACTCTGGGGAATGGAGTTCCCCTAGCCTGTATAATGGAAGCAAACGAAACGTCAAGTATTCTTCGTTACACGGAAATCTAACAATGGCGAAGGGTAGGAAAGATGCTTTCATTCGGATGAGGCGGTCTTCTATACGCGCGTTATTACATCTTTTTTGTACGTAAAAGGGTGAGGCTGTATTGTTCTGTTTTGTTGTATCTCGATGGGTATTTAAAAGCAGTGTCGCATGTTTCTGGTGTAGATTCTGATTGTTTCGGAACAAGGGAAATCCTAATTACCTATTTCTGTAGGAGAGTGCAGTATCATGATATAACGCACGTCTGTCACGAATGCAAACTATCTCACGGTAAACTAGCAGTGTGATAGCTCTGCATTTACGATTTCCTTCTCGAGGAAATTGAATTCTATAGAGCTTATCGTTTCAGAATTGTCTAGTGCCGCTTCTTGTTATATTATATCTTAATTTTTATTCTAATTGAAAGGCAAATATGACAACTACTAGAAAACTTTGGAGAACGTGTATTAATGTTAGAATCATTTTGAAGTTTCGACATTTAGATTAGCGATGTTAACTATTCAGTTGATCTTCATTGTGTTTGTGACACAGTATGAATTCAGTAGTTGCGTACGTTAACAATTTTAAACACCAAATTACTTTGTGAAAATGGTTCGATTAAAGAAACTTCGCTCGACACACGATAGGCTTTACAGCGAAGCAGTTTGCGCCCTCTGAATTGTGTTAATTAGAAACTTGATTGTAGGTCCAGCGCGCGTTTTCACTGGAGCTATCATTCACGTTAATTAAAATAGCTCTGCGCTAACAATTCGTTAACTGGTTTGCTTCAATGCCCTGCGAAATTACCCACTAGCAAAAACGTAATCCGTGTGTTGATTCCATTCAAAATAAGCAAATTAGATTAAATATCCAGGATTTGAATCTCTGGGGAGACGTAAACCGTATGCTGAAATTAATTCATAATTATGTAATGGTCGCTAGGTCATAGATGTTTCTATTGAAGTTTCATTTTCGTAGCGTTGAGCTCGTTAGGCATTGCATATTTTGAGAACCTGAAGTAGAAATACAAATTTTTCTTCTCCGTTGCGAGCGGAGTTTTGTGTAACTTTCCGTTCGGTATCCCAACAGAGTATACTCTTCTTTCTACAAGGGGTACAGTTTTTCACCACCACTGCATCGCTATAGAGGCTCATGTTCACTGTCGAAAGAAACGGTCCTAGACTCTATCAAACCTGGTCGCGCATCGATAGTCGTGTAGAAAGGATAAATTAACATCTGGCATTGGCCAAATATCTAGGTCGAGAATTTACTGAAGAATCATTAGAGAGAAAAAACGACAATACGAATCTCCAACACAATGTATACAATGTATTCACACTCGCTTCGAAATGAGAAAGGGTGATAAAATGAAATACAAGAAGTAAAAGCAACGGTTCGGTATTTCCACAGTCGAATTCGTTACGTCAAAGAACGCGATGTAACCGATGTAAAATTCGACGAAGTTCAAGTACGCGTGACGAGGCTTCTTTTATTATACTACGTTCGTTCTTTGATTTGAAGGTTGATGAAACTTCCTGTCGGGTTGATTCATTTGGTAAACATGGACCTGGCATTTCGTGGAGAATAATAGATTAACATGACTCGTGACAGAGAGGAGAGAACGGAAAAGTTGGAAGAAATTTGCCGCAATTTCATCTAGCACCGCGCCGCGTAAGTTCGTTACACGGGCGGAATTTTCCATATAAAGCATCGCGCACGCTGAACATCTTATCGCTTCTTTGAGCTATCGCTGTGAGATTCCCCTAGCCTTCAAAGCAGTTAAAATTTTCACAGTTTCAGTGGAATCGTGCCCACAGCGTGACCTACATTCGCGGAATTTCATTTTTCTCCCTCTAATGTGAATGCATGTGATTGTATTGTTGGATTGAAAAATTCAGGGTACGCAATGGTTCCGTAGACCTCCGTGAGATGTTCGCGAAGTTTCACATTGTCAATTTCACTTGTCGTATCTTGGAACTGAACGAACTTAAGCAAATCGAACATTCTCTTTACCTCTCAAAAAGAATGAAGTCGACAAATAAGCGGTGTTCTTTCCATTTTTCTGATCTTCGCAAATAATTAGCAACAATGTGGTGAAACGGAACATCTTTTTCCTTTAAAGAGAAATTCAATTTTCTTAGTCGTTTAACTCGAATTGTTTCTCTAATCAATAACGTATTAAACACGTTGACAGTTGCTCGCGGGTATTGCTGAAACCGACGCGCGAATGCATCGCACTCGTCAATCATAACATCAATCTACAACATCGGACACCGACGACCATTGAATTATCAGCCTTCAGCTAATTAACTGACAAAACAACACGTACCTTTGATAAAGTCTGCAGCCTTTCTCAAGCCGTACGTATCCTTGTCGTAATCGTCGAGAATGTAGGCGCCGATCTTAACACCGGGTACAATTCCACGATCGTTGAGCCTGTCCAGAGTGTAAAGCATCACCTCGAGCGCTTGAACGTCACGTTGCGGCATCACTGGCCCGCTGGTGATGGTATCCTTCCTCTCATGGACCATCATTAGACGACTCAACACTAGATTATACTCGACCATCGCGCTGTGCTTAACTGGCCACTGATTCGGCGGTTCCAGCTCATGCGACGAGTTGTTCGTCGTTTGCGAGGATGCCTCGTCCATGGTAACGGTTCATGGTCAGAAGAAGTGGCGATCATGTCAAAAGTGAACGAAAATTGGTTCTCGTCGTTAATCAATCCGATGGTCGACGTTTCGGCGGTAACTCGAAGTTGTTCCCTCTCTGTAGACGAAAGCGCGAGATTTTCGTTAAGGTAGTTGCCCAGAGAACCATTCGCACTTTTCAAGCGGGAGCGAAACCTTTGATCAATCCTGCACTCTGGAGACGAATTCTAGTGGACGTGTCAACGAGACTCTTAGCCCCCCGGGAGCATCGTTGCTGGCATTCGCTTGGACATATTCCATTTGCATGGTAGAGGCGGTTCTTCGTTGGACCTCGTCCTTGTCCCACGTCGGCGTAGAAGTTCGTCCCGACACCGGGCCTCTGACCTTCATAGATGAATCAAGTTTCAGGTTCGTCGATGTCGAAGTTTGCACCGTGGACGACCTGGACTTTCGTTCTCTCGGAGGGTGATCGTTCACCGGGATGGGCATCGTGCTGAAGGAGTTAAACCCGTCGGACGGATTAACTTCGTTCACCGTTCCATTATCCAACGAGCGGGTTTGAGCCCTCTCATTTTTCGAGCTAAACCCGACGGACGGTTCATCAGGCTTAATGTCGCAGTCGCGTGTTTGAATATTTCGATTCAACGACTCTGTCGCCCTTGAACCGACGGGTTGCCGTTTCTTCGAAACCATTAGAGGATCGTTAAACGTTACTTCATCATCTTCTGTCGAACCATCCGTAGCTGTATCGAACCGTTCCGCCTGGTCGTCGATTTTCCTATTTATCGTCCCAATTGTTTGGATAACGGCTTTTCTAGACGCGGATGGTCGTTCAGAAGGGGTTAAAGGAAGCTTCGATTTCGAATATTTCGTTTTATTCGCGAGCGATTGCTTATGGTTCGCGTTTATTTGGATATCCTTCGTAATCTTCCGCTCTTGCTCAGTCGAAGATGAGTTCCTAAACGTATCGTCGGAATTTCCCTCGCCGAATTCAGAAAGGCCACTGTTCTCCGACGTATAGCCCCTTTCGGTTAGACAGTTCATATCGTTTCTTAGGTACGGAGCACTCCTTGGCGCCGTAACAGAGCTATGCTCGGAGTTCACGAGGACGCCGTCAGACTCCTTTGTCACGTTACTTTGCGCAGAAGCCTCTTCCGTTGTCGCTTTATTCACCTCTTCTTTAGCCTTATCAATCTCACTCCGCGGAGCGTCTAATTCCATATCTTGCGACGAATCCGCGCTCAAATTGAGTCTTATCGAGATCACATCGTTACTTAGACTTGAAACGTTTTCTGTGCATTGTCATTTCAACGTCGAATTCGGTTTGCCATTTAACATCGAGCTATCCGATAGCAGTGAATCGTTCTCACTCACCACATCTGGTGCTTCGAGTGTTACTCTGTTAACTCATCCTGTGCTTCCGTCGTGACTTGTTGAGCTGAATTCATTGCTCAATGTTAAAGTACTCAAATTTAACGTCGAATCATTCCACTGCTGTACGTGTGCTGCAGCATCTCGATCGTCCAGTGAGTTATACTTAACGTTCTCTGAAATGAAGTCGATCTCCAATTCTGTCTCAACAATTTTCGCATCGTTATCCAAAAAATCATTTGTCGTTTCGTTGAAAGTAACATTCAATGAAGTTCCACCGTATTGCGACGAATTCAACGCGACCGCGTCGCTAGACGGAATAATATTTCTCTTCTCGCGGATCGAAAAATTTCCAAGGATTCTCCTGTCTGCCTCATCATCGCTTCCATTTGTTGATATCTGTTTCACGGAGATTCCATTCAACTGGCGTGTATACTCCATCTCTCTCCGAATCAACGTTGATTTACGAGACGTCGAGGTTCACCAGGAACCTTCGAACTCTGATGAATGATGAGTCCTCCCTTCTGTCTTGATTGCTTTGACTCTTTTGCCTCGCGGCTCGCAATTCGAGGATCCCGAATTCTGGCAGAGGTACGACCACTCCAGATTTATTACATCACCAGAATCGAACGACCTCGGCTCTTCGTCAGGTTTTATTCCCGAATTTTTAATGGACCTTCTGCTCATCAACTGATACATGGAATTATCATGTCCGTCGACTTCTATTTCCCGATTTCCCTTTTGGTTTCAATTCTCCGTCGAACAGTTCACTAATAGAAGCGGAAGATTTAGGAGTTTCAATGAAATATCGTTTCTGGATGTATCCTTTGGGCTCAACATCTCGCGTATCTTTCTTACCTTTCGTAGATGCTCGTCTCTTCGCGTCTTTTAATCTTTTTCGACCCGTCAGCGTTTTCAATTTCAACCGTCCAATCTTTAATGGTTGATTAATAGAGGTGGAAGACTCGGCGGAATCGATTAAATATTGCTCAACCGAGCCTTCGGACGGCTTCCTACCACTCAATCCCCCTGGATCCGCGAATTTCTCCGATTTCAATCCTGTTTCGAATGCTTTACCGATAGAAACAACGGATTCAGGAATCTCAGTCGAATATCGCATCCATTGCGGTTTCCTCGCCATCTCCCAAGCTCTGAGAACCCACGATACCGTCACCCTGAAAATAGTCCATAGTCCTTTGACCGTCCACCCTATAGGATCTTTTCATCCGTAGACGTCGATGCTCGCCACTGAATCCCCTTTTCCTTCTCACGTCCTTGTTCTGTCGTCTGAAAGCCTTTAGACTGCCTGAAACCCGGGAGGATAAGCGAGGCTCTTCCGGAATATTCACTGAACTCCCGGTGAATCCGGTCGATCCCCTGGCAGTTGGCCCGGCTCGGCGTTTATCGCGTCGTTCCTTGTGGCAGTCGTTCGACGGGTCGGGATCCGCGAGTCGACGATCGCTCGACCGGATCGATCGATCGTCATCTTCGTCGGTTTGATTCGCGTCCACCGCCTGGGCGGTTTGCCAGGAAATTGCTCTCGACGACTCCTCCGTGATGTCATGCTTGACGAGTGGACGGAATGTTTGCCGAGCGGTAGTTGATGGCAATGATAACTTTTAAGAGTGCCGGGATGACGGAGTATTTGAATGGTTTTGGAATTTCAGGGATGGTTCATTAGCGCCGCGAGCCCCGTAAGCGACTTCGGCGCGGTTAACCGACAGCTGGTTGTTACCATAATCGAGCGGATACCGTTCGCCCGCCAAACTGTTTCGCAGAATCGATAGCACCACTGACACGGCCAGTACGGCCAGCCAACAGTTGTTCCGCCGCACCACCTGCCTCCCGTGACAAACATGTCCTGGTCCTGCAAAAGTACGCAGCGTCTCTGTGAATCCACCACATCGCATAATACGACCTATCGATCTAGTAATCTTATGCTAATCGAGGAGAAACGTATCGAATATCGTTCTCTACGAGATGTACGTGTTTGTTGCACCGAGACGGTTCGAGGCAATTTGGTTGAAACTATTTGAATGGTACAAAAGGATTAAATTTGATTCGCTCTGTTTGAGAGCGGTTTAATCTATTTGCAGAGGAATGGAAATGTTTGAAGATTAATTATTCATACGTATATTGTGTATGCAATCAACTTAGAGGCTAAGGGTTGAAGCTTTGTATTACAGATACGTGAAGTGCATTAATATCGTGGAGTTTATTTTGAGCTAAGTTATTAATCATACTGAATTAACGAACCAGTAAATATCTCTGCGAGTGTTGCACATTTTCGAAATTACAGAAGAATACCGCATAGTTGGAACTCAGAGCATTAAACGTGCATAGTCAAAGCAGGAACTAACCTCGATCAAACATTGGCTATCAGTTAAGCGTGGAATATTGCCACTAAATTTCTCGTATCCAAATCGAAGGAGCCAGTGGCCGCAACAGGCGCATACGGAGTCCTGGTGCACCATTGTACATATTTTAGCATCGGTGTATTGATTAATTGTGTTCAATGCGTTCATATTAAATTCTCCATCACTTCTGATAGTACCTTCAAGTGACTGTAAAAGATTAATACCCTGGAAATCCATTTATTTGAACAGCGTCGGTGGAAATCTCGCTCGTGCGAATGCTTTTTGTAGCCATAATACGTTGATCCGATTACTCTTAGTACAAGCGTTTTCATTTGGTTGGCACGGAGCCAAACTGCGATTTGATCGAGAGTGATTTTCCTAGTTTCTATAAATCAGATTTATCGATCGCCTTTCTATAGACCGATACGATCAGCAGTATCGTTGATGGATCACCCTCGCGCAGTTAATCGAATGAAATTTTAATAATCCGAGAATATGATAGCTTAGGAACGAAGCTATCGCGATGTCGATATAATCTATACAATTGATGCAGAATTAATTACCACTCGGTTAACGCTATCTCGAAAGCCAATATAACCTCTTTAAGCGACATCTTATTTTTGCCAGGCCGCGCAGCGATCCCCTAATCGCTCTTCCAGAAAACTAACCCCTCGCGCTATAACCGTTGTATCCTATCTAACCGTGGATCGTCGCGATTCAACGCGAGCATCCATTATTTTAACACTGCTTGCGCGTTAATTAGTCCGTTTCGAGGCACGGTCTTTCCTCTTCGTCCAATAAATTTCGCGCGGCTGCGAATCCTGAAGGAAAGCCTCGGAAACGAAGGTTGTATTACTTGATCTCCTTTCCGTGCTCGTGTCCAGGTTTGACGCGTTCGTGGGCTAAATATCTGTCGGAACAATGGAGTTACAGGGCTTTAATAAGGCCGTTACTTTATCGAAGGGCAGCCGCGCTCGATAGGATTGAATCGTACGGAATGGACTCCGTTTCGCCCCGTCTCTCGGAGTAGGCACATGCCAGGTTTATTGCCAGATGTATCGACGGAAACGGTGATTTCGCGGGGACAGCGATAGGTTGGTAGGAATCGATCGAGCCACGTTAAACGGTTATTGGACGATTTAGGTGAGGTAAGCATACTTCCTTGCAGAGCGTATTAAACTTGGTCTTCGATTCTAACGACACTTTCCAGCTTAAATTGACATTTTGGAGGTCTCAGATGCCTTTAATTCAATTATCTTCACGGGTAATTTCAACGGTAACTTTGATTTCCTAATTTTCTCTTATCCGTGGGTGATAATTTGAATGGAATATCCGAAGGATTCAGTTTTTATCTTTCAGTTGATGAAATCAGTAATTCACGTTGTAAGTAGTTCATTTCTGTTTTATCGCTTGACGAATTCACTAGAGAATTTGACGGTTTACGGAAAGGAACCAGCATGAGTAAGAAACTTGAAAATTTGTTTGAAAAGAGAGCAACAATAACTGGATATGGTGAATACTGGGTAGTACATATTACTATCTGGATGTGGATTTTGGGAGCGATGCCTCCATCAAGAGAAAATAAGAAGCCAATATTGAAGAGGAAGAGAATAAGAAGAACAGTATGCCGAGGGAAAAATTCAGGGATTCTTCCATTGTTCGTATTTGAACATTTTTTTCATCTACCCCCGTATTTCGAGGTATAAAGTTAAACTGATAACAAATATTACATACAAGAATGCATGTTTTCGTGAAATTTTATCACGACAGTCTACCATTATCCTCAACAGCGAAAATTAGTAGCCAATATTGTGTTCCGTTCCTTCTCAACCCCTGAAAGAGAAATTACACTTTCTAAAAGACTTTAGACATCCTGTAGAATCCGCAACTGAAGGGGTTACCGTAAATACCTTTCTAATTACAGTAGCCCGGCAGATGTTGATTAACCGTCCGTCGAAGTAATCTGATGCTCTAATCCTGCAAACAATCTGAATATCCCGTGTCGTTTAACAACAGCGTTTCGTCTAATGGAGCTTTGATCGATGGTTTTACTAGATTAGTAAATATCGTTAATTACAGTGGTGTTAAAATTTGACACGCGTGTGACAGAGATAATCTGTCGTGAATTTTTTCAAACGGAATCTGAATTGTCATCTTTTAATGATCGATCTCTTAATCGCGACCAGTAGAAGGCATTCAGCGCGAAGTGATCAGCAAATCCTCATTGTTGGATCGTTTAACTGGTGCATGTAATTACAACTGTATATTGTACATTTGTATCAGCTCCTCGCCCTAATTTGTCTGGTTCGAGCCGCTGACATCTGCATTGTCTATGACAACATATGTTGTCGTAACTTTCTCAATCGTATTCGGGATCCGTTCAATTATACAGGCTTGTATAAGGTACATGTGCGCGAAACAGATGGTTGTGATCACTCCTTGGTTCGATTGAGGAATCTGCGTGGCATTTTTCTAAGGATTTTAATCATTTCGACGAGTTCCATGACGGCGTTTCCACCTGGCATTCAAGTGCTACAAAATATTTTTCGTCAAGCGAATTCCACGGATACAATTTCGAACGTGGTCGCGTACGTTCTTTCGTCCGCGAGAAGAAAGAACCCATAGAATGGAGTTCCGCGGCGACGCAGCATCCCCTGCAATTCAAAAGGGGACCAAGGTGGGAACAAAGGGAATCCTTAATGGCACGCAAAGACCGTCTACTGGGAAATAATTGGAGACAAAAGTCTTCATTCCCGTGACGTGTAAAGTGGATTGATTATTCTTCTGACGATATATCTTTGTTCGATTATACGGAACTGCACTTTAGAAGAGGGAAGTTGTTTTTGTTCTCGATAGGTATCACTCGTTTTCTTTCGAGAACACTCGCTAATGGAGCGATTTTTCCATTTGATGGGTTTACATTGGTTCAGCGGCCGTGCTCTTTTTGTTTCACGAGCGACTTCGCGGCTGGCGCAAGGGTCTGCGCTTTAATCTCCCGCATAGACGGTGAGAATGGACCTTTAATCTTCTCCGAACGATCGGTGCTACCTCTTTTGAAAAGCAAGCAATGTATTGTTAATATTGGATGCTTTCCAACCGACCTTTTAAATCGGCGCTATCATTTAAATTCGCAACTGGATTGGTCCGTGATCCGTTGGCGAGCTTAACTGTTCCCTTCTTTTTTTGTTTGTCCGCTACGATATACCACTGTTGATAATCTGCGGCGAACGATGACTGGAATGTGATAAGAGGAATTTTTATCGGGAGCCAGCGAACGATTTTTTCCCAGGGAAAAGCTTCTATAAACGCAGCAAGGTTTTATTTCTTACGGAACTTTAATGCTCTTATAATTTTTCTTAAAGTTTTTATTAAAACTCCATGAAGATTTAAGCTGAGTTTCTCCCCCCTCCGCAGATGGGAGGGATCGCGAGATTTTTATTAGAAATTTCGTAGACTGGCTGTAAGCAGCTTTCGTTGTACCTTGGATTTTCTTATCGTCGCGTATAGGAAATGATACCATGAACTATTTGAACCAGAAGTTCGTTGATACAGTTTTATAACCGCCTATAACGCCGTGTAATTGAGGAAGGGTAGCACGTTCGCGTAAGCACACACAACGCGATATAGGATACGAGGAATTCATTTTTCCATTTTCCGCATTGATTGCAAAATCTTCGGAATACTTCAAAGGGCTTCCAGCTGAAAGTTACTTGGACGCAAAAAGTATTCACGCGTTCCAATTTTTCGCAGTGACCTTATATATATCCGCGCACGTGCACTTGCGAGAATTGAGAAAGTTCTTCACCGGTAGTTTTTATTAGAACTCTCCGTCCGCGGGTACGTGAACTGCGAAGTTCATGAACGTAAAGTCATAGCATACTTTTAAACCTGTCAACTGATAATCCAGCGATTAATCGACGAGATGAATTCATCGATAAAAGAAGAAATATTAAAATTTCCAGGTGGTAGCACTTTTTTGTACAATTTGGAGAAGCATTAATAGAGTATTCGTACACTTGTATCAATTTATTCCTGAAAATAAAATTGTCGTTCCTCGAATTTTCCTTGCAGGATGCAGTTTTTCAAGAAAGAATTTAAGTTACAAGATCGAATACGGGGGAAAAAGATTGGCGGTCAGTGCATGCCCCTATCGTTCATCATGGTTCAACCCGCGTAGGTAAGCCGAGCACCTTGCCTGCTTGTAGAAAACTCTTTACTTCCGCAAAAAATCATGGCAATCGTTCTCGTCCGGACAGGCTGATCGTCTGCGTGCCTACCTTCCTCCTTCCTTAATTCCGGGCATTCGTACATTTCCCGAGGAAAAATGAACGTCCTCGCAATAGGAACAAACAGCCAAGCATGAAACAAACATATATTTGTCGTATTAACACTTCACGACGTCGAATTAAAATTCCAGGGTGTTTTTAGCGCTCGTACGTCGTGAACGTAGAAGAGTGGATTACACGCTGGCAAACCAGAATGTCCAAGAAAAAACGCGAGGTCCTAAGAGGCGACGTTCCAAAGGGGTGGCTAGCGTAGAGTCATAATGCTCGCATATGTGCCTGCGAACAAAAATTGCGACCAGTGACATTTCGCGTTTGTATCTACTTCACGGATCTCGAGATTTCGATACTCCTCGACACCGAATGATTCCGCGATTTTCGCAATAAATAGCGGAGAAACGCGTGCATCGTAACGCATCAGCTACCGCTCCTACAAATTCTACACCTAGGAGATGACATACCGAATCTCGGGCCTCTAGAATTTTTTTCATTCAAGTACATATTGTCTATGGGCCACTAGTGACCGCTCCAGGAGTTCGCTCTCCGTATATTTCGACTCCCAGAGCCAGACATGCCGTATCTGGTACCCCTAGAATTGACTTCACTTATGTACTGATTCGCTCTGCGCCATTAATAACCAATCCATGAGTTCTACCTCCTTATACGAAACATAGGGTCGGACATATCATGTCTGTGGACCCTAGTATTGGTTTGATTTAAGTATATATTGGTTGCTGGCCATTAACGACCCCTCCAGAAGTTCGCCAACCTCCACTTATTTGACACTTGGGCCGGATATGCCATGCCTGGGGCCCCTACTATTGGATTCATTTAAGTACTTATTGGCTCTTGGCCAGTAGTAATCGCTCCAGGAGTTCTATAGCCGCCTACTTCGAAACATAGGACCGAACATACTGTAACAGGGGCCCTTAGAATTGGATTCATTCAACCCCCTATTGAAGCTGTGCTATTACTAACCGCGCCAAGAGATTCCTTGCCACCTAATTCGACACCCAGAGTCAGAGATGCTTTCCAAGGGCCTGTAGTGTTGGTCTCATTTAATTACTTATTGGCTCTGCGTCATTCGTAACCCCCCTAGGATTTCGTAGGACGCATATTCAACCCAAGGTATTCCAAACATGCCACATTTTATCCGATCGACCATTATATATAAATAGAACCAAATATAACCTAACCTAACACAACCTAACCTCTGGGCGTTAATATTTTATAAAATTCCTGACGTGTCGGCCCCTACTTCTCGGCGGGAACATTATTTACGTCTACAGTGTTATATATCCTAACCTAAGGCAACCTAACATCTCGGCGATAATATTTTACAACATTCCTGACCTGTCGGCCACTACTTCTCGTAGGGAACATTATACATAAATAGAACCTAAAATAAATTAACCTAATTCCACCCAGCAGTTGTGTAGTAGTGTTTCACAGGATCCCGGGCATGCTGGCCCTACATCGCGGTGGGAAAATTATATGCGTCTATAACGTTATATATTATAACTTACGGCAGCCTAACCTCTCGGCGGTAACATTTTACAACGTTCCTGACGTGTCGGAACCTACATCTCGGTAATAACATTGTATACGTCTATAACGTACTATAACCTAACCTAACCCATCTAGCCCCACGATGGTAGTGTTTTAAAGAATCTACCACGAAACATGACCGCCGAGACCTCAGCTTGCGTTAGGTCAGGTTACATAACGTTTCAGACGTAGATAACGTTCCAACCGAGAAGTAGGGGCCGACCCGCCAGGAATGTTGTAAAATATTACGAGCGAGAGGTTAGGTTGCGTTAGGTTAGGTTATATAACGTCATTGAACGTATATAATGTTCACGCCGTGAAGCAGGAACTAACCCGCTAGGAATGTTGTTAAATATTACCCTCGAGATATTAGGTTGCCTTAGGTTATGACATATAACGTTATAGACGTATATAATGTTCCCACCTAGAAGAAGGGTCTTACTTGCCAGGAATGTTGTAAAATATTACACCCGAGATGTAAGGTTACCTCAGGTTAGGATATATAAGGTTATAGACGTATATAATATTCCCACCCAATACCTAGGAGCTGAAACGTCTGGGCTTTTGTAAAACACTACCATCCAGTGATTAAATTGTGTCATGCTACGTTATATAACGTTACAGGCGTATATAATGTTCCCACCCAGAAGTAGGGGCCGACACGCCCGGGAGGCTTCAAAATGTTACAACCGAGGGGCTAGATGGGTTATGTTATGTTGTAATACGTTATAGATGTATATAATGTTGCCACCCAGAAGTAGGATCCGACACGCCAGAAATGTTGTAAAATATTACATCCGAGATGTTAGGTTGCCTTAGGTTAGGATATATAACATTCTAGACTTATATAATGTCCCCACCTAGAAGTACGGGCAGACACGACCGGGATTCTGTTAACCATTTCCACCGAGGTGCTAGATGGGTTAGGTTAGGATATACAATGTTATAGACGTATATAATGTTTCCATCGAGAAGTACGGGCCGACCCGTCAGGAATATTGGAAGGTATTATGGTCGAGAGGTTAGGTTGCGTTAGGTTAAATTATTTAACGTTATGGACCTATATAATGTTCCCGTCGGAAAGCAGGGGCGACACCCCCGGGATATTGTAAAACATTGTTACCCACGGGATAACTGGGTTAGGTTAGGTTACATTAGGTTATAGACCTATATAATATTCCCACCAAGAAGTAGTGGCCAACATGCCAGAAATGTTGTAAAATATTACATCCGTGATTTTTACATTGCCTTAGGTTAGGATATATAACGTTATAGGCGTATATAATGTCTCGACCGAGAAGGACGGGCCGACACGAAAGGAATGTTGTAAAATATTACCGCCGAGAGGTTAGATTTCCTTGTGTTAGGATATATAACGATATTGACGTATATAATTAGCCGCCGTGAAGTAGAGGCCGACGCGCCAGCAATGTTGTAGAATATCACGGTGGGAACATTATATACGTCTATAACGTTGTATATCCTAACCTAATGGAACCTAACATCTCGGGTGTAATATTTTACATCATTCCTGGCGTGTCGGGCCGTAATTCCCGGTGGTAACATTATATACGTCTATAGCGTTATATATCCTAGCCTAAGGCAACCTAACATGTCGAATGTAATATTTTAGAACATTCCTGGCGCGTCGGCCGCTACTTCTCGGTGGGAACATTATATACGTGTATATCGTAATATAACCTAACCTAACCCATCTAGACCCTCGGTGATAATGTTTTACAGAATCCCGGTATTGTCGGTCCGTCCGACTCGGTGGGGACATTATATACGTCTATAACGATATATATCCCAACCTAAGGCAATCTAACATCTCGGATGTAGTATTCTCCAACATTCCTGGCGGGTCGGCCCCTACTTCTCGGTGGGAACATTATATACGTCTATAACGTAATATAACCTAACTTAACCCATCTAGCCCATCGCCGGTAATATTTTACAGAATCCCGGTCGTGTCGGCCCGTACATCTCGGTGGGGCACTATATACGACTGTAACGTTATACATCCTAACCTAGGGCAACCTAACATCTCGAATGTAGTATTTTACAGCATTCCTGGCGAGGCGGCCCCTACTTCTCGGTGGGAACGTTATGTACGTCTACAACGTAATATAACCTAACCTTAGCCATCTAGCCCCTGGCTAGAAATGATTTGCAGAATCCCGGTGGTGTCGGTCCATAGCTATCCGTGGGAACATTATATACGTCTATAACGTTATATATCCTAACCTAAGGTAACCTAACGTCTCGAATGTAGTATTTCACAACATTCTTGGCGGGTCGGACCTTACTTCTCGGTGTGAACATTATATACGTCTATAACGTAATATAACCTAACCTAACCCATCTAGCTTCTCGCTGGTAATGTCTTACAGAATCCCAGTTGTGTCGGACCGTACTTCTCGGTGGGGACACTATATACGTCTGTAACGTTATACATACTAACATAAGGCAACCTAACATCTCGGATGTAGTATTTTACAACATTCCATGCGGGTCGGCCCCTACTTCTATGTGGGAACATTATACACTTCTAATTCGTCATATCATCCAACCTAAAACATTTTGCCCCTCGGTGATAATATTTTACAGAATCCCGGTTGCGTAGGCCCCTACTTCTCGGTGCGGACATTATATACTTCTATAACGTTATATATCCTAACCTAAGGCAACCTAACATCTCGAATGTAGTATTTTACAACATTCCATGCGGGTCGGCCCCTACTTCTCGGTGGGAATATTATATACGTCTATAACGTAATATAACCTAACCTAACCCATATAGCCACTCGCTGGGAATGTTTTATAGAATCACGTTCGTGTAGCCTCGTACGTCACGGTGGGGACATTATATACGTCTATAACGTGATATATCCTAAACTAAGGCAACCTCACACCTCGGATGTAGTATTTTACAACATTCCTGGCGGGTAGGCCCCTACTTCTCGGTTGGAACATTATATACGTCTATAACGTAATATAACTTAACCGAATCCATTTTGCCCCTCAGTGATAATGTTTTACAGAATCCGGGTCGTGTCGGCCCGTACTTCTCGTTGGAGATATTGTATATGTCTATAACGTTGCATATCCTACCATAAGGCAACATAATATCTCGGTTGTAGTATTTTACTACGTTCCAGGCGGGTCGGCCGCTACTTCTCGGTGGGAACATTATATACGTCTATAATGTAATATATCCTAACCTAAGGCAACCTAACATCTTGGATGTAGTATTTTCCAACATTCCTGGCGGGACGGCCCCTACTTCTCGGTGGGAACATTATATAGGTCTATAACGTAATATAACCTAACCTAACCCATCTAGCCCCTCGCTGGTAATGTTTTACAGAATCCCGGTCGTGTGGGTCCGTACTTCTCTGTGGGGACAATATGTACGTCTATAACGTTATATATCCTACACTAAGGCAACCTAACATCTCGGATGTAGTATTTTACAACACTCCTGGCGGGGCGGCCCCTACTTCTCGGTGGGAACGTTGTATACGTCTATAACGTAATATAACCTAACCTAAGCCATCTAGCCCCTCGCTGGTAATGTTTTACAGAATCCCGGTCGTGTCGGCCCATACATCTATGTGGGAATGTTATATACGTCTATAGCGTTATATATCCTAACCTAAGGCAGCCTAACACGTCGGATGTAGTATTTTACAACATTCCTGGCATGCCGGTCCCTACTTCTCGGTGGGAACATTATACACGTCTAAAACGATATATATACTAACCGGAGGCAACCTAACATCTGGGATGTAATATTTTACATTATTCCTGGCGTGTCGGTCCTTAATTCTCGGTGGGAACATTATATACGTCTAAAACGATATGTATCCTAACCTAAGGCAAGCTAACATCTCGGATGTAATATTTTACAACATTCCTGGCACGTCGGCACCTACTTCTCGGTGGGAACATTATATGCGTCTATAACGCTATAAATCCTAGCCTAAGGCAACCTAACATGTCGAATACAATATTTTACAACATTCCCGGCACTTCGGCACCTACTTCTCGGTGGGAACATTATATACGATTACAACACTATATATCCGAGTTTAAGGCAGCCTAACGTGCGGAATGTAATATTTTACAACATTTCTGGCGCGTCGGCCCCTTCTTCCAGGTGGGAACATTATATATGTCTATAACGCTATATATCCTAGCCTAAGGCAACCTAACATGTCGAATGTATTATTTTACAACATTCCTGGCGCGTCGGCACCTACTTCTCGGTGGGAACAGTATATACGTCTATAATGATATATATCCTAGCCTAAGGCAACCTAACACCTCGGATGTATTGTTTTAGAACATTCCTGGCGTGTCGGCCCTTATTTCTCGGTGGGAACATTATATACATCTTTAACGCTATATATCCTAGCCTAAGGCAACCTAACATGTCGTATGTAATATTTAACAACATTGCTGACGCATCGGCACCTACTTCTCGGTGGGAACATTATATAAGTCTATAACGCTATATATCCTAGCCTAAGGCAAACTAACATGTCGAATGTAATGTTTTACAACATTCCCGTCACTTCGGCACATACTTCTCGGTGGGAACGTTGTATACGTCTATAACGTTATATATCCTAGCCTAAGGCAACCTAACATGTCGAATGCAATATTTTACAACATTCCCGTCTCTTCGGCGCCTACTTCTCGGTGGGAACGTTATATACGTCTATAACGCTATATATCCTAGCTTAAGGCAACCTAGCATGTCGAATGTAATATTTTACAACATTCCTGACGCGTCGGCCCCTATTTCTGGGTGGGAATATTATATACGTCTATAACGTTATATATCCTAGCCGAAGGCAACCTAACATCTCGGATGTAATATTTGACGACATTCCTGGCGTGTTAGCCCGTACTTCTCGGTGGGAACATCATATACGTCTATAGCGATACATATCCTAGCCTAAGGCGACCTAACATGTCGAATGTAATATTTTACATCATTCCTGGCGTGCCGGCCCGTAGTTCTCGGTGGTAAAATTACATACGTCTATAACCTTATGTATCCTAGCCTAAGGCAACCTAACATGCCGAATGTAATATTTTACGACATTCCTGGCGTGTCGTCGCCTGCTTCTCGATGGGGACATTATATACGTCTATAACGTTGTATATCCTAACCTAACGCAACCTAACATCTGGGATGTAATATTTTACAACATTCCTGGCATGTCGGTCCCTACATCTCGGTGGGACTATTCTATACATCTATAACGTTGTATATCGTAACCTAAGACAACATAACATCAGGGATGTAATATTTTACATCATTCCTGGCGTGTCGTAGCCTGCTTCTCGATGGGGACATTATATACGTCTATAACGTTGTATATCCCAAGCTAACGCAACATAACATCTCGGATGTAATATTTGACAACATTCCTGGCGTGACGTCGCCTGCTTCTCGATGGGGACATTATATACGTCTTCAACGTTGTATATCCTAACCTAAGGGAACCTAAAATCTCGGTTGTAATATTTTACAACATTCCTGACGCGTCGGCCCCTACTTCTCGGTGGGAACATTATATACGTCTATAGCGCTATATATCCTAGTCTGAGGCAACCTAACATGTCGTATGTAATATTTTAAAACATTCCTGGCGCGTCGGCCCCTATTTCTCGGTGGTAACATTGTATACGTCTATAACGTTACATATCCTAGCCTAAGGCAACCTAACGTCTCGGATGTAATATTTTACTACATTCCTGGCGCGCCTTCCCCTACTTCCCGCTGGGAACATTATATACGTCTATAACGCTATATATCCTATCTTAAGGCAATCCTAACATCTCGGATGTAATATTTTACAACATTCCTGGCGCGTCGGCACCTACTTCTCGGTGGGAACATTATATACGTCTATAACGTTATATATCCTAACCTAACTGAACCTAACATCTCGGATGTAATATTTTACAACATTCCTGGCGTGTCGGCCCGTACTTCTCGGTGGGAACATTATATACGTCTATAACGTTATATATCCTAGCCTGAGGCAACCTAACATCTCGCATGTAATATTTTAAAACATTCCTGTCGCGTCGGCCCCTACTTCTCGGTGGGAACAATATATACGTCTGTAACGTTACATATCCTAGCCTAAGGCATCCTAGCATCTCGAATGTAATATTTTACTACATTCCCGACGCGCCGGCCCCTACTTCTCGGTGGGAACAGTATAAACCTCTATAACGTTATATATCCTAACCTGAGGCAACCTAACATGTCGAATGTAATATTTTACCACATTCCTGGCTCGTTGACCCATACTTCTCGGTGGGAACATTATATACGTCTATAACGTTACATATCCTAGCCTAAGGCAGCCTAACATCTCGAATGTAATATTTTACTACATTCCTGGCGCGCCGGCCCGTACTTCTCGGTGGGAACAGTATATACGTCTATAACGTTATATATCCTAGCCTAAGGCAGCCCAACATCTCGAATGTAATATTTTACTACATTCCTGGCGCGCCGGCCCCTCCTTCTCGGTGGGAACAGTATATACGTCTATAACGTTATGTATCCTAACCTGTGGCAAGCTAACACATCGGATGTAATGTTTTACAACATTCCTGGCGCGTCGGCCCCTATTTCTCGGTGGGAACATTATATACGTCTTTAAAGCTATGTATCGTAGCCTAAGGCAACCTATCTTGTCGAATGTAATATTTTACAACATTCCTGGCGCGTCGGCACCTAGTTCTCGATGGGAACATTATATAAGTCAATAACGTTATTTATCCTAGCCTAAGGCAATCCTAACACCTCGGTGTAATATTTTACCACATTCCTGGCGCATCGGCACCTACTTTTCGGTGGGAACATTATATACGTCTATAACGTTATATATCCTAGCCTAAGGCAGCCTAACATGTCGTATGTAATATTTAACAACACTGGTGATGCGTCGGCACCTACTTCTCGGTGGGAACAGTATATACGTCTTTAACGTTATATATCCTATCCTAAGGCAACCTAACATGTCGAATGTAATATTTTACTACATTTCTGGCGCGCCGGCCCCTACTTCTCGGTGGGAAGGGTATATACGTCTATAACGTTATATATCCTAACCTAAGGCAGCCTATCATCTCGAATGTAATATTTTACTACATTCCTGGCGCGCCGGCCCCTACTTCTCGGTGGGAACAGTATATACGTCTATAACGTTATATATCCTAACCTGAGGCAACCTAACACCGCGGATGTAATGTTTTACAACATTCCTGGCGTGTCTGTCCCTATTTCTCGGTGGGAAAATTATATACGTCTTTAAAGCTACATATTCTAGCCTAAGGCAACATAACATGTCGAATGTAATATTTTACTACATTCCTGTCGCGCTGGCCCCTACTTCTCGGTGGGAACATTATATACGTCTATAACGCTATATATCCTAGCTTAAGGCAACCTAACATGTCGAATGTAATATTTTACAACATTCCTGGCGCGTCGTCACCTACTTCTCGGTTGGAACAGTATATACGTCTATAACGTTATATATCCTAGCCTAAGGCAATCCTAACATCTCGGATGTAATATTTTACCACATTCCTGGCGCGTCGGCACCTACTTCTCGGTGGGAACATTATATACGTCTATAGCGTTATATATCCTAGCCTAAGGCAACCTAACATCTCGCATGTAATATTTTACTACATTCCTGGCGCGCCGGCCCCTACTTCTCGGGGGGAACAGTATATACGTCTATAACGTTACATATCCTAACCTAAGGCAACCTAACACCTCGGATGTAATGTTTTACAACATTCCTGGCGTGTCGGCACCTATATCACGGTGGGAACATTGTATACGTCTATAACGCTATATATCCTAGCCTAAGGCAGCCTAACATGTCGTATGTAATATTTAACAACATTGGTGACGCGTCGGCACCTACTTCTCGGTGGGAACAGTATATACGTCTTTAACGTTATATATCCTATCCTAAGGCAACCTAACATGTCGAATGTAATATTTTACTACATTTCTGGCGCGCCGGCCCCTACTTCCCGGTGGGAACATTATATACGTCTATACCGCTATATATCATTGCCTAAGGCAACTTAACACCTCGGATGTAATGTTTTACAACATTCCTGGCATGTCGGCCCGTATTTCTCTTTGGGAACAGTATATACGTCTATAACGTTATATATCCAAGCCAAAGGGAATCCTAACATGTCGAATGTAATATTTTACTACATTCCTGGCGCGCCGGCCCCTACTTCTCGGTGGGAACAGTATATACGTCTATAACGTTATGTATCCTAACCTGTGGCAAGCTAACACATCGGATGTAATGTTTTACAACATTCCTGGCGCGTCGGCCCCTATTTCTCGGTGGGAACATTATATACGTCTTTAAAGCTATGTATCCTAGCCTAAGGCAACCTATCTTGTCGAATGTAATATTTTACAACATTCCTGGCGCGTCGGCACCTAGTTCTCGATGGGAACATTATATAAGTCAATAACGTTATTTATCCTAGCCTAAGGCAATCCTAACACCTCGGTGTAATATTTTACCACATTCCTGGCGCATCGGCACCTACTTTTCGGTGGGAACATTATATACGTCTATAACGTTATATATCCTAGCCTAAGGCAGCCTAACATCTCGCATGTAATATTTTACTACATTCCTGGCGGGCCGGCCCCTACTTCTCGGTGTGAAGAGTATATACGTCTATAACGTTATATATCCTAACCTAAGGCAACCTAATACCTCGGATGTAATGTTTTACAACCTTCCTGGCGTGTCGGCCGCTATATCTCGGTGGGAACATTGTATACGTCTATAACGCTATATATCCTAGCCTAAGGCAGCCTAACATGTCGTATGTAATATTTAACAACACTGGTGATGCGTCGGCACCTACTTCTCGGTGGGAACAGTATATACGTCTTTAACGTTATATATCCTATCCTAAGGCAACCTAACATGTCGAATGTAATATTTTACTACATTTCTGGCGCGCCGGCCCCTACTTCTCGGTGGGAAGGGTATATACGTCTATAACGTTATATATCCTAACCTAAGGCAGCCTATCATCTCGAATGTAATATTTTACTACATTCCTGGCGCGCCGGCCCCTACTTCTCGGTGGGAACAGTATATACGTCTATAACGTTATATATCCTAACCTGAGGCAACCTAACACCTCGGATGTAATGTTTTACAACATTACTGGCGTGTCTGTCCCTATTTCTCGGTGGGAAAATTATATACGTCTTTAAAGCTACATATTCTAGCCTAAGGCAACATAACATGTCGAATGTAATATTTTACTACATTCCTGTCGCGCTGGCCCCTACTTCTCGGTGGGAACATTATATACGTCTATAACGCTATATATCCTAGCTTAAGGCAACCTAACATGTCGAATGTAATATTTTACAACATTCCTGGCGCGTCGTCACCTACTTCTCGGTTGGAACAGTATATACGTCTATAACGTTATATATCCTAGCCTAAGGCAATCCTAACATCTCGGATGTAATATTTTACCACATTCCTGGCGCGTCGGCACCTGCTTCTCGGTGGGAACATTATATACGTCTATAGCGTTATATATCCTAGCCTAAGGCAACCTAACATCTCGCATGTAATATTTTACTACATTCCTGGCGCGCCGGCCCCAACTTCTCGGGGGGAACAGTATATACGTCTATAACGTTACATATCCTAACCTAAGGCAACCTAACACCTCGGATGTAATGTTTTACAACATTCCTGGCGTGTCGGCACCTATATCACGGTGGGAACATTGTATACGTCTATAACGCTATATATCCTAGCCTAAGGCAGCCTAACATGTCGTATGTAATATTTAACAACATTGGTGACGCGTCGGCACCTACTTCTCGGTGGGAACAGTATATACGTCTTTAACGTTATATATCCTATCCTAAGGCAACCTAACATGTCGAATGTAATATTTTACAACATTCCTGGCGCGTCGTCACCTACTTCTCGGTTGGAACAGTATATACGTCTATAACGTTATATATCCTAGCCTAAGGCAATCCTAACATCTCGGATGTAATATTTTACCACATTCCTGGCGCGTCGGCACCTACTTCTCGGTGGGAAGATTATATACGTCTATAGCGTTATATATCCTAGCCTAAGGCAACCTAACATCTCGCATGTAATATTTTACTACATTCCTGGCGCGCCGGCCCCTACTTCTCGGGGGGAACAGTATATACGTCTATAACGTTACATATCCTAACCTAAGGCAGCCTAACACCTCGGATGTAATGTTTTACAACATTCCTGGCGTGTCGGCACCTATATCTCGGTGGGAACATTGTATACGTCTATAACGCTATATATCCTAGCCTAAGGCAGCCTAACATGTCGTATGTAATATTTAACAACATTGGTGACGCGTCGGCACCTACTTCTCGGTGGGAACAGTATATACGTCTTTAACGTTATATATCCAATCCTAAAGCAACCTAACATGTCGAATGTAATATTTTACTACATTTCTGGCGCGCCGGCCCCTACTTCCCGGTGGGAACATTATATACGTCTATAACGCTATATATCATAGCCTAAGGCAGCCTAACGTCTCGCATGTAATATTTTACTACATTTCTGGCGCGCCGGCCCCTACTTCTCGGTGGGAAGGGTATATACGTCTATAACGTTATATATCCTAACCTGACGCAACCTAACACCTCGGACGTAATGTTTTACAACATTCATGGCGTGTCTGTCCCTATTTCTCGGTGGGAAAATTATATACGTCTTTAAAGCTACATATTCTAGCCTAAGGCAACATAACATGTCGAATGTAATATTTTACTACATTCCTGTCGCGCTGGCCCCTACTTCTCGGTGGGAACATTATATACGTCTATAACGCTATATATCCTAGCTTAAGGCAACCTAACATGTCGAATGTAATATTTTACAACATTCCTGGCGCGTCGTCACCTACTTCTCGGTTGGAACAGTATATACGTCTATAACGTTATATATCCTAGCCTAAGGCAATCCTAACATCTCGGATGTAATATTTTACCACATTCCTGGCGCGTCGGCACCTACTTCTCGGTGGGAACATTATATACGTCTATAGCGTTATATATCCTAGCCTAAGGCAACCTAACATCTCGCATGTAATATTTTACTACATTCCTGGCGCGCCGGCCCCTACTTCTCGGGGGGAACAGTATATACGTCTATAACGTTACATATCCTAACCTAAGGCAACCTAACACCTCGGATGTAATGTTTTACAACATTCCTGGCGTGTCGGCACCTATATCACGGTGGGAACATTGTATACGTCTATAACGCTATATATCCTAGCCTAAGGCAGCCTAACATGTCGTATGTAATATTTAACAACATTGGTGACGCGTCGGCACCTACTTCTCGGTGGGAACAGTATATACGTCTTTAACGTTATATATCCTATCCTAAGGCAACCTAACATGTCGAATGTAATATTTTACTACATTTCTGGCGCGCCGGCCCCTACTTCCCGGTGGGAACATTATATACGTCTATACCGCTATATATCATTGCCTAAGGCAACTTAACACCTCGGATGTAATGTTTTACAACATTCCTGGCGTGTCGGCCCGTATTTCTCTTTGGGAACAGTATATACGTCTATAACGTTATATATCCAAGCCTAAGGTAATCCTAACATGTCGAATGTAATATTTTACTACATTCCTGGCGCGCCGGCCCCTACATCTCGGTGGGAACAGTATATACGTCTATAACGTTATGTATCCTAACCTGTGGCAAGCTAACACATCGGATGTAATGTTTTACAACATTCCTGGCGCGTCGGCCCCTATTTCTTGGTGGGAACATTATATACGTCTTTAAAGCTATGTATCCTAGCCTAAGGCAACCTATCTTGTCGAATGTAATATTTTACAACATTCCTGGCGCGTCGGCACCTAGTTCTCGATGGGAACATTATATAAGTCAATAACGTTATTTATCCTAGCCTAAGGCAATCCTAACACCTCGGTGTAATATTTTACCACATTCCTGGCGCATCGGCACCTACTTCTCGGTGGGAACAGTATATACGTCTATAACGTTATGTATCCTAACCTGTGGCAAGCTAACACATCGGATGTAATGTTTTACAACATTCCTGGCGCGTCGGCCCCTATTTCTCGGTGGGAACATTATATACGTCTTTAAAGCTATGTATCCTAGCCTAAGGCAACCTATCTTGTCGAATGTAATATTTTACAACATTCCTGGCGCGTCGGCACCTAGTTCTCGATGGGAACATTATATAAGTCAATAACGTTATTTATCCTAGCCTAAGGCAATCCTAACACCTCGGTGTAATATTTTACCACATTCCTGGCGCATCGGCACCTACTTTTCGGTGGGAACATTATATACGTCTATAACGTTATATATCCTAGCATAAGGCAGCCTAACATCTCGCATGTAATATTTTACTACATTCCTGGCGGGCCGGCCCCTACTTCTCGGTGTGAAGAGTATATACGTCTGTAACGTTATATATCCTAACCTAAGGCAACCTAATACCTCGGATGTAATGTTTTACATCCTTCCTGGCGTGTCGGCCGCTATATCTCGGTGGGAACATTGTATACGTCTATAACGCTATATATCCTAGCCTAAGGCAGCCTAACATGTCGTATGTAATATTTAACAACACTGGTGATGCGTCGGCACCTACTTCTCGGTGGGAACAGTATATACGTCTTTAACGTTATATATCCTATCCTAAGGCAACCTAACATGTCGAATGTAATATTTTACTACATTTCTGGCGCGCCGGCCCCTACTTCCCGGTGGGAACATTATATACGTCTATAACGCTATATATCATAGCCTAAGGCAGCCTAACGTCTCGCATGTAATATTTTACTACATTTCTGGCGCGCCGGCCCCTACTTCTCGGTGGGAAGGGTATATACGTCTATAACGTTATATATCCTAACCTAAGGCAGCCTAACATCTCGAATGTAATATTTTACTACATTCCTGGCGCGCCGGCCCCTACTTCTCGGTGGGAACAGTATATACGTCTATAACGTTATATATCCTAACCTGAGGCAACCTAACACCTCGGACGTAATGTTTTACAACATTCATGGCGTGTCTGTCCCTATTTCTCGGTGGGAAAATTATATACGTCTTTAAAGCTACATATTCTAGCCTAAGGCAACATAACATGTCGAATGTAATATTTTACTACATTCCTGTCGCGCTGGCCCCTACTTCTCGGTGGGAACATTATATACGTCTATAACGCTATATATCCTAGCTTAAGGCAACCTAACATGTCGAATGTAATATTTTACAACATTCCTGGCGCGTCGTCACCTGCTTCTCGGTTGGAACAGTATATACGTCTATAACGTTATATATCCTAGCCTAAGGCAATCCTAACATCTCGGTGTAATATTTTACCACATTCCTGGCGCATCGGCACCTACTTTTCGGTGGGAACATTATATACGTCTATAACGTTATATATCCTAGCCTAAGGCAGCCTAACATCTCGCATGTAATATTTTACTACATTCCTGGCGGGCCGGCCCCTACTTCTCGGTGTGAAGAGTATATACGTCTATAACGTTATATATCCTCACCTAAGGCAACCTAATACCTCGGATGTAATGTTTTACAACCTTCCTGGCGTGTCGGCCGCTATATCTCGGTGGGAACATTGTATACGTCTATAACGCTATATATCCTAGCCTAATGCAGCCTAACATGTCGTATGTAATATTTAACAACACTGGTGATGCGTCGGCACCTACTTCTCGGTGGGAACATTGTATACGTCTATAACGCTATATATCCTAGCCTAAGGCAGCCTAACATGTCGTATGTAATATTTAACAACACTGGTGATGCGTCGGCACCTACTTCTCGGTGGGAACAGTATATACGTCTTTAACGTTATATATCCTATCCTAAGGCAACCTAACATGTCGAATGTAATATTTTACTACATTTCTGGCGCGCCGGCCCCTACTTCTCGGTGGGAAGGGTATAAACGTCTATAACGTTATATATCCTAACCTAAGGCAGCCTATCATCTCGAATGTAATATTTTACTACATTCCTGGCGCGCCGGCCCCTACTTCTCGGTGGGAACAGTATATACGTCTATAACGTTATATATCCTAACCTGAGGCAACCTAACACCTCGGATGTAATGTTTTACAACATTCCTGGCGTGTCTGTCCCTATTTCTCGGTGGGAAAATTATATACGTCTTTAAAGCTACATATTCTAGCCTAAGGCAACATAACATGTCGAATGTAATATTTTACTACATTCCTGTCGCGCTGGCCCCTACTTCTCGGTGGGAACATTATATACGTCTATAACGCTATATATCCTAGCTTAAGGCAACCTAACATGTCGAATGTAATATTTTACAACATTCCTGGCGCGTCGTCACCTACTTCTCGGTTGGAACAGTATATACGTCTATAACGTTATATATCCTAGCCTAAGGCAATCCTAACATCTCGGATGTAATATTTTACCACATTCCTGGCGCGTCGGCACCTACTTCTCGGTGGGAAGATTATATACGTCTATAGCGTTATATATCCTAGCCGAAGGCAACCTAACATCTCGCATGTAATATTTTACTGCATTCCTGGCGCGCCGGCCCCTACTTCTCGGGGGGAACAGTATATACGTCTATAACGTTACATATCCTAACCTAAGGCAACCTAACACCTCGGATGTAATGTTTTACAACATTCCTGGCGTGTCGGCACCTATATCTCGGTGGGAACATTGTATACGTCTATAACGCTATATATCCTAGCCTAAGGCAGCCTAACATGTCGTATGTAATATTTAACAACATTGGTGACGCGTCGGCACCTACTTCTCGGTGGGAACAGTATATACGTCTTTAACGTTATATATCCTATCCTAAGGCAACCTAACATGTCGAATGTAATATTTTACTACATTTCTGGCGCGCCGGCCCCTACTTCCCGGTGGGAACATTATATACGTCTATACCGCTATATATCATTGCCTAAGGCAACTTAACACCTCGGATGTAATGTTTTACAACATTCCTGGCGTGTCGGCCCGTATTTCTCTTTGGGAACAGTATATACGTCTATAACGTTATATATCCAAGCCTAAGGTAATTCTAACATGTCGAATGTAATATTTTACTACATTCCTGGCGCGCCGGCCCCTACTTCTCGGTGGGAACAGTATATACGTCTATAACGTTATGTATCCTAACCTGTGGCAAGCTAACACATCGGATGTAATGTTTTACAACATTCCTGGCGCGTCGGCCCCTATTTCTCGGTGGGAACATTATATACGTTTTTAAAGCTATGTATCCTAGCCTAAGGCAACCTATCTTGTCGAATGTAATATTTTACAACATTCCTGGCGCGTCGGCACCTAGTTCTCGATGGGAACATTATATAAGTCAATAACGTTATTTATCCTAGCCTAAGGCAATCCTAACACCTCGGTGTAATATTTTACCACATTCCTGGCGCATCGGCACCTACTTTTCGGTGGGAACATTATATACGTCTATAACGTTATATATCCTAGCCTAAGGCAGCCTAACATCTCGCATGTAATATTTTACTACATTCCTGGCGGGCCGGCCCCTACTTCTCGGTGTGAAGAGTATATACGTCTATAACGTTATATATCCTCACCTAAGGCAACCTAATACCTCGGATGTAATGTTTTACAACCTTCCTGGCGTGTCGGCCGCTATATCTCGGTGGGAACATTGTATACGTCTATAACGCTATATATCCTAGCCTAAGGCAGCCTAACATGTCGTATGTAATATTTAACAACACTGGTGATGCGTCGGCACCTACTTCTCGGTGGGAACATTGTATACGTCTATAACGCTATATATCCTAGCCTAAGGCAGCCTAACATGTCGTATGTAATATTTAACAACACTGGTGATGCGTCGGCACCTACTTCTCGGTGGGAACAGTATATACGTCTTTAACGTTATATATCCTATCCTAAGGCAACCTAACATGTCGAATGTAATATTTTACTACATTTCTGGCGCGCCGGCCCCTACTTCTCGGTGGGAAGGGTATAAACGTCTATAACGTTATATATCCTAACCTAAGGCAGCCTATCATCTCGAATGTAATATTTTACTACATTCCTGGCGCGCCGGCCCCTACTTCTCGGTGGGAACAGTATATACGTCTATAACGTTATATATCCTAACCTGAGGCAACCTAACACCTCGGATGTAATGTTTTACAACATTCCTGGCGTGTCTGTCCCTATTTCTCGGTGGGAAAATTATATACGTCTTTAAAGCTACATATTCTAGCCTAAGGCAACATAACATGTCGAATGTAATATTTTACTACATTCCTGTCGCGCTGGCCCCTACTTCTCGGTGGGAACATTATATACGTCTATAACGCTATATATCCTAGCTTAAGGCAACCTAACATGTCGAATGTAATATTTTACAACATTCCTGGCGCGTCGTCACCTACTTCTCGGTTGGAACAGTATATACGTCTATAACGTTATATATCCTAGCCTAAGGCAATCCTAACATCTCGGATGTAATATTTTACCACATTCCTGGCGCGTCGGCACCTACTTCTCGGTGGGAAGATTATATACGTCTATAGCGTTATATATCCTAGCCTAAGGCAACCTAACATCTCGCATGTAATATTTTACTGCATTCCTGGCGCGCCGGCCCCTACTTCACGGGGGGAACAGTATATACGTCTATAACGTTACATATCCTAACCTAAGGCAACCTAACACCTCGGATGTAATGTTTTACAACATTCCTGGCGTGTCGGCACCTATATCTCGGTGGGAACATTGTATACGTCTATAACGCTATATATCCTAGCCTAAGGCAGCCTAAAATGTCGTATGTAATATTTAACAACATTGGTGACGCGTCGGCACCTACTTCTCGGTGGGAACAGTATATACGTCTTTAACGTTATATATCCTATCCTAAGGCAACCTAACATGTCGAATGTAATATTTTACTACATTTCTGGCGCGCCGGCCCCTACTTCCCGGTGGGAACATTATATACGTCTATACCGCTATATATCATTGCCTAAGGCAACTTAACACCTCGGATGTAATGTTTTACAACATTCCTGGCGTGTCGGCCCGTATTTCTCTTTGGGAACAGTATATACGTCTATAACGTTATATATCCAAGCCTAAGGTAATTCTAACATGTCGAATGTAATATTTTACTACATTCCTGGCGCGCCGGCCCCTACTTCTCGGTGGGAACAGTATATACGTCTATAACGTTATGTATCCTAACCTGTGGCAAGCTAACACATCGGATGTAATGTTTTACAACATTCCTGGCGCGTCGGCCCCTATTTCTCGGTGGGAACATTATATACGTCTTTAAAGCTATGTATCCTAGCCTAAGGCAACCTATCTTGTCGAATGTAATATTTTACAACATTCCTGGCGCGTCGGCACCTAGTTCTCGATGGGAACATTATATAAGTCAAGAACGTTATTTATCCTAGCCTAAGGCAATCCTAACACCTCGGTGTAATATTTTACCACATTCCTGGCGCATCGGCACCTACTTTTCGGTGGGAACATTATATACGTCTATAACGTTATATATCCTAGCCTAAGGCAGCCTAACATCTCGCATGTAATATTTTACTACATTCCTGGCGGGCCGGCCCCTACTTCTCGGTGTGAAGAGTATATACGTCTATAACGTTATATATCCTCACCTAAGGCAACCTAATACCTCGGATGTAATGTTTTACAACCTTCCTGGCGTGTCGGCCGCTATATCTCGGTGGGAACATTGTATACGTCTATAACGCTATATATCCTAGCCTAAGGCAGCCTAACATGTCGTATGTAATATTTAACAACACTGGTGATGCGTCGGCACCTACTTCTCGGTGGGAACATTGTATACGTCTATAACGCTATATATCCTAGCCTAAGGCAGCCTAACATGTCGTATGTAATATTTAACAACACTGGTGATGCGTCGGCACCTACTTCTCGGTGGGAACAGTATATACGTCTTTAACGTTATATATCCTATCCTAAGGCAACCTAACATGTCGAATGTAATATTTTACTACATTTCTGGCGCGCCGGCCCCTACTTCTCGGTGGGAAGGGTATAAACGTCTATAACGTTATATATCCTAACCTAAGGCAGCCTATCATCTCGAATGTAATATTTTACTACATTCCTGGCGCGCCGGCCCCTACTTCTCGGTGGGAACAGTATATACGTCTATAACGTTATATATCCTAACCTGAGGCAACCTAACACCTCGGATGTAATGTTTTACAACATTCCTGGCGTGTCTGTCCCTATTTCTCGGTGGGAAAATTATATACGTCTTTAAAGCTACATATTCTAGCCTAAGGCAACATAACATGTCGAATGTAATATTTTACTACATTCCTGTCGCGCTGGCCCCTACTTCTCGGTGGGAACATTATATACGTCTATAACGCTATATATCCTAGCTTAAGGCAACCTAACATGTCGAATGTAATATTTTACAACATTCCTGGCGCGTCGTCACCTACTTCTCGGTTGGAACAGTATATACGTCTATAACGTTATATATCCTAGCCTAAGGCAATCCTAACATCTCGGATGTAATATTTTACCACATTCCTGGCGCGTCGGCACCTACTTCTCGGTGGGAAGATTATATACGTCTATAGCGTTATATATCCTAGCCGAAGGCAACCTAACATCTCGCATGTAATATTTTACTGCATTCCTGGCGCGCCGGCCCCTACTTCTCGGGGGGAACAGTATATACGTCTATAACGTTACATATCCTAACCTAAGGCAACCTAACACCTCGGATGTAATGTTTTACAACATTCCTGGCGTGTCGGCACCTATATCTCGGTGGGAACATTGTATACGTCTATAACGCTATATATCCTAGCCTAAGGCAGCCTAACATGTCGTATGTAATATTTAACAACATTGGTGACGCGTCGGCACCTACTTCTCGGTGGGAACAGTATATACGTCTTTAACGTTATATATCCTATCCTAAGGCAACCTAACATGTCGAATGTAATATTTTACTACATTTCTGGCGCGCCGGCCCCTACTTCCCGGTGGGAACATTATATACGTCTATACCGCTATATATCATTGCCTAAGGCAACTTAACACCTCGGATGTAATGTTTTACAACATTCCTGGCGTGTCGGCCCGTATTTCTCTTTGGGAACAGTATATACGTCTATAACGTTATATATCCAAGCCTAAGGTAATTCTAACATGTCGAATGTAATATTTTACTACATTCCTGGCGCGCCGGCCCCTACTTCTCGGTGGGAACAGTATATACGTCTATAACGTTATGTATCCTAACCTGTGGCAAGCTAACACATCGGATGTAATGTTTTACAACATTCCTGGCGCGTCGGCCCCTATTTCTCGGTGGGAACATTATATACGTTTTTAAAGCTATGTATCCTAGCCTAAGGCAACCTATCTTGTCGAATGTAATATTTTACAACATTCCTGGCGCGTCGGCACCTAGTTCTCGATGGGAACATTATATAAGTCAATAACGTTATTTATCCTAGCCTAAGGCAATCCTAACACCTCGGTGTAATATTTTACCACATTCCTGGCGCATCGGCACCTACTTTTCGGTGGGAACATTATATACGTCTATAACGTTATATATCCTAGCCTAAGGCAGCCTAACATCTCGCATGTAATATTTTACTACATTCCTGGCGGGCCGGCCCCTACTTCTCGGTGTGAAGAGTATATACGTCTATAACGTTATATATCCTCACCTAAGGCAACCTAATACCTCGGATGTAATGTTTTACAACCTTCCTGGCGTGTCGGCCGCTATATCTCGGTGGGAACATTGTATACGTCTATAACGCTATATATCCTAGCCTAAGGCAGCCTAACATGTCGTATGTAATATTTAACAACACTGGTGATGCGTCGGCACCTACTTCTCGGTGGGAACATTGTATACGTCTATAACGCTATATATCCTAGCCTAAGGCAGCCTAACATGTCGTATGTAATATTTAACAACACTGGTGATGCGTCGGCACCTACTTCTCGGTGGGAACAGTATATACGTCTTTAACGTTATATATCCTATCCTAAGGCAACCTAACATGTCGAATGTAATATTTTACTACATTTCTGGCGCGCCGGCCCCTACTTCTCGGTGGGAAGGGTATAAACGTCTATAACGTTATATATCCTAACCTAAGGCAGCCTATCATCTCGAATGTAATATTTTACTACATTCCTGGCGCGCCGGCCCCTACTTCTCGGTGGGAACAGTATATACGTCTATAACGTTATATATCCTAACCTGAGGCAACCTAACACCTCGGATGTAATGTTTTACAACATTCCTGGCGTGTCTGTCCCTATTTCTCGGTGGGAAAATTATATACGTCTTTAAAGCTACATATTCTAGCCTAAGGCAACATAACATGTCGAATGTAATATTTTACTACATTCCTGTCGCGCTGGCCCCTACTTCTCGGTGGGAACATTATATACGTCTATAACGCTATATATCCTAGCTTAAGGCAACCTAACATGTCGAATGTAATATTTTACAACATTCCTGGCGCGTCGTCACCTACTTCTCGGTTGGAACAGTATATACGTCTATAACGTTATATATCCTAGCCTAAGGCAATCCTAACATCTCGGATGTAATATTTTACCACATTCCTGGCGCGTCGGCACCTACTTCTCGGTGGGAAGATTATATACGTCTATAGCGTTATATATCCTAGCCTAAGGCAACCTAACATCTCGCATGTAATATTTTACTGCATTCCTGGCGCGCCGGCCCCTACTTCACGGGGGGAACAGTATATACGTCTATAACGTTACATATCCTAACCTAAGGCAACCTAACACCTCGGATGTAATGTTTTACAACATTCCTGGCGTGTCGGCACCTATATCTCGGTGGGAACATTGTATACGTCTATAACGCTATATATCCTAGCCTAAGGCAGCCTAACATGTCGTATGTAATATTTAACAACATTGGTGACGCGTCGGCACCTACTTCTCGGTGGGAACAGTATATACGTCTTTAACGTTATATATCCTATCCTAAGGCAACCTAACATGTCGAATGTAATATTTTACTACATTTCTGGCGCGCCGGCCCCTACTTCCCGGTGGGAACATTATATACGTCTATACCGCTATATATCATTGCCTAAGGCAACTTAACACCTCGGATGTAATGTTTTACAACATTCCTGGCGTGTCGGCCCGTATTTCTCTTTGGGAACAGTATATACGTCTATAACGTTATATATCCAAGCCTAAGGTAATTCTAACATGTCGAATGTAATATTTTACTACATTCCTGGCGCGCCGGCCCCTACTTCTCGGTGGGAACAGTATATACGTCTATAACGTTATGTATCCTAACCTGTGGCAAGCTAACACATCGGATGTAATGTTTTACAACATTCCTGGCGCGTCGGCCCCTATTTCTCGGTGGGAACATTATATACGTCTTTAAAGCTATGTATCCTAGCCTAAGGCAACCTATCTTGTCGAATGTAATATTTTACAACATTCCTGGCGCGTCGGCACCTAGTTCTCGATGGGAACATTATATAAGTCAAGAACGTTATTTATCCTAGCCTAAGGCAATCCTAACACCTCGGTGTAATATTTTACCACATTCCTGGCGCATCGGCACCTACTTTTCGGTGGGAACATTATATACGTCTATAACGTTATATATCCTAGCCTAAGGCAGCCTAACATCTCGCATGTAATATTTTACTACATTCCTGGCGGGCCGGCCCCTACTTCTCGGTGTGAAGAGTATATACGTCTATAACGTTATATATCCTCACCTAAGGCAACCTAATACCTCGGATGTAATGTTTTACAACCTTCCTGGCGTGTCGGCCGCTATATCTCGGTGGGAACATTGTATACGTCTATAACGCTATATATCCTAGCCTAAGGCAGCCTAACATGTCGTATGTAATATTTAACAACACTGGTGATGCGTCGGCACCTACTTCTCGGTGGGAACATTGTATACGTCTATAACGCTATATATCCTAGCCTAAGGCAGCCTAACATGTCGTATGTAATATTTAACAACACTGGTGATGCGTCGGCACCTACTTCTCGGTGGGAACAGTATATACGTCTTTAACGTTATATATCCTATCCTAAGGCAACCTAACATGTCGAATGTAATATTTTACTACATTTCTGGCGCGCCGGCCCCTACTTCTCGGTGGGAAGGGTATAAACGTCTATAACGTTATATATCCTAACCTAAGGCAGCCTATCATCTCGAATGTAATATTTTACTACATTCCTGGCGCGCCGGCCCCTACTTCTCGGTGGGAACAGTATATACGTCTATAACGTTATATATCCTAACCTGAGGCAACCTAACACCTCGGATGTAATGTTTTACAACATTCCTGGCGTGTCTGTCCCTATTTCTCGGTGGGAAAATTATATACGTCTTTAAAGCTACATATTCTAGCCTAAGGCAACATAACATGTCGAATGTAATATTTTACTACATTCCTGTCGCGCTGGCCCCTACTTCTCGGTGGGAACATTATATACGTCTATAACGCTATATATCCTAGCTTAAGGCAACCTAACATGTCGAATGTAATATTTTACAACATTCCTGGCGCGTCGTCACCTACTTCTCGGTTGGAACAGTATATACGTCTATAACGTTATATATCCTAGCCTAAGGCAATCCTAACATCTCGGATGTAATATTTTACCACATTCCTGGCGCGTCGGCACCTACTTCTCGGTGGGAAGATTATATACGTCTATAGCGTTATATATCCTAGCCTAAGGCAACCTAACATCTCGCATGTAATATTTTACTGCATTCCTGGCGCGCCGGCCCCTACTTCACGGGGGGAACAGTATATACGTCTATAACGTTACATATCCTAACCTAAGGCAACCTAACACCTCGGATGTAATGTTTTACAACATTCCTGGCGTGTCGGCACCTATATCTCGGTGGGAACATTGTATACGTCTATAACGCTATATATCCTAGCCTAAGGCAGCCTAACATGTCGTATGTAATATTTAACAACATTGGTGACGCGGCGGCACCTACTTCTCGGTGGGAACAGTATATACGTCTTTAACGTTATATATCCTATCCTAAGGCAACCTAACATGTCGAATGTAATATTTTACTACATTTCTGGCGCGCCGGCCCCTACTTCCCGGTGGGAACATTATATACGTCTATACCGCTATATATCATAGCCTAAGGCAGCCTAACGTCTCGCATGTAATATTTTACTACATTTCTGGCGCGCCGGCCCCTACTTCTCGGTGGGAAGGGTATATACGTCTATAACGTTATATATCCTAACCTAAGGCAGCCTAACATCTCGAATGTAATATTTTACTACATTCCTGGCGCGCCGGCCCCTACTTCTCGGTGGGAACAGTATATACGTCTATAACGTTATATATCCTAACCTGAGGCAACCTAACACCTCGGACGTAATGTTTTACAACATTCATGGCGTGTCTGTCCCTATTTCTCGGTGGGAAAATTATATACGTCTTTAAAGCTACATATTCTAGCCTAAGGCAACATAACATGTCGAATGTAATATTTTACTACATTCCTGTCGCGCTGGCCCCTACTTCTCGGTGGGAACATTATATACGTCTATAACGCTATATATCCTAGCTTAAGGCAACCTAACATTTCGAATGTAATATTTTACAACATTCCTGGCGCGTCGTCACCTGCTTCTCGGTTGGAACAGTATATACGTCTATAACGTTATATATCCTAGCCTAAGGCAATCCTAACATCTCGGATGTAATATTTTACCACATTCCTGGCGCGTCGGCACCTACTTCTCGGTGGGAACATTATATACGTCTATAGCGTTATATATCCTAGCCTAAGGCAACCTAACATCACGCATGTAATATTTTACTACATTCCTGGCGCGCCGGCCCCTACTTCTCGGGGGGAACAGTATATACGTCTATAACGTTACATATCCTAACCTAAGGCAACCTAACACCTCGGATGTAATGTTTTACATCATTCCTGGCGTGTCGGCACCTATATCTCGGTGGGAACATTGTATACGTCTATAACGCTATATATCCTAGCCTAAGGCAGCCTAACATGTCGTATGTAATATTTAACAACACTGGTGATGCGTCGGCACCTACTTCTCGGTGGGAACAGTATATACGTCTTTAACGTTATATATCCTATCCTAAGGCAACCTAACATGTCGAATGTAATATTTTACTACATTTCTGGCGCGCCGGCCCCTACTTCTCGGTGGGAAGGGTATATACGTCTATAACGTTATATATCCTAACCTAAGGCAGCCTATCATCTCGAATGTAATATTTTATTACATTCCTGGCGCGCCGGCCCCTACTTCTCGGTGGGAACAGTATATACGTCTATAACGTAATATATCCTAACCTGAGGCAACCTAACACCTCGGATGTAATGTTTTACAACATTCCTGGCGTGTCTGTCCCTATTTCTCGGTGGGAAAATTATATACGTCTTTAAAGCTACATATTCTAGCCTAAGGCAACATAACATGTCGAATGTAATATTTTACTACATTCCTGTCGCGCTGGCCCCTACTTCTCGGTGGGAACATTATATACGTCTATAACGCTATATATCCTAGCTTAAGGCAACCTAACATGTCGAATGTAATATTTTACAACATTCCTGGCGCGTCGTCACCTACTTCTCGGTTGGAACAGTATATACGTCTATAACGTTATATATCCTAGCCTAAGGCAACCTAACACCTCGGACGTAATGTTTTACAACATTCATGGCGTGTCTGTCCCTATTTCTCGGTGGGAAAATTATATACGTCTTTAAAGCTACATATTCTAGCCTAAGGCAACATAACATGTCGAATGTAATATTTTACTACATTCCTGTCGCGCTGGCCCCTACTTCTCGGTGGGAACATTATATACGTCTATAACGCTATATATCCTAGCTTAAGGCAACCTAACATGTCGAATGTAATATTTTACAACATTCCTGGCGCGTCGTCACCTGCTTCTCGGTTGGAACAGTATATACGTCTATAACGTTATATATCCTAGCCTAAGGCAATCCTAACATCTCGGATGTAATATTTTACCACATTCCTGGCGCGTCGGCACCTACTTCTCGGTGGGAACATTATATACGTCTATAGCGTTATATATCCTAGCCTAAGGCAACCTAACATCTCGCATGTAATATTTTACTACATTCCTGGCGCGCCGGCCCCTACTTCTCGGGGGGAACAGTATATACGTCTATAAAGTTACATATCCTAACCTAAGGCAACCTAACACCTCGGATGTAATGTTTTACAACATTCCTGGCGTGTCGGCACCTATATCTCGGTGGGAACATTGTATACGTCTATAACGCTATATATCCTAGCCTAAGGCAGCCTAACATGTCGTATGTAATATTTAACAACTCTGGTGATGCATCGGCACCTACTTCTCGGTGGGAACAGTATATACGTCTTTAACGTTATATATCCTATCCTAAGGCAACCTAACATGTCGAATGTAATATTTTACTACATTTCTGGCGCGCCGGCCCCTACTTCTCGGTGGGAAGGGTATATACGTCTATAACGTTATATATCCTAACCTAAGGCAGCCTATCATCTCGAATGTAATATTTTACTACATTCCTGGCGCGCCGGCCCCTACTTCTCGGTGGGAACAGTATATACGTCTATAACGTAATATATCCTAACCTGAGGCAACCTAACACCTCGGATGTAATGTTTTACAACATTCCTGGCGTGTCTGTCCCTATTTCTCGGTGGGAAAATTATATACGTCTTTAAAGCTACATATTCTAGCCTAAGGCAACATAACATGTCGAATGTAATGTTTTACTACATTCCTGTCGCGCTGGCCCCTACTTCTCGGTGGGAACATTATATACGTCTATAACGCTATATATCCTAGCTTAAGGCAACCTAACATGTCGAATGTAATATTTTACAACATTCCTGGCGCGTCGTCACCTACTTCTCGGTTGGAACAGTATATACGTCTATAACGTTATATATCCTAGCCTAAGGCAATCCTAACATCTCGGATGTAATATTTTACCACATTCCTGGCGCGTCGGCACCTACTTCTCGGTGGGAAGATTATATACGTCTATAGCGTTATATATCCTAGCCTAAGGCAACCTAACATCTCGCATGTAATATTTTACTGCATTCCTGGCGCGCCGGCCCCTACTTCTCGGGGGGAACAGTATATACGTCTATAACGTTACATATCCTAACCTAAGGCAACCTAACACCTCGGATGTAATGTTTTACAACATTCCTGGCGTGTCGGCACCTATATCTCGGTGGGAACATTGTATACGTCTATAACGCTATATATCCTAGCCTAAGGCAGCCTAACATGTCGTATGTAATATTTAACAACATTGGTGACGCGGCGGCACCTACTTCTCGGTGGGAACAGTATATACGTCTTTAACGTTACATATCCTATCCTAAGGCAACCTAACATGTCGAATGTAATATTTTACTACATTTCTGGCGCGCCGGCCCCTACTTCCCGGTGGGAACATTATATACGTCTATACCGCTATATATCATAGCCTAAGGCAGCCTAACGTCTCGCATGTAATATTTTACTACATTTCTGGCGCGCCGGCCCCTACTTCTCGGTGGGAAGGGTATATACGTCTATAACGTTATATATCCTAACCTAAGGCAGCCTAACATCTCGAATGTAATATTTTACTACATTCCTGGCGCGCCGGCCCCTACTTCTCGGTGGGAACAGTATATACGTCTATAACGTTATATATCCTAACCTGAGGCAACCTAACACCTCGGACGTAATGTTTTACAACATTCATGGCGTGTCTGTCCCTATTTCTCGGTGGGAAAATTATATACGTCTTTAAAGCTACATATTCTAGCCTAAGGCAACATAACATGTCGAATGTAATATTTTACTACATTCCTGTCGCGCTGGCCCCTACTTCTCGGTGGGAACATTATATACGTCTATAACGCTATATATCCTAGCTTAAGGCAACCTAACATTTCGAATGTAATATTTTACAACATTCCTGGCGCGTCGTCACCTGCTTCTCGGTTGGAACAGTATATACGTCTATAACGTTATATATCCTAGCCTAAGGCAATCCTAACATCTCGGATGTAATATTTTACCACATTCCTGGCGCGTCGGCACCTACTTCTCGGTGGGAACATTATATACGTCTATAGCGTTATATATCCTAGCCTAAGGCAACCTAACATCTCGCATGTAATATTTTACTACATTCCTGGCGCGCCGGCCCCTACTTCTCGGGGGGAACAGTATATACGTCTATAACGTTACATATCCTAACCTAAGGCAACCTAACACCTCGGATGTAATGTTTTACGTCATTCCTGGCGTGTCGGCACCTATATCTCGGTGGGAACATTGTATACGTCTATAACGCTATATATCCTAGCCTAAGGCAGCCTAACATGTCGTATGTAATATTTAACAACACTGGTGATGCGTCGGCACCTACTTCTCGGTGGGAACAGTATATACGTCTTTAACGTTATATATCCTATCCTAAGGCAACCTAACATGTCGAATGTAATATTTTACTACATTTCTGGCGCGCCGGCCCCTACTTCTCGGTGGGAAGGGTATATACGTCTATAACGTTATATATCCTAACCTAAGGCAGCCTATCATCTCGAATGTAATATTTTATTACATTCCTGGCGCGCCGGCCCCTACTTCTCGGTGGGAACAGTATATACGTCTATAACGTAATATATCCTAACCTGAGGCAACCTAACACCTCGGATGTAATGTTTTACAACATTCCTGGCGTGTCTGTCCCTATTTCTCGGTGGGAAAATTATATACGTCTTTAAAGCTACATATTCTAGCCTAAGGCAACATAACATGTCGAATGTAATATTTTACTACATTCCTGTCGCGCTGGCCCCTACTTCTCGGTGGGAACATTATATACGTCTATAACGCTATATATCCTAGCTTAAGGCAACCTAACATGTCGAATGTAATATTTTACAACATTCCTGGCGCGTCGTCACCTACTTCTCGGTTGGAACAGTATATACGTCTATAACGTTATATATCCTAGCCTAAGGCAACCTAACACCTCGGACGTAATGTTTTACAACATTCATGGCGTGTCTGTCCCTATTTCTCGGTGGGAAAATTATATACGTCTTTAAAGCTACATATTCTAGCCTAAGGCAACATAACATGTCGAATGTAATATTTTACTACATTCCTGTCGCGCTGGCCCCTACTTCTCGGTGGGAACATTATATACGTCTATAACGCTATATATCCTAGCTTAAGGCAACCTAACATGTCGAATGTAATATTTTACAACATTCCTGGCGCGTCGTCACCTGCTTCTCGGTTGGAACAGTATATACGTCTATAACGTTATATATCCTAGCCTAAGGCAATCCTAACATCTCGGATGTAATATTTTACCACATTCCTGGCGCGTCGGCACCTACTTCTCGGTGGGAACATTATATACGTCTATAGCGTTATATATCCTAGCCTAAGGCAACCTAACATCTCGCATGTAATATTTTACTACATTCCTGGCGCGCCGGCCCCTACTTCTCGGGGGGAACAGTATATACGTCTATAAAGTTACATATCCTAACCTAAGGCAACCTAACACCTCGGATGTAATGTTTTACAACATTCCTGGCGTGTCGGCACCTATATCTCGGTGGGAACATTGTATACGTCTATAACGCTATATATCCTAGCCTAAGGCAGCCTAACATGTCGTATGTAATATTTAACAACACTGGTGATGCATCGGCACCTACTTCTCGGTGGGAACAGTATATACGTCTTTAACGTTATATATCCTATCCTAAGGCAACCTAACATGTCGAATGTAATATTTTACTACATTTCTGGCGCGCCGGCCCCTACTTCTCGGTGGGAAGGGTATATACGTCTATAACGTTATATATCCTAACCTAAGGCAGCCTATCATCTCGAATGTAATATTTTACTACATTCCTGGCGCGCCGGCCCCTACTTCTCGGTGGGAACAGTATATACGTCTATAACGTAATATATCCTAACCTGAGGCAACCTAACACCTCGGATGTAATGTTTTACAACATTCCTGGCGTGTCTGTCCCTATTTCTCGGTGGGAAAATTATATACGTCTTTAAAGCTACATATTCTAGCCTAAGGCAACATAACATGTCGAATGTAATGTTTTACTACATTCCTGTCGCGCTGGCCCCTACTTCTCGGTGGGAACATTATATACGTCTATAACGCTATATATCCTAGCTTAAGGCAACCTAACATGTCGAATGTAATATTTTACAACATTCCTGGCGCGTCGTCACCTACTTCTCGGTTGGAACAGTATATACGTCTATAACGTTATATATCCTAGCCTAAGGCAATCCTAACATCTCGGATGTAATATTTTACCACATTCCTGGCTCGTCGGCACCTACTTCTCGGTGGGAAGATTATATACGTCTATAGCGTTATATATCCTAGCCTAAGGCAACCTAACATCTCGCATGTAATATTTTACTACATTCCTGGCGCGCCGGCCCCTACTTCTCGGGGGGAACAGTATATACGTCTATAACGTTACATATCCTAACCTAAGGCAACCTAACACCTCGGATGTAATGTTTTACAACATTCCTGGCGTGTCGGCACCTATATCACGGTGGGAACATTGTATACGTCTATAACGCTATATATCCTAGCCTAAGGCAGCCTAACATGTCGTATGTAATATTTAACAACATTGGTGACGCGTCGGCACCTACTTCTCGGTGGGAACAGTATATACGTCTTTAACGTTATATATCCTATCCTAAGGCAACCTAACATGTCGAATGTAATATTTTACTACATTTCTGGCGCGCCGGCCCCTACTTCCCGGTGGGAACATTATATACGTCTATACCGCTATATATCATAGCCTAAGGCAGCCTAACGTCTCGCATGTAATATTTTACTACATTTCTGGCGCGCCGGCCCCTACTTCTCGGTGGGAACAGTATATACGTCTATAACGTTATATATCCTAACCTGAGGCAACCTAACACCTCGGACGTAATGTTTTACAACATTCATGGCGTGTCTGTCCCTATTTCTCGGTGGGAAAATTATATACGTCTTTAAAGCTACATATTCTAGCCTAAGGCAACATAACATGTCGAATGTAATATTTTACTACATTCCTGTCGCGCTGGCCCCTACTTCTCGGTGGGAACATTATATACGTCTATAACGCTATATATCCTAGCTTAAGGCAACCTAACATTTCGAATGTAATATTTTACAACATTCCTGGCGCGTCGTCACCTGCTTCTCGGTTGGAACAGTATATACGTCTATAACGTTATATATCCTAGCCTAAGGCAATCCTAACATCTCGGATGTAATATTTTACCACATTCCTGGCGCGTCGGCACCTACTTCTCGGTGGGAACATTATATACGTCTATAGCGTTATATATCCTAGCCTAAGGCAACCTAACATCTCGCATGTAATATTTTACTACATTCCTGGCGCGCCGGCCCCTACTTCTCGGGGGGAACAGTATATACGTCTATAACGTTACATATCCTAACCTAAGGCAACCTAACACCTCGGATGTAATGTTTTACATCATTCCTGGCGTGTCGGCACCTATATCTCGGTGGGAACATTGTATACGTCTATAACGCTATATATCCTAGCCTAAGGCAGCCTAACATGTCGTATGTAATATTTAACAACACTGGTGATGCGTCGGCACCTACTTCTCGGTGGGAACAGTATATACGTCTTTAACGTTATATATCCTATCCTAAGGCAACCTAACATGTCGAATGTAATATTTTACTACATTTCTGGCGCGCCGGCCCCTACTTCTCGGTGGGAAGGGTATATACGTCTATAACGTTATATATCCTAACCTAAGGCAGCCTATCATCTCGAATGTAATATTTTATTACATTCCTGGCGCGCCGGCCCCTACTTCTCGGTGGGAACAGTATATACGTCTATAACGTAATATATCCTATCCTGAGGCAACCTAACACCTCGGATGTAATGTTTTACAACATTCCTGGCGTGTCTGTCCCTATTTCTCGGTGGGAAAATTATATACGTCTTTAAAGCTACATATTCTACCCTAAGGCAACATAACATGTCGAATGTAATATTTTACTACATTCCTGTCGCGCTGGCCCCTACTTCTCGGTGGGAACATTATATACGTCTATAACGCTATATATCCTAGCTTAAGGCAACCTAACATGTCGAATGTAATATTTTACAACATTCCTGGCGCGTCGTCACCTACTTCTCGGTTGGAACAGTATATACGTCTATAACGTTATATATCCTAGCCTAAGGCAACCTAACACCTCGGACGTAATGTTTTACAACATTCATGGCGTGTCTGTCCCTATTTCTCGGTGGGAAAATTATATACGTCTTTAAAGCTACATATTCTAGCCTAAGGCAACATAACATGTCGAATGTAATATTTTACTACATTCCTGTCGCGCTGGCCCCTACTTCTCGGTGGGAACATTATATACGTCTATAACGCTATATATCCTAGCTTAAGGCAACCTAACATGTCGAATGTAATATTTTACAACATTCCTGGCGCGTCGTCACCTGCTTCTCGGTTGGAACAGTATATACGTCTATAACGTTATATATCCTAGCCTAAGGCAATCCTAACATCTCGGATGTAATATTTTACCACATTCCTGGCGCGTCGGCACCTACTTCTCGGTGGGAACATTATATACGTCTATAGCGTTATATATCCTAGCCTAAGGCAACCTAACATCTCGCATGTAATATTTTACTACATTCCTGGCGCGCCGGCCCCTACTTCTCGGGGGGAACAGTATATACGTCTATAAAGTTACATATCCTAACCTAAGGCAACCTAACACCTCGGATGTAATGTTTTACAACATTCCTGGCGTGTCGGCACCTATATCTCGGTGGGAACATTGTATACGTCTATAACGCTATATATCCTAGCCTAAGGCAGCCTAACATGTCGTATGTAATATTTAACAACACTGGTGATGCATCGGCACCTACTTCTCGGTGGGAACAGTATATACGTCTTTAACGTTATATATCCTATCCTAAGGCAACCTAACATGTCGAATGTAATATTTTACTACATTTCTGGCGCGCCGGCCCCTACTTCTCGGTGGGAAGGGTATATACGTCTATAACGTTATATATCCTAACCTAAGGCAGCCTATCATCTCGAATGTAATATTTTACTACATTCCTGGCGCGCCGGCCCCTACTTCTCGGTGGGAACAGTATATACGTCTATAACGTAATATATCCTAACCTGAGGCAACCTAACACCTCGGATGTAATGTTTTACAACATTCCTGGCGTGTCTGTCCCTATTTCTCGGTGGGAAAATTATATACGTCTTTAAAGCTACATATTCTAGCCTAAGGCAACATAACATGTCGAATGTAATGTTTTACTACATTCCTGTCGCGCTGGCCCCTACTTCTCGGTGGGAACATTATATACGTCTATAACGCTATATATCCTAGCTTAAGGCAACCTAACATGTCGAATGTAATATTTTACAACATTCCTGGCGCGTCGTCACCTACTTCTCGGTTGGAACAGTATATACGTCTATAACGTTATATATCCTAGCCTAAGGCAATCCTAACATCTCGGATGTAATATTTTACCACATTCCTGGCGCGTCGGCACCTACTTCTCGGTGGGAAGATTATATACGTCTATAGCGTTATATATCCTAGCCTAAGGCAACCTAACATCTCGCATGTAATATTTTACTGCATTCCTGGCGCGCCGGCCCCTACTTCTCGGGGGGAACAGTATATACGTCTATAACGTTACATATCCTAACCTAAGGCAACCTAACACCTCGGATGTAATGTTTTACAACATTCCTGGCGTGTCGGCACCTATATCTCGGTGGGAACATTGTATACGTCTATAACGCTATATATCCTAGCCTAAGGCAGCCTAACATGTCGTATGTAATATTTAACAACATTGGTGACGCGGCGGCACCTACTTCTCGGTGGGAACAGTATATACGTCTTTAACGTTATATATCCTATCCTAAGGCAACCTAACATGTCGAATGTAATATTTTACTACATTTCTGGCGCGCCGGCCCCTACTTCCCGGTGGGAACATTATATACGTCTATACCGCTATATATCATAGCCTAAGGCAGCCTAACGTCTCGCATGTAATATTTTACTACATTTCTGGCGCGCCGGCCCCTACTTCTCGGTGGGAAGGGTATATACGTCTATAACGTTATATATCCTAACCTAAGGCAGCCTAACATCTCGAATGTAATATTTTACTACATTCCTGGCGCGCCGGCCCCTACTTCTCGGTGGGAACAGTATATACGTCTATAACGTTATATATCCTAACCTGAGGCAACCTAACACCTCGGACGTAATGTTTTACAACATTCATGGCGTGTCTGTCCCTATTTCTCGGTGGGAAAATTATATACGTCTTTAAAGCTACATATTCTAGCCTAAGGCAACATAACATGTCGAATGTAATATTTTACTACATTCCTGTCGCGCTGGCCCCTACTTCTCGGTGGGAACATTATATACGTCTATAACGCTATATATCCTAGCTTAAGGCAACCTAACATTTCGAATGTAATATTTTACAACATTCCTGGCGCGTCGTCACCTGCTTCTCGGTTGGAACAGTATATACGTCTATAACGTTATATATCCTAGCCTAAGGCAATCCTAACATCTCGGATGTAATATTTTACCACATTCCTGGCGCGTCGGCACCTACTTCTCGGTGGGAACATTATATACGTCTATAGCGTTATATATCCTAGCCTAAGGCAACCTAACATCTCGCATGTAATATTTTACTACATTCCTGGCGCGCCGGCCCCTACTTCTCGGGGGGAACAGTATATACGTCTATAACGTTACATATCCTAACCTAAGGCAACCTAACACCTCGGATGTAATGTTTTACGTCATTCCTGGCGTGTCGGCACCTATATCTCGGTGGGAACATTGTATACGTCTATAACGCTATATATCCTAGCCTAAGGCAGCCTAACATGTCGTATGTAATGTTTAACAACACTGGTGATGCGTCGGCACCTACTTCTCGGTGGGAACAGTATATACGTCTTTAACGTTATATATCCTATCCTAAGGCAACCTAACATGTCGAATGTAATATTTTACTACATTTCTGGCGCGCCGGCCCCTACTTCTCGGTGGGAAGGGTATATACGTCTATAACGTTATATATCCTAACCTAAGGCAGCCTATCATCTCGAATGTAATATTTTATTACATTCCTGGCGCGCCGGCCCCTACTTCTCGGTGGGAACAGTATATACGTCTATAACGTAATATATCCTAACCTGAGGCAACCTAACACCTCGGATGTAATGTTTTACAACATTCCTGGCGTGTCTGTCCCTATTTCTCGGTGGGAAAATTATATACGTCTTTAAAGCTACATATTCTAGCCTAAGGCAACATAACATGTCGAATGTAATATTTTACTACATTCCTGTCGCGCTGGCCCCTACTTCTCGGTGGGAACATTATATACGTCTATAACGCTATATATCCTAGCTTAAGGCAACCTAACATGTCGAATGTAATATTTTACAACATTCCTGGCGCGTCGTCACCTACTTCTCGGTTGGAACAGTATATACGTCTATAACGTTATATATCCTAGCCTAAGGCAACCTAACACCTCGGACGTAATGTTTTACAACATTCATGGCGTGTCTGTCCCTATTTCTCGGTGGGAAAATTATATACGTCTTTAAAGCTACATATTCTAGCCTAAGGCAACATAACATGTCGAATGTAATATTTTACTACATTCCTGTCGCGCTGGCCCCTACTTCTCGGTGGGAACATTATATACGTCTATAACGCTATATATCCTAGCTTAAGGCAACCTAACATGTCGAATGTAATATTTTACAACATTCCTGGCGCGTCGTCACCTGCTTCTCGGTTGGAACAGTATATACGTCTATAACGTTATATATCCTAGCCTAAGGCAATCCTAACATCTCGGATGTAATATTTTACCACATTCCTGGCGCGTCGGCACCTACTTCTCGGTGGGAACATTATATACGTCTATAGCGTTATATATCCTAGCCTAAGGCAACCTAACATCTCGCATGTAATATTTTACTACATTCCTGGCGCGCCGGCCCCTACTTCTCGGGGGGAACAGTATATACGTCTATAAAGTTACATATCCTAACCTAAGGCAACCTAACACCTCGGATGTAATGTTTTACAACATTCCTGGCGTGTCGGCACCTATATCTCGGTGGGAACATTGTATACGTCTATAACGCTATATATCCTAGCCTAAGGCAGCCTAACATGTCGTATTTAACAACACTGGTGATGCATCGGCACCTACTTCTCGGTGGGAACAGTATATACGTCTTTAACGTTATATATCCTATCCTAAGGCAACCTAACATGTCGAATGTAATATTTTACTACATTTCTGGCGCGCCGGCCCCTACTTCCCGGTGGGAACATTATATACGTCTATACCGCTATATATCATAGCCTAAGGCAGCCTAACGTCTCGCATGTAATATTTTACTACATTTCTGGCGCGCCGGCCCCTACTTCTCGGTGGGAAGGGTATATACGTCTATAACGTTATATATCCTAACCTAAGGCAGCCTAACATCTCGAATGTAATATTTTACTACATTCCTGGCGCGCCGGCCCCTACTTCTCGGTGGGAACAGTATATACGTCTATAACGTTATATATCCTAACCTGAGGCAACCTAACACCTCGGACGTAATGTTTTACAACATTCATGGCGTGTCTGTCCCTATTTCTCGGTGGGAAAATTATATACGTCTTTAAAGCTACATATTCTAGCCTAAGGCAACATAACATGTCGAATGTAATATTTTACTACATTCCTGTCGCGCTGGCCCCTACTTCTCGGTGGGAACATTATATACGTCTATAACGCTATATATCCTAGCTTAAGGCAACCTAACATTTCGAATGTAATATTTTACAACATTCCTGGCGCGTCGTCACCTGCTTCTCGGTTGGAACAGTATATACGTCTATAACGTTATATATCCTAGCCTAAGGCAATCCTAACATCTCGGATGTAATATTTTACCACATTCCTGGCGCGTCGGCACCTACTTCTCGGTGGGAACATTATATACGTCTATAGCGTTATATATCCTAGCCTAAGGCAACCTAACATCTCGCATGTAATATTTTACTACATTCCTGGCGCGCCGGCCCCTACTTCTCGGGGGGAACAGTATATACGTCTATAACGTTACATATCCTAACCTAAGGCAACCTAACACCTCGGATGTAATGTTTTACGTCATTCCTGGCGTGTCGGCACCTATATCTCGGTGGGAACATTGTATACGTCTATAACGCTATATATCCTAGCCTAAGGCAGCCTAACATGTCGTATGTAATGTTTAACAACACTGGTGATGCGTCGGCACCTACTTCTCGGTGGGAACAGTATATACGTCTTTAACGTTATATATCCTATCCTAAGGCAACCTAACATGTCGAATGTAATATTTTACTACATTTCTGGCGCGCCGGCCCCTACTTCTCGGTGGGAAGGGTATATACGTCTATAACGTTATATATCCTAACCTAAGGCAGCCTATCATCTCGAATGTAATATTTTATTACATTCCTGGCGCGCCGGCCCCTACTTCTCGGTGGGAACAGTATATACGTCTATAACGTAATATATCCTAACCTGAGGCAACCTAACACCTCGGATGTAATGTTTTACAACATTCCTGGCGTGTCTGTCCCTATTTCTCGGTGGGAAAATTATATACGTCTTTAAAGCTACATATTCTAGCCTAAGGCAACATAACATGTCGAATGTAATATTTTACTACATTCCTGTCGCGCTGGCCCCTACTTCTCGGTGGGAACATTATATACGTCTATAACGCTATATATCCTAGCTTAAGGCAACCTAACATGTCGAATGTAATATTTTACAACATTCCTGGCGCGTCGTCACCTACTTCTCGGTTGGAACAGTATATACGTCTATAACGTTATATATCCTAGCCTAAGGCAACCTAACACCTCGGACGTAATGTTTTACAACATTCATGGCGTGTCTGTCCCTATTTCTCGGTGGGAAAATTATATACGTCTTTAAAGCTACATATTCTAGCCTAAGGCAACATAACATGTCGAATGTAATATTTTACTACATTCCTGTCGCGCTGGCCCCTACTTCTCGGTGGGAACATTATATACGTCTATAACGCTATATATCCTAGCTTAAGGCAACCTAACATGTCGAATGTAATATTTTACAACATTCCTGGCGCGTCGTCACCTGCTTCTCGGTTGGAACAGTATATACGTCTATAACGTTATATATCCTAGCCTAAGGCAATCCTAACATCTCGGATGTAATATTTTACCACATTCCTGGCGCGTCGGCACCTACTTCTCGGTGGGAACATTATATACGTCTATAGCGTTATATATCCTAGCCTAAGGCAACCTAACATCTCGCATGTAATATTTTACTACATTCCTGGCGCGCCGGCCCCTACTTCTCGGGGGGAACAGTATATACGTCTATAAAGTTACATATCCTAACCTAAGGCAACCTAACACCTCGGATGTAATGTTTTACAACATTCCTGGCGTGTCGGCACCTATATCTCGGTGGGAACATTGTATACGTCTATAACGCTATATATCCTAGCCTAAGGCAGCCTAACATGTCGTATTTAACAACACTGGTGATGCATCGGCACCTACTTCTCGGTGGGAACAGTATATACGTCTTTAACGTTATATATCCTATCCTAAGGCAACCTAACATGTCGAATGTAATATTTTACTACATTTCTGGCGCGCCGGCCCCTACTTCTCGGTGGGAAGGGTATATACGTCTATAACGTTATATATCCTAACCTAAGGCAGCCTATCATCTCGAATGTAATATTTTACTACATTCCTGGCGCGCCGGCCCCTACTTCTCGGTGGGAACAGTATATACGTCTATAACGTAATATATCCTAACCTGAGGCAACCTAACACCTCGGATGTAATGTTTTACAACATTCCTGGCGTGTCTGTCCCTATTTCTCGGTGGGAAAATTATATACGTCTTTAAAGCTACATATTCTAGCCTAAGGCAACATAACATGTCGAATGTAATGTTTTACTACATTCCTGTCGCGCTGGCCCCTACTTCTCGGTGGGAACATTATATACGTCTATAACGCTATATATCCTAGCTTAAGGCAACCTAACATGTCGAATGTAATATTTTACAACATTCCTGGCGCGTCGTCACCTACTTCTCGGTTGGAACAGTATATACGTCTATAACGTTATATATCCTAGCCTAAGGCAATCCTAACATCTCGGATGTAATATTTTACCACATTCCTGGCTCGTCGGCACCTACTTCTCGGTGGGAAGATTATATACGTCTATAGCGTTATATATCCTAGCCTAAGGCAACCTAACATCTCGCATGTAATATTTTACTACATTCCTGGCGCGCCGGCCCCTACTTCTCGGGGGGAACAGTATATACGTCTATAAAGTTACATATCCTAACCTAAGGCAACCTAACACCTCGGATGTAATGTTTTACAACATTCCTGGCGTGTCGGCACCTATATCTCGGTGGGAACATTGTATACGTCTATAACGCTATATATCCTAGCCTAAGGCAGCCTAACATGTCGTATTTAACAACACTGGTGATGCATCGGCACCTACTTCTCGGTGGGAACAGTATATACGTCTTTAACGTTATATATCCTATCCTAAGGCAACCTAACATGTCGAATGTAATATTTTACTACATTTCTGGCGCGCCGGCCCCTACTTCTCGGTGGGAAGGGTATATACGTCTATAACGTTATATATCCTAACCTAAGGCAGCCTATCATCTCGAATGTAATATTTTACTACATTCCTGGCGCGCCGGCCCCTACTTCTCGGTGGGAACAGTATATACGTCTATAACGTAATATATCCTAACCTGAGGCAACCTAACACCTCGGATGTAATGTTTTACAACATTCCTGGCGTGTCTGTCCCTATTTCTCGGTGGGAAAATTATATACGTCTTTAAAGCTACATATTCTAGCCTAAGGCAACATAACATGTCGAATGTAATGTTTTACTACATTCCTGTCGCGCTGGCCCCTACTTCTCGGTGGGAACATTATATACGTCTATAACGCTATATATCCTAGCTTAAGGCAACCTAACATGTCGAATGTAATATTTTACAACATTCCTGGCGCGTCGTCACCTACTTCTCGGTTGGAACAGTATATACGTCTATAACGTTATATATCCTAGCCTAAGGCAATCCTAACATCTCGGATGTAATATTTTACCACATTCCTGGCTCGTCGGCACCTACTTCTCGGTGGGAAGATTATATACGTCTATAGCGTTATATATCCTAGCCTAAGGCAACCTAACATCTCGCATGTAATATTTTACTACATTCCTGGCGCGCCGGCCCCTACTTCTCGGGGGGAACAGTATATACGTCTATAACGTTACATATCCTAACCTAAGGCAACCTAACACCTCGGATGTAATGTTTTACAACATTCCTGGCGTGTCGGCACCTATATCACGGTGGGAACATTGTATACGTCTATAACGCTATATATCCTAGCCTAAGGCAGCCTAACATGTCGTATGTAATATTTAACAACATTGGTGACGCGTCGGCACCTACTTCTCGGTGGGAACAGTATATACGTCTTTAACGTTATATATCCTATCCTAAGGCAACCTAACATGTCGAATGTAATATTTTACTACATTTCTGGCGCGCCGGCCCCTACTTCCCGGTGGGAACATTATATACGTCTATACCGCTATATATCATAGCCTAAGGCAGCCTAACGTCTCGCATGTAATATTTTACTACATTTCTGGCGCGCCGGCCCCTACTTCTCGGTGGGAACGGTATATACGTCTATAACGTTATATATCCTAACCTAAGGCAGCCTAACATCTCGAATGTAATATTTTACTACATTCCTGGCGCGCCGGCCCCTACTTCTCGGTGGGAACAGTATATACGTCTATAACGTTATATATCCTAACCTGAGGCAACCTAACACCTCGGACGTAATGTTTTACAACATCCATGGCGTGTCTGTCCCTATTTCTCGGTAGGAAAATTATATACGTCTTTAAAGCTACATATTCTAGCCTAAGGCAACATAACATGTCGAATGTAATATTTTACTACATTCCTGTCGCGCTGGCCCCTACTTCTCGGTGGGAACATTATATACGTCTATAACGCTATATATCCTAGCTTAAGGCAACCTAACATGTCGAATGTAATATTTTACAACATTCCTGGCGCGTCGTCACCTGCTTCTCGGTTGGAACAGTATATACGTCTATAACGTTATATATCCTAGCCTAAGGCAATCCTAACATCTCGGATGTAATATTTTACCACATTCCTGGCGCGTCGGCACCTACTTCTCGGTGGGAACATTATATACGTCTATAGCGTTATATATCCTAGCCTAAGGCAACCTAACATCTCGCATGTAATATTTTACTACATTCCTGGCGCGCCGGCCCCTACTTCTCGGGGGGAACAGTATATACGTCTATAACGTTACATATCCTTACCTAAGGCAACCTAACACCTCGGATGTAACGTTTTACAACATTCCTGGCGTGTCGGCACCTATATCTCGGTGGGAACATTGTATACGTCTATAACGCTATATATCCTAGCCTAAGGCAGCCTAACATGTCGTATGTAATATTTAACAACATTGGTGACGCGTCGGCACCTACTTCTCGGTGGGAACAGTATATACGTCTTTAACGTTATATATCCTATCCTAAGGCAACATAACATCTCGTATGTAATGTTTTACAACATTCCTGGCGCGTCGGCCCCTATTGCTCGGTGGGAACATTATGTACGTCTATAACGTCACATATCCTAGCCTAAGGCAACGTGACATCTCGGATGTAATATTTGACAACATTACTGGCGTGTAGGCCCGTAGTTCTCGGTAGGAATATCATATAAGTCTATAACGTTATATATCCTAGCCTAAGGCAATCGTGACATGTCGAATGTAATATTTTACAGCATTCCTGGCGCGTCGGCCCCTACTTCTCGGTGGGAACATTATATACGTCTATAACGCTATATATCCTAGCGTAGGGCAACTTAACACCTCGGATGTAATGTTTTACAACATTCCTGGCGTGTCGGGCCCTATTTCTCGGTGGGAAAATTATATACGTCTTTAAAGCTACATATCCTATTCTAAGGCAACATAACATGTCGAATGTAATATTTTACTACATTCCTGTCGCGCTAGCCCCTACTTCTCGGTGGGAACATTATATACGTCCATAACGCTATATATTCTAGCTTAAGGCAACCTAACATGTCGAATGTAATATTTTACAACATTCCTGGCGCGTCGTCACCTACTTCTCGGTTGGAACAGTATATACGTCTATAACGTTATATATCCTAGCCTAAGGCAATCCTAACATCTCGGATGTAATATTTTACTACATTCCTGTCGCGCTAGCCCCTACTTCTCGGTGGGAACATTATATACGTCCATAACGCTATATATTCTAGCTTAAGGCAACCTAACATGTCGAATGTAATATTTTACAACATTCCTGGCGCGTCGTCACCTACTTCTCGGTGGGAACATTGTATACGTCTATAACGTTATATATCCTAGCCTAAGGCAACCTAACATCTCGCATGTAATATTTTACTACATTCCTGGCGCGCCGGCCCCTACTTCTCGGTGGGAACAGTATATACGTCTATAACGTTATACATCCTAACCTCAGGCAACCTAACACCTCGGATGTAATGTTTTACAACATTCCTGGCGTGTCGGCCCCTATATATCGGTGGGAACATTGTATTCGTCTATAACGCTATATATCCTAGCCTAAGGCAGCCTAACATGTCGTATGTAATATTTTAAAACATTCCTGTCGCGTCGGCCCCTATTTCTCGGTGGGAACAATATATACGTCTGTAACGTTACATATCCTAGCCTAAGGCATCCTAGCATTTCGAATGTAATATTTTACTACATTCCCGGCGCGCCGGCACCTACTTCTCTGTGGGACCAGTATATACGTCTATATCGTTATATATCCTAACCTGAGGCAACCTAGCACCTCGGATGTAATGTTTTACAACATTCCTGGCGCGTCGGCCCCTATTTCTCGGTGGGAACATTATATACGTCTTTAAAGCTATGTATCCTAGCCTAAGGCAACCTATCTTGTCGTATGTAATATTTAACAACATTGGTGACGCGTCGGCACCTACTTCTCGGTGGGAACAGTATATACGTCTTTAACGTTATATATCCTATCCTAAGGCAACCTAACATGTCGAATGTAATATTTTACTACATTTCTGGCGTGCCGGCCCCTACTTCTCGGTGGAAACAGTATATACGTGTATAACGTTATATGTCCTAGCGTAAGGCAGCCTAACATCTCGAATGTAATATTTTACTACATTCCTTGCGCGCCGGCCCCTACTTCTCGGTGGAAACAGTATATACGTCTATAACGTTATATATCCTAGCCTAAGGCAGCCTAACATCTCGAATGTAATATTTTACTACATTCCTGGCGCGCCGGCCCCTACTTCTCGGTGGGAACATTATATACGTCTATAACGCTATATATCCTAGCGTAGGGCAACTTAACACCTCGGATGTAATGTTTTACAACATTCCTGGCGTGTCGGGCCCTATTTCTCCGTGGGAAAATTATATACGTCTTTAAAGCTACATATCCTATTCTAAGGCAACATAACATGTCGAATGTAATATTTTACTACATTCCTGTCGCGCTAGCCCCTACTTCTCGGTGGGAACATTATATACGTCTATAACGCTATATATCCTAGCTTAAGGCAACCTAACATGTCGAATGTAATATTTTACAACATTCCTGGCGCGTCGTCACCTACTTCTCGGTTGGAACAGTATATACGTCTATAACGTTATATATCCTAGCCTAAGGCAATCCTAACATCTCGGATGTAATATTTTACCACATTCCAGGCGCGTCGGCACCTAGTTCTCGATGGGAACATTATATAAGTCAATAACGTTATTTATCCTAGCCTAAGGCAATCCTAACATCTCGGTGTAATATTTTACCACATTCCTGGCGCGTCGGCACCTACTTCTCGGTGGGAACATTGTATACGTCTAGAACGTTATATATCCTAGCCTAAGGCAACCTAACATCTCGCATGTAATATTTTACTACATTCCTGGCGCGCCGGCCCCTACTTCTCGGTGGGAACGGTATATACGTCTATAACGTTATATATCCTAACCTAAGGCAACCTAACAACTCGGATGTAGTGTTTTACAACATTCCGGGCGTGTCGGCCCCTATATATCGGTGGGAAAATTGTATACGTTTATAACGCTATATATCCTAGCCTAAGGCAGCCTAACATGTCGTATGTAATATTTTAAAACATTCCTGTCGCGTCGGCCCCTATTTCTCGGTGGGAATAATATATACGTCTGTAACGTTACATATCCTAGCCTAAGGCATCCTAGCATCTCGAATGTAATATTTTACTACATTCCCGGCGCGCCGGCCCCTACTTCTCGGTGGGAACAGTATATACGTCTATAAAGTTATATATCCTAACCAGAGGCAGCCTATCATCTCGAATGTAATATTTTACTACATTCCTGGCGCGCCGGCCCCTACTTCTCGGTGGGAACAGTATATACGTCTATAACGTAATATATCCTAACCTGAGGCAACCTAACACCTCGGATGTAATGTTTTACAACATTCCTGGCGTGTCTGTCCCTATTTCTCGGTGGGAAAATTATATACGTCTTTAAAGCTACATATTCTAGCCTAAGGCAACATAACATGTCGAATGTAATGTTTTACTACATTCCTGTCGCGCTGGCCCCTACTTCTCGGTGGGAACATTATATACGTCTATAACGCTATATATCCTAGCTTAAGGCAACCTAACATGTCGAATGTAATATTTTACAACATTCCTGGCGCGTCGTCACCTACTTCTCGGTTGGAACAGTATATACGTCTATAACGTTATATATCCTAGCCTAAGGCAATCCTAACATCTCGGATGTAATATTTTACCACATTCCTGGCTCGTCGGCACCTACTTCTCGGTGGGAAGATTATATACGTCTATAGCGTTATATATCCTAGCCTAAGGCAACCTAACATCTCGCATGTAATATTTTACTACATTCCTGGCGCGCCGGCCCCTACTTCTCGGGGGGAACAGTATATACGTCTATAACGTTACATATCCTAACCTAAGGCAACCTAACACCTCGGATGTAATGTTTTACAACATTCCTGGCGTGTCGGCACCTATATCACGGTGGGAACATTGTATACGTCTATAACGCTATATATCCTAGCCTAAGGCAGCCTAACATGTCGTATGTAATATTTAACAACATTGGTGACGCGTCGGCACCTACTTCTCGGTGGGAACAGTATATACGTCTTTAACGTTATATATCCTATCCTAAGGCAACCTAACATGTCGAATGTAATATTTTACTACATTTCTGGCGCGCCGGCCCCTACTTCCCGGTGGGAACATTATATACGTCTATACCGCTATATATCATAGCCTAAGGCAGCCTAACGTCTCGCATGTAATATTTTACTACATTTCTGGCGCGCCGGCCCCTACTTCTCGGTGGGAACGGTATATACGTCTATAACGTTATATATCCTAACCTAAGGCAGCCTAACATCTCGAATGTAATATTTTACTACATTCCTGGCGCGCCGGCCCCTACTTCTCGGTGGGAACAGTATATACGTCTATAACGTTATATATCCTAACCTGAGGCAACCTAACACCTCGGACGTAATGTTTTACAACATCCATGGCGTGTCTGTCCCTATTTCTCGGTAGGAAAATTATATACGTCTTTAAAGCTACATATTCTAGCCTAAGGCAACATAACATGTCGAATGTAATATTTTACTACATTCCTGTCGCGCTGGCCCCTACTTCTCGGTGGGAACATTATATACGTCTATAACGCTATATATCCTAGCTTAAGGCAACCTAACATGTCGAATGTAATATTTTACAACATTCCTGGCGCGTCGTCACCTGCTTCTCGGTTGGAACAGTATATACGTCTATAACGTTATATATCCTAGCCTAAGGCAATCCTAACATCTCGGATGTAATATTTTACCACATTCCTGGCGCGTCGGCACCTACTTCTCGGTGGGAACATTATATACGTCTATAGCGTTATATATCCTAGCCTAAGGCAACCTAACATCTCGCATGTAATATTTTACTACATTCCTGGCGCGCCGGCCCCTACTTCTCGGGGGGAACAGTATATACGTCTATAACGTTACATATCCTAACCTAAGGCAACCTAACACCTCGGATGTAACGTTTTACAACATTCCTGGCGTGTCGGCACCTATATCTCGGTGGGAACATTGTATACGTCTATAACGCTATATATCCTAGCCTAAGGCAGCCTAACATGTCGTATGTAATATTTAACAACATTGGTGACGCGTCGGCACCTACTTCTCGGTGGGAACAGTATATACGTCTTTAACGTTATATATCCTATCCTAAGGCAACATAACATCTCGTATGTAATGTTTTACAACATTCCTGGCGCGTCGGCCCCTATTGCTCGGTGGGAACATTATGTACGTCTATAACGTCACATATCCTAGCCTAAGGCAACGTGACATCTCGGATGTAATATTTGACAACATTACTGGCGTGTAGGCCCGTAGTTCTCGGTAGGAATATCATATAAGTCTATAACGTTATATATCCTAGCCTAAGGCAATCGTGACATGTCGAATGTAATATTTTACAGCATTCCTGGCGCGTCGGCCCCTACTTCTCGGTGGGAACATTATATACGTCTATAACGCTATATATCCTAGCGTAGGGCAACTTAACACCTCGGATGTAATGTTTTACAACATTCCTGGCGTGTCGGGCCCTATTTCTCGGTGGGAAAATTATATACGTCTTTAAAGCTACATATCCTATTCTAAGGCAACATAACATGTCGAATGTAATATTTTACTACATTCCTGTCGCGCTAGCCCCTACTTCTCGGTGGGAACATTATATACGTCCATAACGCTATATATTCTAGCTTAAGGCAACCTAACATGTCGAATGTAATATTTTACAACATTCCTGGCGCGTCGTCACCTACTTCTCGGTTGGAACAGTATATACGTCTATAACGTTATATATCCTAGCCTAAGGCAATCCTAACATCTCGGATGTAATATTTTACTACATTCCTGTCGCGCTAGCCCCTACTTCTCGGTGGGAACATTATATACGTCCATAACGCTATATATTCTAGCTTAAGGCAACCTAACATGTCGAATGTAATATTTTACAACATTCCTGGCGCGTCGTCACCTACTTCTCGGTGGGAACATTGTATACGTCTATAACGTTATATATCCTAGCCTAAGGCAACCTAACATCTCGCATGTAATATTTTACTACATTCCTGGCGCGCCGGCCCCTACTTCTCGGTGGGAACAGTATATACGTCTATAACGTTATACATCCTAACCTCAGGCAACCTAACACCTCGGATGTAATGTTTTACAACATTCCTGGCGTGTCGGCCCCTATATATCGGTGGGAACATTGTATTCGTCTATAACGCTATATATCCTAGCCTAAGGCAGCCTAACATGTCGTATGTAATATTTTAAAACATTCCTGTCGCGTCGGCCCCTATTTCTCGGTGGGAACAATATATACGTCTGTAACGTTACATATCCTAGCCTAAGGCATCCTAGCATTTCGAATGTAATATTTTACTACATTCCCGGCGCGCCGGCACCTACTTCTCTGTGGGACCAGTATATACGTCTATATCGTTATATATCCTAACCTGAGGCAACCTAGCACCTCGGATGTAATGTTTTACAACATTCCTGGCGCGTCGGCCCCTATTTCTCGGTGGGAACATTATATACGTCTTTAAAGCTATGTATCCTAGCCTAAGGCAACCTATCTTGTCGTATGTAATATTTAACAACATTGGTGACGCGTCGGCACCTACTTCTCGGTGGGAACAGTATATACGTCTTTAACGTTATATATCCTATCCTAAGGCAACCTAACATGTCGAATGTAATATTTTACTACATTTCTGGCGTGCCGGCCCCTACTTCTCGGTGGAAACAGTATATACGTGTATAACGTTATATGTCCTAGCGTAAGGCAGCCTAACATCTCGAATGTAATATTTTACTACATTCCTTGCGCGCCGGCCCCTACTTCTCGGTGGAAACAGTATATACGTCTATAACGTTATATATCCTAGCCTAAGGCAGCCTAACATCTCGAATGTAATATTTTACTACATTCCTGGCGCGCCGGCCCCTACTTCTCGGTGGGAACATTATATACGTCTATAACGCTATATATCCTAGCGTAGGGCAACTTAACACCTCGGATGTAATGTTTTACAACATTCCTGGCGTGTCGGGCCCTATTTCTCCGTGGGAAAATTATATACGTCTTTAAAGCTACATATCCTATTCTAAGGCAACATAACATGTCGAATGTAATATTTTACTACATTCCTGTCGCGCTAGCCCCTACTTCTCGGTGGGAACATTATATACGTCTATAACGCTATATATCCTAGCTTAAGGCAACCTAACATGTCGAATGTAATATTTTACAACATTCCTGGCGCGTCGTCACCTACTTCTCGGTTGGAACAGTATATACGTCTATAACGTTATATATCCTAGCCTAAGGCAATCCTAACATCTCGGATGTAATATTTTACCACATTCCAGGCGCGTCGGCACCTAGTTCTCGATGGGAACATTATATAAGTCAATAACGTTATTTATCCTAGCCTAAGGCAATCCTAACATCTCGGTGTAATATTTTACCACATTCCTGGCGCGTCGGCACCTACTTCTCGGTGGGAACATTGTATACGTCTATAACGTTATATATCCTAGCCTAAGGCAACCTAACATCTCGCATGTAATATTTTACTACATTCCTGGCGCGCCGGCCCCTACTTCTCGGTGGGAACGGTATATACGTCTATAACGTTATATATCCTAACCTAAGGCAACCTAACAACTCGGATGTAGTGTTTTACAACATTCCGGGCGTGTCGGCCCCTATATATCGGTGGGAAAATTGTATACGTTTATAACGCTATATATCCTAGCCTAAGGCAGCCTAACATGTCGTATGTAATATTTTAAAACATTCCTGTCGCGTCGGCCCCTATTTCTCGGTGGGAATAATATATACGTCTGTAACGTTACATATCCTAGCCTAAGGCATCCTAGCATCTCGAATGTAATATTTTACTACATTCCCGGCGCGCCGGCCCCTACTTCTCGGTGGGAACAGTATATACGTCTATAAAGTTATATATCCTAACCAGAGGCAACCTAGCACCTCGGATGTAATGTTTTACAACATTCCTGGCGCGTCGGCACCTATTTCTCGGTGGGAACATTATATACGTCTATAACGTTATATATCCTAGCCTAAGGCAACCTAACATCTCGCATGTAATATTTTACTACATTCCTGGCGCGCCGGCCCCTACTTCTCGGTGGGAACAGTCTATACGTCTATAACGTTATATATCCTAACCTAAGGCAACCTAACATGTCGAATGTAATATTTTACCACATTCCTGGCTCGTTGACCCATACTTCTCGGTGGGAACATTATATACGTCTATAACGTTACATATCCTAGCCTAAGGCAGCCTAACGTCTCGAATGTAATATTTTACTACATTCCTGGCGCGCCGGCCCCTACTTCTCGGTGGAAACAGTATATACGTCTATAACGTTATATATCCTAGCCTAAGGCAGCCTAACATCTCGAATGTAATATTTTACTACATTCCTGGCGCGCCGGCCCCTACTTCTCGGTGGGAACAGTATATACGTCTATAACGTTACATATCTTAGCCTAAGGCAGCCTAACATCTCGAATGTAATATTTTACTACATTCCTGGCGCGCCGGCCCCTACTTCTCGGTGGAAACAGTATATACGTCTATAACGTTATATATCCTAGCCTAAGGCAGCCTAACATCTCGAATGTAATATTTTACTACATTCCTGGCGCGCCGGCCCCTACTTCTCGGTGGAAACAGTATATACGTCTATAACGTTATATATCCTAGCCTAAGGCAGCCTAACATCTCGAATGTAATATTTTACTACATTCCTGGCGCGCCGGCCCCTACTTCTCGGTGGGAACAGTATATACGTCTATAACGTTATATATCCTAGCCTAAGGCAGCCTAACATCTCGAATGTAATATTTTACTACATTCCTGGCGCGCCGGCCCCTACTTCTCGGTGGGAACAGTATATACGTCTATAACGTTATATATCCTAACCTGAGGCAACCTAACACCTCGGATGTAATGTTTTACAACATTCCTGGCGTGTCGGGCCCTATTTCTCGGTGGGAAAATTATATACGTCTTTAAAGCTACATATCCTATCCTAAGGCAACATAACATGTCGAATGTAATATTTTACTACATTCCTGTCGCGCTGGCCCCTACTTCTCGGTGGGAACATTATATACGTCTATTGCGCTATATATCCTAGCTTAAGGCAACCTAACATGTCGAATGTAATATTTTACAACATTCCTGGCGCGTCGTCACCTACTTCTCGGTGGGAACATTATATACGTCTATATCGTTATATATCCTAGCCTAAGGCAACCTAACACCTCGGATGTAATGTTTTACAACATTCCTGGCGCGTCGGCCCCTATTTCTCGGTGGGAAAAGTATATACGTCTATAACGTTATATATCCTAGCCTAAGGCAATCCTGACAAGTCGAATGTAATATTTTACAGCATTTCTGGCGCGTCGGCCCCTACTTCTCGGTGGGAACATTATATACGTCGATAACGCTATATATCCTAGCCTAAGGCAACTTAACACCTCGGATGTAATGTTTTACAACATTCCTGGCGTGTCAGGCCCTATTTCTCGGTGGGAAAATTATATACGTCTCTAAAGCTACATGTCCTATCCTAAGGCAACGTAACATGTCGAATGTAATATTTTACTACATTCCTGTCGCGCTGGCCCCTACTTCTCGGTGGGAACATTATATACGTCTATAACGCTATATATCCTAACTTAAGGCAACCTAACATGTCGAATGTAATATTTTACAACATTCCTGGCGCGTCGTCACCTACTTCTCGGTTGGAACAGTATATACGTCTATAACGTTATATATCCTAGCCTAAGGCAATCCTAACATCTCGGATGTAATATTTTACCACATTCCTGGCGCGTCGGCACCTACTTCTCGGTGGGAACAGTATATACGTTTTTAACGTTATATATCCTAGCCTATGGCAACCTAACGTCTCGGATGTAATATTTTACTACATTCCTGGCGCGCCTTCCCCTACTTCTCGCTGGGAACATTATATACGTCTATAACGCTATATATCCTCTCTTAAGGCAATCCTAACATCTCGGATGTAATATTTTACAACATTCCTGGCGCGTCGGCACCTACTTCCCGGTGGGAACATTATATACGTCTATAACGTTATATATCCTAGCCTAACGCAATCCTAACATGTCGAATGTAATATTTTACAGCATTTCTGGCGCGTCGGCCCCCACTTCTCGGTGGGAACATTATATACGTCTATAACGCTATATATCCTAGCCTAAGGCAACTTAACACCTCGGATGTAATGTTTTACAACATTCCTGGCGTGTCGGGCCCTATTTCTCGGTGGGAACAATATATACGTCTGTAACGTTATATATCCTAGCCTAAGGCATCCTAGCATTTCGAATGTAATATTTTACTGCATTCCCGTCGCATCGGCGCCTACTTCTCGGTGGGAACAGTATATACGTGAAAAACGTTATATATCCTAACCTGCGGCAACCTAGCACCTCGGATGTAATATTTTACAACATTCCTGGCGCGTCGGCCCCTATTTCTCGGTGGGAACATTATATACGTCTTTAAAGCTATGTATCCTAGCCTAAGGCAACCTAACTTGTCGAAAGTAATACTTTACAACATTCCTGGCGCGTCGGCACCTAGTTCTCGATGGGAACGTTATATAAGTCGATAACGTTATTTATTCTAGCCTAAGGCAATCCTAACATCTCGGTGTAATATTTTACCACATTCCTGGCGCGTCGGCACCTACTTCTCGGTGGGAACATTATATACGTCTATAACGTTATATATCCTAGCCTAAGGCAACCTAACATCTCGCATGTAATATTTTACTACATTCCTGGCGCGCCGGCCCCTACTTCTCGGTGGGAACGGTATATACGTCTATAACGTTATATATCCTAACCTAAGGCAACCTAACACTTCGGATGTAGTGTTTTACAACATTCCTGGCGTGTCGGCCACTATATATCGGTGGGAAAATTGTATACGTTTATAACGCTATATATCCTAGCCTAAGGCAGCCTAACATGTCGTATGTAATATTTTAAAACATTCCTGTCGCGTCGGCCCCTATTTCTCGGTGGGAATAATATATACGTCTGTAACGTTACATATCCTAGCCTAAGGCATCCTAGCATCTCGAATGTAATATTTTACTACATTCCCGGCGCGCCGGCCCCTACTTCTCGGTGGGAACAGTATATACGTCTATAAAGTTATATATCCTAACCAGAGGCAACCTAGCACCTCGGATGTAATGTTTTACAACATTCCTGGCGCGTCGGCACCTATTTCTCGGTGGGAACATTATATACGTCTATAACGTTATATATCCTAGCCTAAGGCAACCTAACATCTCGCATGTAATATTTTACTACATTCCTGGCGCGCCGGCCCCTACTTCTCGGTGGGAACAGTCTATACGTCTATAACGTTATATATCCTAACCTAATGCAACCTAACATGTCGAATGTAATATTTTACCACATTCCTGGCTCGTTGACCCATACTTCTCGGTGGGAACATTATATACGTCTATAACGTTACATATCCTAGCCTAAGGCAGCCTAACATCTCGAATGTAATATTTTACTACATTCCTGGCGCGCCGGCCCCTACTTCTCGGTGGAAACAGTATATACGTCTATAACGTTATATATCCCAGCCTAAGGCAGCCTAACATCTCGAATGTAATATTTTACTACATTCCTGGCGCGCCGGCCCCTACTTCTCGGTGGAAACAGTATATACGTCTATAACGTTACATATCTTAGCCTAAGGCAGCCTAACATCTCGAATGTAATATTTTACTACATTCCTGGCGCGCCGGCCCCTACTTCTCGGTGGAAACAGTATATACGTCTATAACGTTATATATCCTAGCCTAAGGCAGCCTAACATCTCGAATGTAATATTTTACTACATTCCTGGCGCGCCGGCCCCTACTTCTCGGTGGAAACAGTATATACGTCTATAACGTTATATATCCTAGCCTAAGGCAGCCTAACATCTCGAATGTAATATTTTACTACATTCCTGGCGCGCCGGCCCCTACTTCTCGGTGGGAACAGTATATACGTCTATAACGTTATATATCCTAACCTGAGGCAACCTAACACCTCGGATGTAATGTTTTACAACATTCCTGGCGTGTCGGGCCCTATTTCTCGGTGGGAAAATTATATACGTCTTTAAAGCTACATATCCTATCCTAAGGCAACATAACATGTCGAATGTAATATTTTACTACATTCCTGTCGCGCTGGCCCCTACTTCTCGGTGGGAACATTATATACGTCTATTGCGCTATATATCCTAGCTTAAGGCAACCTAACATGTCGAATGTAATATTTTACAACATTCCTGGCGCGTCGTCACCTACTTCTCGGTGGGAACGTTATATACGTCTATATCGTTATATATCCTAGCCTAAGGCAACCTGACATCTCTGATGTAATATTTGACAATATTACTGGCGTGTAGGCCCGTAGTTCTCGGTGGGAATATCATATAAGTCTATAACGTTATATATCCTAGCCTAAGGCCATCCTGATATGTCGAATGTAATATTTTACAGCATTCCTGGCGCGTCGGCCCCTACTTCTCGGTGGGAACATTATATACGTCTATAACGCTATATATCCTAGCCTAAGGCAACTTAACACCTCGGATGTAATGTTTTACAACATTCCTGGCGTGTCGGGCCCTGTTTCTCGGTGGGAAAATTATATACGTCTTTAAAGCTACATATCCTATCCTAAGGCAACATAACATGTCGAATGTAATATTTTACTACATTCCTGTCGCGCTGGCCCCTACTTCTCGGTGGGAACATTATATACGTCTATAACGCTATATATCCTAGCTTGTGGCAACCTAACATGTCGAATGTAATATTTTACAACATTCCTGGCGCGCCGGCCCCTACTTATCGGTGGGAACAGTATATACGTCTATAACGTTATATATCCTAGCCTAAGGCAATCCTAACATCTCGGATCTAATATTTTACCACATTCCTGGCGCGTCGGCACCTACTTCTCGGTGGGAACAGTATATACGTCTTTAACGTTATATATCCTAGCCTAAGGCAATCCTAACATCTCGGCGTAATATTTTACCACATTCCTGGCGCGTCGGCACCTACTTCTCGGTGGGAACATTGTATACGTCTATAACGTTATATATCCTAGCCTAAGGCAACCTAACATCTCGCATGTAATATTTTACTACATTCCTGGCGCGCCGGCCCCTACTTCTCGGTGGGAACAGTATATACGTCTATAACGTTATATATCCTAACCTAAGGCAACCTAACACGTCGGATGTAATGTTTTACAACATTCCTGGCGTGTCGGCCCCTATATCTCGGTGGGAACATTGTATACGTCTATAACGCTATATATCCTAGCCTAAGGCAGCCTAACATGTCGTATGTAATATTTAACAACATTGGTGACGCGTCGGCACCTACTTCTCGGTGGGAACAGTATATACGACTTTAACGTTATATATCCTATCCTCAGGCAACCTAACATGTCGAATGTAATATTTTACTACATTTCTGGCGCGCCGGCCCCTACTTCTCGGTGGGAACATTATATACGTCTATACCGCTATATATCATAGCCTAAGGCAACCTAACACCTCGGATGTAATGTTTTACAACATTCCTGGCGTGTCGGCCCCTATTTCTCGCTGGGAACAGTATATACGTCTATAACGTTATATATCCTAACCTGAGGCAACCTAACACCTCGGATGTAATGTTTTACAACATTCCTGGCGCGTCGGCCCCCATTTCTCGGTGGGAACATTATATACGTCTATAACGTTACATATCCTAGCCTAAGGCAACCTGACATCTCTGATGTAATATTTGACAACATTACTGGCGTGTAGGCCCGTAGTTCTCGGTGGGAATATCATATAAGTCTATAACGTTATATATCCTAGCCTAAGGCAATCCTGATATGTCGAATGTAATATTTTACAACATTCCTGGCGCGCCGGCCCCTACTTCTCGGTGGGAACATTATATACGTCTTTAACGCTATATATCCTAGCATAAGGCAACCTAACATGTCGAGCGTAATATTTTACAACATTCCCGGCTCGTCGGACCCTACCACTCGGAGGGAACATTATATACGTCTATAACGTTATATATCCTAACCTAATGGAACCTAACATCTCGGATGTAATATCTGACAACATTCCTGGCGTGTCGGCCCGTACTTCTCGGTGAGAATATCGTATACGTCTATAACGTTATATATCCTAGCCTAAGGCAATCCTAACACGTCGAATGTAATATTTTAAAACATTCCTGTCGCGTCGGCCCCTATTTCTCGGTGGGAACAATATATACGTCTGTAACGTTACATATCCTAGCGTAAGGCAGCCTAGCATCTCGAATGTAATATTTTACTACATTCCTGGCGCGCCGGGCCCTACTTCTCGGTGGGAACAGTATATACGTCTTTAAAGCTATGTACCATAGCCTAAGGCATCCTAACTTGTCGAATGTAATATTTTACAACATTCCTGGCGCGTCGGCTCCTAGTTCTCGATAGGAACATTATATAAGTCAATAACGTTATATATACTAGCCTAAGGCAATCCTAACATCTCGGTGTAATATTTTACCACATTCCTTGCGCGTCGGCATCTACTTCTCGGTGGGAACATTATATACGTCTATAACGTTATATATCCTAGCCTAAGGCAACCTAACCTCTCTCATGTAATATTTTACTACATTCCTGGCGCGCCGGCCCCTACTTCTCGGTGGGAACAGTATATACGTCTATAACGTTATATATCCTAGCCTAAGGCAATCCTAACATCTCGGATGTAATATTTTACCACATTCCTGGCGCGTCGGCACCTACTTCTCGGTGGGAACAGTATATACGTCTTTAACGTTATATATCCTAGCCTAAGGCAATCCTAACATCTCGGTGTAATATTTTACCACATTCCTGGCGCGTCGGCACCTACTTCTCGGTGGGAACATTGTATACGTCTATAACGTTATATATCCTAGCCTAAGGCAACCTAACATCTCGCATGTAATATTTTACTACATTCCTGGCGCGCCGGCCCCTACTTCTCGGTGGGAACAGTATATACGTCTATAACGTTACATATCCTAGCCTAAGGCAACCTGACATCTCTGATGTAATATTTGACAACATTACTGGCGTGTAGGCCCGTAGTTCTCGGTGGGAATATCATATAAGTCTATAACGTTATATATCCTAGCCTAAGGCAATCCTGATATGTCGAATGTAATATTTTACAACATTCCTGGCGCGCCGGCCCCTACTTCTCGGTGGGAACATTATATACGTCTTTAACGCTATATATCCTAGCATAAGGCAACCTAACATGTCGAGCGTAATATTTTACAACATTCCCGGCTCGTCGGACCCTACCACTCGGAGGGAACATTATATACGTCTATAACGTTATATATCCTAACCTAATGGAACCTAACATCTCGGATGTAATATTTGACAACATTCCTGGCGTGTCGGCCCGTACTTCTCGGTGAGAATATCGTATACGTCTATAACGTTATATATCCTAGCCTAAGGCAATCCTAACACGTCGAATGTAATATTTTAAAACATTCCTGTCGCGTCGGCCCCTATTTCTCGGTGGGAACAATATATACGTCTGTAACGTTACATATCCTAGCGTAAGGCAGCCTAGCATCTCGAATGTAATATTTTACTACATTCCTGGCGCGCCGGGCCCTACTTCTCGGTGGGAACAGTATATACGTCTATAACGTTATATATCCTAACCTGAGGCAACCTAGCACCTCGGATGTAATGTTTTACAACATTCCTGGCGCGTCGGCCCCTATTTCTCGGTGGGAACATTATATACGTCTTTAAAGCTATGTACCATAGCCTAAGGCATCCTAACTTGTCGAATGTAATATTTTACAACATTCCTGGCGCGTCGGCTCCTAGTTCTCGATAGGAACACTATATAAGTCAATAACGTTATATATACTAGCCTAAGGCAATCCTAACATCTCGGTGTAATATTTTACCACATTCCTTGCGCGTCGGCATCTACTTCTCGGTGGGAACATTATATACGTCTATAACGTTATATATCCTAGCCTAAGGCAACCTAACCTCTCTCATGTAATATTTTACTACATTCCTGGCGCGCCGGCCCCTACTTCTCGGTGGGAACAGTATATACGTCTATAACGTTATATATCCTAGCCTAAGGCAATCCTAACATCTCGGATGTAATATTTTACCACATTCCTGGCGCGTTGTCACCTACTTCTCGGTTGGAACAGTATATACGTCTATAACGTTATATATCCTAGCCTAAGGCAATCCTAACATCTCCGATGTAATATTTTACCACATTCCTGGCGTGTCGGCACCTACTTCTCGGTGGGAACAGTATATACGTCTTTAACGTTATATATCCTAGCCTAAGGCAACCTAACATCTCGGATGTAATACTTTACTACATTCCTCGCCTGTCGGCCCCTATTTCTCGGTGGGAACATTATATACGTCTTTAACGCTATATATCCTAGCATAAGGCAACCTAACATGTCGAGCGTAATATTTTACAACATTCCTGGCTCGTCGGACCCTACCACTCGGAGGGAACATTATATACGTCTATAACGTTATATATCCTAACCTAATGGAACCTAACATCTCGGATGTAATATTTGACAACATTCCTGGCGCATCGGCACCTAGTTCTCGATGGGAACATTATATAAGTCAATAACGTTATATATACTAGCCTAAGGCAATCCTAACATCTCGGTGTAATATTTTACCACATTCCTGGCGCGTCGGCATCTACTTCTCGGTGGGAACATTATATACGTCTATAACGTTATATATCCTAACCTAATGGAACCTAACATCTCGGATGTAATATCTGACAACATTCCTGGCGTGTCGGCCCGTAATTCTCGGTGAGAATATCGTATACGTCTATAACGTTATATATCCTAGCCTAAGGCAATCCTAACACGTCGAATGTAATATTTTAAAACATTCCTGTCGCGTCGGCCCCTATTTCTCGGTGGGAACAATATATACGTCTGTAACGTTACATATCCTAGCGTAAGGCAGCCTAGCATCTCGAATGTAATATTTTACTACATTCCTGGCGCGCCGGGCCCTACTTCTCGGTGGGAACAGTATATACGTCTTTAAAGCTATGTACCATAGCCTAAGGCATCCTAACTTGTCGAATGTAATATTTTACAACATTCCTGGCGCGTCGGCTCCTAGTTCTCGATAGGAACATTATATAAGTCAATAACGTTATATATACAAGCCTAAGGCAATCCTAACATCTCGGTGTAATATTTTACCACATTCCTTGCGCGTCGGCATCTACTTCTCGGCGGGAACATTATATACGTCTATAACGTTATATATCCTAGCCTAAGGCAACCTAACCTCTCTCATGTAATATTTTACTACATTCCTGGCGCGCCGGCCCCTACTTCTCGGTGGGAACAGTATATACGTCTATAACGTTATATATCCTAGCCTAAGGCAATCCTAACATCTCGGATGTAATATTTTACCACATTCCTGGCGCGTCGGCACCTACTTCTCGGTGGGAACAGTATATACGTCTTTAACGTTATATATCCTAGCCTAAGGCAATCCTAACATCTCGGTGTAATATTTTACCTCATTCCTGGCGCGTCGGCACCTACTTCTCGGTGGGAACATTGTATACGTCTATAACGTTATATATCCTAGCCTAAGGCAACCTAACATCTCGCATGTAATATTTTACTACATTCCTGGCGCGCCGGCCCCTACTTCTCGGTGGGAACAGTATATACGTCTATAACGTTACATATCCTAGCCTAAGGCAACCTGACATCTCTGATGTAATATTTGACAACATTACTGGCGTGTAGGCCCGTAGTTCTCGGTGGGAATATCATATAAGTCTATAACGTTATATATCCTAGCCTAAGGCAATCCTGATATGTCGAATGTAATATTTTACAACATTCCTGGCGCGCCGGCCCCTACTTCTCGGTGGGAACATTATATACGTCTTTAACGCTATATATCCTAGCATAAGGCAACCTAACATGTCGAGCGTAATATTTTACAACATTCCCGGCTCGTCGGACCCTACCACTCGGAGGGAACATTATATACGTCTATAACGTTATATGTCCTAACCTAATGGAACCTAACATCTCGGATGTAATATTTGACAACATTCCTGGCGTGTCGGCCCGTACTTCTCGGTGAGAATATCGTATACGTCTATAACGTTATATATCCTAGCCTAAGGCAATCCTAACACGTCGAATGTAATATTTTAAAACATTCCTGTCGCGTCGGCCCCTATTTCTCGGTGGGAACAATATATACGTCTGTAACGTTACATATCCTAGCGTAAGGCAGCCTAGCATCTCGAATGTAATATTTTACTACATTCCTGGCGCGCCGGGCCCTACTTCTCGGTGGGAACAGTATATACGTCTATAACGTTATATATCCTAACCTGAGGCAACCTAGCACCTCGGATGTAATGTTTTACAACATTCCTGGCGCGTCGGCCCCTATTTCTCGGTGGGAACATTATATACGTCTTTAAAGCTATGTACCATAGCCTAAGGCATCCTAACTTGTCGAATGTAATATTTTACAACATTCCTGGCGCGTCGGCTCCTAGTTCTCGATAGGAACATTATATAAGTCAATAACGTTATATATACTAGCCTAAGGCAATCCTAACATCTCGGTGTAATATTTTACCACATTCCTTGCGCGTCGGCATCTACTTCTCGGTGGGAACATTATATACGTCTATAACGTTATATATCCTAGCCTAAGGCAACCTAACCTCTCTCATGTAATATTTTACTACATTCCTGGCGCGCCGGCCCCTACTTCTCGGTGGGAACAGTATATACGTCTATAACGTTATATATCCTAGCCTAAGGCAATCCTAACATCTCGGATGTAATATTTTACCACATTCCTGGCGCGTCGGCACCTACTTCTCGGTGGGAACAGTATATACGTCTTTAACGTTATATACCCTAGCCTAAGGCAATCCTAACATCTCGGTGTAATATTTTACCACATTCCTGGCGCGTCGGCACCTACTTCTCGGTGGGAACATTGTATACGTCTATAACGTTATATATCCTAGCCTAAGGCAACCTAACATCTCGCATGTAATATTTTACTACATTCCTGGCGCGCCGGCCCCTACTTCTCGGTGGGAACAGTATATACGTCTATACCGCTATATATCATAGCCTAAGGCAACCTAACACCTCGGATGTAACGTTTTACAACATTCCTGGCGTGTCGGCCCCAATTTCTCGGTGGGAACAGTATATACGTCTATAACGCTATATATCCTATATTAAGGCAACCTAACATGTCGAATGTAATACTTTACAACATTCCTGGCGCGTTGTCACCTACTTCTCGGTTGGAACAGTATATACGTCTATAACGTTATATATCCTAGCCTAAGGCAATCCTAACATCTCCGATGTAATATTTTACCACATTCCTGGCGTGTCGGCACCTACTTCTCGGTGGGAACAGTATATACGTCTTTAACGTTATATATCCTAGCCTAAGGCAACCTAACATCTCGGATGTAATACTTTACTACATTCCTCGCCTGTCGGCCCCTATTTCTCGGTGGGAACATTATATACGTCTTTAACGCTATATATCCTAGCATAAGGCAACCTAACATGTCGAGCGTAATATTTTACAACATTCCTGGCTCGTCGGACCCTACCACTCGGAGGGAACATTATATACGTCTATAACGTTATATATCCTAACCTAATGGAACCTAACATCTCGGATGTAATATTTGACAACATTCCTGGCGCATCGGCACCTAGTTCTCGATGGGAAAATTATATAAGTCAATAACGTTATATATACTAGCCTAAGGCAATCCTAACATCTCGGTGTAATATTTTACCACATTCCTGGCGCGTCGGCATCTACTTCTCGGTGGGAACATTATATACGTCTATAACGTTATATATCCTAGCCTAAGGCTACCTAACATCTCTCATGTAATATTTTACTACACTCCTGGCGCGCCGGCCCGTGCTTCTCGGTGGGAACATTATATACATCGATAACGTTATATATCCTAGCCTAATGCAACCTATCATCTCGGATGAAATATATGACAACATTCCTGTCGTATCGGCCCGTACTTTTCGGTGGGAACATCATATACGTCTATAGCGATATATATCCTAACCGAAGGCAACCTAAGATCTCGGATATAATATTTTACAACATTCCTGGCGCGACGGCTCCTACTTTTCAGTGGGAACATTATATACGTCTATACCGCTATATATCATAGCCTAAGGCAACCTAACTCCTCGTATGTAATGTTTTACAACATTCCTGGCGTGTCGGCCCCTATTTCTCGGTGGGAACGGTATATACGTCTATAACGATGTATATCCTAACCTAACGCAACCTAACATCTGGGATGTAATATTTTACAACATTCCTGGCATGTCGGTCCCTACGTCTCGGTGGGAACAATCTATACGTCTAAAACGTTGTATATCCTAACCTAAGGGTACGTAATATCTCGGGTGTAATATTTTACAACATTCCTGACGCGTCGGCCCCTACTTCTCGATGGGGATATTATATACATCTATAACTTTGTATATCCTAACCTAAGACAACCTAACATCACGGATGTAATATTCTACAACATTCCTGACATGTCGGTCCCTACTTCTCGGTGGGAACATTATATACGTCTATAACGTTATGTATCATAACCTAAGGCAACCTAACCGGTCTACTCTAATATTTTACAATATTCCTGGTGTGACGGCGCCTACTTCCCGATAGGGACATTATATACATCTATAACGTTGTATATCCTAACCTAAGGCAACCTAACATCTCGGATGTAATATTTTACCACATTCCTGGCGCGTCGGCACCTACTTCTCGGTGGGAACAGTATATACGTCTATAACGTTATATATCCTAACCTAAGGCAACCTAACATCTCTACCGTATTATTTTACAACATTCCTGGAATGCCGGTCCCTACTTCTATTTGTTAACATTATATACGTCTATAACGTTATATATCGTAGCCTAAGGCATCCTCACATGTCGAATGTAATATTTTACAACATTCCCGGCGCGTCGGCGCCTACTTCTCGGTGGGAACATTATATACGTCTATAACGTTATATATCCTACCCTAAGGCAACATAACAAGTAGAGTGTAATATTTTACAACATTCCTGGCGCACCGGCCCCTACTTCTCGGTGAGAACATTATATACGTCTATAACGCTACATATCCTAGCGTAAGGCAACCTAACATGTCGAATGTAATATTTTACAACAGTCCCGGCGCGTCGGCCCTTACTTCTCGGAGGGAACATTATATACGTCTATAATGTTATATATCCTAACCTAAGGGAACGTAATATCTCGGGTGTAATATTTTACAACTTTCCTGACACGTCGGCCCCTACTTCTCGATGGGGACATTATATACATCTATAACGTTGTATACCCTAACCTAACGCAACCTAACTTCTGGAATGCAATATTTTACAACATTCCTGGCATGTCGGTCTCTACTTCTCGGTGGGAACATTGTATACGTCTATAACGATATATATCCTAACCGAAGTCAACCTAACATCTCGGATGTAATATTTTACAACATTCCTGGCGTGACGTCGCCTACATCTCGATGGAGACATTGTATAATACTATACTGTTGTATATCCTAACCTAAGGGAACTTAACACCTCGGATGTAATATTTTACAGCATTCCTGCAGTGTCCGTCCTTACTTCTCGGTGGGAACATTATATAACGTTATATAACCTAACCTAAGGCAACCTAACATCTCGGATGTAGTATTTTACAACATTCCTGGAGCGTCGGCACCTACTTCTCGGTGGGAACAGTATATACCGCTATAACGTTATATATCCTAACCTAAGGCAACCTAACATCTCGAATGTAGTATTTTACAACACTCCGAACGGGTCGGCCCATACATCTCGGTTATAACATTATATTAGTCTATAACGTAATATAACCTAACCTCACCCATCCTGCCCCTCGCTGGTAATGTTTTACAGAATCCCGGTTGTGTCGGCCCGTTCTTCTCGGTAGGGACACTATATACGTCTATATCGTAATATAACCTATCCTAACCCATTTTGCCCTTCGGTGATAATGTTTTACAGAATCCCGGTCGTGTCTTCCCGTACGTCTCGGTAGGGACATTGTATGCGTCCATAACGTTATATATCCAATTCTAAGGCAACCTAACATCTCGGATGTAATATTTTCCAAAATTCCTGGCGGGTCGGCCCCATTTCTCGGTGGGATCATTATATACGTCTATAACGTAATATAACCTATCCTAACCCATCTAGACCTTCGCTGGTAATGTTTTACGGAATATCGTTCGTGTCGTCCCGTACGTCTAGGTACGGAAATTATATACGTCTATAACGTCCTACAGCCTAACCTAAGGGATTCTAACATCTCGAATGTAGTATTTTACAACATCCCAGGCAGGTCGGCCCCAACTTCTCGGTGGGAACATTATATACGTCTATATCGTAGTATTACATAACCTAACCCATCTAGACCCTCTCGTAATGTTTTAGAGAATAACGTACGTGTCGTCCCGTACCTCTCGGTGCGGACATTGTATAAGTCAATAACGTGATATATCCTACCCTTAGGCAGCCTAACATCTCGGATGTAGTATTTTACAACATTCCTGGCGTGTCGGAACCTACGTCTCGATGGGAACATTATATACGCTTATAACGTAATATAACCTAACCTAACCAATCTAGCCCCCCGCTGGTAAGGTTTTACAGCACCCCGGTCGTGTCGGCCGTACTTCTCGGTGGGAACATTATATACGTCTATAACGTAATATAACCTATCGTAACCCATCTAGGCTCTCGCTAGTAGTGATTTACAGAACCTCGTTCGTGTCTACCCGTACGTCTCGGTGCGAACATTATATACGTCTATATCGTAATACAACCTAACCTAACCCATCACGACCCTCGCTGGTAATATTTACATAATCCCGTTCGTGTCTTTCCGTACGTCTCGATGCGGACATTATATTCGTCTATAACGTTATATATCCCAACCTAAGGCAACCTGACATCTCGGATGTAGCATTTTCCAACATTCCTGGCGGGTCGGCCCCTAAATCTCGGTGTGGACATTATGTACGTCTATATCGTAATATAACCTAACCTAACCCATCTAGCCCCTCGCTGGTAATGTTTTACAGAATCCCGTTCGTGTCGTCCCGTACGTCCCGGTGCGGAAATTATATACGTCTATAACGTTATATATCCTAACCTAAGGCAACCTAACATCTCGAATGTAGTATTTTACAACATTCCAGGCGGGGCGTCCCCTACTTCTCGGTGGGAACATTGTATACGTCTAGAAAGTTATATGTCCTAGCCTAAGGCAACCGAACATCTCGGATGTAATATTTTACAACATTGCTGGCGTGTCGTCGCCTGCTTGACGATGGGGATATTATATACGTCTATATCGTTGTATATCCTAATCTAACGCAACCTAACACCTGGGATGTAATATTTTACAACATTTCTGACGCATCGGCCCCTATTTCTCGGTGGGCACATTATATACGTCTATAACGTTATATATCCTAGCCTAAGGCAACCTAACATGTCGAATGTAATATTTTACAACGTTCCTGGCGTGTCGTCGCCTGCTTCTTTATGGGGACATTACATACGTCTATAACGTTATATATCCAAACGTAAGGCAGCATAACATCTCGGATGTAATATTTTACAACATTCCTGGCGTGTCGTCACCTACTTCTCGATGGGGACATTATATACATCTATAACTTTGTATATCCTAACCTAAGACAACCTAACATCACGGATGTAATATTCTACAACATTCCTGCCATGTCGGTCCCTACTTCTCGGTGGGAACATTATATACGTCTATAACGTTATATATCCTAACCTAAGGGTACCTAACATCTCGGTTGTAATATTTTACAACATTCCTGGCGTGTCGCCGCCTACTTCTCGATGGGAACATTATATACATCTATAACGTTGTATATCCTAACCTAAGGCAACCTAACATCTCGGATGTAATATTTTAGAACATTCCTGGCATGTCGGTCCCTACGTCTCGGTGGGAACAGTATATACGTCTTTAACGTTATATATCCTATCCTAAGGCAACCTAACATGTCGAATGTAATATTTTACTACATTTCTGGCGCGCCGGCCCCTACTTCTCGGTGGGAACATTATATACGTCTATACCGCTATATATCATAGCCTAAGGCAACCTAACTTCTCGGGATGTAATATTTTAAAACATTCCTGGCGCGTCGGCACCTACTTCTCGGTGGGAACATTATATACGTCTATAACGCCATATATCCTAACTAAGGGAACCTAATATCTCGGATGTATTATTTTACAACGTTCCTGGCATGTCGATACCTACTTCTCGGTGGGAACATTATATACGTCTATAACGCCATATATCCTAACTAAGGGAACCTAACATCTCGGATGTATTATTTTACAACGTTCCTGGCATGTCGATACCTACTTCTCGGTGGGAACATTATATACGTCTATAACGATATATATCATAACCTAAGGGAACCTACCATCTCGGATGTAATATTTTACAACATTCCTCACGCGTCGGCTCCTATTTCTCGGTGGGAACATTATATACGTCTATAACGTTATATATCATAACCTAAGGCGACCTAACATGTCGAATGTAATATTTTACAACATTCTTGGCGTGAGGTCGCCTACTTCACGAAGGGGACACTATATACTTCTATAACGTTGTATATCCTAACCTAAGGCAACCTAACATCTCGGATGTAATATTTTACAATATTCCTGGCGCGTCGGCCCCTACTTCTCGGTGGGAGCGTTATATACGTCCATAACCTTATATATCCTAGCCTAAGGCGACCCAACGTGTCGAATGTAATATTTTACAACATTCCTGGCGTGTCTTCGCCTACTTCTCGATGTGGACATTATATAAGTCTATAACGTTGTATATTCTAACCTAACGCAACCTAACATCTCGGATGTAATATTTGACAACATTCCTGACGTGTCGTCGCCTGCTTCTCGAGGGGGACGTTATATACGTATATAACGTTGTATATCCTAACCTAAGGGAACCTAACATCTCGGTTGTAATATTTTACAACATTCCTGATGCGTCGGCCCCTATTTCTCGGTGGGAGCATTATATACGTCTATAACGTTATATATCCTAGCCTAAGGTAAACTAACATGTCGAATGTAATATTTTACAACATTCCTGGCGCGTCGTTGCCTACTTCTCGATGGGGACATTATATACCTCCATAACGTTGTATATCCTAACCTAAGGCAACCTAACATCTCGGATGTAATATTTTACAACATTCCTGGCATGTCGGTCCCTACTTCTCGTTGGGAACATTGTATAGGTCCATAACGTTATATATCCTAGCCTAAGGCGACCTAACGTGTCGAATGTAATATTTTACAACATTCCTGGCGTGTTGTCGCCTGCTTCTCGGTGGGTCATTATATACGTCTATAACGTTGTATATCCTAACCTAAGGCAAGCTAAGATCTCAGATGTAATATTTTATAACATTCTGGCGTGAAGTCGCCTGCTTCTCGGTGGGGATATTATATACCTCTATAACGTTGTATATCCTAACCTAAGGCAACCTAACATCTCGGATATAATATTTTACAACATTCCTGGCATGTCAGTCCCTACTTCTCGGTGGGAACATTGTATACGTCCTTAACGTTATATATCCTAGCCTAAGGCGACCTAACGTGTCGAATGTAATATTTTACAAAATTCCTGGCGTGTTGTTGCCTGCTTCTCTGTGGGGACATTATATACGTCTATAACGTTGTATATCCTAACCTAAGGCAAGCTAACATCTCAGATGAAATATTTTACAACATTCTGGCGTGTCGTCGCCTACTTCTCGATGTGGACATTATATACCTCTATAACGTTGTATATCCTAACCTAAGGCAACCTAACATCTCGGATGTAAAATTTTACAACATTCCTAGCATGTCGGTCCCTACTTCGCCGTGGGAACATTTTATACGTCCATAACGTTACATATCCTAGCCTAAGGCGACCTAACGTGTCGAATGTAATATTTTACAACATTCCTGGCGTGTTGTCGCCTTCTTCTCGGTGGGGACATTATATACGTCTATAATGTTGTATATCCTAACTTAAGGCAACCTAACATCTCGGATGTAATATTTTACAACATTCCTGGCATGTCGGTCAATACTTCTCGGTGGGAGCATTATATACGTCTATAACGTTATATATCCTAGCCTAAGGTAACCTAACATGTCGAATGTAATATTTTACAACATTCCTGGCGCGTCGTTGCCTACTTCTCGATGGGGACATTATATACCTCCATAACGTTATATATCCTAACCTAAGGCTACCTAACAGCTCGGATGTAATATTTTACAACATTCCTGGCATGTCGGTGCCTACTTCTCGGTGGGAACATTGTATACGTCCATAACGTTATATATCCTAGCCTAAGGCGACCTAACGTGTCGAATGTAATATTTTACAACATTCCTGGCGGGTTGTCGCCTGCTTCTCGGTGGGGACATTATATACGTCTATAACGTTGTATATCCTAACCTAAGGCAAGCTAACATCTCAGATGTAATATTTTATAACATTCTGGCGTGATGTCGCCTGCTTCTCGGTGGGGACATTATATACCTCTATAACGTTGTATATCCTAACCTAAGGCAACCTAACATCTCGGATGTAAAATTTTACAACATTCCTGGCATGTCGGTCAGTACTTCTCGGTGGGAACATTATATACGTCCATAACCTTATATATCCTAGCCTAAGGCGACCCAACGTGTCGAATGTAATATTTTACAACATTCCTGGCGTGTCGTCGCCTACTTCTCGATGTGGACATTATATACGTCTATAACGTTGTATATCCTAACATAACGCAACCTAACATCTCGGATGTAATATTTGACAACATTCCTGGCGTGTCGTCGCCTGCTTCTCGAGGGGGACGTTATATACGTATATAACGTTGTATATCCTAACCTAACGCAACCTAACATCTCGGATGTAATATTTTACAACATTCCTGGCATGTCGATCCCTACTTCTCGGTGGGAACATTGTATACGTCCATAACGTTATATATCCTAGCCTAAGGCGACCTAACGTGTCGAATGTAATATTTTAAAGCATTCCTGGCGTGTTGTCGCCTGCTTCTCGGTGGGGACATTATATACCTCTATAACGTTGTATATCCTAACCTAAGGCAACCTAACATCTCGGATGTAAAATTTTACAACATTCCTTGCATGTCGGTCAGTACTTCTCGGTGGGAACATTATATACGTCCATAACATTATATATGTACTAGCCTAAGGCGACCTAACGTGTCGAATGTAATATTTTACAACATTCCTGGCGTGTCTTCACCTACTTCTTGATGTGGACATTATATACGTCTATAACGTTGTATATCCAAACCTAATAGAACCTAACATCTCGGATGTAAAATTTTACGACATTCCTAGCATGTCGGTCCCTACTTCGCGGTGGGAACATTTTATACGGCCATAACGTTATATATCCTAGCTTAAGGCGACCTAACGTGTCGAATGTAATATTTGACAACATTCCTGGCGTGTTGTCGCCTGCTTCTCGGTGGGGACATTATATACGTCTATAACGTCGTATATCCTATCCTAAGGGAACCTAATATCTCGGTTGTAATATTTTACAACATTCCTGACGCTTCGGCCCCTATTTCTCGGTGGGAACATTATATACGCCTATAACGTTATATATCCTAGCCTAAGGCAACCTAACATCTCGGATGTAACATTTTACAACATTCCTGGCGTGTCGTTGCCTACTTCTCGATGGGGACATTATATATATCTATAACGTTGTATATCCTAACCTAAGGCAACCGAACATCTCGGATGTAATATTTTACAATATTCCTGGCGCGCCGGCTCCTATTTTTCGGTGGGAACATTATATACGTCTATAACGTTATATATCCTAACCTAAGGGAACCTAACATCTGGGATGTAATACTTTACAAGATTCCTGGCATGTCGGTCCCTACGTCTCTGTGGGAACATTATATACGTCTATAACGATATATATCCTAACCTAAGGGAACCTAACATCTGGGATGTAATATTTTACAAGATTCCTGGCATGTCGGTCCCCACGTCTCGGTAGGAACATTATATACGTCTATAACGATATATATCCTAACCTAAAGCAACCTAACATCTCGGATGTAATATTTTACATCTTTCCTGGCATGTCGGTCCCTACATCTCGGTGGAAACATACTATACGTCTATAACGTTCTATATCCTAACCGAAGGGAACCTAACACCTCGGGTGTAATATTTTACAACATTCCTGATGGGTCGGCCCCTATTTCTCGGTGGGAATATTATATACGCCTATAACGTTACATATCCTAGCCTAAGGCATCCTAACATCTCGGAAGTAATATTTTACAACATTCCTGGCGTGTCATCGCCTGCTTCTCGATGGGGACATTATATACGTCTATAACGTTGTATATCCTAACCTAAGGGAACCTAACATCTCGGGTGTAATATTTTACAACATTCCTGACGCGTCGGCCCCTATTTCTCGGTGGGAATATTATATACGTCTATAACGTTACATATCCTAGCCTAAGGCGACCTAACGTGTCGAATGTAATATTTTACAGCATTCCTGGCGTGTTGTCGCCTGCTTCTCGGTGAGGACATTATATACGTCTATAACGTTGTATATCCTAACCTAAGGCAACCTAACATCTCGGATGTAATATTTTATAACGTTCCTGGCGTGACGGCGCCTACTTCCCGATGGGGACATTATATACGTTTATAACGTTGTATATCCTAACCTAAAGGAACCTAACATCTCCGGTGTAATATTTTACAACATTCCTGCCGCTTCGGCCCCTATTTCTCGGTGGGAACATTATATACGTCTATAATGTTATATATTCTAGCCTAAGGCGACCTAACATGTCGAATGTAATATGTTACATCATTCCTGGCGTGTCGTCACCTGCTTCTCGATGGGAACATTATATACGTCTATAACGTTGTATATCCTAACCTAACGCAACCTAACATCTGGGATGTAATATTCCTGGCGCGTCGTCGCCTACTTCTGGATGGGGACATTATATACGTCTATAACGTTATATATCCTAACCTGAGGCAACCTAACATCTCGAATGTAGTATTTCACAACATTCCTGGCGGGTCGGCCCCACTTCTCGGTGGGAACATTATATACGTCTATACCGTAATATAACCTAACCTAACCAATCCTGCCCCTCGGTGATAATGTTTTGCAGAATCCCGGTCGTGTCGTCCCGTACTTCTCGGGGTGGACATTATATACGTCTATAACGTTATATATCCTAACCTGAGGCAACGTAACATCTCTAACGTAGTATTTCACAACATTCCTGGCACGTCGGCCCCTACTTCTCGGTGGGAACATTATATACGTCTATAACGCTGTATATCCTATCCTAAGGCAACCTAACTTGTCGAATGTAATATTTTACAACATTCCTGGCACGTCCGCACCTACATCTCGGTGGGAACATTATATACGTCTATAACGTTACATATCCTAACGTAAGTCAACATAACATCTCGGATGTAATATTTTACAACATTCCTGGCGTGACGGCGCCTACTTCCCTATGCGGACATTATATACATCGATAACGTTGTATATCCTAACCTAAGGCAACCTAACATCTCGGATGTAATATTTTACAACATTCCTGGCGTGTCGGCCCGTAGTTCTCGGTGGTAACGTTATATACGTCTATAACGTTAGATATCCTAGCCTAAGGTGTCCTAACATGTGGAATGCAATATTTTACAACATTCCTGGCGTGTCGTCGCCTACTTCTCGATGGGGACATTATATACGTCTATAACGATATATATCCTAGCCTAATTCATCCAAACATCTGGGATGTTATATTTTAAAACATTCGTGGCATGTCGGTCCCTTCGCCTCGGTGGGAACATTGTATACGTCTATAACGTTATATATCATGGCATAAGGCGACCTAACATGTCGAATGTAATATTTTACAACAATCCTGACGCGTCGGCCCCTATTTCTCGGTGGGAACATTATATACATCTATAAGGTCATATATACTAGACTGAGGCGACCTAACATGTCGAATGTAATATTTTACAACATTCCTGGCGTGTCGTCGCCTGCTTCTCGATGGGGAAATTATATACGTCTATAACGTTGTATATCCTAACCTAACGCCAACTAATATCTCGGATGTAATATTTGACAACATTCCTGGCGTGTCGGCCCGTACTTCTCGGTGGGATCATCATATACGTCTATAAAGTTATATATCTTAACCTAAGGCAACCTAACATCTCGGATGTAATATTTTACAACATCCCTGACGCGTCGGCCCCTTTTTCTCGGTGGGAACATTATATACGTCTATAACGCTATATATCCTAGCTTAAGGCAACCTAATATGTCGAATGTAATATTTTACAACATTCCTGGCGCGCCGGCCCCTACTTCTCGGTGGGAACAGTATATACGGCTATAACGTTCTATATCCTAACCTGAGGCAACCTAACACCTCGGGTGTAATGTTTTACAACATTCCTGGCGCGTCGGCACCTACTTCTCGGTGGGAAAATTATACACGTCTTTAAAGCTACATATCCTAGCCTAAGGCAACATAACATGTCGAATGTAATATTTTACTACATTCCTGTCGCGCTGGCCCCTACTTCTCGGTGGGAACATTATATACGTCTATAACGCTATATATCCTAGCTTAAGGCAACCTAATATGTCGAATGTAATATTTTACAACATTCCTGGCGCGCCGGCTCCTGCTTCTCGGTGGGAACAGTATATACGGCTATAACGTTATATATCCTAACCTGAGGCAACCTAACACCTCGGATGTAACGTTTTACAACATTCCTGGCGCGTCGGCACCTACTTCTCGGTGGGAACAGTATATACGTCTTTAACGTTATATATCCTAGCCTAAGGCAACCTAACATCTCGGATGTAATACTTTACTACATTCCTGGCCTGTCGGCCCCTATTTCTCGGTGGAACAGTATATACGTCTATAACGTTATATATCCTAACCTGAGACAACATAGCACCTGGGATGTAATGTTTTACAACATTCCTGGCGCGTCGGCCCCTATTTCTCGGTGGGAACATTATATACGTCTTTAAAGCTATGTACCCTAGCCTAAGGCAACCTAACTTGTCGAATGTAATATTTTACAACATTCCTGGCGCGTCGGCACCTAGTTCTCGATGGGAACATTATATAAGTCATTAACGTTATTTATACTATCCTAAGGCAATCCTAACATCTCGGTGTAATATTTTACCACATTCCTGGCGCGTCGGCATCTACTTCTCGGTGGGAACATTATATACGTCTATAACGTTATATATCCTAGCCTAAGGCAACCTAACATCTCGCATGTAATATTTTACTACATTCCTGGCGCGCCGGCCCCTACTTCTCAGTGGGAACAGTATATACGTCTATAACGTTATATATCCTAACCTAAGGCAACCTAACATCTCGGATGTAATGTTTTACAACATTCCTGGCGTGTCGGCCCCTATATCTCGGTGGGAACATTGTATACGTCTATAGCGCTATATATCCTAGCCTAAGGCAGCCTAACATGTCGGATGTAATATTTAGCAACATTGGTGACGCGTCGGCACCAACTTCTCCGTGGGAACAGTATATAAGTCTATAACGTTATATATCCTAGCCTAAGGCAATCCCGACATGTCGAATGTAATATTTTACAGCATTCCTGGCGCGTCGGCCCCTACTTCTCGGTGGGAATATTATATACGTCTATAACGCTATATATCCTAGCCTAAGGCAACTTAACACCTCGGATGTAATGTTTTACAACATTCCTGGCGTGTCGGGCCCTATTTCGCGGTGGGAAAATTTTACACGTCTTTAAAGCTACATATCCTAGCCTAAGGCAACATAACATGTCGAATGTAATATTTTACTACATTCCTGTCGCGCTGGCCCCTACTTCTCGGTGGGAACATTATATACGTCTATAAAGCTATATATCCTAGCTTAAGGCAACCTAATATGTCGAATGTAATATTTTACAACATTCCTGGCGCGCCGGCCCCTACTTCTCGGTGGGAACAGTATATACGGCTATAACGTTATATACCCTAACCTGAGGCAACCTAACACCTCGGATGTAATGTTTTACAACATTCCTGGCGCGTCGGCCCCTATTTCTCGGTGGGAACATTATATACGTCTTTAAAGCTATGTACCCTAGCCTAAGGCAACCTAACTTGTCGAATGTAATATTTTACAACATTCCTGGCGCGTCGGCACCTAGTTCTCGATGGGAACATTATATAAGTCAATAACGTTATTTATACTAGCCTAAGGCAATCCTAACATCTCGGTGTAATATTTTACCACATTCCTGGCGCGTCGGCATCTACTTCTCGGTGGGAACATTATATACGTCTATAACGTTATATATCCTAACCTAAGGCAACCTAACACCTCGGATGTAATGTTTTACAACATTCCTGTCGCGCTGGCCCCTACTTCTCGGTGGGAACATTATATACGTCTATAACGCTATATATCCTAGCTTAAGGCAACCTAATATGTCGAATGTAATATTTTACAACATTCCTGGCGCGCCGGCCCCTGCTTCTCGGTGGGAACAGTATATACGGCTATAACGTTATATATCCTAACCTGAGGCAACCTAACACCTCGGATGTAATGTTTTACAACATTCCTGGCGCGTCGGCACCTACTTCTCGGTGGGAACAGTATATACGTCTTTAACGTTATATATCCTAGCCTAAGGCAACCTAACATCTCGGATGTAATACTTTACTACATTCCTGGCCTGTCGGCCCCTATTTCTCGGTGGGAACAGTATATACGTCTATAACGTTATATATCCTAACCTGAGGCAACCTAGCACCTCGGATGTAATGTTTTACAACATTCCTGGCGCGTCGGCCCCTATTTCTCGGTGGGAACATTATATACGTCTTTAAAGCTATGTACCCTAGCCTAAGGCAACCTAACTTGTCGAATGTAATATTTTACAACATTCCTGGCGCGTCGGCACCTAGTTCTCGATGGGAACATTATATAAGTCAATAACGTTATTTATACTAGCCTAAGGCAATCCTAACATCTCGGTGTAATATTTTACCACATTCCTGGCGCGTCGGCATCTACTTCTCGGTGGGAACATTATATACGTCTATAACGTTATATATCCTAACCTAAGGCAACCTAACACCTCGGATGTAATGTTTTACAACATTCCTGTCGCGCTGGCCCCTACTTCTCGGTGGGAACATTATATACGTCTATAACGCTATATATCCTAGCTTAAGGCAACCTAATATGTCGAATGTAATATTTTACAACATTCCTGGCGCGCCGGCCCCTGCTTCTCGGTGGGAACAGTATATACGGCTATAACGTTATATATCCTAACCTGAGGCAACATAACACCTCGGATGTAATGTTTTACAACATACCTGGCGCGTCGGCACCTACTTCTCGGTGGGAACGGTATATACGTCTATAACGTTATATATCCTAACCTAAGGCAACCTAACATGTCGAATGTAATATTTTACCACATTCCTGTCTCGTTGACCCATACTTCTCGGTGGGAACATTATATACGTCTATAACGTTACATATCCTAGCCTAAGGCAGCCTAACATGTCGAATGTAATATTTTACAACATTCCTGGCGCGTCGTCACCTACTTCTCGGTTGGAACAGTATATACGTCTATAACGTTATATATCCTAGCCTAAAGCAATCCTAACATCACGGTGTAATATTTTACCACATTCCTGGCGCGTCGGCACCTACTTCTCGGTGGGAACAGTATATACGTCTATAACGTTATATATCCTAACCTAAGGCAACCTAACACCTCGGATGTAATGTTTTACAACATTCCTGGCGTGTCGGCCCCTATATCTCGGTGGGAACGTTGTATACGTTTATAACGCTATATATCCTAGCCTAAGGCAGCCTAACATGTCGTACGTTATATTTAACAACATTGGTGACGCGTCGGCACCTACTTCGCGGTGGGAACAGTATATACGTCTATAACGTTATATATCCTAACCTGAGGCAACCTAACACCTCGGATGTAATACTTTACTACATTCCTGGCCTGTCGGCCCCTATTTCTCGGTGGGAACAGTATATACGTCTATAACGTTATATATCCTAACCTGAGGCAACCTAGCACCTCGGATGTAATGTTTTACAACATTCCTGGCGCATCGGCCCCTATTTCTCGGTGGGAACATTATATACGTCTTTAAAGCTATGTACCCTAGCCTAAGGCAACCTAACTTGTCGAATGTAATATTTTACAACATTCCTGGCGCGTCGGCACCTAGTTCTCGATGGGAACAGTATATAAGTCAATAACGTTATTTATACTAGCCTAAGGCAATCCTAACATCTCGGTGTAATATTTTACCACATTCCTGGCGCGTCGGCATCTACTTCTCGGTGGGAACATTATATACGTCTATAACGTTATATATCCTAGCCTAAGGCAACCTAACATCTCGCATGTAATATTTTACTACACTCCTGTCGCGCCGGCCCCTGCTTCTCGGTGGGAACATTATATACGTCTATAACGTTATATATCCTAGCCTAAGGCAACCTAACATCTCGCATGTAATATTTTACTACATTCCTGGCGCGCCGGCCCCTACTTCTCGGTGGGAACAGTATATACGTCTATAACGTTATATATCCTAACCTAAGGCAACCTAACACCTCGGATGCAATGTTTTACAACATTCCTGGCGTGTCGGCCCCTATATCTCGGTGGGAACATTGTATACGTCTATAGCGCTATATATCCTAGCCTAAGGCAGCCTAACATGTCGGATGTAATATTTAACAACATTGGTGACGCGTCGGCACCTACTTCTCGGTGGGAACATTATATACGTCTATATCGCTATATATCATAGCCTAAGGCAACCTAACACCTCGGATGTAATGTTTTACAACATACCTGGCGCGTCGGCACCTACTTCTCGGTGGGAACGGTAATAACGTCTATAACGTTATATATCCTAACCTAAGGCAACCTAACATGTCGAATGTAATATTTTACCACATTCCTGTCTCGTTGACCCATACTTCTCGGTGGGAACATTATATACGTCTATAACGTTACATATCCTAGCCTAAGGCAGCCTAACATGTCGAATGTAATATTTTACAACATTCCTGGCGCGTCGTCACCTACTTCTCGGTTGGAACAGTATATACGTCTATAACGTTATATATCCTAGCCTAAAGCAATCCTAACATCTCGGTGTAATATTTTACCACATTCCTGGCGCGTCGGCACCTACTTCTCGGTGGGAACAGTATATACGTCTATAACGTTATATATCCTAACCTAAGGCAACCTAACACCTCGGATGTAATGTTTTACAACATTCCTGGCGTGTCGGCCCCTATATCTCGGTGGGAACATTGTATACGTCTATAACGCTATATATCCTAGCCTACGGCAGCCTAACATGTCGTACGTTATATTTAACAACATTGGTGACGCGTCGGCACCTACTTCGCGGTGGGAACAGTATATACGTCTATAACGTTATATATCCTAACCTGAGGCAACCTAACACCTCGGATGTAATACTTTACTACATTCCTGGCCTGTCGGCCCCTATTTCTCGGTGGGAACAGTATATACGTCTATAGCGTTATATATCCTAACCTGAGGCAACCTAGCACCTCGGATGTAATGTTTTACAACATTCCTGGCGCATCGGCCCCTATTTCTCGGTGGGAACATTATATACGTCTTTAAAGCTATGTACCGTAGCCTAAGGCAACCTAACTTGTCGAATGTAATATTTTACAACATTCCTGGCGCGTCGGCACCTAGTTCTCGATGGGAACATTATATAAGTCAATAACGTTATTTATACTAGCCTAAGGCAATCCTAACATCTCGGTGTAATATTTTACCACATTCCTGGCGCGTCGGCATCTACTTCTCGGTGGGAACATTATATACGTCTATAACGTTATATATCCTAGCCTAAGGCAACCTAACATCTCGCATGTAATATTTTACTACACTCCTGTCGCGCCGGCCCCTGCTTCTCGGTGGGAACATTATATACGTCTATAACGTTATATATCCTAGCCTAAGGCAACCTAACATCTCGCATGTAATATTTTACTACATTCCTGGCGCGCCGGCCCCTACTTCTCGGTGGGAACAGTATATACGTCTATAACGTTATATATCCTAACCTAAGGCAACCTAACACCTCGGATGCAATGTTTTACAACATTCCTGGCGTGTCGGCCCCTATATCTCGGTGGGAACATTGTATACGTCTATAGCGCTATATATCCTAGCCTAAGGCAGCTTAACATGTCGGATGTAATATTTAACAACATTGGTGACGCGTCGGCACCTACTTCTCGGTGGGAACATTATATACGTCTATACCGCTATATATCATAGCCTAAGGCAACCTAACACCTCGGATGTAATGTTTTACAACATACCTGGCGCGTCGGCACCTACTTCTCGGTGGGAACGGTATATACGTCTATAACGTTATATATCCTAACCTAAGGCAACCTAACATGTCGAATGTAATATTTTACAACATTCCTGGCGCGTCGTCACCTACTTCTCGGTTGGAACAGTATATACGTCTATAACGTTATATATCCTAGCCTAAAGCAATCCTAACATCTCGGTGTAATATTTTACCACGTTCCTGGCGCGTCGGCACCTACTTCTCGGTGGGAACAGTATATACGTCGATAACGTTATATATCCTAACCTAAGGCAACCTAACACCTCGGATGTAATGTTTTACAACATTCCTGGCGTGTCGGCCCCTATATCTCGGTGGGAACATTGTATACGTCTATAACGCTATATATCCTAGCCTAAGGCAGCCTAACATGTCGTACGTTATATTTAACAACATTGGTGACGCGTCGGCACCTACTTCGCGGTGGGAACAGTATATACGTCTATAACGTTATATATCCTAACCTGAGGCAACCTAACACCTCGGATGTAATACTTTACTACATTCCTGGCCTGTCGGCCCCTATTTCTCGGTGGGAACAGTATATACGTCTATAACGTTATATATCCTAACCTGAGGCAACCTAGCACCTCGGATGTAATGTTTTACAACATTCCTGGCGCATCGGCCCCTATTTCTCGGTGGGAACATTATATACGTCTTTAAAGCTATGTACCCTAGCCTAAGGCAACCTAACTTGTCGAATGTAATATTTTACAACATTCCTGGCGCGTCGGCACCTAGTTCTCGATGGGAACATTATATAAGTCAATAACGTTATTTATACTAGCCTAAGGCAACCTAACATCTCGGTGTAATATTTTACCACATTCCTGGCGCGTCGGCATCTACTTCTCGGTGGGAACATTATATACGTCTATAACGTTATATATCCTAGCCTAAGGCAACCTAACATCTCGCATGTAATATTTTACTACACTCCTGTCGCGCCGGCCCCTGCTTCTCGGTGGGAACATTATATACGTCTATAACGTTATATATCCTAGCCTAAGGCAACCTAACATCTCGCATGTAATATTTTACTACATTCCTGGCGCGCCGGCCCCTACTGCTCGGTGGGAACAGTATATACGTCTATAACGTTATATATCCTAACCTAAGGCACCCTAACACCTCGGATGCAATGTTTTACAACATTCCTGGCGTGTCGGCCCCTATATCTCGGTGGGAACATTGTATACGTCTATAGCGCTATATATCCTAGCCTAAGGCAGCCTAACATGTCGGATGTAATATTTAACAACATTGGTGACGCGTCGGCACCTACTTCTCGGTGGGAACATTATATACGTCTATACCGCTATATATCATAGCCTAAGGCAACCTAACACCTCGGATGTAATGTTTTACCACATTCCTGGCGCGTCGGCATCTACTTCTCGGTGGGAACATTATATACGTCTATAACGTTATATATCCTAGCCTAAGGCAACCAAACATCTCGCATGTAATATTTTACTACACTCCTGTCGCGCCGGCCCCTACTTCTCAGTGGGAACTGTATATACGTCTATAACGTTATATATCCTAACCTAAGGCAACCTAACACCTCGGATGTAATGTTTTACAACATTCCTGGCGTGTCGGCCCCTATATCTCGGTGGGAACATTGTATACGTCTATAGCGCTATATATCCTAGCCGAAGGCAGCCTAACATGTCGGATGTAATGTTTTACAACATTCCTGGCGTGTCGGCCCCTATTTCTTGGTGGGAACAGTATATACGTCTATAACGTTATATATCCTAACCTAAGGCAACCTAACATCTCGGATGTAATATTTTACTACATTTCTGGCGCGCCGGCCCCTACTTCGCGGTGGGAACATTATATACGTCTACACCGCTATATATCATAGCCTAAGGCAACCTAACACCTCGGATGTAATGTTTTACAACATACCTGGCGCGTCGGCACCTACTTCTCGGTGGGAACGGTATATACGTCTATAACGATATATATCCTAACCTAAGGCAAGCTAACATGTCGAATGTAATATTTTACCACATTCCTGGCTCGTTGACGCATACTTCTCGGTTGGAACATTATATACGTCTATAACGTTATATATCCTAGCCTAAGGCAGCCTAACATGTCGAATGTAATATTTTACAACATTCCTGGCGCGTCGTCACCTACTTCTCGGTTGGAACAGTATATACGTCTATAACGTTATATATCCTAGCCTAAGGCAATCCTAACATCTCGGTGTAATATTTTACCACATTCCTGGCGCGTCGGCACCTACTTCTCGGTGGGAACAGTATATACGTCTATAACGTTATATATCCTAACCTAAGGCAACCTAACAGGTAGAATGTAATATTTTACCACATTCCTGGCTCGTTGGCCCCTACTTCACGTTGGGAACATTATATACGTCTATAATGTTACATATCCTAGCCTGAGGCAACCTAACATGTCAAATGTAATATTTTACAACATTCCCGGCACGTCGGCCACTACTTCGCGATGGGAACAGTATAACGTCTATAACGCTATATATCCTAGCATAAGGCAACCTAACATGTGGAATGTAATATTTTACAACATTCCCGTCAATTCGGCCCCTACTTCTCGGTGGGAATATTATATACGTCTATAACGATATATACCTTAGCTTAAGGAAACCTAACATGTCGAATGTGATATTTTACAACATACCTGGCGCGTCGGGACCTACTTCTCGGTGGGAACAGTATAACGTCTATAACGCTATATATCCTAGCCTAAGGCAACCTAACATGTAGAATGTAATATTTTACAACATTCCCGTCAATTCGGCCCCTACTTCTCGGTGGGAACATTATATACGTCTATAACGTAATATAACCTAACCTAACCCATCTAGCCCCTCGGCGGCAATGTTTTACGGAATCCCGTTCGTGTCGCACCGTACGTCACGGTGCGGACATTATATACGTCTATAACGTTATATATCCTAACCTAAGGCCACCTAACATCTCGGATGTAGTATTTTACAACATTCCGCTCGGGTTGGCCCCTAATTCTCGTTGGGTACATTATATACGTCTATAACGTAATCTAACCTAACCTAACCCATCTAGCCCCTCGGCGGCAATGTTTTACAGAATCTCGTTCGTTCCGTCCCGTACGTCTCGGTGTGGATATTATATACGTCTATAACGCTATGTATCCTAGCCTAAGGCAACTTAACATGTCGAATGTAATATTTTACAACATTCCCGGCACGTCGGCCACTACTTCGCGATGGGAACGGTATATACGTCTATAACGCTATATATCCTAGCTTAAGGCAACCTAACATGTTGAATGTAACATTTTACCACATTCCTGGTTCGTTGGCCGCTACTTCTCGCTGGGAACATTATATACGTCTATAATGTTACATATCCTAGCCCAAGGCAACTTAGCATCTCGGGTGTAATATTTTACTAGCTTCCTGGCACGTCGGCCCGTACCTATTGGCGGGAACATTATATAAGTCAATAACGTTATATATACTAACCTAAGGCAACCTAACGTCTCGGATGTAATATTTTACAACATTCGTGGCACGTCGGCATCTACATCTCGCTGGGAACAGTATGTACGTCTGTAACGTTATATATCCTAGCCTAAGGCAATCCTAACATGTCGATTGTAATATTTTACAACATTCGTGGCGCGTCGGCCCCTATTTCTCGGTGTTAACATTATATACGTCTATAACGCTATATATCCTAGCCTAAGGCAACCTAACATGACGAATGTAATATTTTACAACATACCTGGCGCGTCGGCACCTACTTCTCGGTGGGAACAGTATAACGTCTATAACGCTATATATCCTAGCCTAAGGCAACCTAACATGTCGAATGTAATATTTTACAACATTCCCGTCAATTCGGCCCCTACTTCTCGGAGGGAATATTATATACGTCTATAACGCTGTATATCCTAGCTTAAGGCAACCTAACATGTTGAATGTAACATTTTACCACATTCCTGGATCGTTGGCCGCTACTTCTCGCTGGGAACATTATATACGTCTATAATGTTACATATCCTAGCCCAAGGCAACTTAGCATCTCGGGTGTAATATTTTACTAGCTTCCTGGCACGTCGGCCCGTACCTATTGGCGGGAACATTATATAAGTCAATAACGTTATATATACTAACCTAAGGCAACCTAACGTCTCGGATGTAATATTTTACAACATTCTTGGCACGTCGGCATCTACATCTCGGTGGGAACAGTATATACGTCTGTAACGTTATATATCCTAGCCTAAGGCAATCCTAACATGACGATTGTAATATTTTACAACATCTCCTGGCGCGTCGGCCCCTATTTCTCGGTGTTAACATTATATACGTCTATAACGCTACATATACTAGACTAAGGCAACCTAACATGACGAATGTAATATTTTACAACATACCTGGCGCGTCGGCACCTACTTCTCGGTGGGAACAGTATAACGTCTATAACGCTATATATCCTAGCCTAAGGCAACCTAACATGTCGAATGTAATATTTTACAACATTCCCGTCAATTCGGCCCCTACTTCTCGGAGGGAATATTATATACGTCTATAACGCTGTATATCTTAGCTTAAGGCAACCTAACATGTCGAATGTGATATTTTACAACATACATGGCGCGTCGGCACCTACTTCTCGGTGTGAACAGTATATACGTCTACAACGCTATATATCCTAGCGTGAGGCAACTTAAAATGTCGAATGTAATATTTTACAACATTCCTGGTGCGTCGGCCCCTTCTTCTCGGTGGGAACATTATATAAGTCAATAACGTTATATATCCTAACCTAAGGCAAGCTAACATCTCGGATGTAATATTTTACTACATTCCTGGCACGTCGGCCCCTACTTCTCGGTAGGATCACTACATACGTCTATAACGCTATATATCCTAGCATAAGGCAACCTAACATGTGGAATGAATTATTTTACAACATTCCTGGCGCGTCGGCACCTACTTCTCAGTGGGAACATTATATACGTCTATAACGCTATATATCGTATCCTAAGGCAACTTAACATGTCGAATGTAATATTTTACAACATTCCTGGTGCGTCGGCCCCTACTTCTCTGTGGGAACATTATATAAGTCAATAACGTTATATATCCTAACCTACGGCAACCAAACATCTCTACGGTATTATTTTACAACATTCCTGGCACGTCGGCACCTCCTTCTCGGTGGGAACAGTATATACGTCTATAACGTCATATATCCTCTCCTAAGGCAACCTAACATGTCGAATGTAATATTTTACCTAATTCCTGTCTCGTTGGCCCCCACTTCACGGTGGAAAGATCATATACGTCTATAATGTTACATATCCTAGCCTAAGGCAACCTAGCATCTCAGGTGTAATATTTTACTACCTTCCTGGCACGTCGGCCCGTACCTATCGGCGGGAACATTATATAAGTCAATAACGTTATATATACTAACCTAAGGCAACCTAACATCTCGGATGTAATATTTTACCACATTCTTGGCACGTCGGCATCTACTTCTCGGTGGGAACAGTATATACGTCTATAACGTTATATATCCTAAACTAAGGCAACCTATCATCTCTACCGTAATATTTTACAACATTCCTGGCACGTCGGCCCCTACTTCTCGGTGGGATCACTACATACGTCTATAACGCTATATATCCTAGCATAAGGCAACCTAACATGTGGAATGTAATATTTTACAACATTCACGGCGCGTCGGCACCTATTTCTCGGTGGGAACATTATATAAGTCAATAACGTTATATATCCCAACCTAAGGCAACCTAACATCTCGGATGTAATATTTTATTACATTCCTGGCACGTCGGCTCCTACTTCTCGGTGTTAACATTATATACGTCTATAACGCTATATATTCTAGCCTAAGGCAATCTAACATGTCGATCGTAATATTTTACAACATTCTTGGCTCGTCGGCCTCTACTTATCGGTGGGGACATTATATACGTCTTTAACGTTATATATCCTAGCCTAAGGCAACGTAACATCTCGGATGTAATATTTTACTACATTCCTGGCGCGCCGGCCCCTACTTCTCGGTGGGAACATTATATACGTCTACAACGCTATATATCCTAGCCTAAGGCAACCTAACATGTCGAATGTAATATTTTACAGCATTCCCGTCACTTCGGCCCCTACTTCTCGGTGGGAATATTATATACGTCTATAACGCTATATATCTTAGCTTAAGGCAACCTAACATGTCGAATGTGATATTTTACAACATTCCGGGCGCGTCGGCACCTACTTCTCGGTGGGAACAGTATATACGTCTATAACGTTATATATCCTAGCCTAAGGCAATCCTAACATGTCGATTGTAATATTTTACAACATTCCTGGTGCGTCGGCCCCTACTTCTTGGTGGGATCACTACATACGTCTATAACGCTATATATCCTAGCATAAGGCAACCTAACATGTGGAATGTAATATTTTACAACATTCCTGGCTCGTTGGCCCCTACTTCACGGTGGGAAGATCATATACGTCTATAATGTGACATATCCTTGCCTAAGGCAACCTAGCATCTCGGGTGTAATATTTTACTACCTTCCTGGCACGTCGGCCCGTACCTGTCGGCGGGAACATTATATAAGTCAATAACGTTATATATACTAACCTAAGGCAACCTAACATCTCGGATGTAATATTTTACAACATTCTTGGCACGTCGGCATCTACTTCTCGGTGGGAACAGTATATACGTCTATAATGTTATGTATCCTAGCCTAAGTCAACCTAACATCTCGGATGTAATGTTTTACAACATTCCTGGCTTGCAAGTACCTATTTCTCTGTGGTAACATTATATACGTCTATAACGTTATATATCCTAGCCTAAGGCAACCTATCATCTGCGATGTAATATTTTACTACATTCCTGGCAAGACGGCCCCTACTTCTCGTTGGGAACATTATATACGTCTACAACGCTATATATCCTAGCGTGAGGCAACTTAACATGTCGAATGTAATATTTTACAACATTCCTGCCACGTCGGCCCCTACTTCTCGGTGGGATCATTACATTCGTCTATAATGCTATACGTCCTAGCTTATGGCAACCTAACATGTCGAATGTAATATTTAACAACATTCCTGGCGCGTCGGCACCTACTTCTCGGTGTGAACAGTATATACGTCTATAACGTTATATATCCTAAACTAAGGCAACCTAACATGTCGAATGTAATATTTTACAACATACCTGGCGCGTCGGCGCCCACTTCTCGGTGGGAACATTATATACGTCTATAACGTTATATATCCTAAACTAAGGCAACCTATCATCTCTACCGTAATATTTTACATCATTCCTGGCGCGTCGGCACCTTCTTCTCGGTGGGAACAGTATATACGTCTATAACGTTATATATCCTCTTCTAAGGCAAGCTAACATGTCGAGTGTAATGTTTTACAACATTCCTGGCTTGTCGGCCAGTACTTCTCGGTGGGAATATCATATACGTCTATAACGTTATATATCCTAACCTAAGGCAACCTAACATGTCAATTGTAATATTTTACAACATTCCTGGCGCGTCGGGCCCTATATCTCGGTGGGAACATTATATAAGTCAATAACGTTATATATCCTAACCTAAGGCATCCAAACACCTCGGATGTAATATTTTACTACATTCCTGGCACGTCAGCACCTACTTCTCGGTGGGAACATTATATACGTCTATAACGCTATACATCCTAGCCTAAGGCAACCTAACATTTCGAATGTAATATTTTACAACATTCCTGGCTGGCAAGTACCTATTTCTCTGTGGTAACATTATATACGTCTATAACGTTATATATCCTGGAATGAGGCAACCTATCATATCCGATGTAATATTTTACTAGATTCATGCCACGACGGCCCCTACTTCTCGGTGGGAACATTATATACGTCTATAACGCTATATATCCTAGCCTAAGGCAACCTAAAATGTCGAGCATAATATTTTACAACATTCCTGGCTCGTCGGACCCTACTTCTCGTTGCGAACATTATATACGTCTATAACGTTATATATCCTAACCTAAGGGAACTTAACACCCGGATGTAATATTTGACAACATTGCTGGCGTGTCGGCCCGTACTTCTTGGTGGGAATATCATATACGTCTATAACGTTATATATCCTAGCCTAAGGCAACTTAACATGTCGAATGTAATATTTGACAACATTCCTGGCGCATCGGCAACTACTTCTCGGTGGGAACAGTATATACGTCTATAACGTTATATATCCTAGCCTAAGGCAACCTAACATGTCGAATGTAATATTTTACAACATTCCCGGAACTTCGTCCCCTACTTCTCGGTGTGAACGTTATATACGTCTATAACGCTGTATATCCTAGCTTAAGGCAGCCTAACATGTCGAATGTAATATTTTACAACATTCCTGCCGCGTCGGCAACTACTTCTCGATGGGAACAGTAGAGACGTCTATAACGTTATATATCCTAACCTAAGGCACCCTAACATCTCGGATGTAATGTTTAACCTCATTCCTGGCACGTCGGCCCCTACTTCTCGGCGGGAACATTATATACGTCTATAACGCTATATATTCTAGCCTAAGGCAATCTAACATGTCGATCGTAATATTTTACAACATTCTTGGCTCGTCGGCCTCTACTTATCGGTGGGGACAGTATATACGTCTATAACGTTATATATCCTAGCCTAAGGCAATCCTAACATTTCGGATGTAATATTTTACAATATTCCTGGCGCGTCGGCACCTACTTCTCGGTGGGAACATTATATACGTCTATAACGCTATATATCCTAGCCTAAGGCAACCTAACATGTCGAATGAAATATTTTACTACATTCCCGCCACTTCGGCCCCTGCTTCTCGGGGGGAACAATATATACGTCTATAACGCTATATATCCTAGCTTAAGGCAACCTAACATGTGGAGTGTAATATTTTTCGACATTCCTGGCGCGCCTGCACCTACTTCTCGGTGGGAACATTATATACGTCTATAACGCTATATATTCTAGCTTAAGGCAACCTAACATGTCGAATGTAATATTTTACAACATTCCTGGCGCGTCGGCACCTACTTCTCGGTGGGACCATTATATAAGTCAATAACGTTATATATCCTAACCTAAGGCAACCTAACATCTCGGGTGTAATATTTTACTACATTCCTGGCGCGCCGGCCCCTACTTCTCGGTGGGAACATTATATACGTCTTTAACGTTACATATCCTAGCCTAAGGCAACCTAACATGTCGAATGAAATATTTTACAACATTCCTGGCGCGTCGGCAACTACTTCTCGGTGGGAATAGTATATACGTCTATAACGTTATATATCCTAACCTAAGGCAACCTAACACCTCGGATGTAATGTTTTACAACATTCCTCGCGTGTCGGCCCCAATTTCTCGGTGGGAACATTCTGTACATCTATAACGCTATATATCCTAGCTTAAGGCAACCTAACATGTCGAATGAAATATTTTACAACATTCCTGGCGCGTCGGCAACTACTTCTCGGTGGGAACAGTAAATACGTCTATAACGCTATATATCCTAGCCTAAGGCAACCTAATATGTCGAGCGTGGTATTTTACAACATTCCCGGCACTTCGGCAACTACTTCTCGGTGGGAACACAATATACGTCTATAACGTTATATATCCTAAACTAAGGCAACCTAACATGTCGAATGTAATATTTTACAACATACCTGGCGCGTCGGCGCCCACTTCTCGGTGGGAACATTATATACGTCTATAACGTTATATATCCTAAACTAAGGCAACCTATCATCTCTACCGTAATATTTTACATCATTCCTGGCGCGTCGGCACCTTCTTCTCGGTGGGAACAGTATATACGTCTATAACGTTATATATCCTCTTCTAAGGCAAGCTAACATGTCGAGTGTAATGTTTTACAACATTCCTGGCTTGTCGGCCAGTACTTCTCGGTGGGAATATCATATACGTCTATAACGTTATATATCCTAACCTAAGGCAACCTAACATGTCAATTGTAATATTTTACAACATTCCTGGCGCGTCGGGCCCTATATCTCGGTGGGAACATTATATAAGTCAATAACGTTATATATCCTAACCTAAGGCATCCAAACACCTCGGATGTAATATTTTACTACATTCCTGGCACGTCAGCACCTACTTCTCGGTGGGAACATTATATACGTCTATAACGCTATACATCCTAGCCTAAGGCAACCTAACATTTCGAATGTAATATTTTACAACATTCCTGGCTGGCAAGTACCTATTTCTCTGTGGTAACATTATATACGTCTATAACGTTATATATCCTGGAATGAGGCAACCTATCATATCCGATGTAATATTTTACTAGATTCATGCCACGACGGCCCCTACTTCTCGGTGGGAACATTATATACGTCTATAACGCTATATATCCTAGCCTAAGGCAACCTAAAATGTCGAGCATAATATTTTACAACATTCCTGGCTCGTCGGACCCTACTTCTCGTTGCGAACATTATATACGTCTATAACGTTATATATCCTAACCTAAGGGAACTTAACACCCGGATGTAATATTTGACAACATTGCTGGCGTGTCGGCCCGTACTTCTTGGTGGGAATATCATATACGTCTATAACGTTATATATCCTAGCCTAAGGCAACTTAACATGTCGAATGTAATATTTGACAACATTCCTGGCGCATCGGCAACTACTTCTCGGTGGGAACAGTATATACGTCTATAACGTTATATATCCTAGCCTAAGGCAACCTAACATGTCGAATGTAATATTTTACAACATTCCCGGAACTTCGTCCCCTACTTCTCGGTGTGAACGTTATATACGTCTATAACGCTGTATATCCTAGCTTAAGGCAGCCTAACATGTCGAATGTAATATTTTACAACATTCCTGCCGCGTCGGCAACTACTTCTCGATGGGAACAGTAGAGACGTCTATAACGTTATATATCCTAACCTAAGGCACCCTAACATCTCGGATGTAATGTTTAACCTCATTCCTGGCACGTCGGCCCCTACTTCTCGGCGGGAACATTATATACGTCTATAACGCTATATATTCTAGCCTAAGGCAATCTAACATGTCGATCGTAATATTTTACAACATTCTTGGCTCGTCGGCCTCTACTTATCGGTGGGGACAGTATATACGTCTATAACGTTATATATCCTAGCCTAAGGCAATCCTAACATTTCGGATGTAATATTTTACAATATTCCTGGCGCGTCGGCACCTACTTCTCGGTGGGAACATTATATACGTCTATAACGCTATATATCCTAGCCTAAGGCAACCTAACATGTCGAATGAAATATTTTACTACATTCCCGCCACTTCGGCCCCTGCTTCTCGGGGGGAACAATATATACGTCTATAACGCTATATATCCTAGCTTAAGGCAACCTAACATGTGGAGTGTAATATTTTTCGACATTCCTGGCGCGCCTGCACCTACTTCTCGGTGGGAACATTATATACGTCTATAACGCTATATATTCTAGCTTAAGGCAACCTAACATGTCGAATGTAATATTTTACAACATTCCTGGCGCGTCGGCACCTACTTCTCGGTGGGACCATTATATAAGTCAATAACGTTATATATCCTAACCTAAGGCAACCTAACATCTCGGGTGTAATATTTTACTACATTCCTGGCGCGCCGGCCCCTACTTCTCGGTGGGAACATTATATACGTCTTTAACGTTACATATCCTAGCCTAAGGCAACCTAACATGTCGAATGAAATATTTTACAACATTCCTGGCGCGTCGGCAACTACTTCTCGGTGGGAATAGTATATACGTCTATAACGTTATATATCCTAACCTAAGGCAACCTAACACCTCGGATGTAATGTTTTACAACATTCCTCGCGTGTCGGCCCCAATTTCTCGGTGGGAACATTCTGTACATCTATAACGCTATATATCCTAGCTTAAGGCAACCTAACATGTCGAATGAAATATTTTACAACATTCCTGGCGCGTCGGCAACTACTTCTCGGTGGGAACAGTAAATACGTCTATAACGCTATATATCCTAGCCTAAGGCAACCTAATATGTCGAGCGTGGTATTTTACAACATTCCCGGCACTTCGGCAACTACTTCTCGGTGGGAACACAATATACGTCTATAACGCTATATATCCTAGCCTAAGGCAACTTAACATGGCGAATGTAATATTTTACAACATTCCTGGTGCGTCGGCTCCTACTTCTCGGTGGGAACATTATATAAGTCAATAACGTTATATATCCTAACCTAAGGCAACCCAGCATCTCGGATGTAATATTTTACTACATTTCTGGCACGTCGGCCCCTACTTCTCGGTGGGACCTTTACATACGTCTATAACGCTATATATCCTAGCTTAAGGCAACATAACATGTTGAATGTAATATTTTACAACATTCCTGGCGCGTCGGCACCTACTTCTCGGTGGGAACGTTACATACGTCTATAACGCTATATATCCTAGCCTAAGGCAACCTAACATGTCGAATGAAATATTTTACAACATTCCTGGCGCGTCGGCAACTACTTCTCGGTGGGAACAGTATATACGTCTATAACGCTATATATCCTAGCCTAAGGCAATCTAACATGTCGAGCGTAGTATTTTACAACATTCCCGGCACTTCGGCAACTACTTCTCGGTGGGAACAGTATATACGTCTATAACGCTATATATCCTAGCCTAAGGCAACCTAACATGTGGAATGTAATATTTTTCAACATTCCTGGCGCGTCGGCACCTACTACTCGGTGGGAACGGTATATACGTATATATCGTTATATATCCTAGCCTAAGGCAACCTAACATCTCGGATGTAATATTTTACCACATTCCTGGCTCGTCGGCCCCTACTTCTGGTTGGGAACATTATATACGTCTATAACGTTTTATATCCTAACCTGAGGGAAAATATCGTCTCGGATGTAATGTTTTACAACATTTCTGGCCTGTCGGAGCCTACATCTCGGAGGGGACTTTATATACGTCCATAAAGATATGTATCCTAGCCTGAGGCAACCTAACATGTCGAATGTAATATTTTACAACATTCCAGGCGCGTCGGCTACTACTTCTCGGTGGGAACATTATATAAGTCAATAACGTTATATATCCTAACCTAACGCAACCTAGCATCACGGGTGTAATATTTTACTACATTCCTGGCACGTCGGCCCGTACTTCTCGGTGGGAACATTATATACGTCAGTAACGCTATATATCCCAGCTTAAGGCAACCTAACATGTCGAATGTAATATTTGATTACATTCCTGGCTCGTTGGCCCCTACTTCTCGGTTGGAACAGTATATACGTCTATAACATTATATATCCTAGCCTATGGCAATTCTAACATGTCGATTGTAATATTTTACAACATTCCTGGCGCGTCGGCCCCTATTTCTCGGCGGGAACATTATATACGTCTTTAACGATATATATCCTAGCCTAAGGCAACGTAACATCTCGGATGTAATATTTTACTACATTCCTGGCGCGCCGGCCCCTAATTCTCGGTGGGAACATTATATACGTTTATATCGCTATATATACTATCCTAAGGCAACCTAACATGTCAAGCGTAATATTTTACTACATTCCTGGCACGTCGGCCCCTACTTCTCGGTGGGAACATTATATACGTTTATAACGCTATATATCCTAGCTTAAGGCGACCTAACATGTCGAATGTAATATTTGACAACATTCCTTTCGTGTCGGCCCGTACTTCTCTTTACGAATATCATATATGTCTATAACGTTACATATCCTAGCCTAAGGCTATCCTGACATGTCGATTGTAATATTTTACAACATTTCGGGCACTTCGACCCCTACTTCTCGGTGGGAACATTATATACGTCTATAACCCTATATATCCTAGCCTAAGGCAACCTAAAATGTCGATTGTAATATTTTACAACATTCCTGGCATGCAAGTCCCTACTTCTCCATGGTAACATTATATACGTCTATAACGTTATGTATCCTAGCCTAAGGCAATCTAACATCTCGGACGTAATATTTCACAACATTCCTCGCTCGTCGGTCCCTACTTCTGGGTGGGAACATTATATACGTCTATAACGTTATATATCCTAACCTAAGGCCACCTAACATCTCGGATGTAGTATTTTACAACATTCCGCTCGGGTTGGCCCCTAATTCTCGTTGGGTACATTATATACGTCTATAACGTAATCTAACCTAACCTAACCCATCTAGCCCCTCGGCGGCAATGTTTTACAGAATCTCGTTCGTTCCGTCCCGTACGTCTCGGTGTGGATATTATATACGTCTATAACGCTATGTATCCTAGCCTAAGGCAACTTAACATGTCGAATGTAATATTTTGCAACATTCCTGGCTCCTCGGACCCTACTTGTCGGTGGGAACAATATATACGTCTATAACGTTATATATCCTAACCCAAGGCAACCTAAGAGGTCGAATGTAATATTTTACCACATTCCTGTCTCGTTGGCCCCTACTTCACGGTGGGAACATTATATACGTCTATAATGTTACATATCCTAGCCTAAGGCAACCTAACATGTCAAATGTAATATTTTACAACATTCCCGGCACGTCGGCCACTACTTCGCGATGGGAACGGTATATACGTCTATAACGCTATATATCCTAGCTTAAGGCAACCTAACATGTTGAATGTAACATTTTACCACATTCCTGGTTCGTTGGCCGCTACTTCTCGCTGGGAACATTATATACGTCTATAATGTTACATATCCTAGCCCAAGGCAACTTAGCATCTCGGGTGTAATATTTTACTAGCTTCCTGGCACGTCGGCCCGTACCTATTGGCGGGAACATTATATAAGTCAATAACGTTATATATACTAACCTAAGGCAACCTAACGTCTCGGATGTAATATTTTACAACATTCGTGGCACGTCGGCATCTACATCTCGCTGGGAACAGTATGTACGTCTGTAACGTTATATATCCTAGCCTAAGGCAATCCTAACATGTCGATTGTAATATTTTACAACATTCGTGGCGCGTCGGCCCCTATTTCTCGGTGTTAACATTATATACGTCTATAACGCTATATATCCTAGCCTAAGGCAACCTAACATGACGAATGTAATATTTTACAACATACCTGGCGCGTCGGCACCTACTTCTCGGTGGGAACAGTATAACGTCTATAACGCTATATATCCTAGCCTAAGGCAACCTAACATGTCGAATGTAATATTTTACAACATTCCCGTCAATTCGGCCCCTACTTCTCGGAGGGAATATTATATACGTCTATAACGCTGTATATCCTAGCTTAAGGCAACCTAACATGTTGAATGTAACATTTTACCACATTCCTGGATCGTTGGCCGCTACTTCTCGCTGGGAACATTATATACGTCTATAATGTTACATATCCTAGCCCAAGGCAACTTAGCATCTCGGGTGTAATATTTTACTAGCTTCCTGGCACGTCGGCCCGTACCTATTGGCGGGAACATTATATAAGTCAATAACGTTATATATACTAACCTAAGGCAACCTAACGTCTCGGATGTAATATTTTACAACATTCTTGGCACGTCGGCATCTACATCTCGGTGGGAACAGTATATACGTCTGTAACGTTATATATCCTAGCCTAAGGCAATCCTAACATGACGATTGTAATATTTTACAACATCTCCTGGCGCGTCGGCCCCTATTTCTCGGTGTTAACATTATATACGTCTATAACGCTACATATCCTAGACTAAGGCAACCTAACATGACGAATGTAATATTTTACAACATACCTGGCGCGTCGGCACCTACTTCTCGGTGGGAACAGTATAACGTCTATAACGCTATATATCCTAGCCTAAGGCAACCTAACATGTCGAATGTAATATTTTACAACATTCCCGTCAATTCGGCCCCTACTTCTCGGAGGGAATATTATATACGTCTATAACGCTGTATATCTTAGCTTAAGGCAACCTAACATGTCGAATGTGATATTTTACAACATACATGGCGCGTCGGCACCTACTTCTCGGTGTGAACAGTATATACGTCTACAACGCTATATATCCTAGCGTGAGGCAACTTAAAATGTCGAATGTAATATTTTACAACATTCCTGGTGCGTCGGCCCCTTCTTCTCGGTGGGAACATTATATAAGTCAATAACGTTATATATCCTAACCTAAGGCAAGCTAACATCTCGGATGTAATATTTTACTACATTCCTGGCACGTCGGCCCCTACTTCTCGGTAGGATCACTACATACGTCTATAACGCTATATATCCTAGCATAAGGCAACCTAACATGTGGAATGAATTATTTTACAACATTCCTGGCGCGTCGGCACCTACTTCTCAGTGGGAACATTATATACGTCTATAACGCTATATATCGTATCCTAAGGCAACTTAACATGTCGAATGTAATATTTTACAACATTCCTGGTGCGTCGGCCCCTACTTCTCTGTGGGAACATTATATAAGTCAATAACGTTATATATCCTAACCTACGGCAACCAAACATCTCTACGGTATTATTTTACAACATTCCTGGCACGTCGGCACCTCCTTCTCGGTGGGAACAGTATATACGTCTATAACGTCATATATCCTCTCCTAAGGCAACCTAACATGTCGAATGTAATATTTTACCTAATTCCTGTCTCGTTGGCCCCCACTTCACGGTGGAAAGATCATATACGTCTATAATGTTACATATCCTAGCCTAAGGCAACCTAGCATCTCAGGTGTAATATTTTACTACCTTCCTGGCACGTCGGCCCGTACCTATCGGCGGGAACATTATATAAGTCAATAACGTTATATATACTAACCTAAGGCAACCTAACATCTCGGATGTAATATTTTACCACATTCTTGGCACGTCGGCATCTACTTCTCGGTGGGAACAGTATATACGTCTATAACGTTATATATCCTAAACTAAGGCAACCTATCATCTCTACCGTAATATTTTACAACATTCCTGGCACGTCGGCCCCTACTTCTCGGTGGGATCACTACATACGTCTATAACGCTATATATCCTAGCATAAGGCAACCTAACATGTGGAATGTAATATTTTACAACATTCACGGCGCGTCGGCACCTATTTCTCGGTGGGAACATTATATAAGTCAATAACGTTATATATCCCAACCTAAGGCAACCTAACATCTCGGATGTAATATTTTATTACATTCCTGGCACGTCGGCTCCTACTTCTCGGTGTTAACATTATATACGTCTATAACGCTATATATTCTAGCCTAAGGCAATCTAACATGTCGATCGTAATATTTTACAACATTCTTGGCTCGTCGGCCTCTACTTATCGGTGGGGACATTATATACGTCTTTAACGTTATATATCCTAGCCTAAGGCAACGTAACATCTCGGATGTAATATTTTACTACATTCCTGGCGCGCCGGCCCCTACTTCTCGGTGGGAACATTATATACGTCTACAACGCTATATATCCTAGCCTAAGGCAACCTAACATGTCGAATGTAATATTTTACAGCATTCCCGTCACTTCGGCCCCTACTTCTCGGTGGGAATATTATATACGTCTATAACGCTATATATCTTAGCTTAAGGCAACCTAACATGTCGAATGTGATATTTTACAACATTCCGGGCGCGTCGGCACCTACTTCTCGGTGGGAACAGTATATACGTCTATAACGTTATATATCCTAGCCTAAGGCAATCCTAACATGTCGATTGTAATATTTTACAACATTCCTGGTGCGTCGGCCCCTACTTCTTGGTGGGATCACTACATACGTCTATAACGCTATATATCCTAGCATAAGGCAACCTAACATGTGGAATGTAATATTTTACAACATTCCTGGCTCGTTGGCCCCTACTTCACGGTGGGAAGATCATATACGTCTATAATGTGACATATCCTTGCCTAAGGCAACCTAGCATCTCGGGTGTAATATTTTACTACCTTCCTGGCACGTCGGCCCGTACCTGTCGGCGGGAACATTATATAAGTCAATAACGTTATATATACTAACCTAAGGCAACCTAACATCTCGGATGTAATATTTTACAACATTCTTGGCACGTCGGCATCTACTTCTCGGTGGGAACAGTATATACGTCTATAATGTTATGTATCCTAGCCTAAGTCAACCTAACATCTCGGATGTAATGTTTTACAACATTCCTGGCTTGCAAGTACCTATTTCTCTGTGGTAACATTATATACGTCTATAACGTTATATATCCTAGCCTAAGGCAACCTATCATCTGCGATGTAATATTTTACTACATTCCTGGCAAGACGGCCCCTACTTCTCGTTGGGAACATTATATACGTCTACAACGCTATATATCCTAGCGTGAGGCAACTTATCATGTCGAATGTAATATTTTACAACATTCCTGCCACGTCGGCCCCTACTTCTCGGTGGGATTATTACATTCGTCTATAATGCTATACGTCCTAGCTTATGGCAACCTAACATGTCGAATGTAATATTTAACAACATTCCTGGCGCGTCGGCACCTACTTCTCGGTGTGAACAGTATATACGTCTATAACGTTATATATCCTAAACTAAGGCAACCTAACATGTCGAATGTAATATTTTACAACATACCTGGCGCGTCGGCGCCCACTTCTCGGTGGGAACATTATATACGTCTATAACGTTATATATCCTAAACTAAGGCAACCTATCATCTCTACCGTAATATTTTACATCATTCCTGGCGCGTCGGCACCTTCTTCTCGGTGGGAACAGTATATACGTCTATAACGTTATATATCCTCTTCTAAGGCAAGCTAACATGTCGAGTGTAATGTTTTACAACATTCCTGGCTTGTCGGCCAGTACTTCTCGGTGGGAATATCATATACGTCTATAACGTTATATATCCTAACCTAAGGCAACCTAACATGTCAATTGTAATATTTTACAACATTCCTGGCGCGTCGGGCCCTATATCTCGGTGGGAACATTATATAAGTCAATAACGTTATATATCCTAACCTAAGGCATCCAAACACCTCGGATGTAATATTTTACTACATTCCTGGCACGTCAGCACCTACTTCTCGGTGGGAACATTATATACGTCTATAACGCTATACATCCTAGCCTAAGGCAACCTAACATTTCGAATGTAATATTTTACAACATTCCTGGCTGGCAAGTACCTATTTCTCTGTGGTAACATTATATACGTCTATAACGTTATATATCCTGGAATGAGGCAACCTATCATATCCGATGTAATATTTTACTAGATTCATGCCACGACGGCCCCTACTTCTCGGTGGGAACATTATATACGTCTATAACGCTATATATCCTAGCCTAAGGCAACCTAAAATGTCGAGCATAATATTTTACAACATTCCTGGCTCGTCGGACCCTACTTCTCGTTGCGAACATTATATACGTCTATAACGTTATATATCCTAACCTAAGGGAACTTAACACCCGGATGTAATATTTGACAACATTGCTGGCGTGTCGGCCCGTACTTCTTGGTGGGAATATCATATACGTCTATAACGTTATATATCCTAGCCTAAGGCAACTTAACATGTCGAATGTAATATTTGACAACATTCCTGGCGCATCGGCAACTACTTCTCGGTGGGAACAGTATATACGTCTATAACGTTATATATCCTAGCCTAAGGCAACCTAACATGTCGAATGTAATATTTTACAACATTCCCGGAACTTCGTCCCCTACTTCTCGGTGTGAACGTTATATACGTCTATAACGCTGTATATCCTAGCTTAAGGCAGCCTAACATGTCGAATGTAATATTTTACAACATTCCTGCCGCGTCGGCAACTACTTCTCGATGGGAACAGTAGAGACGTCTATAACGTTATATATCCTAACCTAAGGCACCCTAACATCTCGGATGTAATGTTTAACCTCATTCCTGGCACGTCGGCCCCTACTTCTCGGCGGGAACATTATATACGTCTATAACGCTATATATTCTAGCCTAAGGCAATCTAACATGTCGATCGTAATATTTTACAACATTCTTGGCTCGTCGGCCTCTACTTATCGGTGGGGACAGTATATACGTCTATAACGTTATATATCCTAGCCTAAGGCAATCCTAACATTTCGGATGTAATATTTTACAATATTCCTGGCGCGTCGGCACCTACTTCTCGGTGGGAACATTATATACGTCTATAACGCTATATATCCTAGCCTAAGGCAACCTAACATGTCGAATGAAATATTTTACTACATTCCCGCCACTTCGGCCCCTGCTTCTCGGGGGGAACGATATATACGTCTATAACGCTATATATCCTAGCTTAAGGCAACCTAACATGTGGAGTGTAATATTTTTCGACATTCCTGGCGCGCCTGCACCTACTTCTCGGTGGGAACATTATATACGTCTATAACGCTATATATTCTAGCTTAAGGCAACCTAACATGTCGAATGTAATATTTTACAACATTCCTGGCGCGTCGGCACCTACTTCTCGGTGGGACCATTATATAAGTCAATAACGTTATATATCCTAACCTAAGGCAACCTAACATCTCGGGTGTAATATTTTACTACATTCCTGGCGCGCCGGCCCCTACTTCTCGGTGGGAACATTATATACGTCTTTAACGTTACATATCCTAGCCTAAGGCAACCTAACATGTCGAATGAAATATTTTACAACATTCCTGGCGCGTCGGCAACTACTTCTCGGTGGGAATAGTATATACGTCTATAACGTTATATATCCTAACCTAAGGCAACCTAACACCTCGGATGTAATGTTTTACAACATTCCTCGCGTGTCGGCCCCAATTTCTCGGTGGGAACATTCTGTACATCTATAACGCTATATATCCTAGCTTAAGGCAACCTAACATGTCGAATGAAATATTTTACAACATTCCTGGCGCGTCGGCAACTACTTCTCGGTGGGAACAGTAAATACGTCTATAACGCTATATATCCTAGCCTAAGGCAACCTAATATGTCGAGCGTGGTATTTTACAACATTCCCGGCACTTCGGCAACTACTTCTCGGTGGGAACACAATATACGTCTATAACGCTATATATCCTAGCCTAAGGCAACTTAACGTGGCGAATGTAATATTTTACAACATTCCTGGTGCGTCGGCTCCTACTTCTCGGTGGGAACATTATATAAGTCAATAACGTTATATATCCTAACCTAAGGCAACCCAGCATCTCGGATGTAATATTTTACTACATTTCTGGCACGTCGGCCCCTACTTCTCGGTGGGACCTTTACATACGTCTATAACGCTATATATCCTAGCTTAAGGCAACATAACATGTTGAATGTAATATTTTACAACATTCCTGGCGCGTCGGCACCTACTTCGCGGTGGGAACGTTACATACGTCTATAACGCTATATATCCTAGCCTAAGGCAACCTAACATGTCGAATGAAATATTTTACAACATTCCTGGCGCGTCGGCAACTAATTCTCGGTGGGAACAGTATATACGTCTATAACGCTATATATCCTAGCCTAAGGCAATCTAACATGTCGAGCGTAGTATTTTACAACATTCCCGGCACTTCGGCAACTACTTCTCGGTGGGAACAGTATATACGTCTATAACGCTATATATCCTAGCCTAAGGCAACCTAACATGTGGAATGTAATATTTTTCAACATTCCTGGCGCGTCGGCACCTACTACTCGGTGGGAACGGTATATACGTATATATCGTTATATATCCTAGCATAAGGCAACCTAACATCTCGGATGTAATATTTTACCACATTCCTGGCTCGTCGGCCCCTACTTCTGGTTGGGAACATTATATACGTCTATAACGTTTTATATCCTAACCTGAGGGAAAATATCGTCTCGGATGTAATGTTTTACAACATTTCTGGCCTGTCGGAGCCTACATCTCGGAGGGGACTTTATATACGTCCATAAAGATATGTATCCTAGCATGAGGCAACCTAACATGTCGAATGTAATATTTTACAACATTCCAGGCGCGTCGGCTACTACTTCTCGGTGGGAACATTATATAAGTCAATAACGTTATATATCCTAACCTAACGCAACCTAGCATCACGGGTGTAATATTTTACTACATTCCTGGCACGTCGGCCCGTACTTCTCGGTGGGAACATTATATACGTCAGTAACGCTATATATCCCAGCTTAAGGCAACCTAACATGTCGAATGTAATATTTGATTACATTCCTGGCTCGTTGGCCCCTACTTCTCGGTTGGAACAGTATATACGTCTATAACATTATATATCCTAGCCTAAGGCAATTCTAACATGTCGATTGTAATATTTTACAACATTCCTGGCGCGTCGGCCCCTATTTCTCGGCGGGAACATTATATACGTCTTTAACGATATATATCCTAGCCTAAGGCAACGTAACATCTCGGATGTAATATTTTACTACATTCCTGGCGCGCCGGCCCCTAATTCTCGGTGGGAACATTATATACGTTTATATCGCTATATATACTATCCTAAGGCAACCTAACATGTCAAGCGTAATATTTTACTACATTCCTGGCACGTCGGCCCCTACTTCTCGGTGGGAACATTATATACGTTTATAACGCTATATATCCTAGCTTAAGGCGACCTAACATGTCGAATGTAATATTTGACAACATTCCTTTCGTGTCGGCCCGTACTTCTCTTTACGAATATCATATATGTCTATAACGTTACATATCCTAGCCTAAGGCTATCCTGACATGTCGATTGTAATATTTTACAACATTTCGGGCACTTCGACCCCTACTTCTCGGTGGGAACATTATATACGTCTATAACCCTATATATCCTAGCCTAAGGCAACCTAAAATGTCGATTGTAATATTTTACAACATTCCTGGCATGCAAGTCCCTACTTCTCCATGGTAACATTATATACGTCTATAACGTTATGTATCCTAGCCTAAGGCAATCTAACATCTCGGACGTAATATTTCACAACATTCCTCGCTCGTCGGTCCCTACTTCTGGGTGGGAACATTATATACGTCTATAACGTTATATATCCTAGTCTAAGGCAACCTAACATCTCGGATGTAATATTTTACTACATTCCTGGCACGTCGGCCCCTACTTCCCGGTGGGAACATTATATACGTCTATAACGCTATATATCCTAGCCTAAGGCAACCTAACATGTCGAATGTAATATTTGATTACATTCCTGGCTCGTCGGCCCCTACTTCTCGGTTGGAACATTATATACGTCTATAACGTTATATGTCCTAGCCTAAGGCAATCCTAACATGTCGATAGTAATATTTTACGACATTCCTGGCGCGTCGGCCCCTATTTCTCGGTGGGAACATTATATACGTCTTTAAGGATATATATCCTTGCCTAAGGCAACGTAACATCTCGGATGTAATATTTTACTACATTCCTGGCGCGCCGGCCCCTACTTCTCGGTGGGAACATTATATACGTTTATAGCGCTATATATCCTATCCTAAGGCAACCTAATATGTCGAGCGTAATATTTTACTACATTCCTGGCACGTCGGCACATACTTCTCGGTGGGAACATTATATACGTTTATAACGCTATATATCCTAGCTTAAGGCAACCTAACATGTCGAATGTAATATTTGACAACATTCCTTTCGTGTCGGCCCGTACTTCTCTTTACGAATATCATATATGTCTATAACGTTACATATCCTAGCCTAAGGCTATCCTGACATGTCGATTGTAATATTTTACAACATTCCTGGCATGCAAGTCCCTACTTCTCCATGGTAAAATTATATACGTCTATAACGTTATATATCCTAGCCTAAGGCAATCTAACATCTCGGATGTAATATTTTACAACATTCCTCGCTCGTCGGCCCCTACTTCTGGGTGGGAACATTATATACGTCTTTAACGATATATATCCTAGCCTAAGGCAACATAACATCTCGGATGTAATATTTTACTACATTCCTGGCACGTCGGCCCCTACTTCTCGGTGGGAACATTATATACGTTTATAACGCTACATATCCTAGCTTAAGGCAACCTAACATGTCGAATGTAATATTTGACAACATTCCTTTCGTGTCGGCCCGTACTTCTCTTTACGAATATCATATATGTCTATAACGTTACATATCATAGCCTAAGGCTATCCTGACATGTCGATTGTAATATTTTACAACATTCCTGGCATGCAAGTCCCTACTTCTCCATGGTAAAATTATATACGTCTATAACGTTATATATCCTAGCCTAATGCAATATAACATCTCGGATGTAATATTTTACAACATTCCTCGCTCGTCGGCCCCTACTTCTGGGTGGGAACATTATATACGTCTTTAACGATATATATCCTAGCCTAAGGCAACATAACATCTCGGATGTAATATTTTACTACATTCCTGGCGCGCCGGCCCCTAATTCTCGGTGGGAACATTATATACGTTTATATCGCTATATATCCTATCCTAAGGCAACCTAACATGTCGAGCGTAATATTCCACTACATTCCTGGCACGTCGGCCCCTACTTCTCGTTGGGAACATTATATACGTTTATAACGCTATATATCCTAGCTTAAGGCAACCTAACATGTCGAATATAATATTTGACAACATTCCTTTCGTGTCGGCCCGTACTTCTCTTTACGAATATCATATATGTCTATAACGTTACATATCCTAGCCTAAGGCTATCCTGACATGTCGATTGTAATATTTTACAACATTCCTGGCATGCAAGTCCCTACTTCTCCATGGTAACATTATATACGTCTATAACGTTATGTATCCTAGCCTAAGGCAATCTAACACCTCGAATGTAATATTTTACAACATTCCTCGCTCGTCGGCCCCTACTTCTGGGTGGGAACATTATATCCGTCCATAACGTTATATATCCTAGCCTAGGGCAACCTAACATCTCGGATGTAATATTTTGCTACATTCTTGGCACGTCGGTCCCTACTTCCCGGTGGGAACATTATATACGTCTATAACGCTATATATCCTAGCGTAAGGCAACCTAACATGTCGAATGTAATATTTGATTACATTCCTGGCTCGTCGACCCCTACTACTCGGTGGGAACATTATATACGTCTATAACCCTATATATCCTAGCCTAAGGCAACCTAACATGTCGAATGTAATATTTTACAACATTCCTGGCGCGTCGGCGCCTACTTCTCGGTGGGAACAGTATATACGTCTATAACGTTATATATCCTAACCTAAGGGAACCTAACATGTCGAATGTAATATTTTACAACATTCCAGGCGCGTCGGCTACTGCTTCTCGGTGGGGACAATGTATAAGTCAATAACGTTATATATCCTAACCTAAGGCAACCTAGCATCTCGGGTGTAATATTTTACTACATTCCTGGCACGTGGGCCCCTACTTCCCGGTGGGAATATTATATACGTCTATAACGCTACATATCCTAGCCTAAGGCAATCTAACATGTCGAATGTAATATTTTACAACATTCCTGGCGCGTCGGCGCCTACTTCTCGGTGGGAACAGTATATACGTCTATAACGTTATATATCCCAGCCTAAGGTAACCTAACATGTCGAATGTAATATTTTACAACATTCCCGGCGCTTCGGCCCCTACTTCATAGTGGGAACATTATATACTTCTATAACGCTATATATCCTAACCTAAGGCAATCCGAACATGTCGATTGTAATATTTTACAACATTCCTCGCGTGTCGGCCCCAATTTCTCGGTGGGAACATTATATACGTGTATAACGCTATATGCCCTAGCCTAAGGCAACCTAACATGTCGAATGTAATATTTTACAACATTCCTGTCTCGTCGGCGCCTACTTCTCGGTGGGGACATTATATAAGTCAATAACGTTATATACCCTAACCTAAGGCAACCTAACATCTCGGATGCAATATTTTACTACATTCCTCGCACGTCGGCACCTACTTCTCGGTGAGAACGTTATTTACGTCTATAACGCTACATATCCTAGCCTAAGGCAGCCTAACGTGTCGAATGTAATATTTCCAACATTCCCGCCACTTCGGCCCCTACTTCTCGGTGTGAACAGTATATACGTCTATAACGCTGTATATCCTAGCATAAGGCAACCTAACATGTGGAATGTAATATTTTTCAACATTCCTGGCGCGTCGGCACCTACTACTCGGTGGGAACGGTATATACGTATATATCGTTATATATCCTCGCCTAAGGCAACCTAATATCTCGGATGTAATATTTTACCACATTCCTGGCCCGTTGGCCCCTACTTCACGGTGGGAACATTATATACGTCTATAATGTTACATATCCTAGCCTAAGGCAACCTAACATGTCGAATGTAATATTTTACAACATTCCTGGCGCGTCGGCACCTACATCTCGGTGGGAACAGTGTATACGTCTATAACGTTATATATCCTAAACTAAGGCAACCTATCATCTCTACCGTAATATTTTACAACATTCCTGGCATGCAAGTGCCTAGTTCTCTGTGGTAACATTATATACGTCTATAACGTTATATATCCTAACCTAAGGCAACCTAACATTTCTACCGTAATATTTTACAACATTCCTGGCGCGTCGGCACCTCCTTCTCGGTGGGAACAGTATATACGTCTATAACGCTCTATATCCTAGCCTAAGGCAACTTAACATGTCGAGCGTAATATTTTACAACATTCCTGGCTCGTCGGCTCCTACTTCTGGGTGGGAACATTATATACGTCTATAACGTTATATATCCTATCCTAAGGCAACCTAACATGTCTACCGTAATATTTTACAACAGTCCTGGCATGCAAGTCGCTACTTCTCCGTGGTAACATCATATACGTCTATAACGTTATATATCCTAGCCTAAGGCAACCTAACATCTCCGATGTAATATTTTACTACATTCCTGGCACGTCGGCCCGTACTTCTCGGTGGGAACATTATATACGTCCATAAAGCTATGTATCCTAGCCTGAGGCAACCTAACATGTCGAATGTAATATTTTACAACATTCCTTTCGTGTCGGCCCGTACTTCTCTTGACGAATATCATATATGTCCATAACGTTACATATCCTAGCCTAAGGCTATCCTGACATGTCGATTGTAATATTTTACAACATTCCTGGCATGCAAGTACCTACTTCTCCATGGTAACATTATATACGTCTATAACGTTATATATTCTAGCCTAAGGCAATCTAACATCTCGGATGTAATATTTTACAACATTCCTCGCTCGTCGGCCCCTACTTCTGGGTGGGAACATTATATACGTCTATAACGTTATATATCCTAGCCTAAGGCAACCTAACATCTCGGATGTAATATTTTACTACATTCCTAGCACGTCGGCCCCTACTTCCCGGTGGGAACATTATATACGTCTATAACGCTATATATCCTAGCCTAAGGCAACCTAACATGTCGAATGTAATATTTGATTACATTCCTGGCTCGTCGGCCCCTACTTCTCGGTTGGAACAGTATATACGTCTATAACGTTATATATCCTAGCCTAAGGCAATCCTAACATGTCGATTGTAATATTTTACAACATTCCTGGCGCGTCGGCCCCTATTTCTCGGTGGGAACATTATATACGTTTATATCGCTATACATCCTAGCCTAAGGCAACCTAACATGTCGAGCGTAATATTTTAATACATTCGTGGCACGTCGGCCCCTACTTCTCGGTGGGAATATTATATACGTCCATAATGCTATATATCCTAGCCTAATGCAACCTAACATGTAGAATGTAATATTTCACAACATTCATGGCGGGTTGGCCCCTACTTCTCGGTGGGAACATTATATTCGACCATAACGTAATTTAACCTAACCTAACCCATCTAGCCCCTCGGCGGTAATGTTTTACAGAATCCCGTGCGTGTCGTCCCGTACGTCTCGGTGCGGACATTATATAAGTCTATGACGTTATATATCCTAACCTAAGGCAACCTAATATCTCGGATGTAATATTTCACGGCATTCCTGGCGCGTCGGCACCTACTTCTCGGTGGGAACAGTATATACGTCTATAACGTTATATATCCTGGCCTAAGGTAATCCTAGCATGTCGATTGTAATATTTTACAACATTCCTGGCGCATCGGCACCTACACCTCGGTGGGAACAGTATATACGTCTATAACGTTATATATCCTAGCCTAAGGCAACCTAACACCTCGGATGTAATATTCTACTACATTCCTAGCGCCGGCTCCTACTTCTCGGTGGGAACATTATATACGTCTATATCGCTATATATCCTAGCCTAAGGCAATCCTAACATGTCGAATGTAATATTTTACAGCATTCCCGTCACTTCGGCCCCTACTTCTCGGTGGGGACATTATATACATCTACAACGCTATATATCCCAGCCTAAGGCAACCTAACATTTCGAATGTAATATTTTACAACATTCCTGGCTGGCAAGTACCTATTTCTCTGTGGTAACATTATATACGTCTATAACGTTATATATCCTGGAATGAGGCAACCTATCATATCCGATGTAATATTGTACAACATTCCTGGCTCGTTGGCCCCTACTTCACGGTGGGAACATTATACGTCTATAATGTTACATATCCTATCCTAAGGTAACCTAACATGCGGAATGTAATATTTTACAACATTCCTGGCACGTCGGCACCTACTTCTCGGTGGGAACAGTATATACGTCTATAACGTTATATATCCTAGCCCAAGGCAACCTAACATCTCGGATGTAATATTTTACTACATTCCTGGCGCGCCGGACCCTACTTCCCGATGGGAACAATATATACGTCTATAGCGTTATATATCCTAGCCTAGGGCAACCTAACGTATCGGTTGTAATATTTTACTACATTCCTGGCACGTCGGCCCTACTTCTCGGTGGGAACATTATATACGTCTATAACGCTATATATCCTAGCTTAAGGCAACCTAACATGTCGAATGTGATATTTTACAACATTTCTGGCGCGTCGGCACCTACTTCTCGGTGGGAACATTATATACGTCTATATCGCTATATATCCTAGCCTAAGGCAACCTAACATGTCGAGCGTAATATTTTACGACATTCCTTGCGCGTCGGCCAATACTTCTCGGTGGGAACACTGTATAAGTCAATAACGTTATATATCATAACCTAAGGCAATCTAACATCTCGTGTGTAATATTTTACAACATACCTGGCGCGTCGGCACCTACTTCTCGGTGGGAACAGTATATACGTCTATAACGTTATATTTCCTAACCTAAGGCAACCTAACATGTTGAATGTAATATTTTACCACATTCCTGGCGTCTCGGCCCCTACTTCACGGTGGGAACATTATATACGTCTATAATGTTACATAACCTATCCTAAGGCAACCTAACATGTCGAATGTAATATTTTACAACATACCTATCGCGTCGACCCCTTTTTCTAGGTGGGAACATTATATAAGTCAATAACGTTATATATCCTAATCTAAGGGAACCTAACATCTCGGATGTAATATTTGACAACATTCCTGGCGTGTCGGACCGTACTTCTCGGTGGGAATATCGTATGCGTCTATAACGTTATATATCCTAGCCAAAAGCAATCCTAACACGTCGAATGTAATATTTTACAACATTCCTGGCGATTCGGCCCCTACTTCTCGGTGGGAACATTTTATACGTCTATAATGTTACATATCCTATCCTAAGGCAACCTAACATGTCGAATGTAATATTTTACAACATACCTATCGCGTCGGCCCCTATTTCTAGGTGGGAACATAGTATAAGTCAATAACGTTACATATCCCAGCCTAAGGCAACCTAGCATGTCGAATGTAATATTTTACAACATTCCTGGCGCGTTGGCACCTACTTCTCGGTGGGAACAGTATATACGTCTATAACGTTATATATCCTCTCCTAAGGCAACCTAACATGTCGAGCGTAATGTTTTACAACATTCCTGGAGTGTCGGCCAGTACTTCTCGGTGGGAATATCATATACGTATATAACGTTATATGTCCTAACCTAAGGCAACCTAAAATGTCGAGCGTAATATTTTACAACATTCCTGTCTCGTCGGCCCCTACTTCTCGGTGGGAACATTATATAAGTCATTAACGTTATATATCATAACCTAAGGCAACCTAACATCTCGGGTGTAATATTTTACTACATTCACTGGAACGTCGGCCCCTACTTTTCGGTGGGTTCATTACATACCTCTATAACACTATATATTCTACCCTAAGGCAACCTAACATGTCGAATGTAATATATTACATCATTCCCGGCACTTTGGCCCCTACTTCTCGATGGCAACATTATATACGCCTATAACGCTATATATCCTAGCTTAAGGCAACGTAACATGTGGAATGTAATATTTTACAACATTCCTGGCGCGTCGGCACCTACTTCTCCGTGGGAACAGTGTATACGTCTGTAACGTTATATATCCTAGCCTAAGGCAACCTAACATGTCGAATGTAATATTTTAAAACATTCCTGGCGCGCCGGAACCTACTTCTCGATGGGAACAGTATATACGTCTATAACGTTATATATCCTAGGCTAATGCAATCCTAACATCTCGGATGTAATATTTTACAACATTCCTGGCGCGTCGCCATCCACTTCTCGGTGGGAACATTATATACGTCTTTAACGAGATATATCCTAGCCTAAGGCAATCCTAACATGTCGAATGTATAATTTTAAACATTCCTGGCGCGTCGGCCCCTATTTCTCCGTGGGAACATTATATAAGTCAATAACGTTATATATCCTAACCTAAGGCATCCTAACATCTTGGATGTAATATTTTACTACATTCCTGGCGCGCTGGCCCCTACTTCTCGGTGGGATCATTATATACGTCTATAACGTTATATATCCTAACCTAAGGAAACCTAACACATCGAATGTAATATTTTACAACATTCCTGGCGTGCCGGCCCCTATTTCTCGGTGGGAACATTATATACGTCTTTAACGCTATATATCCTAGCCTAAGGCAACCTATCATGTCGAATATAATATTTTACAATATTCCTGGCGCGTCGGCAACTACTTCTCGGTGGGAACTCTATATACGTCTTTAACGTTATATATCCTAACCTAAGACAACTTAACATGTCGAATGTAATATTTTACCACATTCCTGGCTCGTCGGCCCCTACTTCTCGGTGGGAAAATTATATACGTCTATAACGCAATATATCCTAGCCTAAGGCAACCTAACATGTCGAATGTAATATTTTACAACATACCTGGCGCGTCGGCACCAACTTCTCGGTGGGAACAGTATATACGTCTATAACGTTACATATCCTAACCTAAGGCAACCTAACATGTCGAATGTAATATTTTACAACATTCTGGCGTGTCGTCGCCTGCTTCTCGAAGGGAACATTATATACGTCTATAACATTGTATATCCTAACCTAACGCAACCTAACATCTGGGATGTCATATTTTACAACATTCCTGACGCGTCGGACCCTATTTCTCGGTGGGAACATTCTATACGTCTATAACGCTGTATATCCTAACCTAAGGGAACCTAACATCTCGGGTGTAATATTTTACAACATTCCTGACGCGTCGGACCCTATTTCTCGGTGGGAACATTCTATACGTCTATAACGTTATATATCCTATCCTAAGGCAACCTCTTATCTGGGATGTAATATTTTATAACAGTGCTCGCATGTCGGTCCCTACTTCTCGTTTGGAACATAATATACGTCTATAACGCTACATATCCTGACCTAAGGTAACCTAACATCGCGGATGCAATATTTTACTACATTCCTCGCACGTCGGCACCTACTTCTCGGTGAGAACGTTATTTACGTCTATAACGCTACATATCCTAGCCTAAGGCAGCCTAACGTATCGAATGTAATATTTTACAACATTCCCGCCACTTCGGCCCCTACTTCTCGGTGTGAACATTATATACGTCTATAACGCTACATATCCTAGCCTAAGGCAGCCTAACGTATCGAATGTAATATTTTACAACATTCCCGCCACTTCGGCCCCTACTTCTCGGAGTGAACAGTATATACGTCTATAACGCTATATATCCTAGCCTAAGGCAACCTAACATGTCGAATGATCTATTTTACAACATTCCTGGCGCGTCGGCAACTACTTCTCGGTGGGAACAGTATATACGTCTATAACGCTATATATCCTAGCCTAAGGCAACCTAACATGTCGAGCGTAGAATTTTACAACATTCCCGGCACTTCGGCAACTACTTCACGGTGGGAACAGTATATACGTCTATAACGCTATATATCCTAGCCTAAGGCAACTTAACATGGCGAATGTAATATTTTACAACATTCCTGGTGCGTCGGCCCCTACTTCTCGGTGGGAACATTATATAAGTCAATAACGTTATATATCCTAACGTAAGGCAATCGTAACATGTCGAATGTAATATTTTACAACATTCCTGGCGCGTCGGCACCTACTTCTCGGTGGGAACGTTACATACGACTATAACGCTATATATCCTAGCTTAAGGCAACCTAACATGTCGAATGTAATATTTTACAACATTCCCGGCACTTCGGCCGCTACATCTCGGTGGGAACATTATATACGTCTATAACGCTACATATCCTATCCTAAGGCATCCCAACATGTCGAGCGTACTATTTTACAACATTCCTGGCGGGGCGGCCCTACTTCTCGGTGGGAACATTATATACGTCTATAACGTTATATATCCTAACCTAAGGGTACCTAACATCTCGGACGTAATATTTGACAACATTGCTGGCGTGTCGGCCCGTACTTCTCGGTGGGAATATCATATACGTCTATAACGTTATATATCCTAGCCTAACCCATCTAGCCCCTCGGCGGTCATGTTTTACAGAATCCCGTTCGTGGCGTCCCGTACGTCTCGGTGCGGACATTATATAAGTCTATAACGTTATATATCCTAACCTAAGGCAACCTAACATCTCGGATGTAGTATTTTACAACATTCCTGGCGGGGCGGAACCTACTTCTCGGTGGGAACATTATATAAGTCTATATCATAATATAACCTAACCTAACCCATCTAGACCCACGCTTGTAATGTTTCACAGATTCCGGTTCGTGTCGCCCTGTACGTCACGGTTCGGACATCATATACGTCTATAACGTTATATAACCTAACCTAAGGCAACCTAACATCTCGGATGTAGTATTTTCCAAAATTCCTGGCGGGTCGGCCCCTACTTCTCGGTGGGAACATCATATACGTCCACAGCGTAATATTACCTAAAATAACCCATCTAGCCCCTCGTTGGTAATGTTTTACAGAATCCCGTTCGTGGCGTCCCGTACGTCTCGGTGAGGACGTTGTATGCGTCTATAACGTTATATATCCTAACCTAAGGCAACCTAATATCTCGGATGTAATATTTCACGACATTCCTGGCGCGTCGGCACCTACTTCTCGGTGGGAACAGTATATACGTCTATAACGTTATATATCCTGGCCTAAGGTAATCCTAGCATGTCGATTGTAATATTTTACAACATTCCTGGCGCATCGGCACCTACACCTCGGTGGGAACAGTATATACGTCTATAACGTTATATATCCTAGCCTAAGGCAACCTAACACCTCGGATGTAATATTCTACTACATTCCTAGCGCCGGCTCCTACTTCTCGGTGGGAACATTATATACGTCTATATCGCTATATATCCTAGCCTAGGGCAATCCTAACATGTCGAATGTAATATTTTACAGCATTCCCGTCACTTCGGCCCCTACTTCTCGGTGGGGACATTATATACATCTACAACGCTATATATCCTAGCCTAAGGCAACCTAACATTTCGAATGTAATATTTTACAACATTCCTGGCTGGCAAGTACCTATTTCTCTGTGGTAACATTATATACGTCTATAACGTTATATATCCTGGAATGAGGCAACCTATCATATCCGATGTAATATTGTACAACATTCCTGGCTCGTTGGCCCCTACTTCACGGTGGGAACATTATACGTCTATAATGTTACATATCCTATCCTAAGGTAACCTAACATGCGGAATGTAATATTTTACAACATTCCTGGCACGTCGGCACCTACTTCTCGGTGGGAACAGTATATACGTCTATAACGTTATATATCCTAGCCCAAGGCAACCTAACATCTCGGATGTAATATTTTACTACATTCCTGGCGCGCCGGACCCTACTTCCCGATGGGAACAATATATACGTCTATAGCGTTATATATCCTAGCCTAGGGCAACCTAACGTATCGGTTGTAATATTTTACTACATTCCTGGCACGTCGGCCCTACTTCTCGGTGGGAACATTATATACGTCTATAACGCTATATATCCTAGCTTAAGGCAACCTAACATGTCGAATGTGATATTTTACAACATTTCTGGCGCGTCGGCACCTACTTCTCGGTGGGAACATTATATACGTCTATATCGCTATATATCCTAACCTAAGGCAACCTAACATCTCGGATGTAGTATTTTACAACATTCCTGGCGGGGCGGAACCTACTTCTCGGTGGGAACATTATATAAGTCTATATCATAATATAACCTAACCTAACCCATCTAGACCCACGCTTGTAATGTTTCACAGATTCCGGTTCGTGTCGCCCTGTACGTCACGGTTCGGACATCATATACGTCTATAACGTTATATAACCTAACCTAAGGCAACCTAGCATCTCGGATGTAGTATTTTCCAAAATTCCTGGCGGGTCGGCCCCTACTTCTCGGTGGGAACATTATATACGTCCACAGCGTAATATTACCTAAAATAACCCATCTAGCCCCTCGTTGGTAATGTTTTACAGAATCCCGTTCGTGGCGTCCCGTACGTCTCGGTGAGGACATTGTATGCGTCTATAACGTTATATATCCTAACCTAAGGCAACCTAATATCTCGGATGTAATATTTCACGACATTCCTGGCGCGTCGGCACCTACTTCTCGGTGGGAACAGTATATACGTCTATAACGTTATATATCCTGGCCTAAGGTAATCCTAGCATGTCGATTGTAATATTTTACAACATTCCTGGCGCATCGGCACCTACACCTCGGTGGGAACAGTATATACGTCTATAACGTTATATATCCTAGCCTAAGGCAACCTAACACCTCGGATGTAATATTCTACTACATTCCTAGCGCCGGCTCCTACTTCTCGGTGGGAACATTATATACGTCTATATCGCTATATATCCTAGCCTAGGGCAATCCTAACATGTCGAATGTAATATTTTACAGCATTCCCGTCACTTCGGCCCCTACTTCTCGGTGGGGACATTATATACATCTACAACGCTATATATCCTAGCCTAAGGCAACCTAACATTTCGAATGTAATATTTTACAACATTCCTGGCTGGCAAGTACCTATTTCTCTGTGGTAACATTATATACGTCTATAACGTTATATATCCTGGAATGAGGCAACCTATCATATCCGATGTAATATTGTACAACATTCCTGGCTCGTTGGCCCCTACTTCACGGTGGGAACATTATACGTCTATAATGTTACATATCCTATCCTAAGGTAACCTAACATGCGGAATGTAATATTTTACAACATTCCTGGCACGTCGGCACCTACTTCTCGGTGGGAACAGTATATACGTCTATAACGTTATATATCCTAGCCCAAGGCAACCTAACATCTCGGATGTAATATTTTACTACATTCCTGGCGCGCCGGACCCTACTTCCCGATGGGAACAATATATACGTCTATAGCGTTATATATCCTAGCCTAGGGCAACCTAACGTATCGGTTGTAATATTTTACTACATTCCTGGCACGTCGGCCCTACTTCTCGGTGGGAACATTATATACGTCTATAACGCTATATATCCTAGCTTAAGGCAACCTAACATGTCGAATGTGATATTTTACAACATTTCTGGCGCGTCGGCACCTACTTCTCGGTGGGAACATTATATACGTCTATATCGCTATATATCCTAGCCTAAGGCAACCTAACATGTCGAGCGTAATATTTTACGACATTCCTTGCGCGTCGGCCAATACTTCTCGGTGGGAACACTGTATAAGTCAATAACGTTATATATCATAACCTAAGGCAATCTGACATCTCGGGTGTAATATTTTACAACATACCTGGCGCGTCGGCACCTACTTCTCGGTGGGAACAGTATATACGTCTATAACGTTATATTTCCTAACCTAAGGCAACCTAACATGTTGAATGTAATATTTTACCACATTCCTGGCGTCTCGGCCCCTACTTCACGGTGGGAACATTATATACGTCTATAATGTTACATAACCTATCCTAAGGCAACCTAACATGTCGAATGTAATATTTTACAACATACCTATCGCGTCGACCCCTTTTTCTAGGTGGGAACATTATATAAGTCAATAACGTTATATATCCTAATCTAAGGGAACCTAACATCTCGGATATAATATTTGACAACATTCCTGGCGTGTCGGACCGTACTTCTCGGTGGGAATATCGTATGCGTCTATAACGTTATATATCCTAGCCAAAAGCAATCCTAACACGTCGAATGTAATATTTTACAACATTCCTGGCGATTCGGCCCCTACTTCTCGGTGGGAACATTTTATACGTCTATAATGTTACATATCCTATCCTAAGGCAACCTAACATGTCGAATGTAATATTTTACAACATACCTATCGCGTCGGCCCCTATTTCTAGGTGGGAACATAGTATAAGTCAATAACGTTACATATCCCAGCCTAAGGCAACCTAGCATGTCGAATGTAATATTTTACAACATTCCTGGCGCGTTGGCACCTACTTCTCGGTGGGAACAGTATATACGTCTATAACGTTATATATCCTCTCCTAAGGCAACCTAACATGTCGAGCGTAATGTTTTACAACATTCCTGGAGTGTCGGCCAGTACTTCTCGGTGGGAATATCATATACGTATATAACGTTATATGTCCTAACCTGAGGCAACCTAAAATGTCGAGCGTAATATTTTACAACATTCCTGTCTCGTCGGCCCCTACTTCTCGGTGGGAACATTATATAAGTCATTAACGTTATATATCATAACCTAAGGCAACCTAACATCTCGGGTGTAATATTTTACTACATTCACTGGAACGTCGGCCCCTACTTTTCGGTGGGTTCATTACATACCTCTATAACACTATATATTCTACCCTAAGGCAACCTAACATGTCGAATGTAATATATTACATCATTCCCGGCACTTTGGCCCCTACTTCTCGATGGCAACATTATATACGCCTATAACGCTATATATCCTAGCTTAAGGCAACGTAACATGTGGAATGTAATATTTTACAACATTCCTGGCGCGTCGGCACCTACTTCTCGGTGGGATCATTATATACGTCTATAACGTTATATATCCTAACCTAAGGAAACCTAACACCTCGAATGTAATATTTTACAACATTCCTGGCGTGCCGGCCCCTATTTCTCGGTGGGAACATTATATACGTCTTTAACGCTATATATCCTAGCCTAAGGCAACCTATCATGTCGAATATAATATTTTACAATATTCCTGGCGCGTCGGCAACTACTTCTCGGTGGGAACTCTATATACGTCTTTAACGTTATATATCCTAACCTAAGACAACTTAACATGTCGAATGTAATATTTTACCACATTCCTGGCTCGTCGGCCCCTACTTCTCGGTGGGAAAATTATATACGTCTATAACGCAATATATCCTAGCCTAAGGCAACCTAACATGTCGAATGTAATATTTTACAACATACCTGGCGCGTCGGCACCAACTTCTCGGTGGGAACAGTATATACGTCTATAACGTTACATATCCTAACCTAAGGCAACCTAACATGTCGAATGTAATATTTTACAACATTCTGGCGTGTCGTCGCCTGCTTCTCGAAGGGAACATTATATACGTCTATAACATTGTATATCCTAACCTAACGCAACCTAACATCTGGGATGTCATATTTTACAACATTCCTGACGCGTCGGACCCTATTTCTCGGTGGGAACATTCTATACGTCTATAACGCTGTATATCCTAACCTAAGGGAACCTAACATCTCGGGTGTAATATTTTACAACATTTCTGACGCGTCGGACCCTATTTCTCGGTGGGAACATTCTATACGTCTATAACGTTATATATCCTATCCTAAGGCAACCTCTTATCTGGGATGTAATATTTTATAACAGTGCTGGCATGTCGGTCCCTACTTCTCGTTTGGAACATAATATACGTCTATAACGCTACATATCCTGACCTAAGGTAACCTAACATCGCGGATGCAATATTTTACTACATTCCTCGCACGTCGGCACCTACTTCTCGGTGAGAACGTTATTTACGTCTATAACGCTACATATCCTAGCCTAAGGCAGCCTAACGTATCGAATGTAATATTTTACAACATTCCCGCCACTTCGGCCCCTACTTCTCGGTGTGAACAGTATATACGTCTATAACGCTATATATCCTAGCTTAAGGCAACCTAACATGTTGAATGTAATATTTTTAAACATTCCTGGCGCGTCGGCACCTACTACTCGGTGGGAACGGTATATACGTATAAATCGTTATATATCCTAGCCTAAGGCAACCTAACATGTCGCATGAACTATTTTACAACATTCCTGGCGCGTAGGCAACTACTTCTCGGTGGGAACAGTATATACGTCTATAACGCTATATATCCTAGCCTAAGGCAACCTAACATGTCGAGCGTAGTATTTTACAATATTCCCGGCACTTCGGCAACTACTTCACGGTGGGAACAGTATATACGTCTATAACGCTATATATCCTAGCCTAAGGCAACTTAACATGGCGAATGTAATATTTTACAACATTCCTGGTGCGTCGGCCCCTACTTCTCGGTGGGAACATTATATAAATCAATAACGTTATATATCCTAACCTAAGGCAATCGTAACATGTCGAATGTAATATTTTACAACATTCCTGGCGCGTCGGCACCTACTTCTCGGTGGGAACGTTACATACGACTATAACGCTATATATCCTAGCTTAAGGCAACCTAACATGTCGATTGTAATATTTTACAACATTCCCGGCACTTCGACCGCTACATCTCGGTGGGAACATTATATACGTCTATAACGCTACATATCCTACCCTAAGGCATCCTAACATGTCGAGCGTACTATTGTACAACATTCCTGGCGCGTCGGCCCTACTTCTCGGTGGGAACATTATATACGTCTATAACGTTATATATCCTAACCTAAGGGTACCTAACATCTCGGACGTAATATTTGACAACATTGCTGGCGTGTCGGCCCGTACTTCTCGGTGGGAATATCATATACGTCTATAACGTTATATATCCTAGCCTAAGGCAATCCTAACATGTCGAATGTAATATTTTACAACATTCCTGTCTCGTCGGCGCCTACTTCTCGGTGGGAACATTATATAAGTCAATAACGTTATATATCCTAACCTAAGGCAACCTAACATCTCGGATGCAATATTTTACTACATTGCTCGCACGTCGGCACCTACTTCTCGGTGAGAACGTTATTTACGTCTATAACGCTACATATCCTAGCCTAAGGCAGCCTAACGTGTCGAATGTAATATTTTACAACATTCCCGCCACTTCGGCCCCTACTTCTCGGTGTGAACAGTATATACGTCTATAACGCTATATATCCTAGCTTAAGGCAACCTAACATGTTGAATGTAATATTTTTAAACATTCCTGGCGCGTCGGCACCTACTACTCGGTGGGAACGGTATATACGTATAAATCGTTATATATCCTAGCCTAAGGCAACCTAACATGTCGCATGAACTATTTTACAACATTCCTGGCGCGTAGGCAACTACTTCTCGGTGGGAACAGTATATACGTCTATAACGCTATATATCCTAGCCTAAGGCAACCTAATATGTCGAGCGTAGTATTTTACAATATTCCCGGCACATCGGCAACTACTTCACGGTGGGAACAGTATATACGTCTATAACGCTATATATCCTAGCCTAAGGCAACTTAACATGGCGAATGTAATATTTTACAACATTCCTGGTGCGTCGGCCCCTACTTCTCGGTGGGAACATTATATAAATCAATAACGTTATATATCCTAACCTAAGGCAATCGTAACATGTCGAATGTAATATTTTACAACATTCCTGGCGCGTCGGCACCTACTTCTCGGTGGGAACGTTACATACGACTATAACGCTATATATCCTAGCTTAAGGCAACCTAACATGTCGATTGTAATATTTTACAACATTCCCGGCACTTCGACCGCTACATCTCGGTGGGAACATTATATACGTCTATAACGCTACATATCCTACCCTAAGGCATCCTAACATGTCGAGCGTACTATTGTACAACATTCCTGGCGCGTCGGCCCTACTTCTCGGTGGGAACATTATATACGTCTATAACGTTATATATCCTAACCTAAGGGTACCTAACATCTCGGACGTAATATTTGACAACATTGCTGGCGTGTCGGCCCGTACTTCTCGGTGGGAATATCATATACGTCTATAACGTTATATATCCTAGCCTAAGGCAATCCTAACATGTCGAATGTAATATTTTACAACATTCCTCTCTCGTCGGCGCCTACTTCTCGGTGGGAACATTATATAAGTCAATAACGTTATATATCCTAACCTAAGGCAACCTAACATCTCGGATGCAATATTTTACTACATTGCTCGCACGTCGGCACCAACTTCTCGGTGAGAACGTTATTTACGTCTATAACGCTACATATCCTCGCCTAAGGCAGCCTAACGTGTCGAATGTAATATTTTACAACATTCCCGCCACTTCGGCCCCTACTTCTCGGTGTGAACAGTATATACGTCTATAACGCTATATATCCTAACTTAAGGCAACCTAACATGTGGAATGTAATATTTTTCAACATTCCTGGCGCGTCGGCACCTACTACTCGGTGGGAACGGTATATACGTATATATCGTTATATATCCTAGCCTAAGGCAACCTAACATCTCGGATGTAATATTTTACTACATTCCTGGTGCGTCGGCCCCTACTTCTCGGTGGGAACATTATATAAGACAAAAACGTTATATATCCTAGCCTAAGGCAATCCTAACACCTCGGATGTAATGTTTTACAACATTCCTCGCGTGTCGGCCCCTATTTCTCGGTGGGAACATTATATACGTCTATAACGCTACATATCCTAGCCTAAGGCATCCTAACGTATCGAATGTAATATTTTACAACATTCCCGCCACTTCGGCCCCTACTTCTCGGTGTGAACAGTATATACGTCTATAACGCTATATATCCTAGCTTAAGGCAACCTAACATGTGGAATGTAATATTTTTAAACATTCCTGGCGCGTCGGCACCTACTACTCGGTGGGTACGGTATATACGTATAAATCGTTATATATCCTAGCCTAAGGCAACCTAACATGTCGAATGATCTATTTTACAGCATTCCTGGCGCGTCGGCAACTACTTCTCGGTGGGAACATTATATACGTCTATAACGCTATATATCCTAGCTTAAGGCAACCTAACATGGGGAATGTAATGTTTTTCAACTTTCCTCGCGCGCCTGCACCTACTTCTCGGCGGGAACAGTATATACGTCTATAACGCTATATATCCTAGCCTAAGGCAACCTAACATGTCGAGCGTAATATTTTACAACAGTCCTGGCGTGTCGGCCCGTACTTCTCGGTGGGAATATCATATACGTCTATAACGTTATATATCCTAGCCTAGGACAATCCTAACATGTCGAATATAATATTTTACAACATTCCTGGCTCGTCGGCCCCTACTTCTCGGTGGGAACATTATATACGTCTATAACGTTACATATCTTAGCCTAAGGCAAGCTAACATGTCGAATTTAATATTTTACAACATTCCCGGAACTTCGGCCCCTACTTCTCGGTGGGAACGTTATATACGTCTATAACGTTATATATCCTAGCCTAAGGCAACCTATCATATCGGATTTAATATTTTACTACATTCCTGGCACGTGGGCCCCTACTTCTCGGTGGGAACATTATATACGTCTATAACGCTATATATGCTAACCAAAGGCAACCTCACACCTCGGGTGTAGTATTTTACAACATTCCTGGCGGGCCGGTCCCTACTTCTCGGTGGGAACATTATATACGTCTATAACGTATTATAACCTAATCTAACCCATCAAGCCCCTCGCTGGTAATGTTTTACAGAATCTCGGCCGTGTCGGACCGTACCTCTCCATGGGAACATTATATACGTCTATAACTTTATATATCCTAGCCTAAGGCAACCTAACATGTCGAATGAACTATTTTACAACATTCCTGGCGCGTCGGCAACTACTTCTCGGTGGGAACAGTATATACGTCTATAACGCTATATATCCTAGCCTAAGGCAACCTAACATGTCGAGCGTAGTATTTTACAACATTCCCGGCACATCGGCCCCTACTTCTCGGTGGGAACATTATATAAGTCAATAACGTTATATATCCTAACCTAAGGCAACCTAACATCTCGGATGCAATATTTTACTACATTGCTCGCACGTCGGCACGTACTTCTCGGTGAGAACGTTATTTACGTCTATAACGCTACATATCCTAGCCTAAGGAAGCCTAACGTGTCGAATGTAATATTTTACAACATTCCCGCCAATTCGGCCCCTACTTCTCGGTGTGAACAGTATATACGTCTATAACGCTATATATCCTAACTTAAGGCAACCTAACATGTGGAATGTAATATTTTTCAACATTCCTGGCGCGTCGGCACCTACTACTAGGTGGGAACGGTATATACGTATATATCGTTATATATCCTAGCCTAAGGCAACCTAACATTTCGGATGTAATATTTTACTACATTCCTGGTGCGTCGGCCCCTACTTCTCGGTGGGAACATTATATAAGACAATAACGTTATATATCCTAGCCTAAGGCAATCCTAACATCTCGGATGTAATGTTTTACAACATTCCTGGCGCGTCGGCACCTACTTCGCGGTGGGAACATTATATACGTCTATAACGCTATATATCCTAGCCTAAGGCAACCTAACATGTCGAATGTAATATTTTACTACATTTCCGCCACTTCGGCCCCTACTTCTCGGTGGGAACATTATATACGTCTATAACGCTATATATCCTAGCTTAAGGCAACCTAACATGGGGAATGTAATGTTTTTCAACTTTCCTCGCGCGCCTGCACCTACTTCTCGGCGGGAACAGTATATACGTCTATAACGCTATATATCCTAGCCTAAGGCAACCTAACATGTCGAGCGTAATATTTTACAACAGTCCTGGCGTGTCGGCCCGTACTTCTCGGTGGGAATATCATATACGTCTATAACGTTATATATCCTAGCCTAGGACAATCCTAACATGTCGAATATAATATTTTACAACATTCCTGGCTCGTCGGCCCCTACTTCTCGGTGGGAACATTATATACGTCTATAACGTTACATATCTTAGCCTAAGGCAAGCTAACATGTCGAATTTAATATTTTACAACATTCCCGGAACTTCGGCCACTACTTCTCGGTGGGAAAGTTATATACGTCTATAACGTTATATATCCTAGCCTAAGGCAACCTATCATATCGGATTTAATATTTTACTACATTCCTGGCACGTGGGCCCCTACTTCTCGGTGGGAACATTATATGCGTCTATAACGCTATATATGCTAACCAAAGGCAACCTCACACCTCGGGTGTAGTATTTTACAACATTCCTGGCGGGCCGGTCCCTACTTCTCGGTGGGAACATTATATACGTCTATAACGTATTATAACCTAATCTAACCCATCAAGCCCCTCGCTGGTAATGTTTTACAGAATCTCGGCTGTGTCGGACCGTACCTCTCCATGGGAACATTATATACGTCTATAACTTTATATATCCTGACCTAAGGCAACCCCACACCTCGAATGTAGTATTTTAAGACATTCCTGGCGGGTCGGCTACTAATTCTCGGTGGGAACATTATATACGTCTATAACGTAATATAACCTAACCTAACCCATTTAGCCCCTCGCTGGCAATGTTTTACAGAATCCCGGGCGGGTCGGCCCGAACTTCTCGGTGGGGACACTGTATACGTCTATATCGTAATAAAGCCTAACCTAACCCATGTTGCCCCTAAGTGATAATGTTTCACAGAATCCCGGTCGTCTCTGTCCGTACTTCTCGGTGGGGACATTATATACGTCTATAACATTGTATATCCCACCCGAAGGCAACCTAACTTCTCGAATGTAGTATTTCACAACATTCCTGGCGGTTCGGCCCCACTTCTTGGTGGGGACATTATATAAGGCTATATCGTAATATAACCTAACCTAACCCATCTAGACCCACGCTGGTAATGTTTTACAGAATCCCGTTCGTGTCGCCCCGTACGTCACGGTTCGGACATTATATACGTCTATAACGTTATATAACCTAACCTAGGGCAACCTAACATCTCGGATGTAGTATTTTACAACATTCCAGGCGGATCGGCCCCTACTTCTCGGTGGGCAAATTATATACGTCTACAACGTAATATTACCTAACCTAACCCATCTAGCCCCTCGCTGGTAATGTTTTACAGAATCCAGTTCGTATCGTCCCGTACGTCTCGGTGGGGACATTGTATGCGTCTATAACGTTATATATCCTAACCTGAGGCAACTTAACATCTCGGATGTCGTATTTTACAACATTCCTGGCGGGTCGGCCCCTACATCTCGGTGGGAACATTATATACGTCTACAACGTAATATTATCTAAAGTAACCCATCTAGCCCCTCGCTGGTAATGTTTTACAAAATCTAGTGCGTGTCGTCCCGTAAGTCTCGGTGGGGACATTGTATGCGTCTATAACGTTATATATCCTAACCTAAGGCAACCTAACATCTCGGATGTAGTATTTTCCAAAATTCCTGGCGGTTCTGCCCCTACCTCTCGGTGGGAACATTATATACGTCCATAACGTAATATAACCTAACCTAAGCCAACTAACCACTCGTCGGTAATGTTTTACAGAATCCCGTTCGTGTCGTCCCGTACGTCTCGGTGCGGACATTATATAAGTCTGTATCGTTATATATCCTAACCTAAGGCAACTTAACATCTCGGATGTAGTATTTTACAACATTCCTGGCGGGTCGGCCCCTACTTCTCGGTGGGCACATTATATACGTCTATATCGTAATATAACCTATCCCAACCCATTTAGCCCCGCGGCGGTAATGTTTTACAGAATCCCGTTCGTGGCGTCCCGTACGTCTCGGTGCGGACATTATATAAGTCTATAACGTTATATATCCTAACCTGAGGCAACTTAACATCTCGGATGTAGTATTTTACAACATTCCTGGCGGGTCGGCCCCTACTTCTCGGTGGGAACATTATATACGTCTACAACGTAATATTACCTAAAATAACCCATCTAGCCCCTCGCTGGTAATGTTTTACAGAATCCAGTACGTGTCGTTCCGTACGTCTTGGTGGGGACATTGTATGCGTCTATAACGTTATATATCCTAACCTAAGGCAACCTAACATCTCGGATGTAGTATTTTCCAAAATTCCTGGCGGGTCGGCCCCTACTTCTCGGTGGGAACATTATATACGTCCATAACGTAATATAACCTAACCTAAGCCATCTAGCCCCTCGCTGGTAATGTTTCACAGAATCCTGTTCCTGTCGCCCCGTACGTCTCGGTGGGGAAATTATATGCGTCTATAACGTTATATATCCTAACCTAAGGCAACCTAACATCTCGGATGTAGAATTTTACAACATTCCTGGCGGATCGGCCCCTACTTCTCGGTGGGAACATTATATACGTCCATAACGTAATATAAGCTAACCTAAGCCATCTAGCCCCTCGTCGGTAATGTTTTACAGAATCCCGTTCGTGTCGTCCCGTGCGTCTCGGTGCGGACATTATATAAGTCTATGACGTTATATATCCTAACCTAAGGCAACCTAACATCTCGAATGCAGTTTTTTACAACATTCCGCTCGGGTCGGCCCCTAATTCTCGTTGGGAACATTATATACGTCTATAACGTAATATAACCTAACCTAACCCATCTAGCCCCGTGCTGGTAATGTCTTACAGAATCCCGGTCGTGTCTCCCCGTTCTTCTCGGTGGGGAAATTATATGCGTCTAGAACGTTATATATTATAACGTAAGGCAACCGAACATCTCGGATGTAGTAATTTACAACATTCCTAGCCGGTCGGCCCCTACTTCTCGGTGGGAACATTATATACGTCTACAACGTAATATTACCTAAAATAACCCATCTAGCCCCTCGCTGGTAATGTTTCACAGAATCCCGTTCGTGTCGCCCCGTACATCTCGGTGGGGAAATTATATGCGTCTAGAACGTTATATATCCTAACCTAAGGCAACCTAACATCTCGGATGTAGAATTTTACAACATTCCTGGCGGGTCGGCCCCTACTTCTCGGTGGGAACATTATATACGTCTACAACGTAATATTACCTAACCTAACCCATCTAGCCCCTCGCAGGTGATGTTTTACAGAATCCCGTTCGTGTCGCCCCGTACATCTCGGTGGGGAAATTATATGCGTCTAGAACGTTATATATCCTAACCTAAGGCAACCTAACATCTCGGATGTAGAATTTTACAACATTCCTGGCGGGTCGGCCCCTACTTCTCGGTGGGAACGTTATATACGTCTACAACGTAATATAACCTAACCTAACCCATCTAGCCCCTCGCTGGTAATGTTTTACAGAATCCAAGTCGTGTCTCCTCGTACTTCTCGGTGGGGAAATTATATGCGTCCAGAACGTTATATATCCTAACCTAAGGCAACCTAACATCTCGGACGTAGTATTTTACAACATTCCTGGCGGGTCGGCCCCTACTTGTCGGTGGGAACATTATATACGTCTACAACGTAGTATTACCTAAAATAACCCATCTAGACCCACGCTGGTAATGTTTCACAGAATCCCGTACGTGTCGCCCCGTACGTCTCGGTGCGGACATTATATAAGTCTATGACGTTATATATCCTAACCTAAGGCAACTTAACATCTCGAATATAGTATTTTACAACATTCCGTGCGGGTCGGCCCCACTTCTCGGTAGGGACATTATATAAGCCTATATCGTAATATAATCTAACCTAACCCATCTAGCCCCTCGCTGGTAATGTTTTACAGAATCCAGTTCGTGTCGTCCCTCACGTTTCCGTGGGGACATTGTATGCGTCTATAACGTTATATATCCTAACCTAAGGCAACCTAACATCTCGAATGTAGTATTTTCCAAAATTCCTGGCAGGTCGGCCCCTACTTCTCGGTGGGAACATTATATTCGTCCATAACGTAATCTAACCTAACCTAACCCATCTAGCCCCGCGGCGGTAATGTTTTGCAGAATCCCCTTCGTGTCGTCCCGTACGTCTCGGTGCGGACATTATATAAGTCTATGACGTTATATATCCTAGCCTAAGGCAACCTACCATCTCGAATGTAGTGTTTTACAACATTCCACTCGGGTCGGCCCCTAATTCTCGTTGGGTACATAATATACGTCTATAACGTAATATAACCTAACCTAACCCATCTAGCCCCTCGCTGGTAATGTTTTACAGAATCCAAGTCGTGTCTCCCCGTACTTATCGGTGGGGAAATTATATGCGTCCAGAACGTTATATATCCTAACCTAAGGCAACATAACATCTCGGACGTAGTATTTTACAACATTCCTGGCGGGTCGGCCCCTACTTCTCGGTGGGAACATTATATATGTCTACAACGTAATATTACCTAAAATAACCCATCTACCCCCTCGCTGGTAATGTTTAACAGAATCCCGTTCGTGTCGCCCCGTACGTCACGGTTCGGACATTATATACGTCTATAACGTTATATAACCTAACCTAAGGCAACGTAACATCTCAAATGTAGTATTTTACAACATTCAAGGCGGGTCGGCTCCTACTGCTCGTTGGGTACATTATATACGTCTATAACGTAATATAACATATCCTAACCCATTTAGACCCTCGCTGGTAATGTTTTACAGAATCCCGGTCGTGTTGGCTCAAACTTCTCGGTGGGGACATTATAAACGTCTATAACATTGTATATCCCACGCGAAGGCAACCTAACATGTCGAATGTTGTATTTCACAACATTCCTGGCGGTGCGGCCCCACTTCTCGGTAGGGACATTATATAAGTCTATATCGTAATAACCTAACCTAACCCATTTTGCCCCTAAGTGATAATGTTTCATAGAATCCCGGTCGTCTCTGTCCGTACTTCTCGTTGGGGACATTATATACGTCGATAACGTTATATAACCTAACCAAAGGCAACGTAACATCTCAAATGTAGTATTTTACAACATTCCAGGCGGGTCGGCCCCTACTTCTCGGTGGGCACATTATATATGTCTATATCGTAATATAACCTATCCCAACCCATTTAGCCCCTCGCTGGTAATGTTTTACAGAATCCAGTTCGTATCGTCCCGTACGTCTCGGTGGGGACATTGTATGCGTCTATAACGTTATATATCCTAACCTAAGGCAACTTAACATCTCGAATATAGTATTTTACAACATTCCTGGCGGGTCGGCCCCTACTTGTCGGTGGGAACATTATATACGTCTACAACGTAATATTACCTAAAATAACCCATCTAGCTCCTCGCTGGTAATGTTTTACAGAATCCAGTACGTGTCGTCCCGTACGTCTCGGTGCGGACATTATATAAGTCTATGACGTTATATATCCTAACCTAAGGCAACTTAACATCTCGAATATAGTATTTTACAACATTCCGTGCGGGTCGGCCCCACTTCTCGGTAGGGACATTATATAAGCCTATATCGTAATATAATCTAACCTAACCCATCTAGCCCCTCGCTGGTAATGTTTTACAGAATCCAGTTCGTGTCGTCCCTCACGTTTCCGTGGGGACATTGTATGCGTCTATAACGTTATATATCCTAACCTAAGGCAACCTAACATCTCGAATGTAGTATTTTCCAAAATTCCTGGCAGGTCGGCCCCTACTTCTCGGTGGGAACATTATATTCGTCCATAACGTAATTTAACCTAACCTAACCCATCTAGCCCCGCGGCGGTAATGTTTTGCAGAATCCCCTTCGTGTCGTCCCGTACGTCTCGGTGCGGACATTATATAAGTCTATGACGTTATATATCCTAGCCTAAGGCAACCTACCATCTCGAATGTAGTGTTTTACAACATTCCACTCGGGTCGGCCCCTAATTCTCGTTGGGTACATAATATACGTCTATAACGTAATATAACCTAACCTAACCCATCTAGCCCCTCGCTGGTAATGTTTTACAGAATCCAAGTCGTGTCTCCCCGTACTTATCGGTGGGGAAATTATATGCGTCCAGAACGTTATATATCCTAACCTAAGGCAACATAACATCTCGGACGTAGTATTTTACAACATTCCTGGCGGGTCGGCCCCTACTTCTCGGTGGGAACATTATATATGTCTACAACGTAATATTACCTAAAATAACCCATCTACCCCCTCGCTGGTAATGTTTAACAGAATCCCGTTCGTGTCGCCCCGTACGTCACGGTTCGGACATTATATACGTCTATAACGTTATATAACCTAACCTAAGGCAACGTAACATCTCAAATGTAGTATTTTACAACATTCAAGGCGGGTCGGCTCCTACTGCTCGTTGGGTACATTATATACGTCTATAACGTAATATAACCTAACCTAACACATCTAGCCCCTCGCTGGTAATGTGTTACAGAATCCCGGTCGTGTCTCCCCGTACTTCTCGGTGGGGAAATTATATGCGTCTAGAACGTTATATATCCTAACCTAAGGCAACCTAACATCTCGAATGTAGTATTTCACAACATTCCGTGCGGGTCGGCCCCACTTCTCGGTAGGGACATTATATAAGCCTATATCGTAATATAACCTAACCTAACCCATCTAGACCCTCGATGGTAATGTTTCACAGAATCCCGTTCGTGTCCGCCGTACGTCACGGTTCGGAAATTATATACGTCTATAACGTTATATAACCTAACCTAAGGCAACCTAACATCTCGAATGTAGTATTTTACAACATTCCAGGCGGGTCGGCCCCTACTTCTTGGTGGGCACACTATATACGTCTATATCGTAATATAACCTAACCTAACCAATTTTGCCCCTCGGTGACAATGTTTTACAGAATCCCGGTCATGTTGGCTCAAACTTCTTGGTGGGGACATTATATACGTCTATAACATTGTATATCCCACCCAAAGGCAACCTAACATCTCGAATGTTGTATTTCTCAACATTCCTGGCGGGTCGGCCCCACTTCACGGTAGGGACATTATATAAGTCTATATCATAATATAACCTAACCTATCCCATCTAGCCCCTCGCTGGTAATGTTTCACAGAATCCAGTACGTGTCGTCCCGTACGTCTCGGTGGGGACATTGTATGCGCCTATAACGTTATATATCCTAACCTAAGGCAACCTAACATCTCGGATGTAGTATTTTACAACATTCCTGGCGGGGCGGAACCTACTTCTCGGTGGGAACATTATATAAGTCTATATCATAATATAACCTAACCTAACCCATCTAGACCCACGCTGGTAATGTTTCACAGAATCCCGTACGTGTCGCCCCGTACGTCACGGTTCGGAAATTATATACGTCTATAACGTTATATAACCTAACCTAAGGCAACGTAACATCTCAAATGTAGTATTTTACAACATTCCAGGCGGGTCGGCCCCTACTTCTCGGTGGGCACATTATATATGTCTATATCGTAATATAACCTATCCCAACCCATTTAGCCCCTCGCTTGTAATGTTTTACAGAATCCAGTTCGTATCGTCCCGTAGGTCTCGGTGGGGACATTGTATGCGTCTATAACGTCATATATCCTAATCTAAGGCAACCTAACATCTCGAATGTAGTATTTTACAACATTCCACTCGGGTCGGCCCCTACTTCTCGGTGGGAACATTATATACGTCTCTAACGTAATATAACCTAACCTAACCCATCTAGCCCCTCGCTGGTAATGTTTTACAGAATCCAGTTCGTGTCGTCCCTCACGTTTCGGTGGGGACATTGTATGCGTCTATAACGTTATATATCCTAACCTAAGGCAACCTAACATCTCGAATGTAGTATTTTCCAAAATTCCTGGCGGGTCGGCCCCTACTTCTCGGTGGGAACATTATATTCGTCCATAACGTAATTTAACCTAACCTAACCCATCTAGCCCCTCGGCGGTAATGTTTTGCAGAGTTCTGTTCGTGTCGTCCCGTACGTCTCAGTGCGAACATTATATAAGTCTATGACGTTATATATCCTAACCTAAGGCAACCTACCATCTCGAATGTAGTATTTTACAACATTCCTGGCGGGTCGGCCCCTACTTCTCGGTGGGAACATTATATATGTCTACAACGTAATATTACCTAAAATAACCCATCTACCCCCTCGCTGGTAATGTTTAACAGAATCCCGTTCGTGTCGCCCCGTACGTCACGGTTCGGACATTATATACGTCTATAACGTTATATAACCTAACCTAAGGCAACGTAACATCTCAAATATAGTATTTTACAACATTCAAGGCGGGTCGGCTCCTACTGCTCGTTGGGTACATTATATACGTCTATAACGTAATATAACCTAACCTAACACATCTAGCCCTTCGCTGGTAATGTTTTACAGAATCCCGGTCGTGTCTCCCCGTACTTCTCGGTGGGGAAATTATATGCGTCTAGAACGTTATATATCCTAACCTAAGGCAACCTAACATCTCGGATGTAGTATTTTACAAAATTCCTGGCGGGGCGGCCCCTACTTCTCGGTGGGAACATTATATATGTCTACAACGTAATATTACCTAAAATAACCCATCTAGCCCCTCGCTCGTAATGTTTAACAGAAACCAGTACGTGTCGTCGCGTACGTCTCGGTGGGGAAATTATATGCGTCCAGAACGTTATATATCCTAACCTAAGGCAACCTAACATCTCGGACGTAGTATTTTACAACATTCCTGGCGGGTCGGCCCCTACTTCTCGGTGGGAACATTATATACGTCCATAACGTAATATAACCTAACCTAACCCATCTAGCCCCTCGGCGGTAGTGTTTTACAGAATCCCGTTCGGCTTGGTTCATACTTCTCGGTGGGGACATTATATACGTCTATAACATTGTATATCCCACCCGAAGGCAACCTAACATCTCGAATGTAGTATTTCACAACATTCCTGGCGGGTCGGCCCCACTTGTCGGTAGGGACATTATATAAGTCTATATCGTAATATAACCTAACCTATCCCATCTAGCCCCTCGCTGGTAATGTTTCACAGAATCCCGTTCGTGTCGTCCCGTACGTCTCGGTGCGGACATTATATAAGTCTATAACGTTATATATCCTAACCTAAGGCAACCTAACATCTCGAATGTAGTCTTTTACAACATTCCACTCGGGTCGGCCCCTACTTCTCGGTGGGAACATTATATACGTCTCTAACGTAATATAACCTAACCTAACCCATCTAGCCCCTCGCTGGTAATGTTTTACAGAATCCAGTTCGTGTCGTCCCTCACGTTTCCGTGGGGACATTGTATGCGTCTATAACGTTATATATCCTAACCTAAGGCAACCTAACATCTCGAATGTAGTATTTTCCAAAATTCCTGGCGGGTCGGCCCCTACTTCTCGGTGGGAACATTATATTCGTCCATAACGTAATTTAACCTAACCTAACCCATCTAGCCCCGCGGCGGTAATGTTTTGCAGAATCCCGTTCGTGTCGTCCCGTACGTCTCGGTGCGGACATTATATAAGTCTATGACGTTATATATCCTAGCCTAAGGCAACCTACCATCTCGAATGTAGTATTTTACAACATTCCACTCGGGTCGGCCCCTAATTCTCGTTGGGTACATAATATACGTCTATAACGTAATATAACCTAGCCTAACCCATCTAGCCCCTCGCTGGTAATGTTTTACAGAATCCAAGTCGTGTCTCCCCGTACTTATCGGTGGGGAAATTATATGCGTCCAGAACGTTATATATCCTAACCTAAGGCAACATAACATCTCGGACGTAGTATTTTACAACATTCCTGGCGGGTCGGCCCCTACTTCTCGGTGGGAACATTATATATGTCTACAACGTAATATTACCTAAAATAACCCATCTACCCCCTCGCTGGTAATGTTTAACAGAATCCCGTTCGTGTCCGCCGTACGTCACGGTTCGGAAATTATATACGTCTATAACGTTATATAACCTAACCTAAGACAACCTAACATCTCGAATGTAGTATTTTACAACATTCCACGCGGGTCGGCCCCTACTTCTTGGTGGGCACACTATATACGTCTATATCGTAATATAACCTAACCTAACCAATTTTGCCCCTCGGTGACATTGTTTTACAGAATCCCGGTCGTGTTGGCTCAAACTTCTCGGTGGGGACATTATATACGTCTATAACATTGTATATCCCACCCAAAGGCAACCTAACATCTCGAATGTTGTATTTCACAACATTCCTGGCGGGTCGGCCCCACTTCTCGGTAGGGACATTATATAAGTCTATATCGTAATATAACCTAACCTATCCCATCTAGCCCCTCGCTGGTAATGTTTCACAGAATCCCGTTCGTGTCGTCCCGTACGTCTCGGTGCGGACATTATATAAGTCTATGACGTTATATATCCTAACCTAAGGCAACCTAACATCTCGAATGTAGTATTTTACAACATTCCACTCGGGTCGGCCCCTAATTCTCGTTGGGTACATTATATACGTCTATAACGTAATATAACCTAACCTAACCCATCTAGCCCCTCGCTGGTAATGTTTCACAGAATCCCGTTCGTGTCGCCCCGTACATCTCGGTGGGGAAATTATATGCGTCTAGAACGTTATATATCCTAACCTAAGGCAACCTAACATCTCGGATGTAGAATTTTACAACATTCCTGGCGGGTCGGCCCCTACTTCTCGGTGGGAACATTATATACGTCTACAACGTAATATTACCTAACCTAACCCATCTAGCCCCTCGCAGGTGATGTTTTACAGAATCCCGTTCGTGTCGCCCCGTACATCTCGGTGGGGAAATTATATGCGTCTAGAACGTTATATATCCTAACCTAAGGCAACCTAACATCTCGGATGTAGAATTTTACAACATTCCTGGCGGGTCGGCCCCTACTTCTCGGTGGGAACGTTATATACGTCTACAACGTAATATTACCTAACCTAACCCATCTAGCCCCTCGCAGGTGATGTTTTACAGAATCCAGTTCGTGTCGTCCCGTACGTCTCGGTGGGGACATTGTATGCGTCTATAACGTTATATATCCTAACCTAATGCTACTTAACATCTCGAATATAGTATTTTACAACATTCCTGGCGGGTCGGCCCCTACTTGTCGGTGGGAACATTATATACGTCTACAACGTAATATTACCTAAAATAACCCATCTAGCTCCTCGCTGGTAATGTTTTACAGAATCCAGTACGTGTCGTCCCGTACGTCTCGGTGCGGACATTATATAAGTCTATGACGTTATATATCCTAGCCTAAGGCAACCTACCATCTCGAATGTAGTGTTTTACAACATTCCACTCGGGTCGGCCCCTAATTCTCGTTGGGTACATAATATACGTCTATAACGTAATATAACCTAACCTAACCCATCTAGCCCCTCGCTGGTAATGTTTTACAGAATCCAAGTCGTGTCTCCCCGTACTTATCGGTGGGGAAATTATATGCGTCCAGAACGTTATATATCCTAACCTAAGGCAACATAACATCTCGGACGTAGTATTTTACAACATTCCTGGCGGGTCGGCCCCTACTTCTCGGTGGGAACATTATATATGTCTACAACGTAATATTACCTAAAATAACCCATCTACCCCCTCGCTGGTAATGTTTAAGAGAATCCCGTTCGTGTCGCCCCGTACGTCACGGTTCGGACATTATATACGTCTATAACGTTATATAACCTAACCTAAGGCAACGTAACATCTCAAATGTAGTATTTTACAACATTCAAGGCGGGTCGGCTCCTACTGCTCGTTGGGTACATTATATACGTCTATAACGTAATATAACCTAACCTAACACATCTAGCCCCTCGCTGGTAATGTTTTACAGAATCCCGGTCGTGTCTCCCCGTACTTCTCGGTGGGGAAATTATATGCGTCTAGAACGTTATATATCCTAACCTAAGGCAACCTAACATCTCGAATGTAGTATTTTACAACATTCCAGGCGGGTCGGCCCCTACTTCTTGGTGGGCACACTATATACGTCTATATCGTAATATAACCTAACCTAACCAATTTTGCCCCTCGGTGACAATGTTTTACAGAATCCCGGTCATGTTGGCTCAAACTTCTCGGTGGGGACATTATATACGTCTATAACATTGTATATCCCACCCAAAGGCAACCTAACATCTCGAATGTTGTATTTCACAACATTCCTGGCGGGTCGGCCCCACTTCACGGTAGGGACATTATATAAGTCTATATCATAATATAACCTAACCTATCCCATCTAGCCCCTCGCTGGTAATGTTTCACAGAATCCAGTACGTGTCGTCCCGTACGTCTCGGTGGGGACATTGTATGCGCCTATAACGTTATATATCCTAACCTAAGGCAACCTAACATCTCGAATGTAGTATTTTACAACATTCCACTCGGGTCGGCCCCTAATTCTCGTTGGGTACATTATATACGTCTATAACGTAATATAACCTAACCTAACCCATCTAGCCCCTCGCTGGTAATGTTTCACAGAATCCCGTTCGTGTCGCCCCGTACATCTCGGTGGGGAAATTATATGCGTCTAGAACGTTATATATCCTAACCTAAGGCAACCTAACATCTCGGATGTAGAATTTTACAACATTCCTGGCGGGTCGGCCCCTACTTCTCGGTGGGAACATTATATACGTCTACAACGTAATATTACCTAACCTAACCCATCTAGCCCCTCGCAGGTGATGTTTTACAGAATCCCGTTCGTGTCGCCCCGTACATCTCGGTGGGGAAATTATATGCGTCTAGAACGTTATATATCCTAACCTAAGGCAACCTAACATCTCGGATGTAGAATTTTACAACATTCCTGGCGGGTCGGCCCCTACTTCTCGGTGGGAACGTTATATACGTCTACAACGTAATATTACCTAACCTAACCCATCTAGCCCCTCGCAGGTGATGTTTTACAGAATCCAGTTCGTGTCGTCCCGTACGTCTCGGTGGGGACATTGTATGCGTCTATAACGTTATATATCCTAACCTAATGCTACTTAACATCTCGAATATAGTATTTTACAACATTCCTGGCGGGTCGGCCCCTACTTGTCGGTGGGAACATTATATACGTCTACAACGTAATATTACCTAAAATAACCCATCTAGCTCCTCGCTGGTAATGTTTTACAGAATCCAGTACGTGTCGTCCCGTACGTCTCGGTGCGGACATTATATAAGTCTATGACGTTATATATCCTAGCCTAAGGCAACCTACCATCTCGAATGTAGTGTTTTACAACATTCCACTCGGGTCGGCCCCTAATTCTCGTTGGGTACATAATATACGTCTATAACGTAATATAACCTAACCTAACCCATCTAGCCCCTCGCTGGTAATGTTTTACAGAATCCAAGTCGTGTCTCCCCGTACTTATCGGTGGGGAAATTATATGCGTCCAGAACGTTATATATCCTAACCTAAGGCAACATAACATCTCGGACGTAGTATTTTACAACATTCCTGGCGGGTCGGCCCCTACTTCTCGGTGGGAACATTATATATGTCTACAACGTAATATTACCTAAAATAACCCATCTACCCCCTCGCTGGTAATGTTTAACAGAATCCCGTTCGTGTCGCCCCGTACGTCACGGTTCGGACATTATATACGTCTATAACGTTATATAACCTAACCTAAGGCAACGTAACATCTCAAATGTAGTATTTTACAACATTCAAGGCGGGTCGGCTCCTACTGCTCGTTGGGTACATTATATACGTCTATAACGTAATATAACCTAACCTAACACATCTAGCCCCTCGCTGGTAATGTTTTACAGAATCCCGGTCGTGTCTCCCCGTACTTCTCGGTGGGGAAATTATATGCGTCTAGAACGTTATATATCCTAACCTAAGGCAACCTAACATCTCGAATGTAGTATTTCACAACATTCCGTGCGGGTCGGCCCCACTTCTCGGTAGGGACATTATATAAGCCTATATCGTAATATAACCTAACCTAACCCATCTAGACCCTCGATGGTAATGTTTCACAGAATCCCGTTCGTGTCCGCCGTACGTCACGGTTCGGAAATTATATACGTCTATAACGTTATATAACCTAACCTAAGGCAACCTAACATCTCGAATGTAGTATTTTACAACATTCCAGGCGGGTCGGCCCCTACTTCTTGGTGGGCACACTATATACGTCTATATCGTAATATAACCTAACCTAACCAATTTTGCCCCTCGGTGACAATGTTTTACAGAATCCCGGTCATGTTGGCTCAAACTTCTCGGTGGGGACATTATATACGTCTATAACATTGTATATCCCACCCAAAGGCAACCTAACATCTCGAATGTTGTATTTCACAACATTCCTGGCGGGTCGGCCCCACTTCACGGTAGGGACATTATATAAGTCTATATCATAATATAACCTAACCTATCCCATCTAGCCCCTCGCTGGTAATGTTTCACAGAATCCAGTACGTGTCGTCCCGTACGTCTCGGTGGGGACATTGTATGCGCCTATAACGTTATATATCCTAACCTAAGGCAACCTAACATCTCGGATGTAGTATTTTACAACATTCCTGGCGGGGCGGAACCTACTTCTCGGTGGGAACATTATATAAGTCTATATCATAATATAACCTAACCTAACCCATCTAGACCCACGCTGGTAATGTTTCACAGAATTCCGTACGTGTCGCCCCGTACGTCACGGTTCGGAAATTATATACGTCTATAACGTTATATAACCTAACCTAAGGCAACGTAACATCTCAAATGTAGTATTTTACAACATTCCAGGCGGGTCGGCCCCTACTTCTCGGTGGGCACATTATATATGTCTATATCGTAATATAACCTATCCCAACCCATTTAGCCCCTCGCTTGTAATGTTTTACAGAATCCAGTTCGTATCGTCCCGTAGGTCTCGGTGGGGACATTGTATGCGTCTATAACGTCATATATCCTAATCTAAGGCAACCTAACATCTCGAATGTAGTATTTTACAACATTCCACTCGGGTCGGCCCCTACTTCTCGGTGGGAACATTATATACGTCTCTAACGTAATATAACCTAACCTAACCCATCTAGCCCCTCGCTGGTAATGTTTTACAGAATCCAGTTCGTGTCGTCCCTCACGTTTCGGTGGGGACATTGTATGCGTCTATAACGTTATATATCCTAACCTAAGGCAACCTAACATCTCGAATGTAGTATTTTCCAAAATTCCTGGCGGGTCGGCCCCTACTTCTCGGTGGGAACATTATATTCGTCCATAACGTAATTTAACCTAACCTAACCCATCTAGCCCCTCGGCGGTAATGTTTTGCAGAGTTCTGTTCGTGTCGTCCCGTACGTCTCAGTGCGAACATTATATAAGTCTATGACGTTATATATCCTAACCTAAGGCAACCTACCATCTCGAATGTAGTATTTTACAACATTCCTGGCGGGTCGGCCCCTACTTCTCGGTGGGAACATTATATATGTCTACAACGTAATATTACCTAAAATAACCCATCTACCCCCTCGCTGGTAATGTTTAACAGAATCCCGTTCGTGTCGCCCCGTACGTCACGGTTCGGACATTATATACGTCTATAACGTTATATAACCTAACCTAAGGCAACGTAACATCTCAAATATAGTATTTTACAACATTCAAGGCGGGTCGGCTCCTACTGCTCGTTGGGTACATTATATACGTCTATAACGTAATATAACCTAACCTAACACATCTAGCCCTTCGCTGGTAATGTTTTACAGAATCCCGGTCGTGTCTCCCCGTACTTATCGGTGGGGAAATTATATGCGTCCAGAACGTTATATATCCTAACCTAAGGCAACATAACATCTCGGACGTAGTATTTTACAACATTCCTGGCGGGTCGGCCCCTACTTCTCGGTGGGAACATTATATATGTCTACAACGTAATATTACCTAAAATAACCCATCTACCCCCTCGCTGGTAATGTTTAACAGAATCCCGTTCGTGTCCGCCGTACGTCACGGTTCGGAAATTATATACGTCTATAACGTTATATAACCTAACCTAAGACAACCTAACATCTCGAATGTAGTATTTTACAACATTCCACGCGGGTAGGCCCCTACTTCTTGGTGGGCACACTATATACGTCTATATCGTAATATAACCTAACCTAACCAATTTTGCCCCTCGGTGACATTGTTTGACAGAATCCCGGTCGTGTTGGCTCAAACTTCTCGGTGGGGACATTATATACGTCTATAACATTGTATATCCCACCCGAAGGCAACCTAACATCTCGAATGTAGTATTTCACAACATTCCTGGCGGGTCGGTCCCACTTCTCGGTAGGGACATTATTTAAGTCTATATCGTAATATGACCTAACCTAACCCATCTAGACCCGCGCTGGTAATGTTTCACAGAATCCCGTTCGTGTCGCCCCGTTCGTCACGGTTCGGAAATTATATACGTCTATAACGTTACATAACCTAACCTAAGACAACCTTAAATCTCGAATGTAGTATTTTAAAACATTCCAGGCGGGTCGGCCCCTACTTCTTGGTGGGCACACTATATACGTCTATATCGTAATATAACCTAACCTAACCAATTTTGCCCCTCGGTGACAATGTTTTACAGAATCCCGGTCGTGTTGGCGCAAACTTCTCGGTGGGGACATTATATACGTCTATATCGTAATATAACCTAACCTAACCAATTTTGCCCCTCGGGGACAATGTTTTACAGAATCCCGGTCGTGTTGGCGCAAACTTCTCGGTGGGGACATTATATACGTCTATAACATTGTATATCCCACCCAAAGGCAACCTAACATCTCGAATGTTGTATTTCACAACATTCCTGGCGGGTCGGCCCCTACTTCTCGGTGGGAATATTATATACGTCTACAACGTAATATTACCTAACCTAACCCATCTAGACCCACGCTGGTAATGTTTCACAGAATCCCGTTCGTGTCGCCCCGTACGTCACGGTTCGGACATTATATACGTCTATAACGTTATATAACGTAACCTAAGGCAACCTAACATCTCGGATGTAGTATTTTCCAAAATTCCTGGCGGGTCGGCCCCTACTTCTCGGTGGGAACATTATATTCGTCCATAACGTAATATAACTTAACCCAAACCATCTAGCCCCTCGGCGGTAATGCTTTACAGAATCCCGTTCGTGGCGTCCCGTACGTCTCGGTGTTGACAATGTATGCGTCTATAACGTTATATATCCTAACCTAAGGCAACCTAACATCTCGGATGTAGTATTTTCCAAAATTCCTGGCGGGTCGGCCCCTACTTCTCGGTGGGAACATTATATACGTCTATAACGTAATATAACCTAATCTAACACATCTAGCCCCTCGCTGGTAATGTTTTACAGAATCCCGGTCGTGTCTCCCCGTACTTCTCGGTGGGGAAATTATATGCGTCTAGAACGTTATATATCCTAACCTAAGGCAACCTAACATCTCGGATGCAGAATTTTACAACATTCCTGGCGGGGCGGCCCCTACTTCTCGGTGGGAACATTATATATGTCTACAACGTAATATTACCTAAAATAACCCATCTAGCCCCTCGCTGGTAATGTTTAACAGAAACCAGTACGTGTCGTACCGTACGTCTCGGTGGGGACATTGTATGCGTCTATAACGTTATACATCCTAACCTAAGGCAACCTAACATCTCGGATGTAGTATTTTCCAAAATTCCTGCCGGGTCGGCCCCTACTTCTCCGTGGGAACATTATATACGTCCATAACGTAATATAACCTAACCTATCTCATCTAGCCACTCGGCGGTAGTGTTTTACAGAATCCCGGTCGTGTTGGCTCAAACTTCTCGGTGGGGACATTATATACGTCTATAACATTGTATATCCCACTCAAAGGCAACCTAACATCTCGAATGTTGTACTTAACAACATTCCTGGCGGGTCGGCCGCACTTCTCGGTAGGGACATTATATAAGTCTATATCGTAATATAACCTAACCTATCCCATCTAGCCCCTCGCTGGTAATGTTTCACAGAATCCCGTTCGTGTCGCCCCGTACGTCACGGTGCGGACATTATATACGTCCAGAACGTTATATATCCTAACCTAAGGCAACGTAACATCTCGGACGTAGTATTTTACAACATTCCTGGCGGGGCGGAACCTACTTCTCGGTGGGAACATTATATATGTCTACAACGTAATATTACCTAAAATAACCCATCTAGCCCCTCGCTAGGAATGTTTTACAGAATCCAGTACGTGTCGTCCCGTACGTCTCGGTGGGGACATTATATACGTCTATAACATTATATAACCTAACCTAAGGCAACGTAACATCTCAAATGTAGTATTTTACAACATTCCAGGCGGGTCGGCCCCTACTTCTCGGTGGGCACATTACATAGGTCTATATCGTAATATAACCTATCCCAACCCATTTAGCCCCTCGCTGGTAATGTTTTACAGAATCCAGTTCGTGTCATCCGGTATGTCTCGGTGGGGAAATTATATGCGTCTAGAACGTTATATATCCTAACCTAGGGCAACCTAACATCTCGAATGTAGTATTTCACAACATTCCGTGCGGGTCAGCCCCTACTTGTCGGTGGGAACATTATATACGTCTACAACGTAATATTACCTAACCTAACCCATCTAGACCCACGCTGGTAATGTTTCACAGAATCCCGTTCGTGTCGCCCCGTACGTCACGGTTCGGACATTATATTCGTCTATAACGTTATATAACGTAACCTAAGGCAACCTAACATTTCGGATGTAGTATTTTCCAAAATTCCTGGCGGGTCGGCCCCTACTTCTCGGTGGGAACATTATATTCGTCCATAACGTAATATAACCTAACCTAACCCATCTAGCCCCTCGGCGGTAATGCTTTACAGAATCCCGTTCGTGGCGTCCCGTACGTCTCGGTGTTGACAATGTATGCGTCTATAACGTTATATATCCTAACCTAAGGCAACCTAACATCTCGGATGTCGTATTTTCCAAAATTCCTGGCGGGTCGGCCCCTACTTCTCGGTGGGAACATTATATACGTCTATAACGTAATATAACCTAACCTAACACATCTAGCCCCTCGCTGGTAATGTTTTGCAGAATCCCGTTCGTGTCGTCCCATACGTCTCGGTGCGGACATTATATAAGTCTATGACGTTATATATCCTAACCTAAGGCAACCTAACATCTCGAATGTAGTATTTTCCAAAATTCCTGGCGGGTCGGCCCCTACTTCTCGGTGGGAACATTATATTCGTCCATAACCTAATTTAACCTAACCTAACCCATCTAGCCCCTCGGCGGTAATGTTTTGCAGAATCCCGTTCGTGTCGTCCCGTACGTCTCGGTGCGGACATTATATACGTCTACAACGTTATATAACCTAACCTAAGGCAACGTAACATCTCAAATGTAGTATTTTACAACATTCAAGGCGGGTCGGCTCCTACTGCTCGTTGGGTACATTATATACGTCTATAACGTAATATAACCTAACCTAACACATCTAGCCCCTCGCTGGTAATGTTTTACAGAATCCCGGTCGTGTCTCCCCGTACTTCTCGGTGGGGAAATTATATGCGTCTAGAACGTTATATATCCTAACCTAAGGCAACCTAACATCTCGAAAGTAGTATTTCACAACATTCCGTGCGGGTCGGCCCCACTTCTCGGTAGGGACATTATATAAGTCTATATCGTAATATAACCTAACCTAACCCATCTAGACCCTCGCTGGTAATGTTTCACAGAATCCCGTTCGTGTCCGCCGTACGTCACGGTTCGGAAATTATATACGTCTATAACGTTATATAACCTAACCTAAGTCAACCTAACATCTCGAATGTAGTATTTTACAACATTCCAGGCGGGTCGGCCCCTACTTCTTGGTGGGCACACTATATACGTCTATATCGTAATATAACCTAACCTAACCAATTTTGCCCCTCGGTGACAATGTTTTACAGAATCCTGGTCGTGTTGGCTCAAACTTCTCGGTGGGGACATTATATACGTCTATAACATTGTATATCCCACCCAAAGGCAACCTAACATCTCGAATGTTGTATTTCACAACATTCCTGGCGGGTCGGCCCCACTTCTCGGTAGGGACATTATATAAGTCTATATCGTAATATAACCTAACCTATCCCATCTAGCCCCTCGCTGGTAATGTTTCACAGAATCCCGTTCGTGTCGTCCCGTACGTCTCGGTGCGGACATTATATAAGTCTATGACGTTATATATCCTAACCTAAGGCAACCTAACATCTCGGATGTAGTATTTTACAACATTCCTGGCGGGGCGGAACCTACTTCTCGGAGGGAACATTATATAAGTCTATATCATAATATAACCTAACCTAACCCATCTAGACCCACGCTGGTAATGTTTCACAGAATCCCGTTCGTGTCGTCCCGTACGTCTCGGTGCGGACATTATATACGTCTATAACGTTATATATCCTAACATAAGGCAACCTAACATCTCAAATGTAGTATTTTACAACATTCCAGGCGGGTCGGCCCCTACTTCTCGGTGGGATCATTATATACGTCCATAACGTAATATAACCTAACCTAACCCATCTAGCCCCTCGGCGGTAGTGTTTTACAGACCCCGTTCGGCTTGGTTCATAGTTCTCGGTGGGGACATTATATACGTCTATAACATTGTATATCCCACCCGAAGGCAACCTAACATCTCGAATGTAGTATTTTACAACATTCCTGACGGGTCGGCCACTACTTGTCGGTGGGAAAATTATATACGTCTACGACGTAATATTACCTAAAATAACCCATCTAGCCCCTCGCTGGTAATGTTTTACAGAATCCAGTACGTGTCGTCCCGTACGTCTCGGTGGGGACATTGTATGCGTCTATAACGTTATATATCCTAACATAAGGCAACCTAACATCTCGGACGTAGTATCTTACAACATTCCTGGCGGGACGGAACCTACTTCTCGGTGGGAACATTATATACGTCCATAACGTAACATAACCTAACCTAACCCATCTAGCCACTCGGCGGTAGTGTTTTACAGAATCCCGTTCGGCTTGGTTCATACTTCTCGGTAGGGACATTATTTAAGTCTATATCGTAATATGACCTAACCTAACCCATCTAGACCCTCGCTGGTAATGTTTCACAGAATCCCGTTCGTGTCGCGCCGTACGTCACGGTTCGGAAATTATATACGTCTATAACGTTATATAACCTAACCTAAGCCAACCTTACATCTCGACTGTAGTATTTGCAACATTCCTGGCGGGTCGGCCCCTACTTCTCGGTGGGAACATTATATATGTCTACAACGTAATATTACCTAAAATAACCCATCTAGCCCCTCGCTGGTAATGTTTTACAGAATCCAGTACGTGTCGTCCCGTACGTCTCGGTGGGGACATTATATACGTCTATAACATTATATAACCTAACCTAAGGCAACGTAACATCTCAAATGTAGTATTTTACAACATTCCAGGCGGGTCGGCCCCTACTTCTCGGTGGGCACATTACATAGGTCTATATCGTAATATAACCTATCCCAACCCATTTAGCCCCTCGCTGGTAATGTTTTACAGAATCCAGTTCGTGTCATCCGGTATGTCTCGGTGGGGAAATTATATGCGTCTAGAACGTTATATATCCTAACCTAGGGCAACCTAACATCTCGAATGTAGTATTTCACAACATTCCGTGCGGGTCAGCCCCTACTTGTCGGTGGGAACATTATATACGTCTACAACGTAATATTACCTAACCTAACCCATCTAGACCCACGCTGGTAATGTTTCACAGAATCCCGTTCGTGTCGCCCCGTACGTCACGGTTCGGACATTATATACGTCTATAACGTTATATAACGTAACCTAAGGCAACCTAACATCTCGGATGTAGTATTTTCCAAAATTCCTGGCGGGTCGGCCCCTACTTCTCGGTGGGAACATTATATTCGTCCATAACGTAATATAACTTAACCCAAACCATCTAGCCCCTCGGCGGTAATGCTTTACAGAATCCCGTTCGTGGCGTCCCGTACGTCTCGGTGTTGACAATGTATGCGTCTATAACGTTATATATCCTAACCTAAGGCAACCTAACATCTCGGATGTAGTATTTTCCAAAATTCCTGGCGGGTCGGCCCCTACTTCTCGGTGGGAACATTATATACGTCTATAACGTAATATAACCTAATCTAACACATCTAGCCCCTCGCTGGTAATGTTTTACAGAATCCCGGTCGTGTCTCCCCGTACTTCTCGGTGGGGAAATTATATGCGTCTAGAACGTTATATATCCTAACCTAAGGCAACCTAACATCTCGGATGCAGAATTTTACAACATTCCTGGCGGGGCGGCCCCTACTTCTCGGTGGGAACATTATATATGTCTACAACGTAATATTACCTAAAATAACCCATCTAGCCCCTCGCTGGTAATGTTTAACAGAAACCAGTACGTGTCGTCCCGTACGTCTCGGTGGGGACATTGTATGCGTCTATAACGTTATACATCCTAACCTAAGGCAACCTAACATCTCGGATGTAGTATTTTCCAAAATTCCTGCCGGGTCGGCCCCTACTTCTCGGTGGGAACATTATATACGTCCATAACGTAATATAACCTAACCTATCTCATCTAGCCACTCGGCGGTAGTGTTTTACAGAATCCCGGTCGTGTTGGCTCAAACTTCTCGGTGGGGACATTATATACGTCTATAACATTGTATATCCCACTCAAAGGCAACCTAACATCTCGAATGTTGTACTTAACAACATTCCTGGCGGGTCGGCCGCACTTCTCGGTAGGGACATTATATAAGTCTATATCGTAATATAACCTAACCTATCCCATCTAGCCCCTCGCTGGTAATGTTTCACAGAATCCCGTTCGTGTCGCCCCGTACGTCACGGTGCAGACATTATATACGTCCAGAACGTTATATATCCTAACCTAAGGCAACGTAACATCTCGGACGTAGTATTTTACAACATTCCTGGCGGGTCGGCCCCTACTTCTCGGTGGGAACATTATATATGTCTACAACGTAATATTACCTAAAATAACCCATCTAGCCCCTCGCTAGGAATGTTTTACAGAATCCAGTACGTGTCGTCCCGTACGTCTCGGTGGGGACATTATATACGTCTATAACATTATATAACCTAACCTAAGGCAACGTAACATCTCAAATGTAGTATTTTACAACATTCCAGGCGGGTCGGCCCCTACTTCTCGGTGGGCACATTACATAGGTCTATATCGTAATATAACCTATCCCAACCCATTTAGCCCCTCGCTGGTAATGTTTTACAGAATCCAGTTCGTGTCATCCGGTATGTCTCGGTGGGGAAATTATATGCGTCTAGAACGTTATATATCCTAACCTAGGGCAACCTAACATCTCGAATGTAGTATTTCACAACATTCCGTGCGGGTCAGCCCCTACTTGTCGGTGGGAACATTATATACGTCTACAACGTAATATTACCTAACCTAACCCATCTAGACCCACGCTGGTAATGTTTCACAGAATCCCGTTCGTGTCGCCCCGTACGTCACGGTTCGGACATTATATTCGTCTATAACGTTATATAACGTAACCTAAGGCAACCTAACATTTCGGATGTAGTATTTTCCAAAATTCCTGGCGGGTCGGCCCCTACTTCTCGGTGGGAACATTATATTCGTCCATAACGTAATATAACCTAACCTAACCCATCTAGCGCCTCGGCGGTAATGCTTTACAGAATCCCGTTCGTGGCGTCCCGTACGTCTCGGTGTTGACAATGTATGCGTCTATAACGTTATATATCCTAACCTAAGGCAACCTAACATCTCGGATGTCGTATTTTCCAAAATTCCTGGCGGGTCGGCCCCTACTTCTCGGTGGGAACATTATATACGTCTATAACGTAATATAACCTAACCTAACACATCTAGCCCCTCGCTGGTAATGTTTTACAGAATCCCGGTCGTGTCTCCCCGTACTTCTCGGTGCGGATATTATATAACTCTATGACGTTATATATCCTAACCTAAGGCAGCCTAACATCTCGAATGTTGCATTTCACAACATTCCTGGCGGGTCGGCCCCACTTATCGGTAGGGACATTATATAAGTCTATATCGTAATATAACCTAACCTATCCCATCTAGCCCCTCGCTGGTAATGTTTCACAGAATCCCGTTCGTGTCGTCCCGTACGTCTCGGTGCGGACATTATATAAGTCTATGACGTTATATATCCTAACCTAAGGCAACCTAACAGCTCGGATGTAGTATTTTACAACATTCCTGGCGGGGCGGAACCTACTTCTCGGAGGGAACATTATATAAGTCTATATCATAATATAACCTAACCTAACCCATCTAGACCCACGCTGGTAATGTTTCACAGAATCCCGTTCGTGTCGCCCCGAACGTCACGGTTCGGACATTATATACGTCTATAACGTTATATAACCTAACCTAAGGCAACGTAACATCTCAAATGTAGTATTTTACAACATTCCAGGCGGGTCGGCCCCTACTTCTCGGTGGGCACATTATATAGGTCTATATCGTAATATAACCTATCCCAACCCATTTAGCTCCTCGCTGGTAATGTTTTACAGAATCCAGTACGTGTCGTCCCTTACGTCTCGGTGGGTACATTGTATGCGTCTATAACGTTATATATCCTAACCTAAGGCAACCTAACATCTCGGATGTAGTATCTTACAACATTCCTGGCGTGGCGGAACCTACTTCTCGGTGGGAACATTATATAAGTCTATATCGTAATATAACCTTACCTAACCCATCTAGACCCTCGCTGGTAATGTTTCACAGAATCCCGTTCGTGTCCGCCGTACGTCACGGTGCGGACATTGTATGCGTCTATAACGTTATATATCCTAACCTAAGGCAACCTAACATCTCGGATGTAGTATTTTCCAAAATTCCTGCCGGGTCGGCCCCTACTTCTCGGTGGGAACATTATATACGTCCATAACGTAATATAACCTAACCTAACCCATCTAGCCCCTCGGCGGTAGTGTTTTACAGAATCCCGTTCGGCTTGGTTCATACTTCTCTGTGGGGACATTATATACGTCTATAACATTGTATATCCCACCCAAAGGCAACCTAACATCTCGAATGTTGTATTTCACAACATTCCTGGCGGGTCGGCCGCACTTCTCGGTAGGGACATTATATAAGTCTATATCGTAATATAACCTAACCTATCCCATCTAGCCCCTCGCTGGTAATGTTTCACAGAATCCCGTTCGTGTCGCCCCGTACGTCACGGTGCGGACATTATATACGTCCAGAACGTTATATATCCTAACCTAAGGCAACCTAACATCTCGGACGTAGTATTTTACAACATTCCTGGCGGGTCGGCCCCTACTTCTCGGTGGGAACATTATATATGTCTACAACGTAATATTACCTAAAATAACCCATCTAGCCCCTCGCTAGGAATGTTTTACAGAATCCAGTACGTGTCGTCCCGTACGTCTCGGTGGGGACATTATATACGTCTATAACATTATATAACCTAACCTAAGGCAACGTAACATCTCAAATGTAGTATTTTACAACATTCCAGGCGGGTCGGCCCCTACTTCTCGGTGGGCACATTACATAGGTCTATATCGTAATATAAACTATCCCAACCCATTTAGCCCCTCGCTGGTAATGTTTTACAGAATCCAGTTCGTGTCATCCGGTATGTCTCGGTGGGGAAATTATATGCGTCTAGAACGTTATATATCCTAACCTAGGGCAACCTAACATCTCGAATGTAGTATTTCACAACATTCCGTGCGGGTCAGCCCCTACTTGTCGGTGGGAACATTATATACGTCTACAACGTAATATTACCTAACCTAACCCATCTAGACCCACGCTGGTAATGTTTCACAGAATCCCGTTCGTGTCGCCCCGTACGTCACGGTTCGGACATTATATTCGTCTATAACGTTATATAACGTAACCTAAGGCAACCTAACATCTCGGATGTAGTATTTTCCAAAATTCCTGGCGGGTCGGCCCCTACTTCTCGGTGGGAACATTATATACGTCTATAACGTAATATAACCTAACCTAACACATCTAGCCCCTCGCTGGTAATGTTTTACAGAATCCCGGTCGTGTCTCCCCGTACTTCTCGGTGGGGAAATTATATGCGTCTAGAACGTTATATATCCTAACCTAAGGCAACCTAACATCTCGGATGCAGTATTTTACAACATTCCTGGCGGGGCGGCCCCTACTTCTCGGTGGGAACATTATATATGTCTACAACGTAATATTACCTAAAATAACCCATCTAGCCCCTCGCTGGTAATGTTTAACAGAAACCAGTACGTGTCGTCCCGTACGTCTCGGTGGGGACATTGTATGCGTCTATAACGTTATACATCCTAACCTAAGGCAACCTAACATCTCGGATGTAGTATTATACAACATTCCTGGCGGGGCGCAACCTACTTCTTGGTGGGAACATTTTATAAGTCTATTTCATAATATAACCTAACCTAACCCATCTAGACCCACGCTGGTAATGTTTCACAGAATCCCGTTCGTGTCGCCCCGTACGTCACGGTTCGGACATTATATACGTCTATAACGTTATATAACCTAACCTAAGGCAACGTAACATCTCAAATGTAGTATTTTACAACATTCCAGGCGGATCGGCCCCTACTTCTCGGTGGGCACAGTATATATGTCTATATCGTAATATAACCTATCCCAACCCATTTAGCCCCTCGCTGGTAATGTTTTACAGAATCCAGTTCGTATCGTCCCGTACGTCTCGGTGGGGACATTGTATGCGTCTATAACGTTATATATCCTAACCTAAGGCAACTTAACATCTCGAATGTAGTATTTTACAACATTCCTGGCGGGTCGGCCACTACTTGTCGGTGGGAAAATTATATACGTCTACGACGTAATATTACATAAAATAACCCATCTAGCCCCTCGCTGGTAATGTTTTACAGAATCCAGTACGTGTCGTCCCGTACGTCTCGGTGGGGACATTGTATGCGTCTATAACGTTATATATACTAACATAAGGCAACCTAACATCTCGGATGTAGTATCTTACAACATTCCTGGCGGGGCGGAACCTACTTCTCGGTGGGAACATTATATAAGTCTATATCATAATATAACCTAACCTAACCCATCTAGACCCACGCTGGTAATGTTTCACAGAATCCCGTTCGTGTCGCCCCGTACGTCACGGTTCGGACATTATATACGTCTATAACGTTATATAACGTAACCTAAGGCAACCTAACATCTCGGATGTAGTATTTTCCAAAATTCCGGGCGGGTCGGCCCCTACTTCTCGGTGGGAACATTATATTCGTCCATAACGTAATATAACCTAACCTAACCCAACTAGCCCCTCGGCGGTAGTGTTTTACAGAATCCCGTTCGGCTTGGTTCATACTTCTAGGTGGGGACATTATATACGTCTATAACATTGTATATCCCACCCGAAGGCAACCTAACATCTCGAATGTAGTATTTCACAACATTCCTGGCGGTTCAGCCCCACTTCTCGGTGGGGACATTATATACGTCTACAACGTAATATTATCTAACCTAACCCATCTAGCCCCTCGCTGGTAATGTGTTACAGAATCCAGTACGTGTCGTCCCGTACGTCTCGGTGGGGACATTGTATGCGTCTATAACGTTATATATCCTAACCTAAGGCAACCTAACATCTCGGATGTAGTATTATACAACATTCCTGGCGGGGCGGAACCTACTTCTCGGTGGGAACATTATATAAGTCTATTTCATAATATAACCTAACCTAACCCATCTAGACCCACGTTGGTAATGTTTCACAGAATCCCGTTCGTGTCGCCCCGTACGTCACGGTTCGGACATTATATACGTCTATAACGTTATATAACCTAACCTAAGGCAACGTAACATTTCAAATGTAGTATTTTACAACATTCCAGGCGGGTCGGCCCCTGCTGCTCGGTGGGCACATTACATAGGTCTATATCGTAATATAACCAATCCCAACCCATTTAGCCACTCGCTGGTAATGTTTTACAGAATCCAGTTCGTGTCGTCCTGTATGTCTCGGTGGGGAAATTATATGCGTCTAGAACGTTATATATCCTAACCTAAGGCAACCTAACATCTCGAATGTAGTATTTCACAACATTCCGTGCGGGTCGGCCCCACTTCTCGGTAGGGACATTATATAAGTCTATATCGTAATATAACCTAACCTAACCCATCTAGACCCTTGCTGGTAATGTTTCACAGAATCCCGTTCGTGTCGCCACGTACGTCACGGTGCGGATATTATATACGTCTATAACGCTATATATCCTAACCTAAGTCAACCTAACATCTCGGATGTAGTATTTTACAACATTCCTGGCGGGTCGGACCCTACTTGTCGCTGGGAACATTATATACGTCTGCAACGTAATATTACCTAAAATAACCCATCTAGCCCCTCGCTGGTAATGTTTTACAGAATCCAGTACGTGTCGTCACGTACGTCTCGGTGGGGACATTGTATGCGTCTGTAACGTTATATATCCTAACCTAAGGCAACCTAACATCTCGGATGTAGTATTTTCCAAAATTCCTGCCGGGTCGGCCCCTACTTCTCGGTGGGAACATTATATACGTCCATAACGTAATATAACCTAACCTAACCCATCTAGCCCCTCGGCGGTAGTGTTTTACAGAATCCCGTTCGGCATGGTTCATACTTCTCGGTGGGGACATTATATACGTCTATAACATTGTATATCCCACCCGAAGGCAACCTAACATCTCGAATGTAGTATTTCACAACATTCCTGGCGGTTCGGCCCCACTTCTCGGTGGGGACATTATATACGTCTACAACGTAATATTATCTAACCTAACCCTTCTGGCCCCTCGCTGGTAATGTTTTACAGAATCCAGTACGTGTCGTCCCGTACGTCTCGGTGGGGACATTGTATGCGTCTATAACGTTATATAACCTAACCTAAGGCAACGTAATATCTCAAATGTAGTATTTTACAACATTCCAGGCGGGTCGGCCCCTACTTCTCGGTGGGCACATTATATAGGACTATATCATAATATAACCTAACCTAACCAATTTTGCCCCTCGGTGACAATGTTTTACAGAATCCCGGTCGTGTTGGCCCAAACTTCTCGGTGGGGACATTATATACCTCTATAACATTGTATATCCCACCCAAAGGCAACCTAACATCTCGAATGTTATATTTCACAACATTCCTGGCGGGTCGGCCCCACTTCTCGGTAGGGACATTATATAAGTCTATATCGTAATATAACCTAACCTATCCCATCTAGCCCCTCGCTGGTAATGTTTCACAGAATCCCGTTCGTGTCGTCCCGTACGTCTCGGTGCGGACATTATATAAGTCTGTGACGTTATATATCCTAACATAAGGCAACCTAACATCTCGGATGTAGTATCTTACAACATTCCTGGCGGGGCGGAACCTACTTCTCGGAGGGAACATTATATAAGTCTATATCATAATATAACCTAACCTAACAAATCTAGACCCACGCTGGTAATGTTTCACAGAATCCCGTTCGTGTCGCCCCGTACGTCACGGTTCGGACATTATATACGTCTATAACGTTATATAACCTAACCTAAGGCAACGTAACATCTCAAATGTAGTATTTTACAACATTCCAGGCGGGTCGGCCCCTACTTCTCGGTGGGCACATTACATAGGTCTATATCGTAATATAACCAATCCCAACCCATTTAGCCACTCGCTGGTAATGTTTTACAGAATCCAGTTCGTGTCGTCCTGTATGTCGCTGTGGGGAAATTATATGCGTCTAGAACGTTATATATCCTAACCTAAGGCAACTTAACATCTCGAAGGTAGTATTTCACAACATTCCGTGCGGGTCGGCCCCACTTCTCGGTAGGGACATTATATAAGTCTATTCGTAATATAACCTAACCTAACCCATCTAGACCCTTGCTGGTAATGTTTCACAGATTCCCGTTCGTGTCGCCTCGTACGTCACGGTGCGGATATTATATACGTCTATAACGCTATATATCCTAACCTAAGTAAACCTAACATCTCGGATGTAGTATTTTACAACATTCCTGGCGGGTCGGCCCCTACTTGTCGGTGGGAACATTATATACGTCTGCAACGTAATATCACCTAAAATAACCCATCTAGCCCCTCGCTGGTAATGTTTTACAGGATCCAGTACGTGTCGTCCCGTACGTCTCGGTGGGGACATTGTATGCGTCTATAACGTTATATATCCTAACCTAAGGCAACCTAACATCTCAAATGTAGTATTTTACAACATTCCAGGCGGGTCGGCCCCTACATCTCGGTGGGCACATTATATATGCCTATATCGCAATATAACCTAACCTAACCGATTTAGCCCCTCGCTGGTAATGTTTTACAGAATCCAGTTCGTGTCGTCCCGTACGTTTCGGTGGGGACATTGTATGCGTCTATAAAGTTATATATCCTAACCTAAGGCAACCTAACATCTCGGATGTAGTATTTTACAACATTCCTGGCGGGGCGGAACCTACTTCTCGGTGGGAACATTATATAAGTCTATATCGTAATATAACCTAACCTAACCCATCTAGACCCTCGCTGGTAATGTTTCACAGAATCCCGTTCGTGTCGCGCCGTACGTCACGGTTCGGACATTGTATACGTCTATAACGTTATATATCCTAACCTGAGGCGTCTTAACATCTCGAATGTAGTATTTTACAACATTCCAGGCGGGTCGGCTCCTACTGCTCGTTGGGTACATTATATACGTCTATAACGTAATATAACCTAACCTAACCCATCTAGACCCTCGCTGGTAATGTTTCACAGAAACCCGTTCGTGTCCGCCGTACGTCACGGTGCGGACATTGTATGCGTCTATAACGTTATATATCCTAACCTAAGGCAACCTAACATCTCGGATGTAGTATTATACAACATTCCTGGCGGGGCGGAACCTACTTCTCGGTGGGAACATTATATAAGTCTATTTCATAATATAACCTAACCTAACCCATCTAGACCCACGCTGGTAATGTTTCACAGAATCCCGTTCGTGTCGCCCCGTACGTCACGGTTCGGACATGATATACGTCTATAACGTTATATAACCTAACCTAAGGCAACCTAACATCTCGAATGTAGTATTTTACAACATTCCAGGCGGGTCGGCCCCTACTTCTTGGTGGGCACATTATATATGTCTATATCGTAATATAACCTAACCTAACCAATTTTGCCCCTCGGTGACAATGTTTTACAGAATCCCGGTTGTGTTGGCTCAAACTCCTCGGTGGGGACATTATATACGTCTATAACATTGTATATCCCACCCAAAGGCAACCTAACATCTCGAATGTTGTATTTCACAACATTCCTGGCGTGTCGGCCCCACTTCTCGGTAGGGACATTATATAAGTCTATATCGTAATATAACCTAACCTATCCCATCTAGCCCCTCGCTGGTAATGTTTTACAGAATCCCGTTCGTGGCGTCCCGTACGTCTCGGAGCGGACATTATACAAGTCTATAACTTTATATATCCTAACCTGAGGCGTCTTAACATCTCGGATGTAGTATTTTACAACATTCCTGGCGGGGCGGCCCCTACTTCTCGGTGGGAACATTATATATGTCTACAACGTAATATTACATAAAATAACCCATCTAGCCCCTCGCTGGTAATGTTTAACAGAAACCAGTACGTGTCGTCCCGTACGTCTCGGTGGGGACATTGTATGCGTCTATAACGTTATACATACTAACCTAAGGCAACCTAACATCTCGGATGAAGTATTATACAACATTCCTGGCGGGGCGCAACCTACTTCTCGGTGGGAACATTATATAAGTCTATTTCATAATATAACCTAACCTAACCCATCTAGACCCACGCTGGTAATGTTTCACAGAATCCCGTTCGTGTCGCCCCGTACGTCACGGTTCGGACATGATATACGTCTATAACGTTATATAACCTAACCTAAGGCAACGTAACATCTCAAATGTAGTATTTCACAACATTCCAGGCGGGTCGGCCCCTACTTCTCGGTGGGCACATTACATAGGTCTATATCGTAATATAACCTATCCCAACGCATTTAGCCCCTCGCTGGTAATGTTTTACAGAATCCAGTTCGTGTCGTCCTGTATGTCTCGGTGGGGAAATTATATGCGTCTAGAACGTGATATATCCTAACCTAAGGCAACCTAACATCTCGGATGTAGTATTTTACAACATTCCTGGCGGGGCGGCCCCTACTTCTCGGTGGGAACATGATATACGTCTATATCCTAATATAACCTAACCTAACCAATTTTGCCCCTCGGTGACAATGTTTTACAGAATCCCGGTCGTGTTGGCTCAAACTTCTCGGTGGGGAAATTATATGCGTCCAGAACGTCATATATCCTAACCTAAGGCAACCTAACATCTCGGACGTAGTATTTTACAACATTCCAGGCGGGTCGGCCCCTACTTCTCGGTGGGAACATTATATATGTCTACAACGTAATATTACCTAACCTATCCCATCTAGCCCCTCGCTGGTAATGTTTCACAGAATCCCGTTCGTGTCGTCCCGTACGTCTCGGTGCGGACATTGTATGCGTCTATAACGTTATATATCCTAACCTAAGGCAACCTAACATCTCGGATGTAGTATTTTCCAAAATTCCTGGCGGGTCGGCCCCTACTTCTCGGTGGGAACATTACATTCGTCCATAACGTAATTTAACCTAACGTAACCCATCTAGCCCCTCGGCGGTAATGTTTTGCAGAATCACGTTCGTGTCGTCCCGTACGTCTCGGTGCGGACATTATATAAGTCTATGACGTTATATATCCTAACCTAAGGCAACCTAACATCTCGATTGTAGTATTTTACAACATTCCACTCGGGTCGGCCCCTAATTCTCGTTGGGTGCATTATATACGTCTATAACGTAATATAACCTAACCTGACCCATCTAGCCCCTCGCTGGTAATGTTTTACAGAATCCAAGTCGTGTCTCCCCGTATTTTTCGGTGGGGAAATTATATGCGTCCAGAACGTTATATATCCTAACCTAAGGCGACCTAACATCTCGGACGTAGTATTTTACAACATTCCAGGCGGGTCGGCCCCTACTTCTTGGTGGGCACATCATATACGTCTATATCGTAATATAACCTAACCTAACCAATTTTGCCCCTCGGTGACAATGTTTTACAGAATCCCGGTCGTGTTGGCTCAAACTTCTCGGTGGGGACATTATATACGTCTATAACATTGTATATCCCGCCCAAAGGCAACCTAACATCTCGAATGTTGTATTTCACAACATTCCTGGCGGGTCGGCCCCACTTCTCGGTAGGGACATTATATAAGTCTATATCGTAATATAACCTAACCTATCCCATCTAGCCCCTCGCTGGTAATGTTTCCAAGAATCCCGTTCGTGTCGTCCCGTACGTCTCAGTGCGGACATTGTATGTGTCTATAACGTTATATATCCGCACCTAAGGCAACCTAACATCTCGGATGTAGTATTTTCCAAACTTCCTGGCGGATCGGCCCCTACTTCTCGGTGGGAACATTATATTCGTCCATAACGTAATTTAACCTAACCTAACCCATCTAGCCCCTCGGCGGTAATGTTTTGCAGAATCACGTTCGTGTCGTCCCGTACGTCTCGGTGCGGACATTATATAAGTCTATGACGTTATATACCCTAACCTAAGGCAACCTAACATCTCGAATGTAGTATTTTACAACATTCCACTCGGGTCGGCCCCTAATTCTCGTTGGGTACATTATATACGTCTATAACGTAATATAACCTAACCTAATCCATCTAGCCCCTCGCTGGTAATGTTTTACAGAATCCAAGTCGTGTCTCCCCGTACTTCTCGGTGGGGAAATTATATGCGTCCAGAACGTTATATGTCCTAACCTAAGGCAACCTAACATCTCGAATGTAGTATTTCACAACATTCCGTGCGGGTCGGCCCCACTTCTCGGTAGGGACATTATATAAGTCTATATCGTAATATAACCTAACCTAACCCATCTAGACCCTTGCTGGTAATGTTTCACAGAATACCGTTCGTGTCGCCACGTACGTCACGGTGCGGATATTATATACGTCTATAACGCTATATATCCTAACCTAAGTCAACCTAACATCTCGGATGTAGTATTTTACAACATTCCTGGCGGGTCGGCCCCTACTTGTCGGTGGGAACATTATATACGTCTGCAACGTAATATTACCTAAAATAACCCATCTAGCCCCTCGCTGGTAATGTTTTACAGAATCCAGTACGTGTCGTCCCGTACGTCTCGGTGGGGACATTGTATGCGTCTATAACGTTATATATCCTAACCTAAGGCAACCTAACATCTCAAATGTAGTATTTTACAACATTCCAGGCGGGTCGGCCCCTACATCTCGGTGGGCACATTATATATGCCTATATCGCAATATAACCTAACCTAACCCATCTAGACCCTCGCTGGTAATGTTTCACAGAATCCCGTTCGTGTCCGCCGTACGTCACGGTGCGGACATTGTATGCGTCTATAACGTTATATATCCTAACCTAAGGCAACCTAACATCTCGGATGTAGTATTTTCCAAAATTCCTGCCGGGTCGGCCCCTACTTCTCGGTGGGAACATTATATACGTCCATAACGTAATATAACCTAACCTAACCCATCTAGCCCCTCGGCGGTAGTGTTTTACAGAATCCCGTTCGGCTTGGTTCATACTTCTCGGTGGGGACATTATATACGTCTATAACTTTGTATATCCCACTCGAAGGCAACCTAACATCTCGAATGTAGTATTTCACACCAATCCTGGCGGGTCGGCCCCACTTCTCGGTAGGGACATTATTTAAGTCTATATCGTAATATGACCTAACCTAACCCATCTAGACCCTCGCTGGTAATGTTTCACAGAATCCCGTTCGTGTCGCCCCGTACGTCACGGTTCGGAAATTATATACGTCTATAACGTTATATAACCTAACCTAAGGCAACCTAACATCTCGAATGTAGTATTTTACAACATTCCAGGCGGGTAGGCCCCTACTTCTTGGTGGGCACATTATATACGTCTATATCATAATATAACCTAACCTAACCAATTTTGCCCCTCGGTGACAATGTTTTACAGAATCCCGGTCGTGTTGGCCCAAACTTCTCGGTGGGGACATTATATACGTCTATAACATTGTATATCCCACCCATAGGCAACCTAACATCTCGGATGCAGTATTTAACAACATTCCGTGCGGGTCGGCCCCACTTCTCGGTAGGGACATTATATAAGTCTATTCGTAATATAACCTAACCTAACCCATCTAGACCCTTGCTGGTAATGTTTCACAGAATCCCGTTCGTGTCGCCTCGTACGTCACGGTGCGGATATTATATACGTCTATAACGCTATATATCCTAACCTAAGTCAACCTAACATCTCGGATGTAGTATTTTACAACATTCCTGGCGGGTCGGCCCCTACTTGTCGGTGGGAACATTATATACGTCTGCAACGTAATATTACCTAAAATAACCCATCTAGACCCACGCTGGTAATGTTTCACTGAATCCCGTTCGTGTCGCCCCGTACGTCACGGTTCGGACATTATATACGTCTATAACGTTATATAACGTAACCTAAGGCAACCTAACATCTCGGATATAGTATTTTCCAAAATTCCGGGCGGGTCGGCCCCTACTTCTCGGTGGGAACATTAGATTCGTCCACAACGTAATTTAACCTAAGCTAACCCATCTAGCCCCTCGGCGGTAATGTTTTGCAGAATCACGTTCGTGTCGTCCCGTACGTCTCGGTGCGGACATTATATAAGTCTATGACGTTATATATCCTAACCTAAGGCAACCTAACATCTCGGATGTAGTATTTTACAACATTCCTGGCGGGGCGGAACCTACTTCTCGGTGGGAACATTATATAAGTCTATATTGTAATATAACCTAACCTAACCCATCTAGACCCTCGCTGGTAATGTTTCACAGAATCCCGTTCGTGTCCGCCGTACGTCACGGTGCGGACATTGTATGCGTCTATAACGTTATATATCCTAACCTAAGGCAACCTAACATCTCGGATGTAGTATTTTCCAAAATTCCTGCCGGGTCGGCCCCCACTTCTCGGTGGGAACATTATATACGTCCATAACGTAATATAACCTAACCTAACCCATCTAGCCCCTCGGCGGTAGTGTTTTACAGAATCCCGTTCGGCTTGGTTCATACTTCTCGGTGGGGACATTATATACGTCTATAACATTGTATATCCCACCCGAAGGCAACCTAACATCTCGAATGTAGTATTTCACAACATTCCTGGCGGGTCGGCCCCACTTCTCTGTAGGGACATTATTTAAGTCTATATCGTAATATGACCTAACCTAACCCATCTCGACCCTCGCTGGTAATGTTTCACAGAATCCCGTTCGTGTCGCCCCGTACGTCACGGTTCGGAAATTATATACGTCTATAACGTTATATAACCTAACCTAAGGCAACCTAACATCTCGAATGTAGTATTTTACAACATTCCAGGCGGGTCGGCCCCTACTTCTTGGTGGGCACATTATATATGTCTATATCGTAATATAACCTAACCTAACCAATTTTGCCCCTCGGTGACAATGTTTTACAGAATCCCGGTTGTGTTGGCTCAAACTTCTCGGTGGGGACATTATATACGTCTATAACATTGTATATCCCACCCAAAGGCAACCTAACATCTCGAATGTTGTATTTCACAACATTCCTGGCGTGTCGGCCCCACTTCTCGGTAGGGACATTATATAAGTCTATATCGTAATATAACCTAACCTATCCCATCTAGCCCCTCGCTGGTAATGTTTTACAGAATCCCGTTCGTGGCTTCCCGTACGTCTCGGAGCGGACATTATACAAGTCTATAACTTTATATATCCTAACCTGAGGCGTCTTAACATCTCGGATGTAGTATTTTACAACATTCCTGGCGGGGCGGCCCCTACTTCTCGGTGGGAACATTATATATGTCTACAACGTAATATTACATAAAATAACCCATCTAGCTCCTCGCTGGTAATGTTTAACAGAAACCAGTACGTGTCGTCCCGTACGTCTCGGTGGGGACATTGTATGCGTCTATAACGTTATACATACTAACCTAAGGCAACCTAACATCTCGGATGAAGTATTATACAACATTCCTGGCGGGGCGCAACCTACTTCTCGGTGGGAACATTATATAAGTCTATTTCATAATATAACCTAACCTAACCCATCTAGACCCACGCTGGTAATGTTTCACAGAATCCCGTTCGTGTCGCCCCGTACGTCACGGTTCGGACATGATATACGTCTATAACGTTATATAACCTAACCTAAGGCAACGTAACATCTCAAATGTAGTATTTCACAACATTCCAGGCGGGTCGGCCCCTACTTCTCGGTGGGCACATTACATAGGTCTATATCGTAATATAACCTATCCCAACGCATTTAGCCCCTCGCTGGTAATGTTTTACAGAATCCAGTTCGTGTCGTCCTGTATGTCTCGGTGGGGAAATTATATGCGTCTAGAACGTGATATATCCTAACCTAAGGCAACCTAACATCTCGGATGTAGTATTTTACAACATTCCTGGCGGGGCGGCCCCTACTTCTCGGTGGGAACATGATATACGTCTATATCCTAATATAACCTAACCTAACCAATTTTGCCCCTCGGTGACAATGTTTTACAGAATCCCGTTCGTGTTGGCTCAAACTTCTCGGTGGGGAAATTATATGCGTCCAGAACGTCATATATCCTAACCTAAGGCAACCTAACATCTCGGACGTAGTATTTTACAACATTCCAGGCGGGTCGGCCCCTACTTCTCGGTGGGAACATTATATATGTCTACAACGTAATATTACCTAACCTATCCCATCTAGCCCCTCGCTGGTAATGTTTCACAGAATCCCGTTCGTGTCGTCCCGTACGTCTCGGTGCGGACATTGTATGCGTCTATAACGTTATATATCCTAACCTAAGGCAACCTAACATCTCGGATGTAGTATTTTCCAAAATTCCTGGCGGGTCGGCCCCTACTTCTCAGTGGGAACATTACATTCGTCCATAACGTAATTTAACCTAACCTAACCCATCTAGCCCCTCGGCGGTAATGTTTTGCAGAATCACGTTCGTGTCGTCCCGTACGTCTCGGTGCGGACATTATATAAGTCTATGACGTTATATATCCTAACCTAAGGCAACCTAACATCTCGATTGTAGTATTTTACAACATTCCACTCGGGACGGCCCCTAATTCTCGTTGGGTGCATTATATACGTCTATAACGTAATATAACCTAACCTGACCCATCTAGCCCCTCGCTGGTAATGTTTTACAGAATCCAAGTCGTGTCTCCCCGTATTTTTCGGTGGGGAAATTATATGCGTCCAGAACGTTATATATCCTAACCTAAGGCGACCTAACATCTCGGACGTAGTATTTTACAACATTCCAGGCGGGTCGGCCCCTACTTCTTGGTGGGCACATCATATACGTCTATATCGTAATATAACCTAACCTAACCAATTTTGCCCCTCGGTGACAATGTTTTACAGAATCCCGGTCGTGTTGGCTCAAACTTCTCGGTGGGGACATTATATACGTCTATAACATTGTATATCCCGCCCAAAGGCAACCTAACATCTCGAATGTTGTATTTCACAACATTCCTGGCGGGTCGGCCCCACTTCTCGGTAGGGACATTATATAAGTCTATATCGTAGTATAACCTAACCTATCCCATCTAGCCCCTCGCTGGTAATGTTTCCAAGAATCCCGTTCGTGTCGTCCCGTACGTCTCAGTGCGGACATTGTATGCGTCTATAACGTTATATATCCTCACCTAAGGCAACCTAACATCTCGGATGTAGTATTTTCCAAAATTCCTGGCGGGTCGGCCCCTACTTCTCGGTGGGAACATTACATTCGTCCATAACGTAATTTAACCTAACCTAACCCATCTAGCCCCTCGGCGGTAATGTTTTGCAGAATCACGTTCGTGTCGTCCCGTACGTCTCGGTGCGGACATTATATAAGTCTATGACGTTATATATCCTAACCTAAGGCAACCTAACATCTCGATTGTAGTATTTTACAACATTCCACTCGGGTCGGCCCCTAATTCTCGTTGGGTGCATTATATACGTCTATAACGTAATATAACCTAACCTGACCCATCTAGCCCCTCGCTGGTAATATTTTACAGAATCCAAGTCGTGTCTCCCCGTATTTTTCGGTGGGGAAATTATATGCGTCCAGAACGTTATATATCCTAACCTAAGGCGACCTGACATCTCGGACGTAGTATTTTACAACATTCCAGGCGGGTCGGCCCCTACTTCTTGGTGGGCACATCATATACGTCTATATCGTAATATAACCTAACCTAACCAATTTTGCCCCTCGGTGACAATGTTTTACAGAATCCCGGTCGTGTCGCCTCGTACGTCACGGTGCGGATATTATATACGTCTATAACGCTATATATCCTAACCTAAGTCAACCTAACATCTCGGATGTAGTATGTTACAACATTCATGGCGGGTCGGCCCCTACTTGTCGGTGCGAACATTATATACGTCTGCAACGTAATATTACCTAAAATAACCCATCTAGCCCCTCGCTGGTAATGTTTTACAGAATCCAGTACGTGTCGTCCCGTACGTCTCGGTGGGGACATTGTATGCGTCTATAACGTTATATATCCTAACCTAAGGCAACCTAACATCTCAAATGTAGTATTTTACAACATTCCAGGCGGGTCGGCCCCTACATCTCGGTGGGCACATTATATATGTCTATATCGCAATATAACCTAACCTAACCGATTTAGCCCCTCGCTGGTAATGTTTTACAGAATCCAGTTCGTGTCGTCCCGTACGTTTCGGTGGGGACATTGTATGCGTCTATAAAGTTATATATCCTAACCTAAGGCAACCTAACATCTCGGATGTAGTATTTTACAACATTCCTGGCGGGGCGGAACCTACTTCTCGGTGGGAACATTATATAAGTCTATATCGTAATATAACCTAACCTAACCCATCTAGACCCTCGCTGGTAATGTTTCACAGAATCCCGTTCGTGTCGTCCCGTACGTCTCAGTGCGGACATTGTATGCGTCTATAACGTTATATATCCTCACCTAAGGCAACCTAACATCTCGGATGTAGTATTTTCCAAAATTCCTGGCGGGTCGGCCCCTACTTCTCGGTGGGAACATTACATTCGTCCATAACGTAATTTAACCTAACCTAACCCATCTAGCCCCTCGGCGGTAATGTTTTGCAGAATCACGTTCGTGTCGTCCCGTACGTCTCGGTGCGGACATTATATAAGTCTATGACGTTATATATCCTAACCTAAGGCAACCTAACATCTCGATTGTAGTATTTTACAACATTCCACTCGGGTCGGCCCCTAATTCTCGTTGGGTGCATTATATACGTCTATAACGTAATATAACCTAACCTGACCCATCTAGCCCCTCGCTGGTAATATTTTACAGAATCCAAGTCGTGTCTCCCCGTATTTTTCGGTGGGGAAATTATATGCGTCCAGAACGTTATATATCCTAACCTAAGGCGACCTGACATCTCGGACGTAGTATTTTACAACATTCCAGGCGGGTCGGCCCCTACTTCTTGGTGGGCACATCATATACGTCTATATCGTAATATAACCTAACCTAACCAATTTTGCCCCTCGGTGACAATGTTTTACAGAATCCCGGTCGTGTCGCCTCGTACGTCACGGTGCGGATATTATATACGTCTATAACGCTATATATCCTAACCTAAGTCAACCTAACATCTCGGATGTAGTATTTTACAACATTCCTGGCGGGTCGGCCCCTACTTGTCGGTGCGAACATTATATACGTCTGCAACGTAATATTACCTAAAATAACCCATCTAGCCCCTCGCTGGTAATGTTTTACAGAATCCAGTACGTGTCGTCCCGTACGTCTCGGTGGGGACATTGTATGCGTCTATAACGTTATATATCCTAACCTAAGGCAACCTAACATCTCAAATGTAGTATTTTACAACATTCCAGGCGGGTCGGCCCCTACATCTCGGTGGGCACATTATATATGTCTATATCGCAATATAACCTAACCTAACCGATTTAGCCCCTCGCTGGTAATGTTTTACAGAATCCAGTTCGTGTCGTCCCGTACGTTTCGGTGGGGACATTGTATGCGTCTATAAAGTTATATATCCTAACCTAAGGCAACCTAACATCTCGGATGTAGTATTTTACAACATTCCTGGCGGGGCGGAACCTACTTCTCGGTGGGAACATTATATAAGTCTATATCGTAATATAACCTAACCTAACCCATCTAGACCCTCGCTGGTAATGTTTCACAGAATCCCGTTCGTGTCCGCCGTACGTCACGGTGCGGACATTGTATGCGTCTATAACGTTATATATCCTAACCCAAGGCAACCTAACATCTCGGATGTAGTATTCTCCAAAATTTCTGCCGGGTCGGCCCCTACTTCTCGGTGGGGACATTATATACGTCCATAACGTAATATAACCTAACCTAACCCATCTAGCCCCTCGGCGGTAGTGTTTTACAGAATCCCGTTCGGCTTGGTTCATACTTCTCGGTGGGGCATTATATACGTCTATAACATTGTATATCCCACCCGAAGGCAACCTAACATCTCGAATGTAGTATTTCACACCAATCCTGGCGGGTCGGTCCCACTTCTCGGTAGGGACATTATTTAAGTCTATATCGTAATATGACCTAACCTAACCCATCTAGACCCTCGCTGGTAATGTTTCACAGAATCCCGTTCGTGTCGCCCCGTACGTCACGGTTCGGAAATTATATACGTCTATAACGTTATATAACCTAACCTAAGGCAACCTAACATCTCGAATGTAGTATTTTACAACATTCCAGGCGGGTAGGCCCCTACTTCTTGGTGGGCGCATTATATACGTCTATATCATAGTATAACCTAACCTAACCAATTTTGCCCCTCGGTGACAATGTTTTACAGAATCCCGGTCGTGTTGGCCCAAACTTCTCGGTGGGGACATTATATACGTCTATAACATTGTCTATCCCACCCAAAGGCAACCTAACATCTCGAATGTTGTATTTCACAACATTCCTGGCGGGTCGGCCCCACTTCTCGGTAGGGACATTATATAAGTCTATATCGTAATATAACCTAACCTATCCCATCTAGCCCCTCGCTGGTAATGTTTCACAGAATCCCGTTCGTGTCGTCCCGTACGTCTCGGTGCGGACATTATATAAGTCTGTGACGTTATATATCCTAACCTAAGGCAACCTAACATCTCGGATGTAGTATTTTACAACATTCCTGGCGGGGCGGAACCTACTTCTCGGAGGGAACATTATATAAGTCTATATCATAATATAACCTAACCTAACACATCTAGACCCACGCTGGTAATGTTTCACAGAATCCCGTTCGTGTCGCCCCGTACGTCACGGTTCGGACATTATATACGTCTATAACGTTATATAACCTAACCTAAGGCAACGTAACATCTCAAATGTAGTATTTTACAACATTCCAGGCGGGTCGGCCCCTACTTCTCGGTGGGCACATTACATAGGTCTATATCGTAATATAACCAATCCCAACCCATTTAGCCACTCGCTGGTAATGTTTTACAGAATCCAGTTCGTGTCGTCCTGTATGTCGCTGTGGGGAAATTATATGCGTCTAGAACGTTATATATCCTAACCTAAGGCAACCTAACATCTCGAAGGTAGTATTTCACAACATTCCGTGCGGGTCGGCCCCACTTCTCGGTAGGGACATTATATAAGTCTATTCGTAATATAACCTAACCTAACCCATCTAGCCCCTCGCTGGTAATGTTTTACAGAATCCAGTACGTGTCGTCCCGTACGTCTCGTTGGGGACATTGTATGCGTCTATAACGTTATATATCCTAACCTAAGGCAACCTAACATCTCAAATGTAGTATTTTACAACATTCCAGGCGCGTCGGCCCCTACATCTCGGTGGGCACATTATATATATCTATATCGCAATATAACCTAACCTAACCGATTTAGCCCCTCGCCGGTAATGTTTTACAGAATCCAGTTCGTGTCGTCCCGTACGTTTCGGTGGGGACATTGTATGCGTCTATAAAGTTATATATCCTAACCTAAGGCAACCTAACATCTCGGATGTAGTATTTTACAACACTCCTGGCGGGGCGGAACCTACTTCTCGGTGGGAACATTATATAAGTCTATATCGTAATATAACCTAACCTAACCCATCTAGACCCTCGCTGGTAATGTTTCACAGAATCCCGTTCGTGTCCGCCGTACGTCACGGTGCGGACATTGTATGCGTCTATAACGTTATATATCCTAACCTAAGGGAACCTAACATATCGGATGTAGTATTCTCCAAAATTCCTGCCGGGTCGGCCCCTACTTCTCGGTGGGGACATTATATACGTCCATAACGTAATATAACCTAACCTAACCCATCTAGCCCCTCGGCGGTAGTGTTTTACAGAATCCCGTTCGGCTTGGTTCATACTTCTCGGTGGGGACATTATATACGTCTATAACATTGTATATCCCACCCGAAGGCAACCTAACATCTCGAATGTAGTATTTCACACCAATCCTGGCGGGTCGGTCCCACTTCTCGGTAGGGACATTATTTAAGTCTATATCGTAATATGACCTAACCTAACCCATCTAGACCCTCGCTGGTAATGTTTCACAGAATCCCGTTCGTGTCGCCCCGTACGTCACGGTTCGGAAATTATATACGTCTATAACGTTATATAACCTAACCTAAGGCAACCTAACATCTCGAATGTAGTATTTTACAACATTCCAGGCGGGTAGGCCCCTACTTCTTGGTGGGCACATTATATACGTCTATATCGTAATATAACCTAACCTAACCAATTTTGCCCCTCGGTGACAATGTTTTACAGAATGCCGGTCGTGTTGGCCCAAACTTCTCGGTGGGGACATTATATAAGTCTATAACATTTTATATCCCACCCAAAGGCAACCTAACATCTCGAATGTTGTATTTCACAACATTCCTGGCGGGTCGGCCCCACTTCTCGGTAGGGACATTATATAAGTCTATATCGTAATATAACCTAACCTATCCCATCTAGCCCCTCGCTGGTAATGTTTCACAGAATCCCGTTCGTGTCGTCCCGTACGTCTCGGTGCGTACATTATATAAGTCTGTGACGTTATATATCCTAACCTAAGGCAACCTAACATCTCGGATGTAGTATTTTACAACATTACTGGCGGGGCGGAACCTACTTCTCGGAGGGAACATTATATAAGTCTATATCATAATATAACCTAACCTAACACATCTAGACCCACGCTGGTAATGTTTCGCAGAATCCCGTTCGTGTCGCCCCGTACGTCACGCTTCGGACATTATATACGTCTATAACGTTATATATCCTAACCTAAGGCAACCTAACATCTCGGATGTAGTATTTTCGAAAATTCCTGGCGGGTCGGCCCCTACTTCTCGGTGGGAACATAATATTCGTCCATAACGTAATATAACCTAACCTAACCCATCTAGCCCCTCGCTGGTAATGTTTTACAGAATCCAAGTCGTGTCTCCCCGTACTTCTCGGTGGGGAAATTATATGCGTCCAGAACGTTATATATCCTAACCTAAGGCAACCTAACATCTCGGACGTAGTATTTTACAACATTCCTGGCGGGTCGGCCCCTACTTGTCGGTGGGAACATTATATAAGTCTATATCATAATATAACCTAACCTAACCCATGTAGACCCACGCTGGTAATGTTTCACAGAATCCCGTTCGTGTCGCCGCGTACGTCACGGTTCGGACATTATATACGTCTATAACGTTATATAACCTAACCTAAGGCAACCTAACATCTCGGATGTAGTATTTTCGAAAATTCCTGGCGGGTCGGCCCCTACTTCTCGGTGGGAACATTATATTCGTCCATAACGTAATATAACCTAACCTAACTCATCTAGCTCCTCGGCGGTAATGTTTGACAGAATCCCGTTCGTGGCGTCCCGTACGTCTCGGAGCGGACATTATATAAGTCTATAACGTTATATATCCTAACCTGAGGCGTCTTAACATCTCGAATGTAGTATTTTACAACATTCCAGGCGGGTCAGCTCCTACTGCTCGTTGGGTACATTATATACGTCTATAACGTAATATAACATAACCTAACACATCTAGCCCCTCGCTGGTAATGTTTTACAGAATCCCGGTCGTGTTGGCTCAAACTTCTCGGTGGGGACAGTATATACGTCTATAACATTGTATATCCCACCCAAAGGCAACCTAACATCTCGAATGTTGTATTTCACAACATTCCTGGCGGGTCGGCCCCACTTCTCGGTAGGGACATTATATAAGTCTATATCGTAATATAACCTAACCTATCCCATCTAGCCCCTCGCTGGTAATGTTTCACAGAATCCCGTTCGTGTCGTCCCGTACGTCTCGGTGCGGACATTATATAAGTCTACAACGTTATATATCCTAACCTAAGGCAACCTAACATCTCGGATGTAGTATTTTCGAAAATTCCTGGCGGGTCGGCACCTACTTCTCGGTGGGAACATTATATTCGTCCATAACGTAATATAACCTAACCTAACCTAACCCATCTAGCCCCTCGCTGGTAATGTTTTACAGAATCCAAGTCGTGTCTCCCCGTACTTCTCGGTGGGGAAATTATATGCGTCCAGAACGTTATATATCCTAACCTAAGGCAACCTAACATCTCGGATGTAGTATTTTACAACATTCCTGGCGGGGCGGAACCTACTTCTCGGTGGGAACATTATATAAGTCTATATCATAATATAACCTAACCTAACCCATCTAGACCCACGCTGGTAATGTTTCACAGAATCCCGTTCGTGTCGCCCCGTACGTCACGGTTCGGACATTATATACGTCTATAACGTTATATAACCTAACCTAAGGCAACCTAACATCTCGGATGTAGTATTTCACAACATTCCTGGCGGGTCGGCCCCACATCTCGGTAGGGACATTATTTAAGTCTATATCGTAATATGAGCTAACCGAACCCACCTAGCACCTCGGCGGTAATGTTTTACAGAATCCCGTTCGCGTCGTCCCGTACGTCTCGGTGCGGACAATATATAAGTCTACAATGTTATATATCCTAACCTAAGGCAACCTAACATCTCGAATGTAGTATTTTACAACATTCCACTCGTGTCGGCCCCTACTTCTCGGTGGGAACATTATATACGTCTCTAACGTAATGTAACCTACCCTAACCCATCTAGCCCCTCGGCGGTGGTGTTTTACAGAATCCCGTTCGTGTCGTCCCGTACGTCTCGGTGCGCACATTATATAAGTCTATAACGTTATATATCCTAACCTAAGGCAACCTAACATCTCGGATGTAGTATTTTCCAAAATACCTGGCGGGTCGGCCCCTACTTCTCGGTGGGAACATTATATACGTCCATAAATTAGTATAACCTAACCTAATCCATCTAGCCCCTCGGCTGTAATGTTTTACAGAATCCAGTTCGTGTCGTCCCGTACGTCTCGGTGGGGACATTGTATGCGTCTATAACGTCGTATATCCTAACCTAAGGCTATCTAACATATCGGATGTCGTAATTTCCAAAATTACTGGCGGGTCGACCCCTACTTCTCGGTGGGGACATTATATACGTCTCTAACGTAATATAACCTACCCTAACCCATCTAGCCCCTCGGCGGTAGTGTTTTACAGAATCCCGTTCGTGTCGTTCCGTACGTCTCGGTGCGTACATTATATAAGTCTATAACGTTATATATCCTAACTTAAGGCAACATAACATCTCGAATGTACTATTTTACCACATTCCAGGCGGGTCGGGCCCTACTTCTCGGTGGGAACATTATATACGTCTATATCGTAAAATAACCTAACCTAACCCATTTTGCCCCTCGGTGATAATATTTTGCAGAATCACGGTCGTGTCGGCCCGTACTTCTTCGTGGGTACATTATATACGTCTATAACGTAATATAATCTAACCTATCCCATCTAGCGCCACGCTGGTAATGTTTTACCCAATCCCGGTCGTGTCGGCCCGTTCTTCTCGGTGGGGAAATTAGATGCGTCTAGAATGTTATATATCCTAACCGAAGGCAACCTAACATCTCGGATGTAGTATTTTACAACATTCCTGGCGGGTCGGCCCCTAATTCTCTATGGGAACATTATATACGTCTATAACGTAATGAAACCTAACCTAACCCATCTAGAACTTCGCTGGTCATGTTCTACAGAATCCCGGTCGTGTCGTCTCGTACTTCTCGGTGGGGACACTATATACGTCTGTAACGTTATACATTCTAACCTAAGGCAACCTAACATCTCGAATGTAGTATTTTACAACATTCCAGTCGGGACGGCACCTACTTGTGAGTGGGAACATTATATACTTCTATATCGTAATATAACCTAACCTAACCCATTTTGCCCCTCGGTGATAATGTTTTACAGAATCCCGGTCGTGTCGGCCCGTACTTCTCGGTGGGGACATTATATACGTCTATAACGTTATATATCCTAACCTAAGGCAACCTAACGTCTCGGATGTAGTATTTTACAACATTCCTGGCGGGTCGGCCCCTAATTCTCTATGGGAACATTATATACGTCTATAACGTAATAAATCCTAACCTAACCCATCTAGAACTTCGCTGGTAATGTTGTACAGAATCTCGTTCGTGTCGTCCCGTACGTCTCGCTGAGGAAATTATATGCGTCTAGAACGTTATATATCCTAACCTAAGGCAACATAACATCTCGGATGTAGTCTTTTGCAACATTCCTGGCGGGTCGGCCCCTACTTCTCGGTGGGAACATTATATACGTCTATATCGTAATATAACCTAAGCTAACCCATTTAGCCCCTCGCTGATAATGTGTTACAGAATCCCGGTCGTGTCGGCCCGTACTTCTCGGGGCGGACATTATATAAGTCTATAACGTTATATATCCTAACCTAAGGCAACCTAACGTCTCGATTGTAGTATTTTACAAGATTCCAGGCGGGTGGGCCCCTACTTCTCTGTGGGAATATTATATACGTCTATAACGTTATATATCCTAACCTAAGGCAACCTAACATCTCGAATGTACTATTTTACCACATTCCAGGCGGGTCGGCCCATACTTCTCGGTGGGAAGGTTATATACGTCTATAACGTTATATATCCTAACCTAAGGCAACCTAACATCTCGGATGTAGTGTTTTACAACATTCCTGGCGGGTCGGCCCCTACTTCTCGGTGGGAACATTATATACGTCTGTATCGTAATATAACCTAACCTAACACATTTTGCCCCTCGGTGATAATGTTTTACAGAATCCCGGTCGTGTCGGCCCGTACGTCTCGGTGCGGACATTATATAGGTCTATAACGTTATATATCCTAACCTAAGGCAAACCTAACATCTAGGATGTAAAGTTTTACAACATTCCTGGCATGTCGGTCCCTACTTCTCGGTTTTAACATTCTATACGTCTATATCGTTGTATATCCTAACGTAACGCAACCTAACATCTAGGATGTAATATTTTACAACATTCCTGTCGTGTCGTCGCCTGCTTCTCGGTGGGAGCATTCTATACGTCTATAACGTTATATATCCTAGCCTAAGGCAACCTAACATCTCGGATATAATGTAGGACAACATTCCTGGCGTGTTAGCCCGTACTTCTCGGTGGGAACATTTTATACGTCTATAACGTAATATAACCTAACCTAACCCATCTAGCCCCTCGGCGGTAATGTTTTACAGAATCCCGTTCGTGTCGTCCCGTACGTCTCGGTCGGGACATTATATGCGTCTAGAACGTTATATATCCTAAGCTAAGGCAACCTAACATCTCGGATGTAGTATTTTACAACATTCCTGGCGGGTCGGCCCCTACTTCCCGGTTAGAACATTATATACGTCTATAACGTAATATGATCTAACCTAACCCATCTAGACACTCGCTTGCAATGTTTCACAGAATCCCGTTCGTGTTGCCCCATACGTCACAGTGCGGACGTTATACATGTCTATAAGGCTATATATCCTAACCTAAGGCTTTCTAACACCTCGGATGTAGTATTTTCCAAAATTGCTGGCGGGTCGGCCCCTACTTCTCGGTGGGAACATTATATACGTCCATAACGTTATATAACCTAACCTAACCTAACCCATCTAACACCTCGGCGGTAATGTTTTACAGAATCCCGTATGTGTCGTCCCGTACGTCTCGGTGGGGACATTGTATGCGTCTATAACGTTATATACCCAAACCTAAGGCAACTTAACATGTCGGATGTAGTATTTTACAACATTCCTGGCGGGGCGGAACCTACTTCTCGGTGGGAACATTATATACGTCTATAACTTAACATAACCTAACCTAACCCATCTAGCCCCACGCTGGTAATGTTTTACACAATCCCGGTCGTGTCGGCCCGTACTTCTCGGTCGGGACATTATATGCGTCTAGAACGTTATATATCCTAACCTAAGACAACCTAACATCTCGGATGTATTATTTTGCAACATTCCTGGCGGGTCGGCCCCTACTTCCCGGTTAGAACATTATATACGTCTATAACGTAACATAACCTAACCTAACCCATCTAACCCCTCGGCGGTAATGTTTTACAGAATCCCGTTCTTGTTGTCACATACGTCTCGGTGCGGACATTATATACGTCTATAACGTTATATATCACAACCTTAGATAACTTAGCATCTCGGATATAGTATTTGCCAACATTCCGGGCGGGTCGGCCCCTACATCTCGGTGGGAACATTATATACGTCCATTACGTAATATAACCTAACCTAAAACTTCTAGCCCCTCGGCGGTAATGTTTTACAGTATCCAGTTCGTGTCGTCCCGTACGTCTCGGTGCGCACATGATATAAGTCTATAACGTTATATATCCTAACCTAAGGCAACTTACATCTCGAATGTAGTATTTTACAACATTCCTCTCGGTTCGGCCCCTAATTCTCGGTGGGAACATTATATACGTCTATAACGTAATATAACATAACCTAACCCATGTAGCCCCCCGCTGGTAATGTTTTACAGATTCCCGGTCGTGTCGGCCCGTACTTATCGATGGGGACACTATATACGTCTATAACGTTATATATCACAACCTAAGGCAACCTAGCATCTCGGATGTAGTATTTTCCAATATTCCTGGCGGGTCGGACTCGCTACTTCTCGGTTAGAACATTATATACGTCTATAACGTAATATAACCTAACCTATCCCATCTAGCCCATCGCTGGCAATGTTCCACAGAATCCAGTTCGTGTCGTCCCGTACGTCTCGGTGGAGACATTATATAAGTCTATAACGTTATATATCCTCACCTAAGGCAACCTAATATGTCGAATGTGATATTTTACATCATTCCTGGCATGTCGGTCCCTACTTCTCGGTGGAAACGTTGTATACGTCTATAACGATATATGTCCTAGCCTAAGGCAACCTAATATATCGGATGTAATATTTTATAACATTCCTGGCGTGTCGTCGCCTGCTTCTCGATGGGGAAATTATATACGTCTATAACGTTGTATATCCTAACATCTGGGATGTAATATTTTATAACATTCCTGGCGTGTCGTCGCCTGCTTCTCGATGGGGAAATTATATACGTCTATAACGTTGTATATCCTAACATCTGGGATGTAATATTTTATAACATTCCTGGCGTATCGTCGCCTGCTTCTCGATGGGGCCATAATATACGTCTATAACGATGTATATCCTTACCTAACGCAACCTAACATCTGGGATGTAATATTTTACAACATTCCTGGCATGTCGGTCCCTACTTCTCGGTGGGAACATTCTATACGTCTATATCGTTGTATATCCTAACCTAGCGCAACCTAACATCTGGGATGTAATATTTTACAACATTCCTAGCGTGTCGTCGCCTGCTTCTCGGTGGGAGCATTCTATTCGTCTATAACGTTATATATCCTAGCCTAAGGCAACCTAACATCTCGGATATAATATTTGACAACATTCCTGGCGTGTTAGCCCGTACTTCTCGGTGGGAACATCATATTCGTCTATAGCGATATATATCCTAACCTAAGGGAACCTAACATCTCGGTTGTAATATTTTACAACATTCCTGGCGCGTCGGGTGCTACTTTTCGGTGGGAACATTATATAAGATGGGGAAATTATGTACGTCTATAACGTTGTATATCCTAACTTAACGCATACTAACATCTGGGATGTAATATTTTATAACATTCTGGCGTGTCGTCGCCTGCTTCTCGATGGGGACATTATATACGTCTATAACGTTGTATATCGTAACCTAACGCAACCTAACATCTGGGATGTAATATTTTACAACATTCCTGGCATGTCGGTCCCTACGTCTCGGTGGTAACATTATATACGTCTATAACGATATATATCCTAACCTAAGGCAACCCAACATCTCGGATGTAATATTTTACAACATTCCTGGCGTGTTAGCCCGTACTTCTCTGTCGGAACATCATATATGTCTATAGCGATATATATCCTAACCGAAGGCAACCTAACATTTCGGATGTAATATTTTACAACATTTCTGGCGCTTCGGCTCCTGCTTTTCGGTGGGAACATTATATACGTCTATAACGTTACATATCCTAACGTAAGGCAACATAACATATCGGATGTGATATTTTACAACATTCCTGGCGTGTCGTCGCCTGCTTCTCGATGGGGACATTATATACGTCTATATCGTTGTATATCCTAACCTAACGCAACCTAACATCTGGGATGTAATATTTTACAACATTCCTGGCGTGTCGGTCCCTACTTCTCGGTGGGAACATTCTATACGTCTATAACGTTGTATATCCTTACCTAAGGGAACCTAACATCTCGGATGTAGTATTTTATAACATTCTGGCGTGTCGTCGCCTGCTTCTCGATGGGGACATTATATACGTCTATAACGTTGTATATCCTAACCTAACGCAACCTAACATCTGGGGTGTAATATTTTACAACATTCCTGGCGTGTCGGTCCCTACGTCTCGGTGGGAACATTATATACGTCTATAACGATATATATCCTAACCTAAGGCAACCTAACATCGCGGATGTAGTATTTTCCAAAATACCTGGCGGGTCGGCCCCTACTTCTCGGTGGGAACATTATATACGTCTATAACGTAATATAACCTAACCTAACCCATCTAGCCCCTCGGCGGTAATGTTTTACAGAATCCCGTTCGTGTCGTCCCGTACGTCTCGGTGCGGACATTATATAAGTCTATGACGTTATATATCCTAACCTAAGGCAACCTAACATCTCGAATGTAGTATTTTACAACATTCCACTCGGGTCGCCCCCTAATTCTCCTTGGGTACATTATATACGTCTATAACGTAATATAACCTAACCTAACCCATCTAGCACCTCGCTAGTAATGTTTTACAGAATCCCGGTCGTGTCTCCCCGTACTTCTCGGTGGGGAAATTATATGCGTCTAGAACGTTATATATCCTAACCTAAGGCAACCTAACATCTCGGATGTAGTATTTTACAACATTCCTAGCGCGTGGGCCCCTACTTCACGTTGGGAACATTATTTACGTCTACAACGTAATATTACCTAAAGTAACCCATCTAGCCCCTCGCTGGTAATGATTTACAGAATCCAGTAAGTGTCGTCCCGTACGTCTCGGTGGGGACATTGTATGCGTCTATAACGTTATATATCCTAACCTAAGGCAACCTAACATCTCGGATGTAGTATTTTACAACATTCCAGGCGGGTCGGCCCCTACTTCTCGGTGGGCACATTATATACGTCTATATCGTAGTATAACCTATCCTAACCCATTTAGCCCCTCGCTGGTAATGTTTTACAGAATCCAGTTTGTGTCGTCCCGTACGTCTCGGTGGGGACATTGTATGCGTCTATAACGTTATATATCCTAACCTAAGGCAACCTAACATCTCGGATGTAGTATTTTCCCAAATTCCTGCCGGGTCGGACCCTACTTCTCGTTGGGAACATCATATACGTCCATAACGTAATATAACCTAACCTAACCCATCTAGCCCCTCGGCGGTAATGTTTTCCAGAATCCCGTTCGTGTCGTCCCGTACGTCTCGGTGCGGACGTTACAGAAGTCTATGACGTTATATATCCTAACCTAAGGCAACCTAACATCTCGAATGTAGTATTTTACAACATTCCACTCGGGTCGGCCCCTAATTCTCGTTGGGTACATTATATACGTCTATAACGTAATATAACCTAACCTAAACCATCTAGCCCTTCGCTGGTAATGTTTTGCAGAATCCCGGTCGTGTCTCCCCGTACTTCTCGGTGGGGAAATTATATGCGTCTAGAACGTTATATATCCTAACCTAAGGCAACCTAACATCTCGAATGTAGTATTTTACAACATTCCACTCGGGTCGGCCCCTAATTCTCGTTGGGTACATTATATACGTCTATAACGTAATATAACCTAACCTAACCCATCTAGCCCCTCGGCGGTAATGTTTTACAGAATCCCGTTCGTGTCGTCCCGTACGTCTCGGTGCGGACATTATATAAGTGTATGACCTTATATATCCTAACCTAAGGCAACCTAACATCTCGAATGTAGTATTTTACAACATTCCACTCGGGTCGGCCCCTAATTCTCGTTGGGTACATTATATACGTCTATAACGTAATATAACCTAAGCTAACGCATCTAGCCCCTCGCTGGTAATGTTTTACAGAATCCCGGTCGTGTCTCCCCGTACTTCCCGGTGGAGTAATTATATGCGTCTAGAACGTTATATATCCTAGCCTAAGGCAACCTAACATCTCGGATGTAATATTTTACAACATTCCTGACGCGTCGGCCCCTATTTGTCGGTGGGAACAGTACATACGTCTATAACGTTATATATCCTAGCCTAAGGCAACCTATCATCTCGGATGTTATATTTTACAACATTCCTGGCGTGCCGTCGCCTGCTCCGCGATGGGGACATTATATACGTTTATAACGTTGTATATCCTAACCTAACACAACCTAACATTTGGGATGTAATATTTTACAACATTCCTGGCATGTCGGTCCCTACGTCTCGGCGGGTACATTATGTACGTCTATAACGTTGTATATACTAACCTAACGCAACCTAACAACTGGGATGTAATATTCTACAACATTCCTGGCGCGTCGGGTACTACTTTTCGGTGGGACCATTATATACGTCTATAACGTTATATATCTTGTCGTATGGAAACATAACATCTCGGATGTAATATTATACAACATTCCAGTCATGTCGGTCCCTACTTCTCGGTGGGAACAATCTGTACGTCTATATCGTTGTATATCCTAACCTAACGCAACCTAACATCTGGGATGTAATATTTTACAACATTCCTGGCATGTGGTCCCTACTTCTCGGTGGGAACATTCTATACGTCTATATCGTTGTATATCCTAACCTAACGCAACCTAACATCTGGGATGTAATATTTTACAACATTCCTGGCGTGTCGTCGCCTGCTTCTCGGTGTGCGCATTCTATACGTCTATATCGTTGTATATCCTAACCTAACGCAACCTAACATCTGGGATGTAATATTTTATAACATTCCTGGCGTGTCGTCGCCTGCTTCTCAATGGGGCCATAATATACGTCTATAACGTTATATATCCTAGCCTAAGGCAACCTAACATCTCGGATGTAATATTTTACAACATTCCTTTCATGTCGGCCCCTACGTCTCGTTGGGAACATTATATAAGTCAATAACGTTATATATCCTAACCTAAGGCAACCTAACATCTCGGGTGTAATATTTTACTACGTTCCTGGCGCGCCGGACCCTACTTCTCGGTGGGAACGTTATATACGTCTATAACGCTATATATCCTAGCTTAAGACAACCTAACAAGTCGAATGTAATATTTTACAACATTCCTGGCGCGTCGGCACCTACTTCTCGGTGGGAACATTATATACGTCTATAACGTTATATATCCTAACCTAAGGCAACCTAACGTCTCTACCGTAATATTTTACAACATTCCTGGCGCGTCGGCCCCTACTTCTCGGCGGGAACATTATATAAGTCAATAACGTTATATATCCTAACCTAAGGCAACCTAACATCTCGGGTGTAATATTTTACTACGTTCCTGGCGCGCCGGACCCTACTTCTCGGTGGGAACATTATATACGTCTATAACGCTATATATCCTAGCTTAAGACAACCTAACAAGTCGAATGTAATATTTTACAACATTCCTGGCGCGTCGGCACCTACTTCTCGGTGGGAACATTATATAAGTCAATAACGTTATATATCCTAACGTAAGGCAACCTAACATCTCGGGTGTAATATTTTACTACATACCTGTCATGTCGGCACCTACTTCTCGGTGGGTACGTTATATACGTCTATAAAGCTATATATCCTACCTTAAGGCAACCTAACATGTCGAATGTAATATCTTACCACATTCCTGGCTGGATGGCCCCTACTTCACGGTGGGAACATTATATACGTCTATACTGTTACATATCCAAGCCTAAGGCAACCTAACATGTCGAATGTAATATTTTACAACACTCCCGGCACTTCGGCACCTACTTCTCGGTGGGAACAGTATATACGTCTATGACGTTATATATCCTAGCCTAAGGCAATCCTAACATGTTGATCGTAATATTTTACAACATTCCTGGCGCGTCGGCACCTACTTCTCGGTGGGAACATTATATAAGTCAATAACGTTATATATCCTAACCTAAGGCAACCTAACATCTCGGATGCAATATTTTACTTCATTCCTCGCACGTCGACCCCTACTTATCGGTGGGAACGTTATGTACGTCTATAACGCTACATATCCTAGCTTAAGGCGACCTAACATCTCTAATGTAATATTTTACTACATTCCTGGCGCGCCGGCCCCTACTTCTCGGTGGGAACATTATATACGTCTATATCGCTATATATCCTAGCCTAAGGCATCCTAACATGTCGAGCCTACTATTTTACAACATTCCTGGCTCGTCGGCCCCCACTTCTCGGTGGGAACATTATATACGTCTATAGCGTTATATATCCTAACCTAAGGCAACCTAACATCTCGGATGCAATATTTTACTACATTCCTCGCACGTCGACCCCTACTTCTCGGTGGGAACGTTATTTACGTCTATAACGCTACATATCCTAGCTTAAGGCGACCTAACATCTCTAATGTAATATTTTACTACATTCCTGGCGCGCCGGCCCCTACTTCTCGATGGGAAAATTATATACGTCTATATCGCTATATATCCTAGCCTAAGTCATCCTAACATGTCGAGCCTACTATTTTACAACATTCCTGGCTCGCCGGCCCCCACTTCCCGGTGGGAACATTATATACGTCTATAGCGTTATATATCCTAACCTAAGGCAACCTAACATCTCGGATGCAATATTTTACTACATTCCTCGCACGTCGACCCCTACTTCTCGGTGGGAACGTTATTTACGTCTATAACGCTACATATCCTAGCTTAAGGCAACCTAACATGTCGAATGTAATATATTACAACATTCCTGCCGCGTCGGCACCAACTTCTCGGTGGGAACAGTTTATACGTCTATAACATTATATATCCTAGCCTAAAGCAATCCTAACATGTCGATTGTAATATTTAACAACATTCCTGGCTCGTCGGCACCTACTTCTCGGTGGGAACAGTATTTACATCTATAACGTTATATATCCTAGCCAAGGCGACCTAACATCTCTAATGTAACATTTTACTACATTCCTGGCGCCCCGGCCCCTACTTCTCGGTGGGAACATTATATACGTCTATATCGCTATATATCCCAGCCTAAGGCATCCTAACATGTCGAGCCTACTATTTTACAACATTTCTTGCTCGTCGGCCCCTACTTCTCGGTGGGAACATTATATACGTCTATAACGTTATATATCCTAACCTAATTCAACCTAACATCTCGGGTGTAATATTTTACTACATACCTGTCGTGTCGGCACCTACTTCTCGGTGGGAACGTTATATACGTCTATAAAGCTATATATCCTACCTTAAGGCAACCTAACATGTCGAATGTAATATTTTACCACATTCCTGGCTGGTTGGCCCCTACTTCACGGTGGGAACATTATATACCTCTATAATGTTACATATCCAAGCCTAAGGCAACCTAACATGTCGAATGTAATATTTTACAACATTCCTGGCGCGTCGGCGCCAGCTTCTCGGTGGAAACATTATATAAGTCAATAACGTTATATATCCTAACCTAAGGCAACCTAACATCTCGGATGCTGTATTTTACTACATTCCTCGCACGTCGACCCCTACTTCTCGGTGGGAACGTTATTTACGTCTATAACGCTACATATCCTAGCTTAAGGCGACCTAACATCTCTAATGTAATATTTTACTACATTCCTGGCGCGCCGGCCCCTACTTCTCGGTGGGAACATTATATACGTCTATATCGCTATATATCCCAGCCTAAGGCATCCTAACATGTCGAGCCTACTATTTTACAACATTCCTGGCTTGTCGGCCCCTACTTCTCGGTGGGAACGTTATATACTATCTATAAAGCAATATATCCTACCTTAAGGCAACCTAACATGTCGAATGTAATATTTTACCACATTCCTGGCTAGTTGGCCCCTACTTCACGGTGGGAACGTTATATACGTCTATAATGTTACATATCCAAGCCTAAGGCAACCTAACATGTCGAATGTAATCTTTTACAACATTCCTGTCTCGTCGCCGCCTACTTCTCGGTGGGAACATTATATAAGTCAATAACGTTATATATCCTAACCTAAGGCAACCTAACATCTCGGGTGTAATATTTTACTACATTCCTGGCGCGCCAGACCCTACTTCTCGGTGGGAACATTATATACGTCTATAACGCTATATATCCTAGCCTAAGGCATCCTAACATGTCGAGCCTACTATTTTACAACATTCCTGGCGCGTCGGCGCCTACTTCTCGGTGGAAACATTATATAAGTCAATAACGTTATATATCCTAACCTAAGGCAACCTAACCTCTCGGATGCTATATTTTACTACATTCCTCGCACGTCGACCCCTACTTCTCGGTGGGAACGTTATTTACGTCTATAACGCCACATATCCTAGCTTAAGGCGACCTAACATCTCTAATGTAATATTTTACTACATTCCTGGCGCGCCGGCACCTACTTCTCGGTGGGAACATTATATACGTCTATATCGCTATATATCCTAGCCTAAGGCATCCTAACATGTCGAGCCTACTATTTTACAACATTCCTGGCGTGTCGGCACCTACGTCTCGGTGGGAACATTATATAAGTCAATAACGTTATATATCCTAACCTAAGGCAACCTAACATCTCGGGTGTAATATTTTACTACATTCCTGGCGCGCCGGCCTCTACTTCTCGGTGGAAACATTATATACATCTATAACGCTACATATCCTAGCTTAAGGCAACCTAACATGTCGAATGTAATATTTTACAACATTCCCTGCACTTCGGCACCTACTTCTCGGTGGGAACAGTATATACGTCTATGACGTTATATATCCTAGCCTAAGGCAACCTAAAGTGTCGAATGTAATATTTTAAAACATTCCTGGCGCGTCGGCACCAACATCTCGGTGGGAACAGTTTATACGTCTATAACGTTATATATCCTAGCCTAAGGCAATCCTAACATGTCGAATGTAATATTTTACAACATTCCTGGCGCGTCGGCGCCTACTTCTCGGTGGAAACATTATATATGTCAATAACGTTATATATCCTAACCTAAGGCAACCTAACATCTCGGATGCTATATTTTACTACATTCCTCGCACGTCGACCCCTACTTCTCGGTGGGAACGTTATTTACGTCTATAGCGCTACATATCCTAGCTTAAGGCGACCTAACATCTCTAATGTAATATTTTACTACATTCCTGGCGCGCCGGCCCCTACTTCTCGGTGGGAACATAATATACGTCTATATCGCTATATATCCTAGCCTAAGGCATCCTAACATGTCGAGCCTACTATTTTACAACATTCCTGGCTCGTCGGCCCCCACTTCTCGGTGGGAACATTATTTACGTCTATAGCGTTATATATCCTAACCTAAGGCAACCTAACATCTCGGATGCAATATTTTACTACATTCCTCGCACGTCGACCCCTACTTCTCGGTGGGAACGTTATTTACGTCTATAACGCTACATATCCTAGCTTAAGGCAACCTAACATGTCGAATGTAATATATTACAACATTCCTGGCGCGTCGGCACCAACTTCTCGGTGGGAACAGTTTATACGTCTATAACATTATATATCCTAGCCTAAAGCAATCCTAACATGTCGATTGTAATATTTAACAACATTCCTGGCTCGTCGGCACCTACTTCTCGGTGGGAACAGTATTTACATCTATAACGTTATATATCCTAGCCTAAGGCGACCTAACATCTCTAATGTAATATTTTACTACATTCCTGGCGCGCCGGCCCCTACTTCTCGGTGGGAACATTATATACGTCTATATCGCTATATATCCCAGCCTAAGGCATCCTAACATGTCGAGCCTACTATTTTACAACATTCCTGGCTCGTCGGCCCCTACTTCTCGGTGGGAACATTATATACGTCTATAACGTTATATATCCTAACCTAAGGCAACCTAACATCTCGGGTGTAATATTTTACTACATTCCTGGCGCGCCGGCCCCTACTTCTCGGCGGGAACATTATATACGTCTATAACGCTATATATCCTAGCTTAAGACAACCTAACATGTCGAATGTAATATTTTACAATATTCCTGGCGCGCCGGCCTCTACTTCTCGGTGGGAACATTATATACATCTATAACGCTACATATCCTAGCTTAAGGCAACCTAACATGTCGAATGTAATATTTTACAACATTCCCGGCACTTCGGCACCTACTTCTCGGTGGGAACAGTATATACGTCTATGACGTTATATATCCTAGCCTAAGGCAACCTAAAGTATCGAATGTAATATTTTAAAACATTCCTGGCGCGTCGGCACCAACATCTCGGTGGGAACAGTTTATACGTCTATAACGTTATATATCCTAGCCTAAGGCAATCCTAACATGTCGAATGTAATATTTTACAACATTCCTGGCGCGTCGGCGCCAGCTTCTCGGTGGAAACATTATATAAGTCAATAACGTTATATATCCTAACCTAAGGCAACCTAACATCTCGGATGCTGTATTTTACTACATTCCTCGCACGTCGAACCCTACTTCTCGGTGGGAACATTATATAAGTCAATAACGTTATATATCCTAACCTAAGGCAACCTAACATCTCGGGTGTAATATTTTACTACATTCCTGGCGCGCCGGCCTCTACTTCTCGGTGGGAACATTATATACATCTATAACGCTACATATCCTAGCTTAAGGCAACCTAACATGTCGAATGTAATATTTTACAACATTCCCTGCACTTCGGCACCTACTTCTCGGTGGGAACAGTATATACGTCTATGACGTTATATATCCTAGCCTAAGGCAACCTAAAGTGTCGAATGTAATATTTTAAAACATTCCTGGCGCGTCGGCACCAACATCTCGGTGGGAACAGTTTACACGTCTATAACGTTATATATCCTAGCCTAAGGCAATCCTAACATGTCGAATGTAATATTTTACAACATTCCTGGCGCGTCGGCGCCTACTTCTCGGTGGAAACATTATATATGTCAATAACGTTATATATCCTAACCTAAGGCAACCTAACATCTCGGATGCTATATTTTACTACATTCCTCGCACGTCGACCCCTACTTCTCGGTGGGAACGTTATTTACGTCTATAACGCTACATATCCTAGCTTAAGGCGACCTAACATCTCTAATGTAATATTTTACTACATTCCTGGCGCGCCGGCCCCTACTTCTCGGTGGGAACATAATATACGTCTATATCGCTATATATCCTAGCCTAAGGCATCCTAACATGTCGAGCCTACTATTTTACAACATTCCTGGCTCGTCGGCCCCCACTTCTCGGTGGGAACATTATTTACGTCTATAGCGTTATATATCCTAACCTAAGGCAACCTAACATCTCGGATGCAATATTTTACTACATTCCTCGCACGTCGACCCCTACTTCTCGGTGGGAACGTTATTTACGTCTATAACGCTACATATCCTAGCTTAAGGCAACCTAACATGTCGAATGTAATATATTACAACATTCCTGGCGCGTCGGCACCAACTTCTCGGTGGGAACAGTTTATACGTCTATAACATTATATATCCTAGCCTAAAGCAATCCTAACATGTCGATTGTAATATTTAACAACATTCCTGGCTCGTCGGCACCTACTTCTCGGTGGGAACAGTATTTACATCTATAACGTTATATATCCTAGCCTAAGGCGACCTAACATCTCTAATGTAATATTTTACTACATTCCTGGCGCGCCGGCCCCTACTTCTCGGTGGGAACATTATATACGTCTATATCGCTATATATCCCAGCCTAAGGCATCCTAACATGTCGAGCCTACTATTTTACAACATTCCTGGCTTGTCGGCCCCTACTTCTCGGTGGGAACATTATATACGTCCATAACGTTATATATCCTAACCTAAGGCAACCTAACATCTCGGGTGTAATATTTTACTACATTCCTGGCGCGCCGGCCCCTACTTCTCGATGGGAACATTATATACGTCTATAACGCTATATATCCTAGCTTAAGACAACCTAACATATCAAATGTAATATTTTACAACATTCCTGGCGCGTCGGCACCTACTTCTCGGTGGGAACATTATAAAAGTCAATAACGTTATATATCCTAACCTAAGGCAACCTAACATCTCGGGTGTGATATTTTACAACATACCTGTCGTGTCGGCACCTACTTCTCGGTGGGAACGTTATATACGTCTATAAAGCAATATATCCTACCTTAAGGCAACCTAACATGTCGAATGTAATATTTTACCACATTCCTGGCTGGTTGGCCCCTACTTCACGGTGGGAACATTATATACGTCTATAATGTTACATATCCAAGCCTAAGGCAACCTAACATGTCGAATGTAATATTTTACAACATTCCCGTCACTTCGGCACCTACTTCTCGGTGGGAAGAGTATATACGTCTATGACGTTATATATCCTAGCCTAAGGCAATCCTAACATGTTGATCGTAATATTTTACAACATTCCTGGCGCGTCGGCCCCTACTTCTCGGTGGGAACATTATATACGTCTATAACGTTATATATCCTAACCTAAGGGTACCTAACATCTCGGGTGTAATATTTGACAACATTGCTGGCGTGTCGGCCCGTACTTCTCGGTGGGAATATCATATACGTCTATAACGTTATATATCCCAGCCTAAGGCAATCCTAACATGTCGAATGTAATATTTTACAACATTCCTGTCTCGTCGGCGCCTACTTCTCGGTGGGAGCATTATACAAGTCAATAACGTTATATATCCTAACCTAAGGCAACCTTACATGTCGAATGTAATATTTTACCACATTCCTGGCTGGTTGGCCCCTACTTCACGGTGGGAAAATTATATACGTCTATAATGTTACATATCCAAGCCTAAGGCAACCTAACATGTTGATCGTAATATTTTACAACATTCCTGGCGCGTCGGCCCCTACTTCTCGGTGGGAACATTATATACGTCTATAACGCTATATATCCTAGCCTAAGGCAACCTAAAGTGTCGAATGTAATATTTTACAACATTCCTGGCGCGTGGGCACCAACATCTCGGTGGGAACAGTTTATACGTCTATAACGTTATATATCCTAGCCTAAGGCAATCCTAACATATCGAATGTAATATTTTACAACATTCCTGGCGCGTCGGCGCCTACTTCTCGGTGGGAACATTATATAAGTCAATAACGTTATATATCCTAACCTAAGGCATCCTAACATGTCGAGCTTACTATTTTACAACATTCCTGGCTCGTCGGTCCCTACTTCTCGGTGGGAACATTATATACGTCTATATCGTTATATATCCTAGCCTAAGGCAACCTAACATCTCGGATGTAATATTTTACTACATTCCTGGCGCGTCGGCACCTACTTCTCGGTGGGAACATTATATACGTCTACAACGTTATATATCCTAACCTAAGGCAACCTAACGTCTCTATCGTAATATTTTACAACATTCCTGACGCGACGGCACCTCCTATTCGGTGGGAACAGTATATACGTCTATAACGTTATATATCCTAGCCTAAGGCAACCTAACATCTCGGATGTAATATTTTACTAGATTCCTGGCGAGCCGGCCCCTACTTCTCGGTGGGAACTTTCTATACGTCTATAACGCTATATATCCTAGCCTAAGGCAACCTAAAATGTTGAGCGTAATATTTTACAACATTCCTGGCTCGTCGGCCCCTACTTCTCGGTGGGAACAGCATATACGTCTATATCGTTATATATCCTAGCCTAAGGCAACCTAACATCTCGGTTGTAATATTTTACTACATTCCTGGCGCGCCGGCCCCTACTTCTTGGTGGGAACATTATATAAGTCAATAACGTTATATATCCTAACCTAAGGCAACCTAACATCTCGGATGCAATATTTTACTACATTCCTCGCACGTCGACCCCTACTTCTCGGTGGGAACGTTATTTACGTCTATAACGCTATATATCCTAGCTTAAGGCAACCTAACATGTCGAATGTAATATTTTACAACATTCCTGGCGCGTCGGCACCTACTTCTCGATGGGAACACTATATACGTCTATAACGTTATATATCCTAACCTAAGGCAACCTAACGTCTCTACCGTAATATTTCACAACATTCCTGACGCGTCGGCACCTCCTTCTCGGTGGGAACTGTATATACGTCTATAACGTTATATATCCTAGCCTAAGGCAATCCTAACATCTCGTATGTAATATTTTACAACATTTCTGGCGCGTCGGCCCCTACTTCTCGGCGCGAACATTATATAAGTCCATAACGTTATATATCCTAACCTAAGGCAACCTAACATCTCGGGTGTAATATTTTACTTCATTCCTGGCGCGCCGGCCCCTACTTCTCGGTGGGAACATTATATACGTCTATAACGCTATATATAAATTTAGCTTGAGGCAACCTAACATGTCGAATGTAATATTTTACAACATTCCTGGCGCGTCGGCACCTACTTCTCGGTGGGACATTATATAAGTCAATAACGTTATATATCCTAACCTAAGGCAACCTAACATCTCGGGTGTAACATTTTACTACATACCTGTCGTGTCGGCACCTACTTCTCGGTGGGAACGTTATATACGTCTATAAAGCTATATATCCTACCTTAAGGTAACCTAACATGTTGAATGTAATATTTCACCACATTCCTGGCTGGTTGGCCCCTACTTCACGGTGGGAACATTATATACGTCTATAATGTTACATATCCAAGCCTAAGGCAACCTAACATGTCGAATGTAATATTTTACAACATTCCTGGCGCGTGGGCACCAACATCTCGTTGGGAACAGTTTATACGTCTATAACGTTATATATCCTAGCCTAAGGCAATCATAACATGTCGAATGTAATATTTTACAACATTCTTGTCTCGTCGGCGCCTACTTCTCGGTGGGAACATTATATAAGTCAATAACGTTATATATCCTAACCTAAGGCAACCTAACATCTCTGATGCAATATTTTACTACATTCCGCGCACGTTGTAACCTACTTCTCGGAGGGAACGTTATTTACGTCTATAACGCTACATATCCTAGCTTAAGGCAACCTAACATGTCGAATGTAATATTTTACAACATTCCTGGCGCGTCGGCACCTACTTCTCGGTGGGAACAGCATATACGTCTATATCGTTATATATCCTAGCCTAAGGCAACCTAACATCTCGGATGTAATATTTTACTACATTCCTGGCGCGCCGGCCCCTACTTCTCGGTGGGAACATTATATAAGTCAATAACGTTATATATCCTAACCTAAGGCAACCTAACATCTCGGATGCAATATTTTACTACATTCCTCGCACGTCGACCCCTACTTCTCGGTGGGAACGTTATTTACGTCTATAACGCTATATATCCTAGCTTAAGGCAACCCAACATGTCGAATGTAATATTTTACAACATTCCTGGCGCGTCGGCACCTACTTCTCGATGGGAACATTATATACGTCTATAACGTTATATATCCTAACCTAAGGCAACCTAACGTCTCTACCATAATATTTTACAACATTCCTGACGCGTCGGCACCTCCTTCTCGGTGGGAACAGTATATACGTCTATAACGTTATATATCCTAGCCTAAGGCAATCCTAACATCTCGGATGTAATGTTTTACAACATTCCTGACGCGTCGGCCCCTACTTCTCGGCGGGAACATTATATAAGTCAATAACGTTATATATCCTAACCTAAGGCAACCTAACATCTCGGGTGTAATATTTTACTACATTCCTGGCGCGCCGGCCCCTACTTCTCGGTGGGAACGTTATTTACGTCTATAACGCTATATATCCTAGCTTAAGGCAACCTAGCATGTCGAATGTAATATTTTACAACATTCCTGGCGCGTCGGCACCTATTTCTCGGTGGGAACATTATATACGTCTATAACGTTATATATCCTAACCTAAGGCAACCTAACGTCTCTACCGTAATATTTTACAACATTCCTGACGCGTCGGCACCTCCTTCTGGGTGGGATCTGTATATACGTCTATAACGTTATATATCCTAGCCTAAGGCAATCCTAACATCTCGTATGTAATATTTTACAACATTCCTGACGCGTCGGCCCCTACTTCTCGGCGGGAACATTATATAAGTCAATAACGTTATATATCCTAACCTAAGGCAACCTAACATCTCGGATGTAATATTTTACTAGATTCCTGGCGATCCGGCCCCTACTTCTCGGTGGGAACTTTCTATACGTCTATAACGCTATATATCCTAGCCTAAGGCAACCTAAAATGTTGAGCGTAATATTTTACAACATTCCTGGCTCGTCGGCCCCTACTTCTCGGTGGGAACAGCATATACGTCTATATCGTTATATATCCTAGCCTAAGGCAACCTAACATCTCGGTTGTAATATTTTACTACATTCCTGGCGCGCCGGCACCTACTTCTCGGTGGGAACATTATATAAGTCAATAACGTTATATATCCTAACCTAAGGCAACCTAACATCTCGGATGCAATATTTTACTACATTCCTCGCACGTCGACCCCTACTTCTCGGTGGGAAGGTTATTTACGTCTATAACGCTATATATCCTAGCTTAAGGCAACCTAACATGTCGAATGTAATATTTTACAACATTCCTGGCGCGTCGGCACCTACTTCTCGGTGGGACATTATATAAGTCAATAACGTTATATATCCTAACCTAAGGCAACCTAACATCTCGGGTGTAATATTTTACTACATTCCTGGCGCGCCGGCCCCTACTTCTCGGTGGGAACATTATATACGTCTATAACCCTATATATCCTAGCTTAAGGCAACCTAACATGTGGAATGTAATATTTTACAACATTCCTGGCGCGTCGGCACCTACTTCTCGGTGGGAACAGTATATACGTCTATGTCGTTATATATCCTAGCCTAAGGCAACCTAACATCTCGGATGTAATATTTTACTAGATTCCTGGCGAGCCGGCCCCTACTTCTCGGTGGGAACTTTCTATACGTCTATAACGCTATATATCCTAGCCTAAGGCAACCTAAAATGTCGAGCGTAATATTTTACAACATTCCTGGCTCGTCGGCCCCTACTTCTCGGTGGGAACAGCATATACGTCTATATCGTTATATATCCTAACCTAAGGCAACCTAACATCTCTGATGCAATATTTTACTACATTCCGCGCACGTTGTAACCTACTTCTCGGAGGGAACGTTATTTACGTCTATAACGCTACATATCCTAGCTTAAGGCAACCTAACATGTCGGATGCAATATTTTACTACATTCCTCGCACGTAGACACCTACTTCTCGGTGGGAACGTTATTTACGTCTATAACGCTATATATCCTAGCTTAAGGCAACCTAACATGCCGAATGTAATATTTTACAACATTCCTGGCGCGTCGGCACCTACTTCTCGATGGGAACATTATATACGTCTATAACGTTATATATCCTAACCTAAGGCAACCTAACATCTCGGGTGTAATATTTTACTTCATTCCTGGCGCGCCGGCCCCTACTTCTCGGTGGGAACATTATATACGTCTATAACGCTATATATCGTAGCTTAAGGCAACCTAACATGTCGAATGTAATATTTTACAACATTCCTGGCGCGCCGGCCCCTACTTCTCGGTGGGAACATTATATACGTCTATAACGTTATATATCCTAGCTTAAGGCAACCTAACATGTCGAATGTAATATTTTACAACATTCCTGGCATATCGGTCCCTACTTCTCGGTGGAAACAATGTAAAGGTCTATAACGATATATATCCTAGCCTAAGGCAACCTAATATCTCGGATGTAATATTTTACAAAATTCTGGCGTGTCGTCGCCTGCTTCTCAATGGGAACATTATATACGTGTATAACGTTGTGTATCCTACCCTAACGCAACCTAACGTCTGGTATGTAATATTCCTGGCGTGTCGTCGCCTACTTCTGGATGGGGACATTATATACGTCTATAACGTTATATATCCTAACCTAAGGGAACCTAACATCTCGGGTGTAATATTTGAAAACATTCCTGGCGTGTTAGCCCGTACTTCTCGGTGGGAACATCATGTACGTCTATAGCGATATATATCCTAGCCTAAGGCGACCTAACATCTCGGATGTAATATTTTACAACATTCCTGGCGCGTCGGCTCGTATTTTTCGGTGGGAACATTATATACGTCTATAACGTTATACATCCTAACCTAAGGGAACCTAACATCTCGGGTGTAATATTTTACAACATTCATGACGCGTCGTCGCCTGCTTCTCGATGGGGACATTATATAAGTCTATAACGTTGTATATCCTAACCTAACGCAACCTAACATCTGGGATGTAATAGTTGACAACATTCCTGGCGTGTCCGCCCGTACTTCTCGGTGGGAACATTATATACGTCTATAACGTTATATATCCTAGCCTAAGGCCACCTAATATGTCGTATGTAATATTTTACAACATTATTGGCGAGTCGTCGCCTGCTTCTCGATGGGGACATTATATACGTCTATAACGTTGTATATCCTAACCTAAAGCAACCTAACATCTGGGATGTAATATTTTACACGATTCCTGGCATGTCGGTCCCCAAGTCTCGGTAGGAACATTATATACGTCTATAACGATATATATCCTAACCTAAAGCAACCTAACATCTCGGATGTAATATTTTACAACATTCCTGGCATGTCGCTCCCTACATCTCGGTGGGAACATTCTATACGTCTATAACGTTGTATATCCTAACCTGAGGGAACCTAACATATCGGGTGTAATATTTTACAACATTCCTGACGCGTCGGCTCCTACTTTTCGGTGGGAACATTATATACGTCTATAACGTTATGTATCCTATCGCAAGGCAACACAACATCTCGGATGTAATATTTTACAACATTCCTGGCGTGTCGTCGCCTGCTTCTCGATGGGGACATTATATACGTCTATAACGATATATATCCTAACCTAAGGCAACATAACATCTCGCATGTAATAGTTGATAACATTCCTTGCGTGTCGGCCCGTTCTTATCGGTGGGAACGTTATATACGTCTATAACGCAATATATCCTAGCCGAAGGCAACCTAACATGTCAAATGTAATATTTTACAACATTCCTGGCGCGTCGGCTCCTACATATCGGTGGGAACATTATACACGTCTATAACGATATATATCCTAGCCTAAGGCAACCTAACATGTCGAATGTAGTATTTTACAACATTCATGGCGGGCCGGCCCCTACTTCTCAGTGGGAAATCACCCCATCTACTACCTCGCTGGTAATGTTTTACAGAATCCCGGTCTTGTCGGACCGTACCTCTCCGTGGGAACATTATATACGTCTATAAAGTTATATATCCTAACCTAAGGCAACCTCACACCTCGGGTGTAGTATTTTGCAACATTCCTGGCCGGCCGGCACCTACATCTCGGTGGGAACATTATATACGTTTGTAACGTAATATAACCTAACATAAGCCATCTAGACCCTAGCTGGTAATGTTTTACAGAATCCCGGTCGTGTCGGCACGTACCTCTCCGTGGGAACATTATATACGTCTATAACGTTATATAACCTAACCTAACCCATCTAGACCATCGCTGGTAATGTTTTACAGAATCCTGGCCGTGCCGGACCGTACCACTCCGTGGAGACATTATATACCTCTATAACGTTATATACCCTTACCTGAAACAACCTGACAATGTCGGATTTAATTTTTTGCAACAATCCTGCCGGCCGCTGCGTCTCGGTACGAACATTATAGACGTTTATGACCTAATATAACCTAACCTAACCCATCTAGACCCTCGCTGGTAATGTTTTACAGAATCCCGGTCGTGTCGGCACGTACCTGTCCGTGGAAACATTATATACGTCTATAACGTAATATAACCTAACCTAACTCTTCTAGACCGTCGCTGGTAATGTTTTACAGAATCCCGGTCGTGTCGGCCCGTACCTCTCCGTGGGAAAATTTATACGTCTATAACGTTATATATCCTAACCTAAGGCAACCTAACATCTCGGATATAATAGTTGACAACGTTCCTAGCGTATCCGCGCGTACTTCTCGGTGGGAACATTATATACGTCTATAACGTTATGTATCCTATCCTAAGTCCACCTAACATCTCGGATGCAATATTTTACTACATTCCTCGCACGTCGACCCCTACTTCTCGGTGGGAACGTTATTTACGTCTATAACGCTATATATCCTAGCTTAAGGCAACCTAACATGTCGAATGTAATATTTTACAACATTCCTGGCGCGTCGGCACCTATTTCTCGGTGGGAACATTTTATACGTCTATAACGTTATATATCCTAACCTAAGGCAACCTAACGTCTCTACCGTAATATTTTACAACATTCCTGACGCGTCGGCACCTCCTTCTCGGTGGCATCTGTATATACGTCTATAACGTTATATACCCTAGCCTAAGGCAATCCTAACATCTCGTATGTAATATTTTACAACATTCCTGGCGCGCCGGCCCCTACTTCTCGGTGGGAACATTATATACTTCTATAACGCTATATATCCTAGCCTAGGGCAACCTAACATCTCGGATGTAATATTTTACAACATTCCTGACGCGTCGGCCCCTACTTCTCGGCGGGAACATTATATAAGTCAATAACGTTATATATCCTAACCTAAGGCAACCTAACATTTCGGGTGTAATATTTTACTACATTAATGGCGCGCCGGCCCCTACTTCTCGGTGGGAACATTATATACGTCTATAACGCTATATATCCTAGCTTAAGGCAACCTAACATGTGGAATGTAATATTTTACAACATTCCTGGCGCGTCGGCACCTACTTCTCGGTGGGAACAGCATATACGTCTATATCGTTATATATCCTAGCCTAAGGCAACCTAACATCTCGGATGTAATATTTTACTAGATTCCTGGCGAGCCGGCCCCTACTTCTCGGTGGGAACTTTCTATACGTCTATAACGCTATATATCCTAGCCTAAGGCAACCTAAAATGTTGAGCGTAATATTTTACAACATTCCTGTCTCGTCGGCCCCTACTTCTCGGTGGGAACAGCATATACGTCTATATCGTTATACATCCTAGCCTAAGGCAACCTAACATCTCGGTTGTAATATTTTACTACCATCCTGGCGCGCCGGCCCCTACTTCTCGGTGGGAACATTATATAAGTCAATAACGTTATATATCCTAACCTAAGGCAACCTAACATCTCGGATGCAATATTTTACTACATTCCTCGCACGTCGACCCCTACTTCTCGGTGGGAACGTTATTTACGTCTATAACGCTATATATCCTAGCTTAAGGCAACCTAACATGTCGAATGTAATACTTTACAACATTCCTGGCGCGTCGGCACCTACTTCTCGATGGGAACATTATATACGTCTATAACGTTATATATCCTAACCTAAGGCAACCTAACGTCTCTACCGTAATATTTTACAACATTCCTGACGCGTCGGCACCTCCTTCTCGGTGGGAACATTATATACGTCTATAACGCTATATATCCTAGCTTAAGGCAACCTAACATGTCGAATGTAATATTTTGCAACATTCCTGGCGCGTCGGCACCTACTTCTCGGTGGGACATTATATAAGTCAATAACGTTATATATCCTAACCTAAGGCAACCTAACATCTCGGGTGTAACATTTTACTACATACCTGTCGTGTCGGCACCTACTTCTCGGTGGGAACGTTATATACGTCTATAAAGCTATATATCCTACCTTAAGGTAACCTAACATGTTGAATGTAATATTTCACCACATTCCTGGCTGGTTGGCCCCTACTTCACGGTGGGAACATTATATACGTCTATAATGTTACATATCCAAGCCAAAGGCAACCTAACATGTCGAATGTAATATTTTACAACATTCCTGGCGCGTGGGCACCAACATCTCGTTGGGAACAGTTTATACGTCTATAACGTTATATATCCTAGCCTAAGGCAATCCTAACATGTCGAATGTAATATTTTACAACATTCCTGTCTCGTCGGCGCCTACTTCTCGGTGGGAACATTATATAAGTCAATAACGTTATATATCCTAACCTAAGGCAACCTAACATCTCTGATGCAATATTTTACTACATTCCGCGCACGTTGTAACCTACTTCTCGGAGGGAACGTTATTTACGTCTATAACGCTACATATCCTAGCTTAAGGCAACCTAACATGTCGAATGTAATATTTTACAACATTCTTGGCGCGTCGGCCCCTACTTCTCGGCGGGAACATTATATAAGTCAATAACGTTATATATCCTAACCTAAGGCAACCTAACATCTCGGGTGTAATATTTTACTACATTCCTGGCGCGCCGGCCCCTACTTCTCGGTGGGAACATTATATACGTCTATTACGCTATATATCCTAGCTTAGGGCAACCTAACATGTGGAATGTAATATTTTACAACATTCCTGGCGCGTCGGCACCTACTTCTCGGTGGGAACAGTATATACGTCTATATCGTTATATATCCTAGCCTAAGGCAACCTAACATCTCGGATGTAATATTTTACTAGATTCCTGGCGAGCCGGCCCCTACTTCTCGGTGGGAACTTTCTATAAGTCTATAACGCTATATATCCTAGCCTAAGGCAACCTAAAATGTCGAGCGTAATATTTTACAACATTCCTGGCTCGTCGGCCCCTACTTCTCGGTGGGAACAGCATATACGTCTATATCGTTATATATCCTAGCCTAAGGCAACCTAACATCTCGGTTGTAATATTTTACTACATTCCTGGCGCGCCGGCCCCTACTTCTCGGTGGGAACATTATATAAGTCAATACCGTTATATATCCTAACCTAAGGCAACCTAACATCTCGGATGCAATATTTTACTACATTCCTCGCACGTCGACCCCTACTTCTCGGTGGGAACGTTATTTACGTCTATAACGCTATATATCCTAGCTTAAGGCAACCTAACATGTCGAATGTAATATTTTACAACATTCCTGGCGCGTCGGCACCTACTTCACGATGGGAACATTATATACGTCTATAACGTTATATATCCTAACCTAAGGCAACCTAACGTCTCTACCGTAATATTTTACAACATTCCTGACGCGTCGTCACCTCCTTCTCGGTGGGAACTGTATATACGTCTATAACGTTATATATCCTAGCCTAAGGCAATCCTAACATCTCGGGTGTAATATTTTACTTCATTCCTGGCGGGCCGGCCCCTACTTCTCGGGGGGAACATTATATACGTCTATAACGCTATATATCCTAGCTTAAGGCAACCTAACATGTCGAATGTAATATTTTACAACATTCCTGGCGCGTCGGCACCTACTTCTCGGTGGGAACATTATATAAGTCAAAACGTTATATATCCTAACCCAAGGCAACCTAACATCTCGGGTGTAATATTTTACTACATTCCTGATGCACCGGCCCCTACTTCTCGGTGGGAACATTATATACGTCTATAACGCTATATATCCTAGCTTAAGGCAACCTAACATGTGGAATGTAATATTTTACAACATTCCTGGCGCGTCGGCACCTACTTCTGGGTGGGAGCAGTATATACGTCTATATCGTTATATATCCTAGCCTAAGGCAACCTAACATCTCGGATGTAATATTTTACTACATTCCTGTCGAGCCGGCCCCTACTTCTCGGTGGGAACTTTCTATACGTCTATAACGCTGTATATCCTAGCCTAAGGCAACCTAAAATGTTGAGCGTAATATTTTACAACATTCCTGGCTCGTCGGCCCCTACTTCTCGGTGGGAACATTATATAAGTCAAAACGTTATATATCCTAACCCAAGGCAACCTAACATCTCGGGTGTAATATTTTACTACATTCCTGATGCACCGGCCCCTACTTCTCGGTGGGAACATTATATACGTCTATAACGCTATATATCCTAGCTTAAGGCAACCTAACATGTGGAATGTAATATTTTACAACATTCCTGGCGCGTCGGCACCTACTTCTGGGTGGGAGCAGTATATACGTCTATATCGTTATATATCCTAGCCTAAGGCAACCTAACATCTCGGATGTAATATTTTACTACATTCCTGTCGAGCCGGCCCCTACTTCTCGGTGGGAACTTTCTATACGTCTATAACGCTGTATATCCTAGCCTAAGGCAACCTAAAATGTTGAGCGTAATATTTTACAACATTCCTGTCTCGTCGGCGCCTACTTCTCGGTGGGAACATTATATAAGTCAATAACGTTATATATCCTAACCTAAGGCAACCTAACATCTCGGGTGTAATATTTTACTACATACCTGTTCTGTCGGCACCTACTTCTCGGTGGGAACGTTATATACGTCTATAACGCTGTATATCCTAGCTTAAGGCAGCCTAACATGTCGAATGTAATATTTTACAACATTCCTGGCGCGTCGGCAACTACTTCTCGATGGGAACAGTAGATACGTCTATAACGTTACATACCCTAGCCTAAGGGAACCTAACATGTCGAACGTAATATTTTACAACATTCCCGGCACTTCGGCCCCCATTTCTCGGTGGGAACATTATATACGTCTATAACGCTATATATCCTAGGCTAAGGCAACCTAATATCTCGGATGTAATATTTGACAACATTGCTGGCGTGTCGGACCGTACTTCTCGGTGGGAATATCATATACGTCTATATCGTTATATATCCTAGACTAAGGCAATCCTAACATGTCGAATGTAATATTTTACAACATTCCTGTCTCGTCGGCGCCTACTTCTCGGTGGGAACATTATATAAGTCAATAACGTTATATATCCTAACGTAAAGCAACCTAACATCTCGGATGCAATATTTTACCACATTCCTGGCTCGTTGGCCCTTACTTCACGGTGGGAACATTATATACGTCTATAACGTTATATATCCTAACCTAAGGCAACCTAACATGTCGAATGTAATATTTTACAACATTCTTGGCGCGTCGGCTCCTACTTCTCGGTGGAAACATTATATAAGTCAATAACGTTATATATCCTAACCTAAGGCAACCTAACAGCTCGGATGCAATATTTTACTACATTCCTCGCACGTCGACCCCTACTTCTCGGTGGGAACGTTATTTACGTCTATAACGCTACATATCCTAGCTTAAGGCAACCTAACATGCCGAATGTAATATTTTACAACATTCCTCGCACGTCGACCCCTACTTCTCGGTGGGAATGTTATTTACGTCTATAACGCTACATATCCTAGCTTAAGGCAACCTAACATGTCGAATGTAATATTTTACAACATTCCTGGCCCGCCGGCCCCTACTTCTCGGTGGGAACATTATATACGTCTATATCGCTATATATCCTAGCCTAAGGCATCCTAACATCTCGGATGTAATATTTTACTACATTCCTGGCGCGCCGGCCCATACATCTCGGTGGGAACATTATATACGTCTATAACGCTATATATCCTAGCCTAAGGCAACCTAAAATGTCGAGCGTAATATTTTACAACATTCCTGGCTCGTCGGCCCCTACTTCTAGGTGGTAACATTATCTACGTCTGTAACGTTACATATCCCAGCCTAAGGCAACCTAACATGTCGAATGTAATATTTTACAACATTCCCGTACCTTCGGCCCCTACTTCTCGGTGGGAACGTTATATACGTCTATAACGCTGTATATCCTAGCTTAAGGCAGCCTAACATGTCGAATGTAATATTTTACAACATTCCTGGCGCGTCGGCAACTACTTCTCGATGGGAACAGTAGATACGTCTATAACGTTACATACCCTAGCCTAAGGGAACCTAACATGTCGAACGTAATATTTTACAACATTCCCGGCACTTCGGCCCCCATTTCTCGGTGGGAACATTATATACGTCTATAACGCTATATATCCTAGGCTAAGGCAACCTAATATCTCGGATGTAATATTTGACAACATTGCTGGCGTGTCGGACCGTACTTCTCGGTGGGAATATCATATACGTCTATATCGTTATATATCCTAGACTAAGGCAATCCTAACATGTCGAATGTAATATTTTACAACATTCCTGTCTCGTCGGCGCCTACTTCTCGGTGGGAACATTATATAAGTCAATAACGTTATATATCCTAACGTAAAGCAACCTAACATCTCGGATGCTATATTTTACCACATTCCTGGCTCGTTGGCCCTTACTTCACGGTGGGAACATTATATACGTCTATAACGTTATATATCCTAACCTAAGGCAACCTAACATGTCGAATGTAATATTTTACAACATTCTTGGCGCGTCGGCTCCTACTTCTCGGTGGAAACATTATATAAGTCAATAACGTTATATATCCTAACCTAAGGCAACCTAACAGCTCGGATGCAATATTTTACTACATTCCTCGCACGTCGACCCCTACTTCTCGGTGGGAACGTTATTTACGTCTATAACGCTACATATCCTAGCTTAAGGCAACCTAACATGTCGAATGTAATATTTTACAACATTCCTCGCACGTCGACCCCTACTTCTCGGTGGGAATGTTATTTACGTCTATAACGCTACATATCCTAGCTTAAGGCAACCTAACATGTCGAATGTAATATTTTACAACATTCCTGGCCCGCCGGCCCCTACTTCTCGGTGGGAACATTATATACGTCTATATCGCTATATATCCTAGCCTAAGGCATCCTAACATCTCGGATGTAATATTTTACTACATTCCTGGCGCGCCGGCCCATACATCTCGGTGGGAACATTATATACGTCTATAACGCTCTATATCCTAGCCTAAGGCAACCTAAAATGTCGAGCGTAATATTTTACAACATTCCTGGCTCGTCGGCCCCTACTTCTAGGTGGTAACATTATCTACGTCTGTAACGTTACATATCCCAGCCTAAGGCAACCTAACATGTCGAATGTAATATTTTACAACATTCCCGTACCTTCGGCCCCTACTTCTCGGTGGGAACGTTATATACGTCTATAACGCTGTATATCCTAGCTTAAGGCAGCCTAACATGTCGAATGTAATATTTTACAACATTCCTGGCGCGTCGGCAACTACTTCTCGATGGGAACAGTAGATACGTCTATAACGTTACATACCCTAGCCTAAGGGAACCTAACATGTCGAACGTAATATTTTACAACATTCCCGGCACTTCGGCCCCCATTTCTCGGTGGGAACATTATATACGTCTATAACGCTATATATCCTAGGCTAAGGCAACCTAATATCTCGGATGTATTATTTGACAACATTCCTGGCGTGTCGGCCCGTTCTTCTCGGTGGGAATGTCATATACGTCTATAACGTTATATATCCTAGCCTAGGGCAATCCTAACATGTCGAATGTAATATTTTACAACATTCCTGGCGCGTCGGCCCCTACTTCTCGGTAGGAACATTATATACGTCTATAACGTTACATATCCTAGCCTAAGGCAACCTAACATGTCGAACGTAATATTTTACAACATTCCCGGCACTTCGGCCGCTACTTCTCGGTGGGAACATTATATACGTCTATAACGCTATATATCCTGGCCTAAGGCAACCTAACATGTCGAATGTAATATAGTACTACATTCCCGCCACTTCGGCCCCTACTTACCGGTGGGAACATTATATACGTCTAAACGCTATATATCCTAGCCTAAGGCAACCTAACATGTCGAATGTAATATTTTACAACATTCCTGGCGCGTCGGCACCTACTTATCGGTGGGAACAGTATATACGTCTATATCGTCATATATCCTAGCCTAAGGCAACCTAACACCTCGAATGTAATATTTTACTACATTCCAGGCATGTCGGTCCCTACTTCTCCGTGGGAACATTGTGTACGTCTACAACGATATATGTCCTAGCCTAAGGCAACCTAACATCTCGGATGTGATATTTTACAGCATTCCTGGCGTGTCATCGCCTGCCTCTCGGTGGGGACATTATATACATCTATAACGTTGTATATCCTAACCTAAGGCAACCCAACATCTCGGATGTAATATGTTACAACATTCCTGGCATGTCGGTACCTACTTCTCGGTGGTAACATTATATACGTCTATAACGTTATATATCCTAGCCTTAGGCAACATAACATCTCGGATGTAATATTTTACAACATTCTGGCGTGTCGCCGCCTGCTTCTCGATGGGGACATTATATACGTCTATAACGTTGTATATACTAACCTAACGCAACCTAACATCTGGGATGTAATATTTTACAACATTCCTGGCGTGTCGTCGCCTACTTCTGGATGGGGACATTATATACATCTATAACGTTATATATCCTAACCTAACGCAACCTAACATCTGGCATGTAATATTTTACAAGATTCCTGGCATGTCGGTCCCCACGTCTCGGTGGGAACATTATATACGTCTATAACGATATATATCATAACCTAAAGCAACCTAACATCTCGGAAGTAATATTTTACAACCTTCCTGGCATGTCGGTCCCTACTTCTCGATGGAAACAATGTATACGTCTATAACGATATACATCCTAGCCTAAGGCAACCGAACATCTCGGATGTAAAATTTTACAACATTCCTGGCGTGTCGTCGCCTACTTCTTGATGGGGACATTATATACATCTATAAGGTTGTATATCCTAACCTAAGGCAACCTAACATCTGGGATGTAATATTTTACAACATTCCTGGCATGTCTGTCCCTACTTCTCGGTGGAAACAATGTATACGTCTATAACGATATATATCCTAGCCTAAGGCAACCCAACATGTAGAATGTAATATTTTACAACATTCCTGGCGTGTCGTCGCCTACTTCTCGATGGGGACATTATATACATCTATAACGTTGTATATCCTAACCTAAAGCAACCTAACATCTCGGATGTAATATTTTATAACATTGTGGCGTGTCGCCGCCTGCTTCTCGATGGGGACATTATATACGTCTATAACGTTGTATATACTAACCTAACGCAACCTAACATCTGGGATGTAATATTTTACAACATTCCTGGCATGTCGGTCCCTACTTCTCGGTGGGAACATTCTATACGTCTATAACGTTGTAAATCCTAACCTAAGGCAACCTAACATGTCGGATGTAATATTTTCACAACATTCCTGGCTCTTCGGCTGCTACATTTCGGTGGGAACATTATATACGTCTATAACATTACATATCCTAACGTAAGGCAGCATAACATCTCGGATGTTATATATTACAACATTCATGGCGTGTCGTCACCTGCTTCTCCATTGGGACTTTATATACGTCTATAACGTTGTATATCCTAACCTAACGCAACCTAACATCTGGGATGTAATATTTTACAGCATTCCTGGCGTGTCCGCCCGTACTTCTTGGGGGAAACATTATATACGTCTATAAAGTTATATATGCTAGCCTAAGGCGACCTAGCATCTCGAATGTAATATTTTATATCATTCCTGGCGCGTCGGCTTCTACTTTTCGGTGGGAACATTATATACGTCTATAACGTTGTATATCCTAACCTAAGGGAACCTAACATCTCGGGTGTAATATTTTACAACATTCCTGGCATGTCGGTCACTACGTCTCGGTGGGAACATTATATACGTCTGTAACGATATATACCCTAACCTAAGGCAACCTAACATCTGGGATGTAATATTTTACAAGATCCCTGGCATGTCGGTCCCCACGTCTCGGTGGGAACATTATATACGTCTATAACGATATATATCATAACCTAAAGCAACCTAACATCTCGGATGTAATATTTTACAACATTCCTGGCATGTCGGTCCCTACTTCTCGGTGGAAACAATGTATACGTCTATAACGATATATATCCTAGCCTAAGGCAACCCAACATGTAGAATGCAATATTTTACAACATTCCTGGCGTGTCGTCGCCTACTTCTCGATGGGGACATTATATACATCTATAACGTTGTATATCCTAACCTAAGGGAACCTAACATCTCGGGTGTAATATTTTAGAACATTCCTGACGCGTCGGTCCCTATTTCTCGGTGGGAACATTATATACGTCTATAACGTTATATATCCCAGCCTAAGGCGACCTAACATGTCGAATGTAACATTTTACATCATTCCTGCCGTGTCGGCCCGTAGTTCTCGGTGGTAACATTGCATAGGTCTATAACGTTGTATATCCTAACCTAACGCAACCTAACATCTAGGATGTAATATTTTAAAACATTCCTGGCATGTCGGTCCCTGCGTCTCGGTGGGAACATTATATTCGTCTATAACGATATATATCCTAACCTAAGGCAACCTATCATCTCGGATGTAATATTTTACAACATTCTGGCATGTCGGTCACTACGTCTCGGTGGGAACATTATATACGGCTATAACGTTGTATATACTAACCTAACGCAACCTAACATCTGGGATGTAATATTTTACAACAGTCCTGGCGTGTCGTCGCCTACTTCTGGATGTAGACATTATGTACATCTATAACGTTGTATATCCTAACCTAAGGCAACCTAACATCTTGAATGTAATATCTTAAACATTCCTGGCGTGTTGTCGCCTGCTTCTCGATGGGGACATAATGTACGTCTATAACGTTATATATCCTAACCTAACGCAACCTAACATCTGGGATGTAATATTTTACACCATTCCTGGCGTGTCATCGCCTGCTTCTCGATGGGGACATTATATATGTCTATAACGTTGTATATCCTAACCTAACGCAACCGAACATCTGGGATGTAATATTTTACAACATTCCTGGCATGTCGGTCCCTACGTCTCGGTGGGTACATTATATACGTCTATATCGTAATATAACCTGACCTAACCCATTTTGCCCCTCGGTGATAATGTTTTACAGAATCCCGGTCGTGTCGGCCCGTACTTCTCGGTGGGGACATTATATACGTCAATGACATTATATATCCTAACTTAAGGCAACCTAGCATTTCGGATGTAGTATATAGCAACATTCCTGGCGGATCGGCCCCACTTCTAGGTGGGAACATTATTTACGTCTGTAACGTAATATAACCTAACCTAACTCATCTAGACCCTCGCTGGTTATTTTACAGAATCCCGGTCGTGTCGGCTCGTACTTCTCGGTGGGGACATTATATACGTCCATAACATTATATTTCCTAACCTAAGGCAACCTAACATCTCGAATGTAGTATTTTACCACATTCCAGGCGGGTCGGCCCCTACTTCTCGGTGGGAAGATCATATACGTCCATAACGTAATACAACCTAACCTTACCCATCTAGCCCCTTGGCGGTAATGTTTTACAGAATCCCGGTCGTGTCGTTCCGTACTTCTCGGTGAGGACATTATATACGTCTATATCCTTATATATCCTAACCTACGGCAACCTATCATCTCGAATGTAGTATTTTACAACATTGCAGGCGGGTTGGACCCTCCTTCTCGGTGGGTACATTATATACGTCTATATCGTAATATAACCTAACGTAACCCATTTTGCCCCTCGGTGATAATTTTTTACAGAATCCCGGTCGTGGCGGCGTCTACTTCTCGGCGGGGACATTATATACGTCTATAACGTTATACATCCTAACCTAATTCAACCTAACATCTCGAATGTAGTATTTTACAACATTCCATGCGGGTCGGCCTCTACTTCTCGGTGGGAACATTATATACGTCTATAACCTAATATAACCTAACCTAACGCATCTAGACTCTCGCTGGTAATGTTTTACAGAATGCCGTTCGTGTCGTGCCCTACGTCTCGGTGGGGACATTATATGCGTCTATAACGTTATATGTCGTAACCTAAGGCAACCTAGCATCTGGAATGTAGTATTTTACAATATTCCAGGCGGGTCGGCCCCTACTTCTCGGCGGGCACATTATATACGTCTATAACCTAATATAACCTAACCTAACACATCTAGACCTTCGCTGGTAATGCTTTACAGAATCCCGTAAGTGTCGTTCCGTACGTCTAGGTGCGGACATTATATACGTCCATAACGTTATATTTCCTATGCTAAGGCAACCTAACATCTCAAATGTTGTATTTTCCAACATTCCTGGCGGGTCGGCCAGACTTCTCGGTGGGAACATTCGTTACGTCTATAACGTAATATAACCTAACCTAACGCATCTAGAACCTCACTGGTAATGTTTTACAGAATCTCGTTCGTGTCGTGCCGCACGTCTCGGTGCGGACATTATATACGTCTATATTGTTATATACCCTAACCTAAGGCAACGTAACATCTCGAATGTAGTATTTTACAACATTCCTGGCATGTCGGTCCCTACTTCTCGGTGGGCACCTTATATACGTCTATAACGATATATATCCTAACCTAAGGCAACCTAACACCTCGAATGTAATAGTTGACAACATTACTGGCGTGTAGGCCCGTTCTTCTCGGTGGGAACATTGTATACGTCTATAACGTTATATATCCTAGCCTAGGGCGCCCTATCATTTCGAATGTAATATTTTACAACATTCCTGGCGTGTCGTCTCCTGCTTCTCGATGGGGACATTATATACGTCTATAACGTTATATATCCTAACCTAAGGGAACCTAACATCTCGGGTGTAATATTTTACAACATTCCTGACGCGACGGCCCCTATTTCTCGGTGGGAATATTATATACGTCTATAACGTTATACATCCTATCCTAAGGCAACCTAACATATCGGATGCAATATTTTACAACATTCTGCCGTGTCGTCGCCTGCTTCTCGATGGGGACATTATATACGTCTATAACGTTGTATATCCTAACCTAACGCAACCTAACATCTGGGATGTAAGATTTTACAACATTCCTGGCGTGTCGTCGCCTACATCTGGATGGGGACACTATATACATCTATAACGTTATATATCCTAAGCTAAGGGAACCTAACATCTCGGGTGTAATATTTTACAACATTCCTGACGCGTTGGCCCCTACTTCTCGGTGGGAACATTCTATATGTCTATAACGTTGTATATCCTAACCTAAGGGAACCTAACATCTCGGGTGTAATATTGTACAACATTCCTGGCGTCACCTACTTCTGGATGGGGACATTATATACATCTATAACGTTGTATATCCTAACCTAAGGCAACCTAACATTTCGGATGTAATATTTTACAACATTCCTGCCGTGACGGCGCCTACTTTCCGATGGGGACATTATATACGTCTATACCATTGTATGTCCTAACCTAAGGGAACCTAACTTCTCGGGTGTATTATTTTACATCATTCCTGGCATGTCGGTCCCCACTTCTCGGTGGGAACATTATATACGTGTATAACGTTATATATCATAACCTAAAGCAACCTAATCTCTCTACCGCATTATTTTACAACATTCCTGGCGCGACGGCGCCTACTTCCCGATGGGGACATTATATATGTCTACAACGTTGTATATCCTAACCTAAGGCAACCTAACATCCCGGATGTAATAGTTGACAACATTCCTGGCATGTCGGCCCGTAGTTCTCGGTGGTAACATTATATACGTCTATAAAGTTATATATCCTAGCCTAAGGCCACCTAACATGTCGAATGTAATATTTTACAACATTCCTGGCGTGTCGTCGCCTGCTTCTCGATGGGGACATTATATACATCTATAACAATGTATATCCTAACCTAAGGCAGCCTAACATCTCGGATGTAATATTTTACAACATTCCTGGCATGTCGGTCCCTACTTCTCGGTGGAAATATTGTATACGTCTATAACGATATATATCCTAACCTAGGGCAACCTAACAGCCCGGATGTAATATTTTACAACATTCCTGACGCGTCGGCCCCTATTTTTCGGTGGAAACATTATATACGTCTATAACGTTATATATCCTAGTCTAAGGCATCCTAACATGTCGAATGTAATATTTTACAACATTCCTGGCGTTTCGTCGCCTGCTTCTCGATGGGGACATAATATACGTCTATAACGTTATATACCCTATCCTAAGGCAACGTAACATGTCGACTGTAATATTTTACAACATTCCTGGCGTGTCGTCGCCTACTTCTGGGTGGGGTCATTATATACATCTATAACGTTGTATATCCTAACCTAAGGCAACCTAACATCTCGGATGTAATACTTTACAACATTCATGGCATGTCGGTCACTACGTCTCGATGGGAACATTATATACGTCTATAACGTTGTATATCCTAACCTAAGGGAACCTAACATCTCGGATGTAATATTTTACAACATTCTGGGGTGTCGTAGCCTGCTTCTCGATGGGGACATTAGATACGTCTATAAAGTTGTATATCCTAACCTAACGCAACCTAACATCTGGGATGTAATATTTTACAACATTCTTGGCATGTCGGTCCCTACGTCTCCGTGTGTACATCATATACGTCTATAACGTTGTATATCCTAACCTAACGCAGCCTAACATCTAGGATGTAATATTTTTAAACATTCCTGGCATGTCGGTCCCTGCGTCTCGGTGGGAACATTATATTCGTCTATAACGATATATATCCTAACCTAAGGCAACCTATTATCTCGGATGTAATATTTTACAACATTCCTGGCGCATCGGCTGCTACTTTTCGGTGGGAATATTATATACGTCGATAACGTTACATATCCTAACGTAAGGGAACATAACATCTCGGATGTTATATTTTACAACATTCCTGGCGTGTCGTCGCCTGCTTCTCGATGGGGACTTTATATACGTCTATAACGTTGTATATCCTAACCTAACGCAATCTAACATCTGGGATGTAATATTTTACAACATTCTGGCTTGTCGGTCCCCACGTCCCGATCTGGACATTATATACGTCTATAACGATATATATCCTAACCTAAAGCAACCTAACATCTCGGATGTAATATTTTACAGCATTCCTGGCGTGTCCACCCGTACTTCTCGGTGCGAACATTATATACGTCTATAACGTTGTATATCCTAACCTAGGGGAACCTAACATCTCGGGTGTAATATTTTACAACATTGCTGGCATGTCGGTACTTACGTCTCGGTGGGAACATTATATACGTCTATAACGATATATATCCTAACCTAAGGCAACCTAACACCTCGAATGTAATGGTTGACAACATTCCTGACGCGTCGGCCCCTATTTCTCGGTGGGAATATTATATACGTCTATAACGTTATATATCCTAGCCTAAGGCAACCTAACATCTCGGATGTAATATTTGACAACTTTCCTGGCGTGTTAGCCCGTACTTCTCGGTGGGGGCATTATATAAATCTATAACGTTGTATATCCTACCCTAAGGCAACCTAACACCTCGGATGTAATATATTACAACATTCCTGGCATGTCGGTCCCTACTTCTCGGTGGGAACATTATATACGTCTATAACGTCATATATCCTAGCCTAAGGCGACCTAACATGTCGAATGTAATATTTTACAACATTCCTGGCGTGTCGTCGCCTGCTTCTCGGTGGGGACATTATATACGTCTATAACGTTGTGTATCCGAACCTAACGCAACCTAACATCTGGGATGTAATATTTTACAAGATTCCTGGCATGTCGGTCCCCACGTCTCGGTGGGAACATTATATACGTCTATAACGATATATACCCTAACCTAAGGCAACCTAACATCTCGGATGTAATATTTTACAACATTCCTGGCATGTCGGTCCCTACTTCTCGGTGGGAACATTCTATACGTCTATAACGTTGTACATCCTAACCTAAGGGAACCTAACACCTCGGGTGTAATATTTTACGACATTCCTAACGCGTCGGCCCCTATTTCTCGATGGGGGCATTATATAAATCTATAACGTTGTATATCCTACCCTAAGGCAACCTAACACCTCGGATGTAATATATTACAACATTCCTGGCATGTCGGTCCCTACTTCTCGGTGGGAACATTATATACGTCTATAACGTTATATATCCTAGCCTAAGGCAACCTAACTTGTAGAATGTAATATTTTACAACATTCCTGGCGTGTCGTCGCCTGCTTCTCGATGGGGACAATATATACGTCTATAACGTTGTATATTCTAACCTCACGCAACCTAACATCTGGGATGTAATATTTTACAACATTCCAGGCATGTCGTCGACTACTTCTGGATGGGGACATTATATACATCTATAACGTTATATATCCTAACCTAAGGGAACCTAACATCTCGAGAGTAATATTTTACAACATTCCTGACGCGTCGGCCGCTATTTCTCGGTGGGAATATTGTATACGTCTATAACGTTATATATCCTAGCCTAAGGCAACCTAACATCTCGGATGTAATATTTGACAACATTCCTGGCGTGTTAGCGCGTACTTCTCGGTGGGAACATCATATACGTCTATAGCGATGTATATCCTAACCGAAGGCAACCCAATATTTCGGATGTAATATTTTACAACATTCCTGGCGCGTCGGCTCCTACTTTCCGGTGGGAACGTTATATACGTCTATAACGTTATATATCCTGTCGTAAGGCAACATAACATCTCGGATGTAATATTTTACAACATTCCTGGCGTATCGCCGCCCGCTTCTCGATGGGGACATTATATACGTCTATAACGTTGTATATCCTATCCTAAAGCAACCTAACATCTGGGATGTAATATTTTACAAGATTCCTGGCATGTCGGTCCCCACGTCTCGGTGGGAACATTATATACGTCTGTAACGATATATACCCTAACCTAAGGCAACCTAACATGTCGAACGTAATATTTTACAACATTCCTGGCGTGTCGTCGCCTACTTCTCGATGGGGACGTTATATACATCTATAACGTTGTATATCCTATCCTAAGGCAACCTAACATCTGGGATGTAAGATTTTACAACATTCCTGGCGTGTCGTCGCCTACATCTGGATGGGGACACTATATACATCTATAACGTTATATATCCTAAGCTAAGGGAACCTAACATCTCGGGTGTAATATTTTACAACATTCCTGACGCGTTGGCCCCTACTTCTCGGTGGGAACATTCTATATGTCTATAACGTTGTATATCCTAACCTAAGGGAACCTAACATCTCGGGTGTAATATTGTACAACATTCCTGGCGTCACCTACTTCTGGATGGGGACATTATATACATCTATAACGTTGTATATCCTAACCTAAGGCAACCTAACATTTCGGATGTAATAGTTGACAACATTTCTGGCATGTCGGACCGTACTTCTCGGTGGGAACATTATATAAGTCTATAACGTTACATATCCTAGCCTAAGGCGACCTAATATGTCGAATGTAATATTTTACAACATTCCTGGCGTGTCGTCGCCTACTTCTCGATGGGGACATTATATACGTCTATAACGTTAAATATCCTAACCGAAGGCAACCTACCATCTCGGATGTAATATTTTACAACATTCCTGGCGCGTCGGCTCCTACATTTCGGTGGGAACATTATATTCGTCTATAACGTTATATATACTAACGTAAGGCAACATAACATCTCGGATGTAATATTTTGCAACTTTCCTGGCGTGTCGTCGCCTGCTTCTCGATGGGGACCATACATGCGTCTATAACGCTATATATCCTAACCTAACGCAACCTAACATCTGGGATGTAATATTTTAAAACATTCCTGGCATGTCGGTCCCTACGACTTGGTGGGAACATTATATACGTCTATAAGGATATATATTCTAACCTAAGGCAACCAAACATCTGGGATGTAATATTTTACAACATTCCTGCCGTGACGGCGCCTACTTTCCGATGGGGACATTATATACGTCTATACCATTGTATGTCCTAACCTAAGGGAACCTAACTTCTCGGGTGTATTATTTTACATCATTCCTGGCATGTCGGTCCCCACTTCTCGGTGGGAACATTATATACGTGTATAACGTTATATATCATAACCTAAAGCAACCTAATCTCTCTACCGCATTATTTTACAACATTCCTGGCGCGACGGCGCCTACTTCCCGATGGGGACATTATATATGTCTACAACGTTGTATATCCTAACCTAAGGCAACCTAACATCCCGGATGTAATAGTTGACAACATTCCTGGCATGTCGGCCCGTAGTTCTCGGTGGTAACATTATATACGTCTATAAAGTTATATATCCTAGCCTAAGGCCACCTAACATGTCGAATGTAATATTTTACAACATTCCTGGCGTGTCGTCGCCTGCTTCTCGATGGGGACATTATATACATCTATAACAATGTATATCCTAACCTAAGGCAGCCTAACATCTCGGATGTAATATTTTACAACATTCCTGGCATGTCGGTCCCTACTTCTCGGTGGAAATATTGTATACGTCTATAACGATATATATCCTAACCTAGGGCAACCTAACAGCCCGGATGTAATATTTTACAACATTCCTGACGCGTCGGCCCCTATTTTTCGGTGGAAACATTATATACGTCTATAACGTTATATATCCTAGTCTAAGGCATCCTAACATGTCGAATGTAATATTTTACAACATTCCTGGCGTTTCGTCGCCTGCTTCTCGATGGGGACATAATATACGTTTATAACGTTATATACCCTATCCTAAGGCAACGTAACATGTCGACTGTAATATTTTACAACATTCCTGGCGTGTCGTCGCCTACTTCTGGGTGGGGTCATTATATACATCTATAACGTTGTATATCCTAACCTAAGGCAACCTAACATCTCGGATGTAATACTTTACAACATTCATGGCATGTCGGTCACTACGTCTCGATGGGAACATTATATACGTCTATAACGTTGTATATCCTAACCTAAGGGAACCTAACATCTCGGATGTAATATTTTACAACATTCTGGGGTGTCGTAGCCTGCTTCTCGATGGGGACATTAGATACGTCTATAAAGTTGTATATCCTAACCTAACGCAACCTAACATCTGGGATGTAATATTTTACAACATTCTTGGCATGTCGGTCCCTACGTCTCCGTGTGTACATCATATACGTCTATAACGTTGTATATCCTAACCTAACGCAGCCTAACATCTAGGATGTAATATTTTTAAACATTCCTGGCATGTCGGTCCCTGCGTCTCGGTGGGAACATTATATTCGTCTATAACGATATATATCCTAACCTAAGGCAACCTATTATCTCGGATGTAATATTTTACAACATTCCTGGCGCATCGGCTGCTACTTTTCGGTGGGAATATTATATACGTCGATAACGTTACATATCCTAACGTAAGGCAACATAACATCTCGGATGTTATATTTTACAACATTCCTGGCGTGTCGTCGCCTGCTTCTCGATGGGGACTTTATATACGTCTATAACGTTGTATATCCTAACCTAACGCAATCTAACATCTGGGATGTAATATTTTACAACATTCTGGCTTGTCGGTCCCCACGTCCCGATCTGGACATTATATACGTCTATAACGATATATATCCTAACCTAAAGCAACCTAACATCTCGGATGTAATATTTTACAGCATTCCTGGCGTGTCCACCCGTACTTCTCGGTGCGAACATTATATACGTCTATAACGTTGTATATCCTAACCTAGGGGAACCTAACATCTCGGGTGTAATATTTTACAACATTGCTGGCATGTCGGTACTTACGTCTCGGTGGGAACATTATATACGTCTATAACGATATATATCCTAACCTAAGGCAACCTAACACCTCGAATGTAATGGTTGACAACATTCCTGACGCGTCGGCCCCTATTTCTCGGTGGGAATATTATATACGTCTATAACGTTATATATCCTAGCCTAAGGCAACCTAACATCTCGGATGTTATATTTGACAACTTTCCTGGCGTGTTAGCCCGTACTTCTCGGTGGGCTCATCATATACGTCTATAGCGATATATATCCTAGCCTAAGGCGATCTAACAGGTCGAATGTAATATTTTACATCATTCCTGACGTGTCGGCCCGTAGTTCTCGGTGGTAACATTATATACGTCTATAACGTCATATATCCTAGCCTAAGGCGACCTAACATGTCGAATGTAATATTTTACATCATTCCTGGCGTGTCGTCGCCTGCTTCTCGGTGGGAACATTATATACGTCTATAACGTTGTGTATCCGAACCTAACGCAACCTAACATCTGGGATGTAATATTTTACAACATTCCTGGCATGTCGGTCCCTACGTCTCGGTGGGAACATTATATACGTCTATAACGTTATACATCCTAGCCTAAGGCAACCTAACATGTCGAATGTAATATTTTACAACATTCCTGGCGTGTCGTCGCCTACTTCTCGATGGGGACATTATATACATCTATAACGTTGTATATCCTAACCTAAGGCAACCTAACATCTCGGATGTAATATTTTACAACATTCCTGGCATGTCGGTCCCTACTTCTCTGTGGGAGCATTGTATACGTCTATAACGATATATGTCCTAGCCTAAGGTAACCTAACATCTCGGATGTGATGTTTTACAGCATTCCTGGCGTGTCGTCGCCTACTTCACGATGGGGACATTATATACATCTATAACGTTGTATATCCTAACCTAAGGCAACGTAACATCTCGGATGTAATATTTTACAACATTCTTGGCATGTCGGTCCCTACTTCTCGGTGGGAACATTGTATATGTCTATAACGTTGTATATCCTAACCTAAGGGAACCTAACATCTCGGGTTTAATATTTTACAACATTCCTGGCGTGTCGTCGCCTACTTCTCGATGGGGACATTATATACATCTATAACATTGTATATCCTAACCTAAGGCAACCTAACATCTCGGATGTAATATTTTACAACATTCCTGGCATATCGGTCCCTACTTCTCGGTGGAAACATTGTATACGTCTATAACGATATATATCCTAGCCTAAGGCAACCTAACGTCTCGGATGTAATAGTTTACAACATTCCTGGCGTGTCGTCGCCTACTTCTCGATGGGGACATTATATACGTCTATAACGTTGTATATCAAAACCTAACGCAACCTAACATCTGGGATGTAATATTCCTGGCGTGTCGTCGCCTACTTCTGGATGGGGACATTATATACGTCTATATCGTTATATATCCTAACCTAAGGGAACCTAGCATCTCGGGTGTAATATTTGCAAACATTCCTGGCGTGTTAGCCCGTACTTCTCGGTGGGAGCATCATATGCGTCTATAGCGATATATATCCTAGCCTAAGGCGACCTAACATGTCGAATGTAATATTTTACATCATTCCTGATGTGTCGGCGCGTATTTCACGGTGGTAACATTATATACGTCTATAACGTTATATATCCTAGCCTAAGGCAACCTAACATGTCGGATGAAATATATTACAACATTCCTGGCATGTCGGTCCCTACATCTCGGTGGGAACATTCTATACTTCTATAACGTTGTATATCCTAACCTAAGGGAACCTAACATCTAGGGTGTAATATTTTACAACATTCCTGACGCGTCGGCACCTATTTTTCGGTGGGAACATTATATACGTCTATAACGATATATATTCTAACCTAAAGCAACCTAACATCTCGGATGAAATATATTACAATATTCCTGGCATGTCGGTCCCTACATCTCGGTGGGAACATTCTATACTTCTATAACGTTGTATATCCTAACCTAAGCGAACCTAACATCTAGGGTGTAATATTTTACAACATTCCTGACGCGTCCGCACCTATTTTTCGGTGGGAACATTATATACGTCTATAACGTTATATATCCTAACCTAAGGCAACCTAACATCTCGGATGTAATATTTGACAACATTCCTGGCGTGTCCGCCCATACTTCTCGGTGGTAACATTATATACGTCTATAACGTTATATATCCTAGCCTAAGGCCACCTAACATGTCGAATGTAATATTTTACAACATTCCTGGCGTGTCGTCGCCTGCTTCTCGATGGGGACATTATATACATCTATAACGATGTATATCCTAACCTAAGGCAGCCTAACATCTCGGATGTAATATTTTACAACATTCCTGGCATGTCGGTCCCTACTTCTTGGTGGAAATATTGTATACGTCTATAACGATATATATCCTAACCTAGGGCAACCTAACAGCCCGGATGTAATATTTTACAACATTCCTGGCATGTCGGTCCCTACCTCTCGGTGGGAACATTCTATACGTCTATAACGTTGTATATCCTAACCTAAGGGAACCTAACATCTCGGATGTAATATTTTACTACATTCCTGGCGCGCCGGCCCCTACTTCTCGGTGGGAACATTATACACGTCTATAATGCTATATATCCTAGCCTAAGGCAACCTAAAATGTCGAGCATAATATTTTACAACATTCCTAGCTCGTCGGCCCCTACTTCTCGGTGGGAACAGTATATACGTCTATATGGTTATATATCCTAGCCTAAGGCAACCTAACATCTCGGATGTAATATTTTATTACATTCCTGGCGCGTCGGCACCTAATTCTCGGTGGGAACATTATATACGTCTATAACGCTATATATCCTACCCTAAGGCAACCTAACATGTCGAATGTAATATTTTACTACATTCCCGCCACTTCGGCAACTACTTCTCGGTGGGAACAGTATATACGTCCTATAACGCCGTATATCCTAGCCTAAGGCAATCTAACATGTCGAACGTAATATTTTACAGCATTCCCGGCACTTCGGCCCCTACTTCTCGGTGGGAACATTATATACGTCTATAACGCTATATATCCTAGCCCAAAGCAACCTAACATGTCGAATGTAATATTTTACAACATTCCCGGAACATCGGCCCCTACTTCTCGGTGGGAACGTTATATACGTCTATAACGCTGTATATCCTAGCTTAAGGCAGCCTAACATGTCGAATGTAATATGTTACAACATTCGTGCCGCGTCGGCAACTACTTCTCGATGGGAACAGTAGATACGTCTATAACGTTATATATCCTAACCTAAGGCAACCTAACATGTCGAGCGTAATATTTTACAACATTCCTGACGCGTCGGCCCCTACTTCTCGATGGGAACATTATATACGTCCATAACGTCAAATATGCTAACCTAAGGGATCCTAACATGTCGAATGTAATATTTTACTACATTCCTGTCACTTCGGCCGCTGCTTCTCGGTGGAAACATTATATACGTCTATAACGCTATATATCCTAGCCTAAGGCAACCTAACATCTCGGATGTAATATTTTACAACATTCCTGGCGCGTCGGCAACTACTTCTCGCTGGGAACAGTATATACGTCTATAACGTTATATATCCTAACCTAAGGCAACCTAACACCTCGGATGTTATGTTTTAGAACATTCGTCGCGTGTCGGCCCCAATTTCTCGGTGGGAATATCATATACGCCTATAACGCTATATATCCTAGCCTAGGGCAATCCTAACATGTCGAATGTAATATTTTACAACATTCCTCGCGTGCCGGCCCCAATTTCTCGGTGGGAACATTATATACGTCTATAACGTTATATATCATAACCTAAGGCAACCTAACATCTCGGATGTAATATTTTACTACATTCCTGGCGCGCCGGCCCCTACTTCTCGGTGGGAACATTATACACGTCTATAACGCTATATATCCTAGCCTAAGGCAACCTAAAATGTCGAGCGTACTATTTTACAACATTCCTAGCTCGTCGGCCGCTACATCTCGGTGGGAACATTATATACGTCTATAACGCTGTATATCCTAGCTTAAGGCAGCCTAACATGTCGAATGTAATATGTTACAACATTCGTGCCGCGTCGGCAACTACTTCTCGATGGGAACAGTAGATACGTCTATAACGTTATATATCCTAACCTAAGGCAACCTAACATGTCGAGCGTAATATTTTACAACATTCCTGACGCGTCGGCCCCTACTTCTCGATGGGAACATTATATACGTCCATAACGTCAAATATGCTAACCTAAGGGATCCTAACATGTCGAATGTAATATTTTACTACATTCCTGTCACTTCGGCCGCTGCTTCTCGGTGGAAACATTATATACGTCTATAACGCTATATATCCTAGCCTAAGGCAACCTAACATCTCGGATGTAATATTTTACAACATTCCTGGCGCGTCGGCAACTACTTCTCGCTGGGAACAGTATATACGTCTATAACGTTATATATCCTAACCTAAGGCAACCTAACACCTCGGGTGTTATGTTTTAGAACATTCGTCGCGTGTCGGCCCCAATTTCTCGGTGGGAATATCATATACGTCTATAACGCTATATATCCTAGCCTAGGGCAATCCTAACATGTCGAATGTAATATTTTACAACATTCCTCGCGTGCCGGCCCCAATTTCTCGGTGGGAACATTATATACGTCTATAACGTTATATATCATAACCTAAGGCAACCTAACATCTCGGATGTAATATTTTACTACATTCCTGGCGCGCCGGCCCCTACTTCTCGGTCGGAACATTATACACGTCTATAACGCTATATATCCTAGCCTAAGGCAACCTAAAATGTCGAGCGTACTATTTTACAACATTCCTAGCTCGTCGGCCGCTACATCTCGGTGGGAACATTATATACGTCTATAACGCTAGATATCCTAGCTTAAGGCAAGCTAACATGTCGAATGTAATATTTTACAACATTCCTGGCGCGTCGGCGCCTACTTCTCGGTGGGAACATTATACACGTCTATAACGCTACATATCCTAGCCTAAGGCAACCTAAAATGTCGAGCATAATATTTTACAACATTCCTAGCTCGTCGGCCCCTACTTCTCGGTGGGAACAGTATATACGTCTATATGGTTATATATCCTAACCTAAGGCAACCTAACACCTCGGATGTAATGTTTTACAACATTCCTCGCGTGTCGGCCCCAATTTCTCGGTGGGAACATTATATACGTCTATAACGCTATATATCCTACCCTAAGGCAACCTAACATGTCGAATGAAATATTTTACAACATTCCTAGCTCGTCGGCCGCTACTTCTCGGTGGGAACATTATATACGTCTATAACGCTAGATATCCTAGCTTGAGGCAAGCTAACATGTCGAATGTAATATTTTACAACATTCCTGGCGCGTCGGCACCAACACCTCGGTGGGAACAGTTTATACGTCTATAACGTTATATATCCTAGCCTAAGGCAATCCTATCATGTCGAATGTAATATGTTACAACATTCCTGGCGCGTCGGCTCCTACTTCTCGGTGGGAACACTATACACGTCTATAACGCTACATATCCTAGCCTAAGGCAACCTAAAATGTCGAGCATAATATTTTACAACATTCCTAGCTCGTCGGCCCCTACTTCTCGGTGAGAACAGTATATACGTCTATATGGTTATAT